>OX632356.1:34409405-35009405 GCA_951751655.1 Ophion costatus
TTGAATTGTATACAAAATGTGAATGCAAACATAGACGTAAAATTTTACCTTTGCGATGATGTTGAAGACTGCAACGATGAAATATAACGAAAATTCATTTTTTTTAATCATTAACTTACTGTCATCCAATTTTTTTACACTCTTTCGCTACGAAAATCACTCGAACGTTTCTTAGGATTCTTTCTAAATTCTAAAGCCCAAATTTGCGTAAAACGATTTTCACGCGATGAAAAAGTTTGATGACAAAAAAAAGACTTTTGCGTCGCGTTCCAACTATGTAAACTTCAAAACCATTATTTTCGTGACATGTATCCAAGTATATTCATAACGCTACTGGATTTGTTGATTTATTATACATACACAC
The DNA here is from genome assembly GCA_951751655.1 of Ophion costatus. Taxonomy (NCBI): domain Eukaryota; kingdom Metazoa; phylum Arthropoda; class Insecta; order Hymenoptera; family Ichneumonidae; genus Ophion; species Ophion costatus. The sequence continues at coordinate 34,409,770 of OX632356.1, forward strand.
GCACCCAAACAAACACACACTCATATATATATATATATATGCGTTATTGTTATTACCATCATTATATAGAATTATATAAATATAATTATCTCTAATAATGATAATAACAATAAGGCACTTTTTAATAACGTATGTTAGTATGCACATGTGAAGATTTTTAGAATTGTTGAGAATAAAGTCTCAAGTGTGAGAGCGTGACAAAAGTCTTCATACGTGCATGCCGACATATGTTGCGATAGAAGTTATGATACATATATCATTATTACTTATGTATGTATGAGGTATACAGTTGCGTGCAAAAGTTTTGCGCCACCCTATTTTTCAGGCATATTGTATTGAACTACGACGATGGGTAAAAAATAAACGAGTTACGACAACATATATTCACTTATATTTGAAAACAATTAATTATATACATAGATATTGTTCTTGAATATTTTATTGTCCATTATTTTTTATTCAACGAGTGTACAAAAATATTGAGCCACCTACGATTACGTGTGACAAACATAACACAATTTTGTGGGAAATAACAAAACGAAATTCGACCGTTTTGACTTGACTCAGTACTTTGTTGCCATGCCCTTAGAAGCGATAACCGCGGCACATCGACGAGGCATGGACGCCATTAATTATGATGTCCAGATCATTCCACAATTCCGCTTTGTTAGAGTGATTTCTTGTTTCAACAAATGCTCGATCGGATTTAAGTCCGGTGGTCATTCGAGAAGGTGTACTTTGCGTCTTCGAGGAAAATCTTTTGCAAAACATGAATAATGTTTGGGGTCGTTATCGTGTTGAAAAACCCAACAACGCGGTTTTTTTCATTGCAAATGGAAGCATATGGTCTTTGGTATTGCCTTGAATTTCTACCAGCGAACCAACACCGTCGTCAAAAAATGGTCCCCAAACTTTAATGTTCCCGCCACCGTGTTGTACTGTAGGAATTTGATACCTAACGTTGAATCTGGTACCTGTTGGACGTCTCACGTACTTCCGACCATCACTTCCGAATAATTGAAATTTGGATTCATCGGAAAACGTCACTTTCCGCCAATCTGATGCTGTCCAATACTGATATTTTTTGCAAAATTTAATCTGATCTTTTAATTATTTCTACCAATGAGTGGTTTTTTTAACCCCAATGCGTCCAATCAGTCCGACAGCCTTCATACGTAGGGATACTGTACTCCGAGTAATGTCGGTACGATTTTCACTAACGTAATTCTCTCGAAATGCCTGCCGATCTATAACGTACTTCCTTTTTATAATATTGTCAACGTATTTCGTAGTTTTTCGCGGTCTACCACTTCGACTTTTTCACGTAACGAATCTGTTCGTTTATATTTACGAATAATACGACCGTACTTTTTCCTATGGATAAAGTAGTCGCGATATCGACTACTTTGTCCGAGAACTCTTTCCTTCTGGAGAAAGGGCCGCCATCGCGGCACAAATAATACTGATTTTTCATTGTCATGCATGTTGCGAAACTAATACGCTATAACACGCTATCCAAAAAAATATAATAGTATATCACGCTATTATTCATATCACAACTCTCTTCAAAATTTGAAATTATTAACGAGTTCAGAAATTAAATATTTGATCACTTTACACAAAAAAATCGAGGAAACTTTAGCACGCAACTGTATGTAACTTTATACGCCACACACGCGCGCACGTATAATGATAAATTCTCAAGGGTAAGAGTAAGTGTAAAACACTTGAGAATTCATCATTACTTATATATTTGTATATATATATAAGTAGGGACCGAGGACGTAACACGCACACACGTGTATGTGTGTGTGTGTGTGTTCTAGGTTATCCCCATAGTTATATTTATAAATGAATGTACTGCGTTGGTCTAAATTTAATTCTCATGCATCTCACGGGTTATCAGAGTCTTCGTTTTACGAAATTTGCCCCAGCAAGATCAGGTTATGAGAATGGACAACTGCGCTCGTGAGAAATGATAACCAAAATCATTTCCACAGGGTCAGCACTTTTGCCCCACCTACGAACTTGTGACTAGAAGCCCCAGGGTCCGAGCATAACGAGCAATCTTCACTTTGCGAGGTCATAAGAAGGTCGAAAAATTCCTGACTAAATATCCCAATAAATATTGTGAAGTAATGAGGAGCGTTTTATTTTGTGCTCCATCCACTCGGCGATGGGGCCCCACTCCCCGGACCCAAACATGGAGCAACGACTCTCGGAACAAACTATTTACATTCTATTTTAATAATATATGTATATATACATTGTTGGTGTGTGATATGTGGGTAAAAAAAGTATTTGTATACGTCGTCTTTTTCAAATTATCCTTCGAGAAAAATAAAATGCTTTATTAACTTTTGTGTTCGATAGCTTATTCTAAATATACATGGTGTTTGTTTACGAGAATCTTAGGAAAAAACGAACAAAAAAATTAAGCCAAATTGACAACAGTTTCGTGTAAGATGTACAAATACTTTTCTTACCTCCTGTGTATATATATAACCTCAACAAAAAATCTGTGACAAAAATCTTCACACGTGCAGGCAAACATACGTTGTAAAAAAAACTGCGTTATAAATTACATATTAATAATATTCGTGGATGGGTGTGAACACATATAGGGACGGGATATTTAATTCGACCAGGGTATCGCATTTTTCGGCCCCTTGCCAGGGTATCGTGGGTCGCTGAAGACCCGAGGCATGTTAGAACACGTAATTTACAATGAAAAAACTTGATAAAATTCCTAAAAACTCTTGAATACTTCTACTTTAAAGATACACCATAAAGATTGCAAAAAAAATTTAACAAATATTTTATTTTTCATCATAAACACACCCACCTCCCAAGAATGCGGGCATTGACTAAAAATGGATCGGGTCTCCAGCGACCCACGATACCCTGATCGGGTTAAAACACATAATATATGTGTATATTAGCTCGGAGCATCTAGAAGTTTTGAGGTCGGTCCTCAAAATTAATGTCTTCAAAATGACATGTCCCTATGTGCATACAGCCAAATACACACATACATACATGTGCGTATGCATGCATGCATACATACAAACGCGGGACTTTCGCGACATTTTCCCCGCGAGAAAGCGGACGACTTCGCATCCGGGCTCGTCAAGCTTTTTGGTTACGATGGAATTTTGGCATTTTGACAATCGCACCGAGGTGCTTCTCGTTGTTTTTAGCCGCTTACAAACGGCATGGGAGGCACGTCGCCCGAAGCGAGGAGGAACTTTCTCACGACGCATATGTCGCGCGCAAATCTCTCTCTCCCTCTCACTCTCCCTCTCCATCTCCCTCTCTTTCTCGTGCTCGTGCGGTTTCGTCAGTATTTCTGATTCGGAGGGGCCCGTGAATAGAACAAATCGTTGGAAAACGCGCTCGTGATACGCCCCGTCTGTAGTCTCGAGACTTTGAAGAGAACGTGGCACGTGGAGCGCGCACGTTCCGGAAATTACAGAGGGACAAAGCGTTTTACCTGGTACAGCGCCGCACGAGATTGCTCCTTCAATCGCGTCAACACAAATTTTCTACGCATCTAATGGTCGCAGCGTTATTCTCCAGCCAATAAAATAAAACCAATTGTCCGGGACAATGCAGTAAGAATGGACGATTTTTCAATGTGACCACGAAAAAATATTGTTTTTATTTTGTTAATAAATTTTTATTCCGTTCATTAAAATTTATGCGCATGGGTTCAATTTTGTTTCTGAAACAATAGTGCCAGGTTTGTCGGGATGCCAAAGACTAGTGTCATTCATCGAGCCACTGCTGGATGGAAACAATTCGTGGACGGCAATGAAAATATGTCCCACCTACATAGACGATGTGGCCCGGAGAATAAAGGAATGACGTTCATTGCAAACGAAGGTGAAACATTCCGAGGTCTACTCTTCGCGCAATAACGCCAAGGTTTGACTTTAACGTCGACAAACGTAGAACGCTTTTCTGACAAGCAGCCTACTCTAAATATGATTTGGTCATTATTTAGCCAATGGCCCACAAGCTAGTAGTAGAATCGATGACAGGAATATGTTTTTTTTTGGTTGTTCAATTGCCATTTCAAACTCACCTCTCTGCGTGAGCTTTTTCGTATTAATGACCTTGGCCGCGAACTCGAGGCCCGTACTCTTCTGGACACACCGACGCACAACCGAGAAGGCACCCCTGAAAAAAAATAGGAAACAAAGGCAACGATGTAGCGAATGTAATGGTCGTCCATGAAAAATACACGTGTACGGTTGTTTGGGTTGATGACAAGCTGAAGCTTCGTATACCCAAGATTTGTGTGCACAATAGCAAGTGATCTTGGACTTACATCGAATTCATTTATCACATGGCGAATATATTTCGGAGAACGGCAATAAGGGAAGCCGCTAGTCCAGAGGGTACAAAACAACTTTTCAGCTTAACATCACGCTTTGGGTTTTCTTTAAAACCTGCTGTTGGAATGCCCATGCAGAAATTTGTTGGCTCCCCCCCCCCCAAAATATTTTATCGTGATCGTGTGCACAAATTTATTCCAGAGTCCCAAGGTGCACCTACCCCACTATGCGGATTTATTAGAGACATCGCAGAGAGGGAGTCTTCATTGGGAACTAATTGGATTCTGCACTGCTCCCCGATGACCGCCGTTTGAAAATTCTTACCACCTTCGAATCGAAAATATGTGAAAAGTCACGAGAAAAAGCTCGGCGTGTTGGAACATAACGATGTCATGTCAACATGCAGTCAAATGAGTAACAAACTATGATTAGAGTGGACGTTCAGCGATCTGATATATTAGATTTATAAGATAGACTTTTTTAAGCGATTTATACTTTTTTAAGATAAGAGCTTTATGCTCTTTTGAAATCCACTCATTTTGTACATCTATGTATTTTGTTTGGAAAATTCAACGTAGATAACAGTGTTAAGGTTTCCGTTGTTGGAATGCAATGGGAATTCGTTTCTCCTCTTTTATTTTCATTATTATTGAAAACATTTTTTTGTCATTTTGTATTGTAGATTTTCATTATGGATCGTGAAAAACGTTTGAGTGTTTTTTCCGCTCAAATCTCCCAAAAAATACTGGGTAATCTGAAAAAAAATACTTTTCGTTGCGTTCCAACAATGCAAACTTCAACACCATCGTACATTTTGCGGTGAGATTCATCAAGAATCATTTCGGGTTCTGTTTGATAATGTGGAAACCTCTAGGATTCAAATTGGATTCATACATTGAATTCCAATGGGGAATCCTGACTAGAGTTTAAGGTACGAGCGTGACGTTTTAGTCTAGGGATCCAATGCGATGATCCCATTAGATCCCTATCAGAAAGGTAGAGAAGAGTATGGGATTCCAATTAATGTGGCGCGATATTGCGAGATGTTTTTATCGATACTTCCTTCTGCAAATGTGCTTGCGAGGCAACTTGAACGAATCTTGTCCTCCTCAGGTCAAGTTCTCACAGTGTCGCCTCGCGGCGTCAGCGTAAGCTTGAAATTAAAAAAAAAAACCGCTTTTTTAAGACGTGTCATTTTATAGTCTAGGATTTTTATTTTAATTGGCAACAAAGAATTTGTAAAAATTCTGAAATTTAACTAAGTTACGCCGAATTTTGTGAAGGCCCACATCGCCCACTGCAGTGCAGCGAACCGGTTCTCTGCGATTTATCCTTTTTGCTTTTGCGTTTTTCACAAAACTATGTTTTATAAACCGGTGAAAGTCGTATCTCAAAGTCAAATTCTTCTGGTTCACTTATACTTTGGATGGACCGTAGTTTATAATATTGTCTATCATATAACCGGATCTTTTTTTAAATGTTCATCCATTTGTTCATAACAAATTATAGAAGTCGTTTTTGAGTCGAAAATTGGACCCTTTTCTACAGCTCGCCATTTTCGTAATCTTATACAGCAACTGGCAATGCAGTATCGGTAGCACTTTGTTTAAATAATAATTTCATTGTTTAGAGATTTTTTTCAACAAAAAACCCAAACTTGGTAACATTATATATTGATTGCGTGTAAAATCCCGATTCTCGCATCTCGATACAGTCGTCGAAAAATATCGACAATCGACCGGCTTTTTACGCTCCGACCTTAGGCAGATCCGTTGACAGATATTAACAGTGAATTCTAGAGTTAACTAGAGTCAACGAGTTAACGAGACTACAGTTAACTTCACAGAAGTTAACAGTGAATTCTCTACAGAAATACGCAGAAATGTCTTAATTCCTTAAAAACGCTTGTAGCTGTCAACAAATATAGACGATTTCCATCTTCCAAAAATATGATGTTTTCTCTCTCTTAAATCCCTGACATTTCAATGTAATTTTCTGTCATTTTAATTCCGCACGTATTTCTCTAGCTATTCCCGTGTAGAAATTTGAGTCAGAAAAATGCACTGCCATCGATCTGCCTACTCTAAATAATATCAGGCTCTGGTCGGGCCTTTCACCCTGGCATAGGTTGGCAATGTAACGGTCTAAGGCTACGTCCTGACCCGCCGTTCCCTTTTTGGGGAACTGATTACTGGCGGATTACTGGCGAAGTACATTCCGGTAATGTCTTCCCGGCCAGAACATTCAGATTGCACAATACGGTAACTCGGCGTTCAAAAACCCCGAATGACCTGCTTGTTTGCCTCATAAGATAATTCGGCTATTCTTTATGCTCCAATCATTAGTTATCGTAATCCCAGTATTTATTATAAGCATTGTTATCCTCGGCAATCATCATTGATGAAATGAATGCTTTCAATGATGAAAAGAATTACAACAAATGTATTAGTTTTTCCCAATCAATTATAAATATCTTTGATGATGTGAAAAGCAAAGTAGCTTTCCTTTAGTTCTTACAGACAGGCTCCACTTTTAAAAACATGTCAATGTTCTGATCGGGTAGACATTACGTGAAGATGTACTTGTTCGCAATGTATCTCGGCCAGAAGACTGTCATTTCAAGACATAGAGGGTAAGCCTTATAAAACACCTTTGCAATCTTCCCGGTTTGTTGTTTGGGAGGGCCCGGTCAGGTAAATCACACAAAGCAAGTCTGGTCAGGACCGGACACAAAGTAGGGAATGCCCGTTCACATTTCTGCGCGGGATTATCGTGCAAGTTATAAAATTATTTAGTTTTTCGTTCGAGGCTAAAACGCGCAGCGTATGTTTTTGTTTTAATGATTTAATGATGATTTAATGATTGCATACCCATCAAGACATCCAAAATCAAGTTTTTGAAATAGATTTTCGATTTACTCTCCTTTGAGACAAAAAAATCTTCAAGGTTACCCGAATTTTTGGGATACTTGGCGTGGTTTGCCCAAACAAAACCTAATAGATCCCACTTTTAGCGGCGATCAACAAATCACGGTCGAATGATTTTCACAAGCCAAGTTGGTGGGCAACCTATCGGCCCGGGCGACAAGATCATATGCTCATATGGGAGACTCACGATATCTTTAGCCGTTTTTTTTTCTCTCTTCCTTTGTCCTACACGCGTGTCTCGATCTGCTGAGACATGTGGAAGCGTCTGGAACAATGGTTTCCCCGACTCTCGTGATGGCTCAGTGATAGTAACTCGTAATAGTACAGACGCCGGTGTCGCGTCTACGCTGTACGATATACAGCTATAGTAAAAGTGCCGACTCCAAAGTGCATTGCCTCCAACGAAACGGAAACTAAACTTTCTCGATTATCCGGCACAACCAGCAGACCCTGGTTATACACACGCGCAGGCACGTGAAAGCTCGCAAATTCAGATCTATGCATCGACAGTTGGCAAACAAAAGGGCTCAAACCCACTACTCTAGACGCATTGAATCGTATGGGTCGAACGCCATTTGTTAGCTAGTACCCAATTAAAATATACATGTATATATCTACACGAACCTACACACATCCATATACATGTATATAGCAGAATTTAGTGCACGAAGCCTCAACTAAGATGCAAACGATGACGAATAGTTTCAGTAGAATCGCAAGCATCGAACCCTCAGGCACACACACACTGGCGAACGTGCAAAATCCCTCGACAAGACCTTGATCATCCGGCAAACGTCCCACCAAGAGATTACAAAATCACAAGAGAGTCTCTCGACCTCTTTGATTGTGCGGCTTGTTCGTGAATTATGCGATTAATTGCGGTTCAATTGTATATTGTACCGAGTATTGGATAATTAAACTCGTATCTGTCGAATTCTCTACCTTTTCTGTATGTGTGTGTGTGTGTGTGTGTGTGTGTGTGCCCGTGCTGAAATTTGTTGGAGAGATTTCAGATTCTATTACACAGTTGTAGGGATTTGATAGGGAGGGAGTTCACACGAGTACCTGCACGTAGGGAGTCCATATTGGAATCCGAGTGAATTCCGCGCTAGTTCCCGATTGACGTCGTTTGACCACTTTTTTTATTTGATGTTCTCAACCGGAGTTTGTTGGATCTCCAAAAAAAATATCCTTCCGTGATTCCGCACACTAATTTAGTGGGGATGCCGAAGATGCACACGCATCTCTATAGGGATTTGTTGGAGGCACTGCACATAGAGATTCCTTAATGGGATCGAATTGGATTCTGCACTGTTCCCCGATAAACGCCGTTTGAGAACCCTTACCACGTTTGAATCGAAAATATGAGACAAGCCACAAGAAAAAACTCGGCGTGTTGAAATATGACCTGCACGATTCGTGAGCGTTTACGTGTGTGGTGATATTATGTCAAAGTGCAGTAAAGTATGTAACAGACGATAATTACAGTGGATTTTCAATCATGAGATTCAAATCGATTTTTAAAATATGCTTTTTTAAGCAGTTTGTACTTTTTAAGATAATATTCTTACGTTTTTAACTGAAATACTGATTTCGTATATCTATATATTTTGTTTAGGAAATTAAGCGTACTGAATGCGATTCGATCCATTAGAAAATCGCATCGGATTTTGTTCGATAATGTGGGAATACTTTAGAATTCGAATTGGATTCCAATGGGGAATTCTGATTGTAATTTAATGTACGAGCGTGACGTTTTACTATAGGGATCCAATGCGATGACCTATTGAATCCCTGACAGGAAGTAGGAGCATCCAATTGGATAACTACGACAATTTCTGCACGAGTGTAGGTTTGGATTATCCAACAACTAATATATTATCCAAGTCAGGGTGCCGGTTGAAGTGATGTGTCGCCGGAGTAACGTTCTCGCTTGTAGCTTAAAATATAGCCAACTAGCTTTTGGTCTCGATTGCATGAATGATGGAAATTCGGGTCACGTTCATGTCGCCAAAGGAGTGTAATGAAAAGCGTTTCGTACATAATCATATTTCAGGTGAGTTAAGTATGGATGGGTAAAATTTCAATCAGCGAATATACTGCATTTCTTAAAGCTCCGGGAATTGATGCTTAACCGAAACCAGACATACGGAGGGACAAATATGGATTTACTTTTTTTTATTACTCTGCATAACGGGTCGAAAGACCTTTGGTATTTTATTTTCATTTCTTTTTCCTCTTCCTGACGTTGGGACGAAGAGGTATGTTAAATCATTGAATGGTTTGTGTATAGAGCATCTATACATGTTATATTAGGATGTAATACATACGATATATTCATTACGTATAATATAATATATATAATATTATTGTATAACAATATGGTACATTAGCTTCAGTGTAGCTGGACGTTTAGTGAGTGTCTATGTTGGGGAAATATCGTATCAAGGATTATACACCAAGGTTAGTATGAGAATGATGTTTTCCACATACTTAAAGCACACGCTTTCTACATAACCTAATACGTACTCATATTCAGATAACCAGAAAAAGAAACAAAAAATTCGGTTGGATGATGATCAACCTTCCGTTGACATCCTGAGTCATTGTGACCTAGTGAAATTTGAAACTAAATGCTCATTTTCCCATAACAGAATTTTCAATACGTTTTTACAACAATTTAATTTCACATTTTCCGAATTTCAATGATGCGGACAGATTGAGAAGTGTTAAAAGTGGATTCCTGACTGTTTATAATAGAAAACAACCGGAGGTAATGGTTGTTAATGGCAGGTGGATGGAGTACCTCAGGGTCAAATTGACCCAGTTTGTCAAAAATCTTGGCCAGAGACAAGTGTGTCTACGGAAGGTGAAAGCTAACAGAACATTTTTCCATTGATTATTAAGTGGTCTGCATAAACTTCAAATTTCATAAATATATTTTTTATTACATGGTTTCATAGCCTAGTGTAAAATTGTTTTTTGGTCCAAAATCGACTTTTTCTAGAGCCTACCATTTTCGTAATTTTTGAAATTTCGAGAAAAAAATCCTGTCATGGAAATTTTGTTTTATACGAAAGGTTCGTTTTATTTTTCATTGCAGATCGGCGTAGTTATCAGCGTTACCTACAAAGATTGGCTATACAGCAACGGCATCTCTTATTTAAAATAATAACCCTATTGTTCATTAATATATTTTAATTTAAAAAAACACCCTTTGAAGGACTGTTGAGGATATTCAAAATCAACTATGTTTTTCGGCTTCAAGCTTATTTAGACCCATTGACTAAAGACTTTCTTCATAAATGCTGAAGGATGTCATATGCCACTGTCCTTTCTGAAGAAACTTCGCAAAATGCATGCTGTTGAAGTTTGCATCGTTGGAAACCCCTGAAACTTATTTCATTCACATTGATAAAGCATTTTTTCGGCGAATTAATTAAATTAAATAAAATTAAAAACCTACAACATAAGTTGGCGAGGAAATATTTTCGATCAAAACGAAAATAAGAGCAGAAAAAAGAATTTTCGTTGCATTCCAACAACTTCGACACCCTCAAAATGAAGACAAATTCTGGGAGTCTCAATTTTCACACACAGGAGCTCCAAAAAAAGAGGTCTTATCTAATTTGAAGAGTATGTGGCTTCCGGATGGAGGCCGTGTTGAGAATCAGCGTTGCGCCGACGTTTCGCAAACGTTACAGTCTGCATCATCAGGGCTGAGAGCTCCGATACTGAAGCTCCCGTGTCTCAGGCATTCCTTATATACTTGCAGTCATCGTTCCAGATCACTGCACCAGCCAATCAGATGTTTTAATTGATCGGCCGGTCAATTAAAAAACCGGGAGGACGGTGTGCCAAATGGGATTTACGTGATATCCACCATCTCTGTTTAGATTGTCCGGATGTTTTCGGATTTCCAAGCCTTCTCGGTGTTTCCTAGAAAAATAGCTGTTTGATGGGGCCAGACTTTGGGCTTTATCGAACTGGATGGCATGACCAGTTTCCATCCAATGCTCGGCCAGGGCTGATTGTCCAATGTGGCCATATTTGATACACCGTTGATGTTCTTTGATCCGTGTACTGATCTTCCTCCCGGTTTCTCCTATGTACACTTTACCGCATGAGCAGGGTATCTTGTACACTCCTGGTGCACTTAATGGTGGTCTTTGGTCTTTTGCACTCGGAACCACTTGTGCTAGCTTCTTCTGAGGTTTGAAGATGACTCGCACGTTATGTTTCCCAAGGACCCTGCCTATGCGATCGGTTATGCCCTGAAGGTATGGAAGGGAAGTTGTTGCTATTATTTGTCCTTCATTCTCCCCTTCAGGTTCTGTTACCGTTTTCGGATCGGCTATTTTTCTTCTTAGTTGTTTGATCGTTCTTTCGATGTTGCCTGGCTTGTAGCCATTATCTCCTAAAGCTTTGCGTAGGTGTTCTAGTTCAACCTCGAGAGAGTTCGGTTCGGAGATCGCTAGAGCTCTGTAGACCAGAGAGCTTATGACCGATTGTTTTTGGGAGGGGTGGTGATGGGACGTAGCGTGGAGATATCTATCCGTGTGCGTTGGTTTCCGGTAAACTTTGTGGCCCAAAGTGCCATCGTTTTTCCGTTGAACCAGTACATCCAGAAAAGGAATTTGATTGTCCTGTTCTATCTCCATGGTGAATTGTATATTGGGGTGCTGGGAGTTGAGGAAGGTTAAGAAATGATTGAGGTTTTCTTTGCCGTGACTCCAAATGACGAAGGTGTCATCGACGTATCGGAACCAGGTTGAGGGTTTGAGAGGTGCTTCTTGCAGAATTCTGTTCTCGAAATTCTCCATAAAGATGTTGGCGATGATAGGGGAAATCGGGGAACCCATGGCTGCGCCTGAAGTTTGTTCATAAAACTGGGATTGGAATTGGAAATATGTAGAGTTTAGGCAATGTTCTATGAGGGCTAGTAGGTTAGGAGCAACTTTTTGGGATTTTCTGACTATTTCTAGAGTTTCATGGGTTGGGACATTTGTGAACAACGATACAACATCGAAACTTACTAGAATGTCTTCTGGTTGTACCTTGATGGACTGGATCTTATTCACAAATTCCCGAGAGTTTTGGATATGGGAGTTGTTGAGGCCTACGAGTTCCTGCAAGGGTTTGCAGAGAAAACGTGCCAAATGATATGTAGGGCTGCCTATGTTGCTAACGATGGGCCTTAGTGGGATGTTGTTTTTGTGTATCTTTGGCAGACCGTAAAGCCTGGGTGGTAGGGATTCCTTGGGTGTAAGGATTTTGATAAGGTTCTCCGACAGACCAGCCTTCTTTAGAAGTGTCGTTGTTTTCTTTTCTACGCTTGATGTTGGGTCACGTGATAGTTTCTTGTACGTGTTGGTGTCCTCGAGCAGGTTCATTATTTTCCTGCAGTAGTCCGTTTTGTCCATGATAACAGTAGCATTCCCTTTATCAGCTGGTAGTACTAAGATGTCCTTGTTTTTCTTCAAATTTTGAAGAGCAAGGTGTTCTTCCTTTGTGATGTTCTGCTGAGGGGGTTTTGCTTTGTGTAGAATATTGGTTATCCGTTGCCTGATATCGTTGCTAGTATCAGGTGGGAGACGGTAGATGGCAGTTTCCACCTGGCTGATGATTTCTCTGGTTGGAATGTCTGTCGGTGCGATGGCGAAATTGTGCCCTTTTGCGAGGACTGATGTTTCAGCTGCGGAGAGTGGGTGGTTGCTTAGGTTTTTTACTGTGTGGGTTAGGATGGGTTGTTTCGTCTGTGGGCATAGTTTCCTGAATTTCTCTATTTGATTCCTGGACCTCAGGTCTGCACAGTGGAGGGCTTGTTCGTGTGTGACCCGGTCAAGATCTTCCCACAGCTGTGGTTCCAAACAGTCAGATAGGCGTAGGTGAAGTTTAAGGAGTTTTTGGGAATTTTGGTCTAAAAGCTTTTTGGTGACAGATATTCTCTCCTTTACCAGTCTCAGCGAGGCCTGGTGGAGGATAGTCTTGGCTTGTTTTGATGGAAAGGGGTTTTTTAATTGAAAACATTTCGGTACCACTTGATGGTCGCGGCACCTTTTTAGGAATGTTAACGAGCACAGCTGGATGTGCAGAGTTTTCCTGAGTTTGGAAAAGGTGTTAACAGAACCCAAAATAGCCTCTCCGTGTAGGCGTTTTATTTTAGTTTTAAGGCTTTCACGGCTCTTTATGTAATTTGAAGAGTATGTGGCTTCCGGATGGAGGCCGTGTTGAGAATCAGCGTTGCGCCGACGTTTCGCAAACGTTACAGTCTGCATCATCAGGGCTGAGAGCTCCGATACTGAAGCTCCCGTGTCTCAGGCATTCCTTATATACTTGCAGTCATCGTTCCAGATCACTGCACCAGCCAATCAGATGTTTTAAGATTGTTTTTAATTGACCGGCCGATCAATTAAAACATCTGATTGGCTGGTGCAGTGATCTGGAACGATGACTGCAAGTATATAAGGAATGCCTGAGACACGGGAGCTTCAGTATCGGAGCTCTCAGCCCTGATGATGCAGACTGTAACGTTTGCGAAACGTCGGCGCAACGCTGATTCTCAACACGGCCTCCATCCGGAAGCCACATACTCTTCAAATTACATAAAGAGCCGTGAAAGCCTTAAAACTAAAATAGGTCTTATCTATTTTCACGCACAACTATGTTCAAACAGGAAGACGGACAACATCTTTATAAATCTACGAGTAGTGATGACTTAGGACAAATGATTATCAACTGGAAAACCTGGATACGGGTTTCGGTTTTATTGTTCGCTTTCGACATAAATTTAAACCGATTGCGGAACACGCTGTCCCACTCCAGTGTACACGTCCTTCGATCATTTCTCCGTGAACGACCGCCAAGGTAACTCGGCCAATCAAGCATAAGATCATTATACTTTTTATCTACTTACGTGTATATATATCGCGTCTATGCACGTACGAAGAAATGATAAGTGGGCTATGGAGTTTATCACGCGGGGGATAAAAATAGCGGACCTTTAACGAAGCGGCAATAATTCGACGTTTTTTATGCCGAGCCCCAGCCTCCCTCATGGACAATATCGGAAAAAGAGAGACAAAAAACACACAAGCTAGGGTTGAAGAGTAAACCCCTCTCTCTCTCTCTCTTTCTCTTTCTCTCTCCCGGAGCTGTGAAACAAGGTCATTGCGCATGTAATGGGATTTTATCATAGCCACTTTCGTATCGATAAATTGACACGGGAATTCACTACTAAATTACCAATCACGGAAGATTTAACGATTGTACGAATAATAGGAGGGATAATTCGTGAATTATTGGCTCTATGTACTCTGCAATTTCGAAATACCCATTGATATCCCACGGCTAAATTATGCATAAATTTGGCTTTCCAGATACCGGCGAAGAAGAATGGAAACTTCCGTGAAACGACAAACGATGGAAACAATAACCGCCAGTAGTAGACGATTATTTTCCATCCAAATTACTGCAAAATGTTTTTGAAAAAAATAGAGAGGCGTTTAATCGTACGAAAATCATCGATTAAAGGTCAATCACGCTAAACTGTGTTTAATTGCGCAAAAAGAGGGGGGAGGGGAATATGAAGTTCAAAATAAGTTTTAATGGTCCTCTAGGAAGAAAAAGTTTCGCAGCGCCCTCAACTAGGATTCTTCATTGAGTTTTTATACCTCCCTCTCTCTTTCACACCTCTCAGAAACTTCAACAAGTATCTGTGAGAAAGGTAGAAGAAATAAAAAAAAGTCCCTAATGAGGCAAACATCCCTCTCGTAATTTCTCAGTGGCGCAGTGACGTCAGCGCAACCATTCTGGCGCAATTCTCAAGCCCTTGTGATTCGTCCGTAACTCACTTTTCTCTCGTGTTTCCTCTCTACTTCTGCCTTGCAACCGCGAGGGTTTGGATGTATGGGAATTTATTTCTATTTTGACTTCTCAACGAAGAGAAAGAGAGGGATTCTCCGGTGGTTGGTGAAGAGGTAACTTTCAAGCCTGAACTTTTTTGCGCTCCCCGAGAACGAACAATGATTCTTTCCATTTTCCTTTTCCCAGCTTATTTCTGTCTCGCATTTTCGTTGTCGGCGAAAGGAGAATGCGGGAAGGACACTGCGAGAGCAATAAAGTAGTACGACGAGAAGAATGAAGAGCAACGACCCCAGATAATTGAAAAAATGAAGGCTCAAAGTAGAGGGTCGTGTCAAGAAAAATCCACCAGGACGATTCCTTAATGGGAGAACGAGTAGAAGAGCCAAATTGCAGAAGGAAAAAAAATAGAATTGCTGTAAAAAAACGACAAGTGAGACTCAAAGAAATAAAGAGGGGGAGAGAGAGAGAGAGGGAGGGAGGGAGGATCAAAAAGAGTACGAAAAAACCGCATCCTTCGCGTACTTTTATTGACTCGTACTCTCTCGTTTGATATATATAAAATTCGTTCCTGGGAAAAGGGCTTTATATTTTCGTAGATAAAATTCCAGTGGCCATTATCATGGGGAACTTTCTATTTGTTCGGAGGCCCATAAAAGTGCTTACTCTTTCAGCCCACTCTTCCTCTGTTCTCTGATCCCGAAAAGACATCGAGGAGACGAAGAAAAATAGAGGGGGGGGGCAAAAGAAGCGGGGAAACGGGGCCCAGGGCTACGAGAAATGAGGGAGCGAGATTAAAACAAACACAGAGGGAAGGGATTGAATCGAAAAACAACTGGGAGAAAAGAAAAGACAAAAAAAAGGAAGCCGAGAATGTTAATAGCATAGGGGGATGAGATAGAGAACGAAAACATTGAAAGGAGACGAGCGAGGGAGCTGAAAATGAAGGGGAGTAGAGAGAACGAACATGAGGAGGAGGCAAGAAAGGCAGCAGCTCATCCAGAAGAAAAAGAAACAGTGGAAAAGCAAGATTAGCGAAAAATGTGATAGGGGAAATGCGGGAAACGTGTGAGGGATGAAAAAAAGGAGACGAATGGTAGGTAAGGGCAGAGGACGAGGGCACAAGGGATAAAAAAAAAGAAAAGGAAGTGGAAAATAAAGAAAGAGTGTAACAGGCGATATTTTTCCAAATTTGGAAAAAAAAAAAACATTAGATTGTAGTTACTGTCAGATATGATAAAAATGTTATTGAAATATTTATTTACGAGGATCCAATACAAAAAGATTCCATGGTTACAAGAGAATAAAATCACGATCCGAGCCCTTTCAATTTTTCGAAAAGACTCCCTCTCTTCTTCATAGTCAACTCTTTCTCCGGTTTGCGCGTGTGCAAACGCTTGTAACCGTAAGATTCGAGAAGCACCTCGCTTCTCGAAATCGACGGAACTTTACGGCCCTACATTACCATAAGATGAGTTGTGAATGACCAACTGATGCACCGAATTGATGCACATTTCAAGAACATAACGCTCTCGACAGTGAAAAAAGCAGACTTTTTAAGCGTTGATTCAACTGATATTGTGGACGAATTCTGGAGAAATTGGAGTTTGGTGTCTTTTACATAGAATTAGAAAAATTGTACCAACGAAGGTCAAAATATTATCGGCAATTCTGAAAATCTAGTGCATCAGTTTTCCCACTGGCGGCGATTCCGTATGGTGAACACGCATCACACACGGTCTTGCTGCAATAGTCGCCTATTGGGCCTCTGCTCGATGCTGTAGTGTGAGTAGCAGACGATTGCTGCGACATCTGACGGTAGTTGTCGGCAGCTCGTAACCAAAAACTATGAATTCTGCAATACCGTTGTGACCGCGTCGAAATTCCGTAGAGTGCGATATATGGCCTCAATTTATTACATCCTAGGTCACACGTCGGAGGAAATTAAAATAAACTCTAATACATACAGTGAGCGCATAAATGAAGAAGAATCGTACATATTATTCATATATAAACATATAAAAGTAAGGGAGTACGAAAAAATTCATTCAAAAAATAACAATCATAATTAAGATTGAGTAAACCTGCATAGCGAAGTATGTCACCTAATGGACAATTTAATTTCGCCAAAAATAAAAAAATAAACGACAAACTAAAAGTCATAAAAAATCGACCTTAAAGTCACTGCAACACGATCACAAATAACGTAATTAGAAAAATATCGCCGAAACTGGAAAGTTCCTGAAAAAATATCGCGGATAACATAACCAGATTGGACCGAACACGATCGCTAAATATGCAGATAATATCAGAAAACAAATAAGGGGGCAGCGAGGGGAGAGAGAGAGAGAGAGAGAGAATTTTTTTTCGTCGCCAAATCAGGGTTACATTTTTAAAAATCGATAAAAATTGGCATAAAACTAGATGAATATATACTTCATAAAATGAATATAAAGTCGATCCCTTCATAATTAGTTATTTCTTTGAAAAATAAAACGCAAATATTGACGACAAGGCACCCGTTACGTAACGCAATAGAGGGGCGGAGGGGGGGGGGGGTTCAGGCCAGGCGTTATGGTTCTGTGACGTGACGGGAGGGGGGGGGGGGGGGGTAAAAAATTGAGAAATGTTGCGTTCCGTAATTTATGTACGCCCCCATAGCGAAGACGCCAATCATTTTCAGTTGGAGCAACCACGAATTAGTAGTTTCGAGAAGTACGCATGTCTCACGAAATATTACATAGCATGTTTGTTCCCATAAAAAATATTGTTTTATTCAAAAGTTGTAGGTATTTGAACTTAAGAAATGAATTTTCAGTAAAAAAGTTCGTATAAAACGGCTCATAAAATAAAAAGTTTTCGGTTAATCAGAAATTTCGTACGTACTTCTCTGCGAAATGCAATTACGAACATAACTTCTAAATTTGAAGTAAATCGAGTGAAAATTGTTGAAGTTATTTGTCACGTCAATTGGAAAAAAGATAACAAAAGAAAATATTAGTAGACGGCCATTTTGTACATAGGAAAAAAATTGTAACAGCTTGATATTCATACTAAATAGATGTGTCATTAATTTTATAAGTCAATCACTTTTTCATACGAAAAAAAATTGTTACATTCGCGCATGATTTTATACCCGTTTCTGTAGCCTAACCCCTTAAGGACCGTCCTTAAAACAGCCGGGTGCGTCGATGGTCAACATTACATATGTATAACAGGTTCCAAAGGTATGTGTGTGCGTGTGTATGTGAGAGAGAGAGAGAGAGAGAGAGAGAGAGAGAGAGAGAGAGAGAGAGAGAGAGGGAGAGAGAGAGAGAGAGAGAGAGAGAGAGAGAGAGAGAGAGAGAGAGAGAGAGAGAGAGAGAGAGAGAGAGAGAGAGAGAGAGAGAGAGAGAGAGAGAGAGAGAGAGAGAGAGAGAGAGAGAGAGAGAGAGAGAGAGAGAGAGAGAGAGAGAGAGAGAGAGAGAGAGAGAGAGAGAGAGAGAGAGAGAGAGAGAGAGAGAGAGAGAGAGAGAGAGAGAGAGAGAGAGAGAGAGAGAGAGAAAACAGGCTGAAAAAGGAGAGAATAAGATTGGAGCACAGTAAAGAAGATTGGGGAAGAAAATCAGAAGAGAGAGCACGCAAAATCCTGAACGAATTTTCCCATACTCGATCTGTCCCTCCGTAAAATCTCTCGCGATAGAACGCACTGGAAAGAATAAGGAATTTCTCGAAAATTCGAGTTCTACACCCTCGTCCAACGCGGTGATGACTTTTTTTCTCTTTCTTCCAACCAGAACGGGAGTTGGAGCCCCAACGAACGTGTGCAAGCGAAAAGCCCCGAACGTGTGTCTATACAGACGACAAAGGGATGAAAGTTAGGATAGCAAGTGGAGAAGGCAAAGGGAGATGCGCGAAGCGGGTTGAGAAGAGCAGAGAATGTGTGTGTGTGTGTGTGTGTGTGCGTGTGTTTGCGCGCGCGCGCGCGTGTGTATGTGTGTTTCGATATGCGAGCACCCTTGTACATGCTATATAGGTATACATTCAATACATATATTCCTCCAATGAAGTACAGCCGTCATATATCTCCTGCCGGGTGTACATTTTCCTTTTTCACTTACGTTTCAAAACGATTGCAGAACAGATGTGATATGATTGACTATACTTTCCAGAGACGAACGCGAGCGGAATAGTAATCAGGGAAGAATATTGCGACGTTTTGAAAAATTCAAGTAACTCATCGTATTTTTTATTCTTCGGGGAAAAAAATCTCTTCGTTCGAAGACCAAAGTAAATTTGTCTGCCGCTCGTTCTGGAGGGTGTCTCAAAATAACCTGACATTTTAAATTGCGCGCCATTTTTTTTGTGGCGAACATAGAGTAGTGATCTTTGACAACTGGCATCAGAAAGTACTGAGGTTTAGTCATGGAGAATTTCACGATCGAGCAATGCATAGGCATTGCTATCTGCTGCATTGTTACTGCACAGTTATTGCAGCTCGCGCCACGGCCATGTGAATTGGCCACACCAAGATCGTGCGATTTGATGCCATTGGACTTCTTTCTTTGGGGCTTTCTAAAAGGAAAAGTGTATGCCAATGATCCACAGACCATTCCGGATCTCAAGGAAGCAATTGGACGCACCATTAATGAAGTTAGACCGCAATTATGCCAAAATGTTATTGAAAATTTCGTCAAAACAGTAAACGTTTGCAAACAGGAACAAGGTGGCCATTTATCGGATATCGTGTTCCACACATAACCTCCATGTTTTTACCTTACATTGAAATACAAATATTCATACTTTTCAAATAAATAAAACGTTTTATTAATAAATTCAAATGTCGGGTGATTTTCGGACACCCTATACAGTCGAATTGTATGAATTCATATCTAAAAAATCCTCGATTTTGGTGCCGTTGATAATGGTTGTCCAGTTTCTCTTGATCGTTCGTGAAGAGCAATAACAAAATCGATTTGAATTTGAGAAATGAAGAAAAAAAATTACTCGACCGAGTCTTTCCGCGGGCGACGAGGAATGCGCAAAAAAATTCCGAGTGATGGAAAAATGTGCGGTAAATTCGAGTATACATATTCAAGGGACACGTGACCAAATGTATACGTTCGCGTGCTCATCGCGCGTGACAATATTGTCAATTTTACGGTACCTTTTTGTCTCTCGTCTGTGGACTGACGCGCCATTGCGATACTGATAATCATATAGGTGTGACAGACGAGACACTGCAATGAAGTGAGCCGATTTCGAGGGTGACGTATGGTGGCGCAGTACTTCAGGTTGAAGGAACCGAGGCAATGACGTTTACGTGACAATGCGTGTTGATTGTAGATTTTTGTATCCACGATAATAATAAACCCAATGAGAATGACCAGAGGTTGGTAAAATCATAATTCGATGAAAAGTTTCAGGCGAAGCTGTATTTTGTAAAAAAAATCCTAATAATAATGGACCATATCCTTGCATGTATTTTAAATAGACATTTTTAGAAGCATACACATAGTATGCATATCATTTTAAACGAGCTCGAATGAGGTGGGAAAAAGATAGAGGACGTCGTCTCCGAGTCGTAAAAATTACAAAAAACTTATCCAAACGATGCTCCAGGGGTCTGCATAAGCTTGAAATTTAAAAAAAAACGTCTTTTTTTGCATAGTTTCATAACCTACAAACGCAACGTCAATTTTCAACTATCAAATAAGTTTGGCATTTCCGTAGTAATGACAATTTCGAAAATTGATCACGTTACACGAAAGCTTTATCATCATACTAACAGTACATTTTTTCAAATCACTCTAGCTGCCAGAACCACCCAAACCGATTGGCAATGCAACAACGACGGCACTTTCTTGAGATAACAATGACTTCATTGATCGATATTTTTCAATGAAAAAAAAACTCAATCTTGCTGAAAATCGACTTGTTTTATAATAATATAATAACTTTTAAAAACGTTAAAAAGTTAATAACGCGTACTGTGAATTACTCATGGCCTTTTCTATCTACGTATTTCAATGTTACAAGCAACTTTCTTCCACGGACTGTAATCAACACAGTTTTACTGGCGGTAAAACCGCACTGACACTTGGTAAAATGCAGTCGCATACATGTGGGCACGTTTGTCAGAATTTCCCCGTGCCTTCGTGTAAATGCGATATAGTGTGGCTTAATACGGCTACATACAGAGGCGGATTCAGACGGTCCAAATCGACCATACAAAAAAGCCAAGTAGTCCCAGAATAATCGCATTGGCCCTCCCCATGCCCTCCGTGCCCAACCGTGCCCCCAGAAAAAATACTGAATCCGCCACTGGCTGTGGACGCACCGAAAGTTAGGTTAGATTGACGACGTGCGGGTAGGGCGTGATAGGAAGGATTCAATAGAAAAGGACCATACGTAAAAGCCATGACGTTAAAGTTTGCATCGTTGGAATGCGACGGAAGTCAATTTTTCCAGTTCCTCAACAGTTTTTTTGGTCGATTTGGACTACCAAAATGAGTCAAACGTTTTCACATATTCTTACTATAGATCTACGACCGTAATTCGCCAAAGAAGAAAGCTTTTGAAGAATGAGAAAAGTAAAGGAATAACGACATGAAAAACAGAAATCGTTGCATTACAACGATGCAGTCTTCAACATCATTAAAAACCCGCAAAGATATACGTTGGAACTCAGAAAATAAAATATCAAATATGACCATCCCGGCTATTCACCTATTACATGTTAAAATGTTATGCACAAGATCAGCAACTAAAATTTTATTCCGTCATCCCGCTGCTTTTCCGTCTCATTCTTGCCCTTCGCCGCCGGATATAAATTCTCTCCGACCGAAGGTCTCTCCTGTATCAAAAAAATGGCATGTATGAAGAATTCACTGGATAAAAAATTGTAAGCTATACGGTACTTAAAGTGTTGTATCTGCAGATTCGCGTTTTATGTCTCAGCTCATTCTCGAATGAGAATACCGATATTATCTTTTTTCTACAGTAATGTTACAGCAAAAAAAGTGTCGAGATAAAACTCTCCGCAATAGCTGCACACACACACACACACACACACACACACA
The DNA here is from genome assembly GCA_951751655.1 of Ophion costatus. Classification (NCBI taxonomy): domain Eukaryota; kingdom Metazoa; phylum Arthropoda; class Insecta; order Hymenoptera; family Ichneumonidae; genus Ophion; species Ophion costatus. The sequence goes on from OX632356.1 coordinate 34,431,961, forward strand.
CACACACACACGCACGCACGCACGCACACACACGCACACACACACACCACGAAGGCATTCGAGGAAGCTCCGCGGAAGGAAGCTTCCGTAAATAAAATAATGCCGAAAAGGTGCTTCCGGGAGAGTAATAAAGATGATAATAATGTCGAGACGAGGATGCGCAGAGAGAATAATAATACGTGCAAGTGGTATACGTATTTAGAGTCCGCGGAGAGACACGATTCGTAGACGTGACAGTGTGCAGTGAAGCTCCGAAGAGACACATTCGGGGGAAATGGGATAGCGTAGAGAGACGTCGAGACAGAATGAAATTGGAAATTATACGGAGAGAGTAAGAAAGAGAGGGACATAAGTGTATGAGGCGAAGGGTTGGACAGAGGAGTATCGTTCTCGTGTACCTTCAAGAGTAATTTACCGTGTAGCATAATAACCTTCGTGGTGAATGAACAAATATCCTGCCCGGTCCTTCGTCGAGCTTCTACTCTCCCTCAACTGTTTCCTCATCCAGGAGGAACTAAAAACAGCTACACTGTGAGAAAAGACCATGGCGTTAAAAAAAACACCAATAGTAAAAGAGGGGATAGTAAATTTAGGTATAGTTTATTGGTTAACACAACTATAAGCGAAAAGTATATCTAAGCATGCGATTTCGGTCAATTGTCTATGGGGTTTGACTGTCTATTATCCCCGGAATAATTATTAACTATTGTAAAGGGCTTGACGATATATATACGATAAATGTAGTGCTATCACAAAATCGACGGACACTTACTAATGCTATATACCGCACGTTAGGCTTTGTTCAGTCAAACTTCTCCTATTATTTTCAAATTTGTACAATTCATATGGTTGACATTACCGTTTGACGACTATAATTTGGTAGAAGACCTTACGGAAAGTGACTTTTCGAAAAAAAATTATGGTAATGTTTACGAATAGGGGCTGTACGCAAATTACGTAATGCAATTTCGCCCCCCTCCCACCGGGTTCAGCCTGGCGTTACGGTCTACGTACGGGGGAGGGGGGGGGGGGTGCGTTACGTCACGATTGTAGAACTGCCAGAAATAGCAAAATTCCTGCATGTTCGAGTTTTAAAATTGTTTAACGTATCGTTCAGAATAGATGAAGTGCAGGCTCTTATTATTTTGAGAAATGAAGATGAAAAACGGTCATGTCGTCCGCGACTTGATACTTTAATGTGAGTATCAATATTCTAGAAAAAAACATAACTTTATATCAAGGAAAATGGAACGAAAACTTTGAACGCGATTTTCTCGACCTTCTATCAATGAATACTCAAAAACTTATCGACCGATTTTCAATTTAAAAAAAAAATATTTGCAATCGCGGTGACTGAGGTTGTACGTAGCCGATTTTTTCAATTTTGTTCATTACTATTATTAAAGATTGGTTGAGTACAAAAAAGGGCCTTGAAAATAGAAAAAAATGTCCAAACTGTCGGCATTTTGTAAAAAGAAAAACAAAATAAAAATCGGCTACGCATAACGATAGCTAAATTTGCATAGATATCGATAAATTAATGACTTTTTATTTACAGATAACCGTTCATAAATATATCGACGGGACAGAGAAGAGAATTTTTTTTCGTCGCCAAATTAGGGTTAAATTTTAAAAAATCGATAAAAATTGGCATAAAACTAGATGAATATATACTTCATAAAATGAATATAAACTCGATCCCTTCATAATTAGTTATTTCTTTGAAAAATAAAACGCAATTATTGACGACAAAGCACCCGTTACGTAACGCAATAGAGGGGCGGGGGGGGGGGGGTTCAGGCCAGGCGTTATGGTTCCGTGACGTGACGGGAGGGGGGGGGTCGAAAATTGAGAAAATTTGCGTTCCGTAATTTATGTACGCCCTCATAGCGAAGACGCCAATCATTTTCAGTTGGAGCAACCACGAATTAGTAGTTTCGAGAAGTACGCGTGTCTCACGAAATATTACATAGCATGTTTGTTCCATTGCAAAAATAGGATATCAGTTCAAGACTTCATCTTGTAGTTCACCGTCTCCTCCTGTAGGACTCACGTTACTATGCATATAGCAGGTCGTATCATATAATATGGTGAAAAACTATTGAGATGCTCCAAAAATCCATTTAAGGCCTTAGGCCACCCTAGAGGCCGAAAAAATAGGCTTTTTGGGGATTTTTTTCCAGAAAAACTACAAAATAAATCGAGATTAAAAAAAAGGGTGGTTTCATACATATCAATGACTGTATACAATAATTTTTTCGAAGCGATTAATTTCAAAATGGCGGCTGTGCAGTATTTTGCGATGACGTCTCCGTTTGACGTTGGCCGGAAAACATTACTCAGACAATTTTCAACCGATTCACTTGAAATGTTGAATACATCTTGAAAAATACATTGTCGATGGAAGTACGTAGGATTTTTTTTTTATATTGCATAGTTCATTTGTTATTAACCATTATCTGACGATTTTTTAGGCAAATTTTTCACTTTCCACTTTAGAAGCGCGCCATTTGGCCAAAAATCCTACGTACTTCTATAGCAGTTATTATATATAATCGAAAAAAAAATCATTGGCTCATTATAATCCAAAAATACAGGAGCTGTTTGTCCGACCATGGACCCTGGAAAAACGGAGACATCATCGCAAAAACGCTGCACAGAAGCCATTTTGAAATTAATCGCTTGAAAAAAATTGTCGTATACAGTCACTGATATGTATGATAAATACCCTTTTTTGTAATCTCGATTTATTTTGTAGTTTCTCCGAAAAAAATCCCCAAAAAGCCTATTTTTCGGCCTCTAGAGTGACCTAAAGCCTCAAGCAGTTACTTATGTTATATTCGGAGGTATAGCCAGAATTCCTTTTGTCTTTCACACCATATCTGCGAACAAGATGCTACAAGCACTGGACAGCGTAGTGGCAGCGTGAGTAGCATAGTGCCGTCGTATGGAAGAAGGCGGGGTTTACAACAAAAAATTGAAAATGCGTTTTTGGTACCGTGGGTATCAGTTCAAATTTTTCCATTGTTCTGTATAATAAAACGCATTTTCTATTTTTTGTAGATGCCATCTTCTTCCATATATGATGGCAGTAGGCAGAAGATAGACAGGTAGGCTGTAGGCTGAATTCTATATGTACATATGTACAATTCCATATGTACCAACAATAATAAAATATTTATGAAACAATACGCATATGGCAGGGCGTATCTCATAATATGGTACGAATCACTATAACCATCCTTGCAAATCACTGTATACATATCTGTATACAATAAATGTACACATACTTCCGTCCTGTTCACTATTAGGATCTTGGTGACCTAAATTTTTTATACCGTCAGAGAATGCCCATTTCATAAAAAACCTACTCTATCATACAGCATTGAACAATAACCGTATGCTTGTGAGATTGGTGGTTACGGTTAATGTATATATATATATATATATATATATATATATTTCATGCAACTGCTAAAATATCAATAAGCAGTACTATATTTTTGGCAGTACCTATGGCTATAAAATATTAGTGTCCCCTCGGGAAAATATAACATCAAGTTAAGGCCTTAGGCCACAGTAACGGATATAAAATCATGTGCGAATTTAACCATTTTTTTTCGTATGAAAAAGTGTTTCACTCATAAAATTAATTACACACCTATTTAGTATGAATATCAAGCTGTTAGAAAATATTTTATTTTTTCGATGTACAAAATGGCCGACTACTAATATTTGCTTTTGTTATATTTTTTTTTAGGCGCTCCGCGGCGTGACATTTAGGATCCACAATTTTTCATCTAGAACAAAAAAACAAAAATTCTCGCCAATCTTCATTAGAATACCTAGAGGAATTTAAATATTGTTTTATTCAAAAGTTGTAGGTCTTTGAACTTAAGAAATGAATTTTCAGTGAAAAATTTCGTATAAAACTGCTCATAAAATGAAAAATTTTCGATTAATCAGAAATTTCGTACGTACTTCTCTGCGAAACGCAATCAGGAACATAACTTCTAAATTTGAAGTAAATCGAGTGAAAATTGTTGAAGTTATTTGTCACGTCATTGGAAAAAAGATAAAAGAAAATATTAGTAGTCGGCGATTTGTACATCGAAAAAAAAAACTCTAACAGCTTGATATTCATACTAAATAGATGTGTCATTCCTTTTAGCAGTGAATCACTTTTTCATACGAAAAAAAATTGTTAAATTCGCACATGATTTTATACCCGTTACTGTGGCCTAAGGCCTTAAAACATAATTGAAAACCCCGCACATTTCTCTCACTGTATAATTTCACCCTTTTGCAACTATACTTTCTTGCTTCTTTCTTCGGTTTTCTTTCTTATCGACGAAAAATATACAAGAGACAAAGGATTCGAACGAGCGTGTTATTCGAGGAGCGAAATTGCGAGTCTTATCAGAAAATATGTACGAGTCCGCAGAACGCAGTGGTGAGTGCTCGAGCAAAAGAGGAAGAGAATAAAAGTAAAGTGGAAGACACAGCTCTTTCCTCTTTCTCTCTCTCTCTCTCTCTCTCTCTCTCTCTCTTTGTGCACTGTAACAAAAGTGAATAGAGTGGGCAATCTCGTGTTCTACACGGACCCATACGCGAACGTGCATTGTGTGAAGGTGCGTTGCGTGCATTGTATGTGTAATATATCTGGGATCCGATGTATCTATGCAACGTAGGCTATCAGCACATCCGGCTGTTTTGGGGACGGTCTGTCAATTTTTTTTTCAAACGATGCGTTGGTTTTGGGGGCAGGACGATGGGCTACTATGAGGATGGTCCGGGAAGTCGAAAGGATTCGGATGCACCTTTCAGCATGTACGTATGAACCTACCCTGAAAGAAGAAAGGAAGCTGACACAAAGAAAATTCATTCGCGACCCGAATTCTGTTGCCCCGTCTTCCTCTTTGCTCTCTCCCTTTCTCTCTATCTCTCTTTTCCTGTCTTTCTCCTCTGGGTATTGCAAGTTGAGAAAATTCTTCGAGATTCGAGAAGCTGCGGGGCCGAAAACGAGCGTGGAATGCACGAGGAACGAAGACTATCATTTTCGCCACGATACGAGAGGGCGTAACGCGCACGTACGAATGAGAGGTTGTCATTCCTACCTACCTACAAAGATACCTACACCCCGGCGTAGGTATCTCCGTATCTCCGCGAGAACTTTTATAACCCCCGCGCTATGCGTTATATCGTAGCCTCGTGAAGGGTATATAGTGCTCTCACGCGGCAATACTGCGCGTGATGCCCGAAGATAAGAGCGAGCGCGCAAGGGAGCAAAGGGGAATATAGGTAACGAGTTTGGAGCAAACTTGGGGATGAGGGAAGTTAGTTTTGGGTTAGGGAGCGAGTGTCTTCTTGTGTCAACGTGATGTGTCAACAGGAGAAGAAATAGCAAAAAGGGTGGATGTCGAAGTTGATGAGCGAAGGGAAGGGAAAGGGATTAGGATGGGGGCGATTTCGTACGGAGCAACACGTAAATGGAATACGAAATGACAAGGGATAATCCGCTGACCGCAGATGGATGAAGAGAACCGGAAAGGGGTTGACGGATGTATCAGAGCTTTGACGAGCTGGCTAGCATGGTGATAAGAATTGCGGATACAATAGTTCGCTCGTTCTTAGGACGTATAGTCCAGTCGGGTTAGACTTTTCTTACAAAAATTCCCGGCAGAAAATTTATTGCTCTAATCTGCAGGGGGGTCATTAGTAGTGTAAATGGAAAATGGCGACCAAATCCGAGCGGTGCGCTTGCCGTCAGTTTTATTTTAAGGTAGTTTGGTTTTTGCTCAATATCTCCTTGATTTTCAATTTTTCAACGAAAATTCTAAGGACTAAAGTCGTTGAAAATTGAATTCTTTACAACTTTAGTACTTACAACTTTTATCCTACGATCGATATTTTTCGAGATAAAAGGGCGAAACTTGCCAAAGTAGAATTATTGAATTATGTCAATTGTTATTAACCTTAGCGCATAAATTTACATAAACAAAGTTGTAGAGAATCAAATTTCCTACAATGTTGATTCCTATGATTTTTTTTTGTACATTCATATTTAAGCTCGTGTCCACACCACCACTGAGGTAGACCTCCAGGCGCGTTTTTTTGCGTGGTACCCCCAATTGGCCTAATGATACATGGGGAATCGAACCACTAACCAGTTGTGCAATAATACTTTTAATTTGTGAGATTGGCGTTTGCATCGTTGGAACATAACGAAAATAATCGTTTAATCGTTCGAATTTTGTATTAGCTGATCTTCATCACGGAAATCCGTCAATAATTATTCGAACGGTTAATTTAAAGGTCTAGAACTTGAATATGGAAGAAAAAAATTTGCCAAATAATAAAAATGAGGAAGGAAATTTTTAAAGAAAGAATTTTCATTGTGCTCCAACGATGCAAACGTCGAGACCATTTCAATTTGCAGTTATTTTGCAGGCGATCTTGTGGAACGTTGCATTACTCTCGTAATCGTGAGGAAAAGCATGCCGAAAAAATGTCACGGAACGTTTTAGATTTTTCCTGAGGCTAATTGAGGTATGAGAGAAACTTTTATGCACATTTTGCAACATACTGAAATTATGCGATCACCAAAGAGATTATGAATTCACCAAAAAGAACAAAGTAATAAATTCAAAGTTCAGGTGATATATTCGAGAATTTCTAATTCCGACTACTTTCACTTATTGTTCTACAGCAAACAGCTCATCATAGTCACACTAAAAAATCATTGTCGCAACTGCTTTTCCATTTTTCATTCGTCATGTATTTCCTTGATGAGCCTTTCCTCCACTTACAAGCTTGGATTTCATCTCCTTGATGAGCCGGAGAATTAAGAAGGACGCGCGGGAGCGCTGATGTGGCGGCTGAATAAAATATGACGGCGAATGAAGAAATTATTTCGCTCGCACGTTCGCGCAGAGTCTCTTCGTTTAATTTCTCTGTTCATACAGAAGTCGAGAAACGTGGAAAAGAGGCATGAAAAGATTATGGTCCTGAGAGAATTCCACGGTGAGAAGTGAATGAAGCGCGGAAAAGGCCACGATAGGAAACGAATACTCCTGTCACCTTTTTTATTTAATTTTTTTGACGTCACACGCATGAGTGATATTTCCTGAACCGATCGAGAGTTTAACGGGCCACACCTAGCTGTGGCCGGAAAAAAGAGGAATTTTCGTCAATTATTTCTAGGCATACGTGTGCAGGTTTTCTATTTTCTTTACACCGAAGCGTCTGGTTTTCCGTAACTTTTACAACTTTTGTATTGAAAAATATTTATACTTATACATATACAAACATATTTATATATATTTATGTGGTAAATACAATGGCTTGCGCAGACCGCTGTTTGAAAAACGTTCTTCGCGGTGACCACTGCTAGTCGAAAACGAATCATCCGCAATAAAAAAAAACCAACGCATTCAGTTTTTGCCATTATCCAGTGCTTGGGCGAAAGATTGAATGAAATATTGATTTTTGAAAGACTGACCGCAATCCAAAGCCAAAGCATCGATTTTCGGTTTAAAAAACGCCCCACTCCCGCTGCAAAAAAAAACTGCGCACAAATAAATGCCTTTATTCAAGCCCTGCTTTTTGTTACATAAAAGAAGGTTATACATTTTCCAGTTAATCATAGCTGTCATTTTTGAGATATCGTGGTCAACGATTATGAAAAAGTCATATTGAAAAAAAAACCTTTTTTTTTCAAAAACTGTTCGCGTAACCCACCTATAGACGCCCATAGCTCGCTCTATTTTTAACGGATCAACTTGAAATTCTCAGAGAATATTTTTGAAATGTTATACTTTGAGAATCTGTTGAAAACCAAAAATCGATATTTTCAAAAATGTTAACTAGGTTTAAGCCCTTGAAAAGGACGGGATTCTTATTATACTCAGTTGTTCCTCGGATTTATTGCGATTGTCAGTCAATCTTCATGAAAATGACAAATTGTATACGTTTCTATTCTCGCAGTAGTAGAGGCCAAGGATAATTAAGCTCTGTCATGCCTTGAGTTCTTACACACTCTCTCTCTCTCTCTCTCACATACACATGCACACACACACCTTTGGGACCTGTTATACATATGTAATGTTGACCATCGACGCACCCGGCTGTCTTAAGGACGGTCCTTAAGGGGTTAGGCCGCAGAAACGGGTATAAAATCATGCGCGAATTTAACAATTTTTTTTCGTATGAAAAAGTGATTGACTCATAAAATTAATGACACATCTATTTAGTATGAATATCAAGCTGTTAGAAATTTTTTTTTCTATGTACAAAAAGGCCAACTACTAATATTTTCTTTTGTTATCTTTTTTCCAATTGACGTGACAAATAACTTCAACAATTTTCACTCGATTTACTTCAAATTTAGAAGTTATGTTCCTAATTGCATTTCGCAGAGAAGTACGTACGAAATTTCTGATTAATCGAAAACTTTTCATTTTATGAGCAGTTTTATACGAAATTTTTCACTGAAAATTCATTTCTTAAGTTCAAATACCTACAACTTTTGAATGAAACAATTTTTTTTTAATTTCGTACGTACTTCTCTAGGTATTCTAATGTAGATTGACGAGAATTTTTGTTTTTTTTTCTCGGTCAAAAATTGTGGATGCTACATGTCACGCCGCGGAGCGCCTAAAAAAAGATAACAAAAGGAAATATTAGTAGTCAGCCATCTTGTGCATTGAAAAAAATATATAGATTTTTCAACAGCTTGATATTCATACCAAATAGATGTGTAATTAATTTTATGAGTGAATGACGTTTATATATGAAAAAAATGGTTCAATTCGCACATGATTTTATACCCGTTACCCTGGCCTAACCCCTTAAAATTCTTTTAAATAAATTGTTTTCCCTAGTTGATAGGACGATGCTTCGTATAGATATGCTTACGTCTATTAGGTGCTTTCGAACCCATTCGGATTTGCGTAATGCCAAGTATGAGGACACTTGACTACCAAGAGGGCGGACCTCAAAATCGAGTGTCTTCAAAATCATCTCTCCGTCTATCCACACACCCACAGACGCACACCGCTATGTCAGCGCGAAATTCTCATGGTAGACACATAAATTCTCTGGCTGGGCGCAAATCAAGCGCACTTAATGCATTCAGGCCAAAACGATAAACTGAATGCGACGCCGACATTCCCTTCGTGCTAGTGTGCGCGAATCTCACGCCGTTGCATTAACATGTGTTGTTCCCTCGATCTAGTGTCCCGGTTTCAACCCCCCCCTCTCTCTCTCTCGCCCCTTTTCCGTTCCCATCTTACTCCCTTTCTTTCTTATCCTCTCTCTTGCTCTTGCACTGTTCCTCTATTCCTCCCTCCACCTATCCATCTCTCTTTCTCTCGGCCTTCTCTGTATCACACGTTTGTACTGTCTAGCATTTCGCGATCGATAGACTCGCACGTACCCTCTCTCTGTTGCGCTCCTTCGCTTTCTCACTATTTCTTTCTCTCTTTCTCTCTCTGTCTTTGGATATGCCTCTCACATGTCCTTCATATCCGGATTTCGTTTACGTTTCTATGCTCTCGATGACTCAAAAGCAACGTCGATCTATAGATATATATGAACCAAAAGCTCGATAAGCACGAGTGATTTGTAATTTGACCCTGAGTTACAAATGATTGACCCTTTGTATCACCGTGTGACCGTTCTTTAACAAACCATCTGAGTCCTCACAAAATCCCATGTTGACATTTCACCCTTTTTCGAATCAACGTGACATGACGGCTACAAACCGTTGTATGGTTTTTAGTGCAATACTTCAGCAGCTACAAACCGTTATATGGTTTTTGCTAGATGACGATTGTTGGGGCAATTTGTTCCATGTTCCCGTGAAAGAAATTAGGAGAGCGGGCATAAAATTCGGGGCCCAAGAGGGTTTGAATATGGATTCCCTACTAGGGCTTTTCGCAACACAATCGGACTAGGCCCCGACAGGAAAATAACAGGGTTGGGTAATTTATTCAAAAAAATTCGTAGCGAGGAAAACGATAAAGGACCCAGACCGGATTCATCAGGGCAGTGGTTGTTACAGGGCATACAATATATTTGCAAAGTTATTTTTAAGAATTTCTAGTTTTTAGACTTACTTCCGTAGATAAGATATATTTAAAGTTTAAGGTATCGATGAAACACTAGGTTAGGTCACTTAAAATAAACATACACGTGGAATTTTATTATGAATAATTCGTATTCTATGAACATTCAGAATGCTTGGAAAATAAATTTCGCGATAAAAAAATAGTTAAAAAAAAATAATTTATGCGTGCAGGAACGACAGCACATATGTACGTACAGCACCGTTTGGTTGCTTCGACATTGTTAATTGAACTAATTTCCGTTCAATGCTCGTGACGGGATAAACAACATACGCCGAATTTTTGAGATAATTCGCCATTCGTAAACTTTAGATGACTTTGTTGGGTACATGAGTACATTTGTTTTTTATCCACATTTTTGCTTCAATGCACAAACATTCTTCAGACTCGTTACGTTCGAAAATTTTGTTAATCTCCGCGACGTATCCATTACGTAAAAGCACAACGTTATCTGGCGTTCTCGTACCAATAAATGTGAAATTATTAAAAACAACATTTTTTACAATCAATTCTCCATTTTCGAGATACTTTTGACCAATCTCGCTTGATATGTATCCACTAATAAAGCTGATAATTATAGGGCAGAAATAGGGTTGCTTCATGGCTTCGATCGAGTTCTGTTCTGGTAACCAGTCGGGCCCTGATTCATAAGCCTCTTTAGGCCCTAGTCGACAAACGGTGACCGGCCTCCAAGGGTGCCTTGTTAGGACCCTCGCAGAGTAAGGGAAAAATAATCGGGGCTTAGTCAAAGCTCTGGCTGAATTCTTTCACGGATGAACTTATCGCGCGATTGCAAGATTCGAGTGGGCGTGAAGTTTGCGAAAATCAAAAAAAAATATGAAAACGATAAACGGTGTGTGAAAAATGTGAGGTGGCTTTGTGCTACAACAAGCAAAACAACTTTATAACTGTTTTAAAACCAGCTTGAAATCAGCTATGATTAAATTTTGGAAAAACTATGCAATATATGTTTTTTCATTTATTAACCTACTATAAAGTAAACGATTTTTTTATTCTTACGCTGTTGAGTTGTGAAGGGTTAAAGAAAAGAGTATGGGATTATGAAATGGAAGAGCTGGAGATTCCCCGATGATCATAATAATTTGGTTATTACGAGTTATCCCATCGTCCAAAAAAAATGACCGTATCCCGTTGAATAATTCTCAAGTATGCGATAATAATTATCAATCCTTGATGATAAAGGGTATAGAAGGATTTCGACGCGACAAAAAACTGATTACTATTTAAACTTAAAACTTATTATTTAAAATTAGATTATTATAAAACCTGATAATCATAACAATTATTTTATTAACCCTGCGTGTCTACACTGGGTCTCTAAAGGAACAGTAAAAATTTCACACTCACCCATTTTTTCGCATTTGTTTACTATACTTCAGTTTTCATTAACGACGCTTTTGAACATCTTTGGCTTTGGCATCTTCTGAGGCATACAGTAGACTTTTCAAGAAGTAACACTGCATATTTCAGATTCTTTTAAAGCCTAGAAAACTTTGACAATTCGATTCTCTTCTCTAAAAGACCCAGTTTCCGAACCCAAGTGTTTCAAAAAATATAGTGTACATACGGAGGGTTAAGGAGGTATGATTACTTCCACGGAGTTATACAAGAGTCTAAATTTGTTTTACCCACAGCTGCTCTGATTGATGTTTACTTATGTTGATTATTCGTATTATCGATTATAGTGTGAAAAAACTAACCGGTCAAAATAGCTCAAATTTTGGCAATAGGCACATAAAGTATTCGCCAAAATCATATAAAGATTTCAAATCCGAAAGTTGGATTCGTAGTAATGATCGTACCTCCTTAATAATGTTTTCTTATCGTTTAGAAAAAAAAAATGGTTACGTACTGATCAATTTATTCGATATTTATCGCACCACCCATTCGTTGTGTTTACCCGCCCCTCAACGTTTATTGTTTATCTACCATTATAATTTATTATTTATCCCTGGCTCGATCCTTAAAAGTAATTCCATGTCGCGGTCAGTTTCGCAAGACACCCGTAGTCGAACTCTTTTTCGATAATCTTTGATTATCCAAAGGTTGAAGTTTCGATCCAAAAGGGGTTGAAGTTTGGATCCTTGTAACGCATCGAAAATTATCTTGAGTTTGATACTTCCAATATTATCCAAAATCATATTCAGCAGATTTGGATTGTAGATTGCTGAATACGAATCCTAAAAAATGTTTGCTTGATTTTTATAGCTTGAATCTGCCAATGGAGATATGGGAAATCATTTTCCTCGCATTGCAGCCGTGCAAACTTCAACGTCATGATAGTCTGCTCGTCATTGAGTTTAGAATACTCAGTCGAACGTCGAATTCGAATGAGAAAGAAATAAAGCGCTGCTTTATTATAGTCCCGAGACGAAGGGAAAGCAAAGGGATGAATAGGGAGTGGTATGGTCGAGAGACGAGAATGAGTAGGGGACGCTATTGTAGTTCAGTAGGACGACGAGCCGGCTCTGAACTATGGACTGGCTTGGATATGAAGTCCGCGATGTACCGGAAATGTCGGACCGTCATAGCAAAAAAGAAAGCGTGTTGTCTCTCACAATAAGTGGTATCGCCGTTTCGGTCCTACGCCAGGGCACTTTGCGCCGTTGTAGTCTCACAGTCATAATACGGTTACACACGTGTATAATCGATTTCGAGCAAGTACCACTTCACAATGAATTCGATCCACTTTCTTATTGTACTATGCACGAGAAATAAAATCCCAGGCAAAATGTCTTCTTTCATTCGTTATCCCGTTCTCATTGCATCTGGGAATAACATCAAGATGGAATAAGTCTCCAACGCGTTTGTGGTACTGTCTCAATTTTTTTCTATACAGGGTTGGAACACACGAAGTCATAATGCGAATTTGTATCACCATGGTAACACTTTCATGCCGGAAGATTTTTATTTTATTGTTTACATAGAAATATCCGATAAAAGTTCAAGTTCGGAATTTCCAGAAGCTTCATCGTTTTCGAGAGAAACAAGAATCTCAACCAGAGCAATTGACCAGACTTTCTTATGAACAGTCGTCACTGGCGATGGAACGATAGCGTCGATGAGCAAGGTTGATGCGTCTGCGAGAGATCTTAGCCGGAACCAAATTCACGATTTTTCATAATGGTGTTGGAGTTTGCACCGTTGGAGTGCAACGGAAGTTTTTTTTATATTACATTTTAATTGCCTTTTGTTATCGTTCGAAATATTATCTTGTAAATTTATATTGTAGATCGATAAGTATCTTGAAAAGTGATTGAGGAATTTTCGGAGGCTAAATTTACCAAAATAAATTGATGCCATTGAAGTGTGCAACGTTGGAATGAAAAGGGAATTTTTTTTTTCGTTGTGCCCAATTATTTTTTTTGCACACTCAGACTACGAATGTCAGTCAAATATTTTTGAAGATCCTTATTACGAATCCAGAACCTAAAAAAGCAAAAGGAGAGTTGAGATAGCAATAAAAACAAAAAAGTGAAAAAATAAAAAAGGTATTTCGGGGCATTCCAACGATGCAAACTTCGATACCATAAAAATTGTAGCAATTCAGAAATATAGTTTTCATTGCACTCCAACGATTCGAACGACACTTTTGATAAGAGACTGCGCTAAGTTTGGCCCGATTTCCAATCCAGTTGATCTCGCAGCCTTCGAGGTTGAATTTTCGTTGGGCATTTATACACTGAAAAAAAAATTCGTTCATTCATCCAAAATTCAGTTGGTTTAACAAAATGTATCTTTAAATACGTTCAACTTGATTTTTGATTGGCATAACAAAACAGTAAAGTTGGTGGTAAAACAGTATGGTGGTGTGAACTGTAGCTTATTTAGCATGTCTGAGCAACTGTTAAAACAACAAAATTTCGAGACAACAAAATGCATTTTGCACATTCAACGATTTCTTTTTCTCAGTGTATATCTTAAAAAATCGGCATTCTTCAACGTTCGTTAGTAAAGCGCTCGGTAATGCTTGAAAAAAAGTTTAGCCTTAGCATTAATGTGTATTTATTTTTGTCAAATCAATAATTTAAAAAAAGACCTTTCGTTTGCCAAAGTGCAGGGTTGCATTTCATGGGCTTGAAGTTTGCATCGTTGGAACGCAACGAAAATTATTTCTAATTTTTTATTTTCATTATGATCCAAAATCATACATTGAAAATTTGTTGTAGATCGATAATTAAGAATCCTGAAAAGTGTTTGCGTGATTTTCGAAGCTCAAATCACATTTTTGCAATGTGACTTTTTTTAATGTCATTATTTTATTACACCCTATAGCGAAAATGCGTGTGCTAATAAATATTGCTATAAATACGGTATAAATAGCGTGGAGAGGAAAAGGAAAATCCACTTCCCCAATTCTCTCTCCCTTTCTCTTTCTTTGGGTCCTCGCCGTGTCCATCTTTGCGTATCGCAGTTCATATCCTGGATACTCTATAGCCCGGTACACGAGCCACCCTCCTTCTTCCAATGTGTTACAGCTATGTAGGCTGTGTTGCAATGTGTTGCATATGCGTTTATATATAGGTGGTAAGTGAAGCGAGCAGTGAGAAAGAGAGAGTGGGCGGGAAACGGGGCCCTGCAAATCGATACTAACGTGCAAATCGATACTAACGAAAAAAGGCCAACATTGAAGAGGGCCTACGGTGAAATTTCTTATAGCTGCTAAAAAAATACTGAAAAATTGCAAAAGTCCATAAACGATTACACCACTACATTCACCTGTCGAGAGAAAAAAGTTTTGCAACATTATTTTATAATCTTTGTCCATTCATCACAAAACTCGCGGACCTTTGGTTTGATTTCTACGGATTTCTGGGCATCTAACAAGAAAAAACCCGGTTTAAAATTAGTCAAAGACATTGTTCACGAATTTCCGTTTAAAGTTTTCGTTAAATCAATGAAAATTCGTTTCTCCGAATTTCTCGTTGTGTGCATCAGGGTTTGAATTTTCCTCTTTCCTTTTCGAGTTGATTACCCCAATTACTTTATAACGACGAACGTCAAATTTTCTTCTAATCCCCACCCCCCTCTCGCGAGATGCACTCACGTTTATCTGGGATAAGATCGTGTAGATATATATATATATATATATATATGTATATATATTATCGTGAGCCCCTTAAATGGATCAGCCCTGTCTATAAATAACTTGAGATAATAGAACGAGTTATATGTACACATAAATACAGCTATACTATCCCGGTTTGAGTCTTAACGACGTCGACCACCCCCCGCCTCGAAGCTTCTTGTTCCCCGTTTCACATCGCTGCAACTTTTCATATGCAAAGATATGCAGAAACAACTTCATTTCGTTCAACATATCCTGCGGAATGGAAACAATTGTCAAAGTTGTAAGACTCGCGCTCTCATTATTCCGGCTCTATAAAATTGCATCAGCGAATCCGCAACGATGTTTATAATTTGCATACAAAGACTACACGAACATGCCTTGAACTACACGTTCAACGTAATCCACATTTTCGTTTCAGCTCTCAAACTATCCGACATGCAAGTGCATAGCAACAGCGTTTGGGATGATTAGAGAATACATCAGAGGGAATAAAAAAACTGACAATTAGTAAGTTTAGGTATTAGATTTTTATTTTATTTTCGTAACAGGAACGAAATATCTACCGCAAAAATCAATTAAGAACAATACCATCGTCATTCAATGAACCAATTACTATACATTGAGCGAAATGGATTTATCGGAATACATCAGATTCCATGTCAACTTCGTCGGGGCAAGTGGAGTCGAGAAACAGCAGCGAATTCAGCCGTCGAGGCCATAAGTGCCCTGGTATATCCAAAAACACTACCGCCTGTATTATCTGCACAGCTTTTGGCGTAGCTGATGGCAGTACCCCTCAAAGCCCTTTCTCATTGTCTAGCATGCTTCCAGGCTCATTTAGGACCTGGCTCTTCTCCCGCCATGCGCTATACCGGTCGATATTCGCCATATAGTGGGGGGGCTGTTGAATCCGTGGAGGTCCCGATAATTGAGGTCGCAGTATATGTTGATAGTAAATAAACATTTTTCTATTACGGTTTGACACAGGAACGAATTCAAAGGCGTGGAGGCCCTGGGGCAACGAAGAAGTGGGAAGCCCCTAATTATGTTTCAAATACGATAACCATATTTTTTATAGTGTTTAAATAATGTATTACGCAAAAAGAAGGTCCTTTGTCACAACATACGTTGTTTGAAGTCAGGGAAAGTGACGTTTCGTGAAATTGGCTAAATTCGATTACAATTACAACGTACTTCCATTTTTTCGTGTAAATAAATTCATTTTTAAGCAGGCAATTATATATTTTATAGTTTAATATAGTGTAATTATGTATTATACCCTATACATGAGTTGGACTTACCAATTAAAAAGTTTATTTGCTTTTCACTTATACAACTTCAAAATTAACTAGTTTTGGATATGTAGCACATACCGATGATGTTGATATTTCCATCGTTGGAACGCAACGGAAATTAAGGGGTTACCCCCACTTGCGAATTTGAAAAAATCGATTTTTTTAATTGCATTTTTTTGAAGTATAAGTATCTGAGAATATGTCCTGAAAATTTCAAGTCGATCCGAACAAAATTGACTGAGATATGAGCGTTGAAAGAGAAGAATCCGTGAATTGAAGAACTGAAATTGAAACTTTTAACGCGTTTTTCTCAAAATGGCATTTCTGAAGTCGGTGACCAAGATTACTCGAACACTAATGAACCGATCTTCTTGAAATTTTGCAGGCTTATTTAATACATAAAAATGTAGTCTTTAATCGTACGATTTTTTTTTTCGAGAAAAAATGGCCGTTTTATAGCCAAAAAACGGCCGTTTTTTTCGTTGAAATCGAACCATTAACTTTGACTGTCCGCCATTATGTGGAAAATGAATATTTATTAAAATCCTTCGATTAAAGACTAGTTTATACTTATATTTGACTAAATCCATCCGCATTTTTTTTTCAGATGATCCACTTCGCCGTAATGTTGGTCACCGCAAACCGTGTATATAAAAACATTATTTCATTGACGGTCATTTGCCACTAAACAATGTAATATTTTTCAATAAAAAAATTACCGAAAGTTCTTCAAGATGTGTTCTTTAAGATGATATATTGATGGATTGAAAAAGTTTTGTAGTTTTCTTTAAAAAAATTCATGAAAAAGGCCTTTTTTGCGCTACAAGTGGGGTTAACGCGTTAATCTTTTTCCTTACTGCCGAAGCATTTATGGTGGCGGATTTGGGCCACAAAATTCACTCAACCGTTTTTCAGAATGCTCATTAAAAATTTACAACATACATTGGCAAGAAAATATTTTCGACGATAATCGAGATAAAAGAAGAAACAAATTCGTCGCATTCCTACGATGTAAACTTCAACGTCTATACTGGACGTATGCGCCTGGCGCTAGGTACTGAAACTTTAATAAGCCTTTTTGAACGGTTCCAAGAAACAGTATAAATAAACAAATGATTTTTTTTCGAATACACCGCAAAATTTCAAGAAATGAATAGTTGACGACTTTATTTGTTCCATCCAGATCTCTTGAGCGATTTTTCAAAACTAAGTGTTGGATACCATTCATCAGCAAATTTTGCCTAAAAAATTTGTATTGTGATTTGACATAAATTTTATCTGAATGATTTATCGTTTACTTCAAATTATTCAATTTATTTTTTGCTGTTATTATGTATTTCAATTATTATAATATATGTATTCCTCAGAGGTACGGGGTCCTTCCCCTTTTACCATCCCCTCCTTTTTTTTTTTTTTTTTTTCCGACATTCACAATCCTTCCAGAGCTCCCTACATTCCTTCCAGAGTTCCCCCGCAGAGTGTTGACCGCAGCCACTCTTTCCTAATGCACTACTGTATCGCATTTGCACGAGAGCCCAGGGAAACTGCGGAAAACCTGAGCCGATACAGGCGGCTATATTTGGCTGAGTTTCAGTTGTATTAAACATCAGAAACTCAGACAAACTCCCTCCCGCTCAAAGGTTGACGCGCAAACCAGTGCACGGGCAAGCGGTCACCGCTCCAAGTATTGGCAGCCTCCAATGCTGCTTAACTTCAGTGACCGCCAAGCCCGCACACCGACCGCGCGCCTACCTCTGTCGGTATTTCAATTATTATAATAATTGTAATACGTTGTATGGTAACTATTAAATATACGGAAACACACACACACACACACGCGCGCGCGCACGCACGATAGTCTCAGCATTTTCGGTGTTACAGAAGGGTAGGTCGCCAGATCATAGATAAAGAAGTCACAAAAGCTTCCTTACAAACATCCCTTCTTGCCCTACCCTACCTCTTCCCGACGGAGCGTCCTTATTGGAGAATTCTGAACAACTCTTAAGAAGAATGGAGAGAAGAGAAGATATGCGCGCGAATGACCTAATTTCCTGGCCTACTCCGCTTATGTACTTCGCTGCTAACCACTATGAAAGTATAGAATGGAACAAAAAAAACGATCCTGCGCGACAGAGTAGACGTTTTTTTCTTCCTCTCTAATAACAGATATTCTCATACGAACGCTGTAAATGTGGATCGCAAGAGGCCTTTTGCCATATATCCAAAGATACATTATACTCGCGCTCAATATATAAAGAACGCACCCCCTTCCGCGCGCCTATAGGGTTGAATTTCCCGGGCGACCTTCGGGAAAGTATATCTGTATGCATGTATAAGGTGATCGCGTTCCATATAGGAAAGCGGAGAGCTGCGTTGGCCTATGATCGAGTAGTGTAGAACATTCAACGGGGATGGTAGTTGTAGCGTTGTATCGAACGAAGACGTCTAAAAGATATTTTTGTTCTTGTATAAAAGCGGCCGAGCTCACGTCTTTGTCAATGCTTCGAGATATTCAGTTCCTAGGTACTCCATCAGATACACGGATCGGTACAGGGTGACAATTATAACGCGACCATACATTTTTTGAGAGCCTGGCACTGACATTTTGCGAACACGAAAGTATATGATAGTCAATAGTTTTTTTGTGTGTGTAGTGTGGTGTGTGTGTGTGTGTATGTGTGTGTCCAAACGAATCCAATCAAACAGATACCCATATATGTGCGCAACTAAGTTTCCGAGTTTCTTTTCACCAATAAAAAATCGAAAATTTCAAGACAAATACAAAAAATGGTTCATTCGAAGTATTGTCCCTCGCTATTTACACATTTTTGCCATCTCTCTGGCAATACATAAATACCGCGACGATAAAAAGACACGTCTTTGGACTGAAACCATTCGTCCAACCAATTTTGTACTGCATCGTAATTCGCCAAGTGTAGCCCTGTCAAGCCATGCGCCATCGACCGGAACAAGTGATAGTCTGAAGGGGCCAGGTCTGACGAATACGGCGGGTGCGGTAGCAGATCCCATTTCAGTGTTTTTATGGTGTCCTGGACGATGGAAGTGCGATGGCACGGAGCGTTGTCGTGCTGCAATATCACACGTTTGTGTCTCGTGTCCCATTCTGGCCGTTTTGCGAGCAATGCGTGGTTCAAATTGATTAGTTGTTGTCGGTAGCGATGCCCATTGACAGTTTCGCCCGGTTTAAGCAGCTCATAGTACACGATTTCTTTCTGGTCCGACCAAACGCAGAGAATCTCTTTTTTCCCAAGCGATTTGGCCGTGCCGTTGATTTTGACGCTTCGCCGAGTGAAAGCAACGATTTTCTGCGTTTGGGATTCTCGAAATATATCCATTTTTCATCGCCAGTAACAATTCGATGGAGGAAACTCTTTCTGTTCTGCCGCAAAAGCAAAATTTCGGAAGTGGCTTCCCGCTTCCCGCAAATGCTGTTTGTTTGGCACAAACTTTGACGTTTTCGAGGTTAGAAAAAAGGTCGTTGTGTTGCGATATTTGTTTATATTACGGATGGGTATTCTTAACAGATGTCCAAGCTATAAAGACACCCAATTTCAGACCTGTATGCCGACTACATGTGTCACTAGCACCATCCATGTGTGAAACCCGGGAACTTAGTTGTGCACCTAGTAGATAGCCCCCACGCAAAATATTTTTATTTTAATAGAAACGAATGCAAGCTAGCAATTTCTGGTTTACCGTTAGGTCACGTATGTTACAAGCGTGTCACGTGAGCACCAAATGAATGAAACACTAAAAAACGAAAAAAATGCAAAATAAACAGCCAAGAGAGAGAGAGAGAGAGAGAGAGAGAGGTGAGATAAGCAAAGACGAGAAAAACGATGGTGTGGAGTATAAAAAAAAAGGTATGCATATCTGTGTGCATATGTAAGGACTCGAGCTGATGAACGCGAAGGTCGGTTATTGTTCCTGCGGAAGAAAGAGAAGGATTGAGGTTTGCTTCTTGAGTGGAAAAGTGAAGATAAAACACAAGGATTTTATCACACAAATCTTCCCAATACACGGCGGTGCCACATAGCGTTGAAGTTTGCATCGTTGGAATGCAACAGAAGTTTTTTTTAATTGTTCTAAATTTCTTTACTTATATCATAGTCGAAATTTTTTTTTTATTTACTTTTTGAGATCATAGATCTCTACTAAAGATAGAAGAAAATCATTTGAGTGATTTTCGAATCCTACGTCACCGTAAGAACGTAATGAGCAGTTGGAGAAAAGTTATCTTCTGTTGAATTCCCAACGATTACAAAATTCAGTATGCAAAACGCTATCCCCCGGCCCGACAGATACATTTAAATTTTTCATCATGTTATTGGGGGGCATCTTCCCGAATTGTTACACAGATCCACGGGCCGGACTCGAATAGGTTTGAAAAAGGATAGGAATAATAAGTATATATATAAACTGACACAAAAATTTGTGTCTCTATGTAGGGAAAAAATATTTTTCGACGAGTTCTCAAGCGACTTGTTGATTTCCAGCATAAGGCAGGCCTCGAGGTAAAATTTTTTAAGTCACCTTCCATCACATATTTATATGCAAGCACTTTCTTTTTTGGATGCCGTCGTAAAGCTCGTGCGACCCAAAAAAAATGCCAGATGACATTTTCATCTTTACACCGAGCCAACTTCAGCTAAGTACAGAGTTGTCCCATCTAGCCGCAGAATCCGCCGACTCATTCCGTAGTTCAATCAGATCCAGCTTGAATTCTTCAGCCTAATAGATTTAGCAAAAATCTCGTCGACAGAGAATCGTTCGCTGATTGTACATTCTTGAATCAGGTCCCGATTGAATCAAAACTTTTTGTCCGGCGATAGTCTTTGAACAAGAAATGTACAACTTGTATTTTCGTGTAATGTATAGTAGAAAGCTGGTCATTACTGGGAGTAAGATTGATATACGTTGATTCAGTGGGGAAAGTTTTTCGTCCCCCTTCATTATGCGTCAATGGGACTCGGACGGAGATCGGGTTACGAGACTCTTGAGTGGGACATAAACGCCAGGACTGTTCATTCCGGAGCTAAGGGATAAGACAAGGGACAAAGGACCGAGGGTCCTGGGCAAGGCGCCTAGAAATGGACAACGAAGAGGCATTCGGTCCCCAGACCTTGGAGTGACCAGTCGCGATCACCATTCTGAGGACTCTGATATATTTGTTAAACCGATTAATTGTCTACTGTACAACAGGACCCTGACCAACCTGGAGGATTGTATTAATTAAAACTGTCTCTGTAAAATCCTAAGATTCGTCAACCAAATGTTTTGCTACAATTGGCATAGGTAATTCCGGGGGAGTTGGCCATAAGGGAGAGATGGCCAATAGATATATTTTCATAGAACCGCGCACTAGATTTCACCTGTTACTGCTTAATTCACTCCGCGTCGCACGCAGGTGTAAATGTACGAGGAAAAGTTCGACAAAAAATGTTAAGTAAAATTCTTTTTTAATTATTCTGGCTACTGCTAAAAAATTTTGAAGGTTTCATGTTTTACGTTGTGGTGATATGATTTTATAAAATGAATGGGTACTTTTGTATTTCTTGAATAGTTCACAAACAGTGCTTTGTTTTAACCTCAAGGTTTTGCATGTATTGTTATTATTTGTTTACATTTGAGATGTGGCCATCTTTCCCGGGAGATTAGGAGAAATGGCCACGTACAGTCGGTGTATGATAGCCATAGTATTAGTTGTAATGTGTTCAAGTAATCCATTGTTCCTACATTTGATTTGGATGCCTAATAAGTACAAGAGAAAAGCAATTGCTCTACGAGGGAACTGGATTAAAAAATCATTAAAAACAACTAGTAGTGCTGTAAAAATGATGAATTGTCGGTTCGTGCAGCCGCTGGGACCGACGAAATACCTAGCAAGACCTTAGAAAGTCGATATAAGAACAATGACAAAAAATGTTGCGGAGAAAATTATTATGAAACTCGTATCATCGAATAGTGGCTTTAGTGGATAGTGTGCCAAGTTAGGGTATATAAAAACTATACGGATTTCGATTATATGTGTTCTAGATGAGGCCAAAAGAAAAAAAAGAATCAAAATATAAAGCCACAAAAAAACCGAAAGCATAATGCTGGCCACCTCACCTCTACTCCTATGGCCATCACACTCTAATACTCCGGGAGAGATAGCCAATCGTAATTGTAAACAAATCGTAATTTTAAGGTTGATCTGATGGGAGTTTGTTTCAATTTCTTTTATTTTGACGTATCCTTGAACAAACTGTGGCCAACTACCCCGGACCTACCCAATTGAGAGGATTCGATAAGGATAAAATATAGGAAAAAGGTGACTTTTAAGACATTTGACTTGGAGGATCGTTCTCATATAGCAGTAGACTGATCATCCCCATACTGAACCACGAACGTTCACCCAGATGTCGCCGAAATCAGTCATAGATAACTGCAAGCATATTTACACGAAGTCTCCTGTAAGGCCTGCTTTGTTCCCAAAGTCAACAATTCGTTTCAAGAAAACAACATCCGAGACCGGTCTTGAACGAGCCAAATATGCCGATTGTCAACATTACAGACTCGTGGAAATAACGGGGGCACAAAATATGCTTTCTCGCTGGACATATTTATATTGTGTATTTATTATGTTGACGTGCACATTGGACACGAGCGTTTCAACCAGGATCGGATGATCGATCGCATCCGATTTCATAAACCGGCCCGAGAATTTAATTAAAAGTTTTGCCAAAGCGACGCGGACACCGACGCCGGCAGTATATACCTATGGCAAACGACCTACACAGGCAGCCGAGGAACGGCTCAGACTGTGTACACCCCGGATACTGTATAGCGGCCTCGATTGATGGCCCCCGAACTCTGCCAAGTCTCGATACACAGATTACAGGCTACGCCAGGTTTTCTGAAAGTCCAGCTCGAGCTTAACCAAGAGCCATAGGTATCCGATCGCTGAATTTTGCAAAAGAAACGTTTGTGCAACAATTTTTTTTATACCCGGTCGATGAGATATAAATTGAACTGTGCGATAGGAAAAATTTGTTTCGCCACCAAGGGAACAAGACTATATGGTACCGAGTGAATTTCGATATTTTCTCGTAGCTGAGCCTAGTGGTCCAATTGGATTCCCACACTTGTATTTGATTGCTAATAGGGATCCAATGGGTCATCGTATTGGATCACTATACTAAAACGTCACACTCGTACATTGGATTCTAATCGGGATTTCGCATTGGAATGCAATTTGAATCCTAGAGGATCGCCACATTATCCAACAGAATCCTATACGATTCTTAATGGATCCCATCGAATTCTGTATGCAGAATTTTCTTAACAAAATATATGGATATACAAAATTAGCGGATCTCAAAAAAATATATATCTCATATTTAGAAAGTACAAATCGCTTGAAAAAGTGTATCTCATAAATCAATTTGAATCGCATGACTGAAAATTCACTTCAATTGTCGATCGTTATTTATTTTACTGCACTTTTCAATTCAAGCGTGGTGAGAATTCTCAAACGGCGTTCATCGGGGAACAGTGCGGAATCCAATTGGATCCCACTGAGGAATCTGTATGTGCGATACCTATCTCTAACAAATCCCTATAGAGATGTAGGTGCATCTTGGGACCCCCCGAAAAATTTGTGCACGATAGCGCAGTATCCACTTGGACACCAGAGTGGACTCCCTACGTGCGGTGTCCCTATTGAATCCCCATAACGATGTAATAGGATTTGGGACTCCCCAACGAATTTCTGCCACGATTACGTTTGGGTTTATTTGGATCACCGGTTGATAACGTTGAAATTTGCATTCAACATCATCAACCTGCAACAAAAATTCTTTCTCTTCATCCCTACCCTTTCTTTATGATCCAGAAATCTTTCCGGTCGACTCAAATCTGCAAACAATTGTCAACTTTTTTTAGTTTTAAGGCTTTCACGGCTCTTTATGTAATTCGAAGAGTATGTGGCTTCCGAATGGAAGCCGTGTTGAGAATCAGCGTTGTGCCGACGTTTCGCAAACTTTGCAGTCTGCATCATCAGGCCTGAGAGCTCCGATACTGAAGCTCCCGTCTCTCAGGTATTCCTTATGTAGTTGCAGTCATCGTTCCAGATCACTGCACCAGCCAATCAGATGTTTTAATTGATCGGACGGACAATTAAAAAACCGGGAGGACGGTGTACCAAATGGGATTGACGCGATACCCACCATCTCTGTTTAGATTGTGCGGATGTTTTCGGATTTCCAAGCCTTCTCGGTTTTTCCTGGAAAAATAGCTGTTTGATGGCGTCACACTTTGGGCTTTGTCAACTTTCCAGACTTCTGCAGATTCCCGTCGGATGAGGGTTCGTAAAATCGTTTCAGTGTTTTTCGAACCCTGAATCTGGCGAGAAACAATCCGGGAATTCGTTAATCAATGTGCATTGCATTCCAGCAGCGCACACATCAATGTAATATCTGATCGCGCGCCTATCTCATTCCCGGGTGGATGGCTTCCGACGTGCCATCCACGATGGTTCCACAAGCATACAGTACGATCCCGTTTGCGTATTCGCAACGCTGCGTCGGAAAAATCACTTCGAACTCACTCTCGGAGTTGCATCTAGAACGCGTGTTCGCAGTCGCGCATAAACATCGAACAGAGGAAATATCGGGAGCTGAGGAGACAGAGCGCGATAGTACGAAAAGAGGAGACGCGGCGCAGAACCGCTGGAAGAAAGATGAGTGGGATTGAGGGCCACAGGGGTTGCTTTTAGACAAGGATTGCGGAGAGAATCCCCCTCTCTTAAGGGAGGTTAAGGATTCGAGGTAGCCTAGAGCAATGCGCCGGTCGATATTCCTCCGCAACCCCCTCCCCTCTTGCCGGAGAACCGCACAGGACGCGAGTGTGGTGGTGATCGCGTTGATGGCGCACGAGGCGAGGCACAGCCCTGATCTGCCTATAACCCGAAGTGCGAGGCTTTTGTCATGGAACACGCGCAGGGCAAGACGGAGGGGAAAGGTCCCGACGAGCGGACCAACGCGGGGGGGGGGGGGGGTCGAAGCACCAGAAACCGACCGTCGACCCCGCACAGCACGGCAATCATGCCCTTTTTATTTCTCTAGTCGCGCTCCAACCTCTGTATTGCGGATTTTCTTTGCTCACTCGGTATGAGAACTAGGAAGGGGGGCGCAAAATGAGATTTCACGCGTACGAAACGAATGATGAGCTTACCGCTGAAGCTCCAGCGGCGAACGGTATAACTCTCGCGTTTGCGTATTTGCCTTTACCTCTCCGGCTTTCTGCCTTCGGCCACCCACAGCGTTCTCACTTTTGAAATACAATTGCAATTCTTCTTCCATTGTCTCTTCGTATGCCCTTAAGAGGTTTTCTCACTTTAGACGTTAAAAAAGGCTACTTTCATGAATTTTGTTGATAGGTTTATATTATAGATATTGACATAAAAGTTGGCACACTTAATAAATACACTTTCGAAATACATTTTTTTTTAAATTATTTACTTTAGTCACTATTTATAGACGAAAAAGGTAGTTTAAAAAATGTCCTAAAAGAATGTAGGTCTGTGCTGTTGATGAAATCTCGGAGATGGATCATCCGAAACACAAAAATCGAACTGTTTTAGATTCAATATGTTAATAGCTATCGCGTATAACATACGATTTTTTATATATGCGGAATAACAAAATGGCGGACATTTTTCAAAAAAACAACGAAAAATTGTTTTTTTCACCGTTCTTGGCGAAAAAAATTGTAAATATCAAAATTTGAAAAAAAAAATTCCTTGATCTGCGTTATAGCTATAGTTGTAAAGAATATGTGGTTCAAATTTCATAAGGATCGGTTCAGTAGTTTCGAATATTTCATCAACATACCGTCGAAAAACGTTGTTTCGAGAAAACCCCGTTTAAAGTTTGTTTGGGTTACATAAACACATTAAAAATTCTTTTTGATGTATTTCGAAAGTGTATTTATTAAGTGTAACAACTTTTATATCGATATCTATAATATAAATTTGCCAAAAAAAATTCATGAAAATAGCCTTTCTTAGCGTCTAAAGTGAGAAAACCCTTTAAGAGTATTCACGATTCCGTCCCGCACTTTGCCACTTTGCCATCGCCATCCAAATTTTCATTCACAATATTAATATAAATGTCTGCTGTCATAGTTGATTTCAACTAAATTTGCCATTCCTGATCACGCAAAACGGCCCCAAACTAATACGTCGCCTTCTCCGAATTTAACAGTTTTCTGTACGTTTCTTTCAAGAAGCTGTTCCCCGGGCTGCTTGAGAGCAAATCCGATTTGCTCTCATCATTCCAGATAACTTTTTTCCAAAAGTCTAGGGGTCTATCAACGTATTTTTTTGCGAATTCCAGGTGCTCGATTTTATTTGCCATCCGAATCAAAGGGCGACACTGTGCAAAACTATTGTTTACTCGACCAGAAATTGTCAGTCCTGTGTTTTTTAAAACAACACGGCTTGTGAACATCGGATTTTTATTTGTTTTCCTGATAATACTACGATCATCGAATAAGCTCGTCTTTCTTCTTCTTTCACGTCCGTTCTTATCCGACACTGCGCCAAGCTTGGTAAACTTCTCACATATTTTCCTCCCTGTACCTTCACTTACTTCATATTTTCTTCCGATTTCCCTATTAAATAACCTTTTTCGGGTCCCCAACAACGAATTTCCTGACGAATCCAAATTTTCGGCATTGCGCGCTTTTCAATACCGTTCATTTTCGCAGACCAGCGATGTCTGGCGAAAAATAGATTTAATCTGTTTCGTACATTACGCCTGTTTTTTCAATCGAACTTGGGCAAAATTCGGGTGGTTCTTAGCTATGAAAATAAGTGAGGATTACGGTGCGTACTACTTTTGGTTCAACGTAAAATTGGCACTCAACGAGTTTCATTCAATCTTGCACGGTTTTCGAACATTTTCGATATTATTTCTTCGAAAATGGAGAAGCAGACTAGCTAACTTTCCTCTAGACTGATTAATGCCTATTCTATTAACAGGCCACAACTACCTACTTAGGTGGGTCAAGCATTGTATGTTCGAAATTTTTTTTTTTTTTTATACTATCATCTTTTAGCTATATTCCCCAAAAATGTCATTAAAATATTCCAAAAATTGAACGAGGTACAGCTTCTAACAGTCGGCCTTCGAACTTTAGACGCGTTTTTCTCGAAACACTGTTTTCGAAGACGGTGGACATGATATCTCGAGAACCGCTTGATGAAATGCTTCCAAATTTACAGGGGATACGATGAGAAACATTCAAAGGTCGTTGCCGATTTCACTTTTTTTGAAATCGATCTTCATTTTTCAACAGTTCGTTGGCACGTTTAAAAAAAGAATCTTTCAGAAATGGACAATCGTCAACTACTTCTATTCAGTATTAACTTGAGTAACCCGTTTGGTTTTTAGATTTTCGATGGACCGTTTAAGCTGGAGAGCGTCCACCACCAAACGTCGCGAAAAAAATTTCATCATCCGCCAGCGGCCATGTTTTTGTTGCTTTTCTGCATTTTTTTGTGATTTTTTGTTAAAGGCTCTCGTTGTACTTTTCTATTTTAAAAAATGCTTTTTTCGCCAACCATTTCCGAGTAAAAAAAAAATTGGAATTTCGCCATTTTTTTCGTGCTCCAGGTAGATGTAGCCCCTTAATCATTTTCATGTACAGACTAGCACAAATATCGAAATTACACCAGTGCGTACTCTTTCTGTCCAGTACTGTATATACATCTTCGTATATTTTAGCTCGCTCTCTCTCTCTCTCTCTCTCTCTCTCTCTCTCGCTCTCTCTCTCTCCCTCTCTCTTTCGTCTACCGCCTCTCTGAGGACATGGATATCCAGCTTTGAATTTCTTATGTATGTCAAACAGCCCGGAAAGAAGACGAATGCGAGACACGACCATGACTCGTAGTGGTCTCTTATCTATTTGCCTCCTTTTGTTCTCTAGACCGCTTTGTTTTCGCAGAGTCCGTCACCGTCACGACACAACGCGTACGACCCAACAAGATGCACGCAAGAGTACCGTTGGAAAATGGAAAAGCTGCAAGCTGCCATATAATGTGTGTATATATATGCATATATATATAATACACATATACATATGGACGACTGAGTTTTCGCACTGACGCAAAACGTCACCGGTAGGTACTATTCAATATGCGCAGTCACTAATTAGTCACAAATGGAGGGGTGAAAGTGCTAGGGGATGAAAAGTCTCGTCGCTACGAAAGTGGGTCGAGTTATTTCTCCCCATGTTAATATTTGTTCTCTCCCTCTGTTTATCTGTCTGCCCCGCCCCCCACCCCACGTATGCAAACGAATGCATTCGCAGGGCGTTTGTTTCCATACGTTTTCGCTGTACGATTCGAAAAATTGATTGGACGTTTCAGTATATTCTGAATTTTTCGTGTCACAGCTATCGTTACGGTTTTTTAAATTCCTTATTCTCGTGTGCTCGTAGGAAGCAAGAAAGGGAGCGCGAGAGATATGCGAAAACATTTGTACCTCGAGTTAAAAAGCAAAACAGTTACTATGTTGGAGTAGAATAACATACTCAACATGAGGCAAGCTTCTTCAAAATAACGTTCAGATAAATGTAAGCATATTTTTACCGGAAACATTTCAAGCACCGTGCAAGGATATGTGTATGTATGTGTGTGTGTGTGTGTGTGTGTGTATATGTGTATAGATATGTATATATTGACGTTGAAGTTTGTATCGTTTGTGCGGAACACGAAAAGTTTAATTCTTCATCAGCGAAAATTGCTTTTTGCAGATTTAGGTTTTTAAACGTAATAAAAAAGCTGAAAACGTTCGGACAACTCTCGTACCCTGAATTTGAAAAAAAATTGAATGAGCCATTAATTAAAACATTTTGATTGGTTGCTTTCCAACATTGCAAACTTCAACATCATGATATATGGGCGGATTTAAGGGATAACATCACTCTAGCGGCAGAAAATAAGGCCTAACTTTGACAATTTATTTTGGGAGTATGAAAAAAGGGATAGGATTTCTTTTGTGAGGGTTTATTAACCACATATTGAAGTATAAAAAAATGTATTATAATACATTTTATACAAAATGGCATTTCATACAAAATGGCGGCGATAGAGCCCATCTTGAAAACCAGTTTTTGCAAACTGGGAAGTCAGATTACTCGAACACCTTTGCATGGATCGATTTGAAATTTTGATAGTAGTTTCATAAGTACATCCTCTACAGGAGAACGTAGCCGTTTTTTAATTAAATGTAAACTGTTTTTATAAACAATTCACGGCTTATTCTTTGGGCGAAAAATCGATTGTTTTTTTTTCAAAGAACGCCATTTTTTCAAAATTTGATAAAAAATCCCTACGTAGTCCCATAGCTAATAATATACAGATTATAATTTTTGTTTGTTTTTGTTCCAGGTGTTATACTTTACGTGAAAACCGTCCTCCCGTGAAGCCATTTGTAAAAAACACGTTTTTCAAGATGGGCTCTGTCGCCGGCATTTTGTATGAAAATTACGATAAATTTCTTTTTCATACTTTAATGTGTTAAATAAACCCTCTCCAAAGTAATCCTATTCCTTTTTTCATACTCCCAAAATAAATTTTCAAAGTTTGGCCTTGTTTTCTGCCGCTAGGGTGGTGTTATCGCTTATTTCATAAGGAAGATCACTCAAATGTCCGCCTTCAATTTTGATAAAACTCATATAAGTGATAAAGCATCCAACACTGTTAGGCACGTATTTTTTTAATCGGGGAAAAAACAGTTCAAACGGGGAAACCACCTCTCAAAAAGGCGTTTCAACGCTTAATTTTCATCAATTTTTGTATAGTGGACATCGCTTTAAATTAGAATAATTTTGGTTTCTGCTTCATTCAGATCGGTGGACTGCTTGTGGGTGCAACCCCAAAGTCACTCCTCGACACGTCTTTCTCTAAGGGGTGGTTTCACCCCTTAAAACCGTTTTTCTACCGGTAAAAAAAACAATACGTACTACAAGGTCAACTCCACTTTTTTGAATGGAACCATGTATTTTTTTCGATTACATTATTACCGATTTTAAGATGAATGCAGCGACCTACAATCCAAGGTCATTCTAGTCACGGAAAGTATGAAAATAGTAACGAAAAATATCAGAATAATCACTTTCAAAGGATCCACGAACCTTCGTTCGGGTCTACCTACAGAAGATGCTCGAAGTGATAACCCTCGACTTATAAGCACTTATCAATGCGCTGAAGAACAGACCGTCTAACTTCAGCCAACATTTGTGGTGTAATTTCGGTACATGCTCGGCGTATTCTTTCTTTCATGTCGTCAGGCGTGGTAGGTGTTACCGCCATTACGCGTTCTTTGACAAAACCCCATAAAAAGTAATCTGGTGATGTTAAATCTGGCAAACGAGGTGGCCAAGCTACAGGGCCGCCTCATCCTATCCACTGTTCACCAAAAATCTCATTCATGACTTGTCTTGAACACAGAGCATAATGGGGTGGTGCACCGTTGTGTTGCATCCACATGTTCATGCGAACATGCAAGTCTTCCCATAATAGAGGCAGTACGTTTTGCAGACAGTTTGCGTTTCTGTAATGTTTACGACATTCCTCTAGGACCATCGACATATCAAAAGATTCTTGAAAATCGTTCATTTTCGCGATCCGATGTACTCACATAAGAAGGTAATGCGTGATTAACTGATATGTCAGCAGAAAATGCGTACTTGCTGCCGATAATAAACATCGGTATTGTAAGTTCCTTTAAACTTTTATCGTTTATTTTTCAAGTAATCGGGGTAGGATGCGAAGGAAAGCACCGACGAAATTTATATTATCGACACCGTTATACATACATATTGTACGTCCGGACAAGATTAATGGATCCTTTGAAAGTGATTATTCCGACAATTTTCGATTTTTCGACTATTTTCATACTTTGCGTGACTAAAATGACCTTGTGTTGTAGGTCGCTGAATTCGTCTTAAAATAAAAAATAATGTCATCGAAAAAAATCCATGTGGAGTTGACCTTGACGTAGTTTGAGCGTCTCCACCGATAAAAAATAGGGTGGTCCAGTATGACGGCCTTCTCGAACACAGAAACTTTTGTCTGAAACATTTTTGGATCAATAGTTTGAGTGCTATTGCTCTGTAACACTTTATGTGCCTCACCCTGTTAATTGTTCGGATAGAATGTGTTAAATTGTTAAACAAACTATCCGGAGGAATAATTTACACGTAGTCATCAGTCGAAAATCTTTATAATTTTGTTTAACTTTGGGTTGGTTGGTTGGGTTTGGGTTTGGGTTCGTTTGGTTTGGATTGGTTGGTTTTGTTTGGGTTTTTCGTTTATTTGGGTTGGTTTCTTTAGGTGTTTGTTTGATTTAGGTTGGTTGGTTTTGTTTAGGTTTGGGTTTTTTTGGGTGGTTTGTTTGCGTTTGTCATTTTGGGTTTGTACGTTTGTGTGTTTGGTATTGTTTGTTTGGGGCGTTGTACAGCGTGAACCGCGTGAAATTAGCCACTGTCCGGACGAATAACATACGCTTATTCGTCCGATAACCGGACGGCTAGCCTCAGCGTTTAACAACATCGAAGAAGGACACTCAAATGATGTTTCTTGTCAGTACTTCATTTAGGACAGCCGCAACATTTGTACGAAGCTCAACTTTTATTAGATGAAGCCCAATTGAACAACAAAACAAGTGCACTTCCGCCTAAAGGTCGTTTTTCGAATTAGCGCGAGTCCCGCGGTCTACTTTGGGAACCGAAGCATTGCAATACAGTTGTCGTTTGCAAATTAAAAAAAATCCGATAAACCATTTTCGAATTTGTGATTGTGAGAGGATAAAGGATTCCGATTGAAGATCGAAACGACGATCTTTTTCTTGTCGCAAGGGCGTTGATAAAATACGAGGAGTGCAAAAGCACATAAAAGATATGTCGTTACGATAACCGCAGCCCGTCGCGATGACCGAACAAATCGTTTCATTCTCGGAGCGACACGAGATAGTTTTTATTCCTCCCGAGATGAGAGGAGCCCAACAGTCGACCGATATAATAGATCCAATAATCGTTAACGTACAACGCGATTAACCTTATTGCTTTTTTATCTACTATTTTTACTCGTTCAACCCTAGACCACCTTGAGTGTCGAGTCTTCCAAGTGATCGAATGAAGGTAGAAACGATCGCGGGCAGGTTCTTCGTACCGACCATAGGTAATACCGATATTTCTCTATTTCGCCTGATTCTCCTCGAGCACTTTTCTTTTAACGTCCCTCAGGTGACCATTGGGACTCCGATAACTCAATTGCTTCGTTCTATCATGTCTTTCCCGATTGTTGCGCGATCGTTTCACTGGACGAGATGCTCGTCCCGTAGCCGCTTGAAAGTATAAGAATACAGAAAAGATCGCGGAGAAGAGTTCGAAGACACGAGCTACCGCAAATCGTCGTCGTTATTCAGGCGATTGTATGATAATAATAATATGTTTAATATTAATAATTTAATAATAATATTTAACTTATCGATGATTTAAAAAATTGAATCTGCAATAGACAATTCGACAGACAATGACAAAGCAAAATGTGCGTTTCAAAGGCTAATGACGTACCTTCACAATAAAATAAAACACCAAGAACCGTCTCAGTGAAAAATCTCAGAGACTAGCCTTCCACCCGTGACTTCGCTCGTGTAGACTTGTGTTGAATGCTCCTTAATGAAATGTCCTTCTAGATGCTTCATTAAGGAACACGTAGAATTGTGTTGAAGAGCATGAATACTAAGTTTCAATTTAATCTGACCAAATATTTTTTTTACCATACAACCTTTGCTACCCCCTTTTCCCCTTAAGGCTTGAGTTTCCAAAAACGCTGAAATTTCATTAATTGTGTCTACGAGCAGTGATACAAAGTTTCAAATGAATTTGACCCGATTCTTTTTTACTACCCATACCAACTTTGCCAGCCCCTTTCCTTCAGGGGTTGAATTTCGGAAAACGCTAAGATACGTATTTTATTAATTCGGTTGAAGAGCTTTAATACTAGGTTTCAAGTAAATCTTCTGGCCAGTTTTTTTAAATTTTCCATACAAACTTTGCCACCCCCTTTCTTCCGTTAGGAGTTGAAGTTCTAAAAACGCAGAAATACGTGTTTCTTTAATTGTGTCAAAAAGCACGAATACCAAATTTACCGTAAATCCGAGCAGAGTAAAAAAAAATTCTTACAAATTTTGGCACCCCTTTTCTCCCCTTGAGGATTGAATTTTGAAAGATCCCTTCTTAATTGATGCCTACATAATAAAATCAACATGCCCCCACATTTCACGTGTATACATTTTGCGGTTTAGGGTAGGCGATGATGAGTCAGTCAGGACTTTGTTTTTCCTCTATATAGATATCGTACATGAAACTTGGTACTTGTTGAGGTATCGGACATTCAATACATCAAGACCTAATACAAACACCGTCCATTACTTTTACGAGGATAGGGATTATCGTGAATACTTGTAAAAGTAAAAATAGAAAGAAAAGATCGAGTTTTTCGAAGCCTGTCGAAAAAGTATGGCTGATGAAACGTGCAACATCAAAAACCGTTTCCCTTCTTTTTCCCACGTTAGTAATAGTTTTGCAATAGCCGCAATCGTTTTATTAAAAAGTTCTCAATGAATGCTCTTTTTATGAATTATTCCATAATATTTAACCAAAGGGTTACAAGATGAGAGATTGGGCGCAGGCAAAGGGAGCGCTTTGTTGCGACAGACGAGTGGATAGACGCGACGAAGTTGGAAGGTAACCCTAAGAACCCTTCACAGGGACTCAGGTTCTCGATAAGCTTTAGAAACGGGCTGAATGCGTTTTGGGTTGGATGAAAGAGGATTCTACGGGATGTCTGATCTCTCTTCGCTGACTAAACCGCACCTCGAATTACTCGACCCAATAAGTGCTCAAGGGGATGAGATCCTCGGAAAAAAACGGTCCTTCATCGGTGTTACACACACACATGTGTATATATATATATATATATATATATATATATATATATATATATATATATATATATATATATAAGTTCTGAAACGCGAGAACTGAACCACACTTACAAAAAAAAGAAATAGAAGCGCCATTCAATTATTTATACCTGAAGTAGGCGACGCTCTCACGTATGTAGATGTACGACTGCTCACGAGCTTTTCTCCAACCGCGCTCGATTTCGTCAGTTTCGGAAATCGACGAGTTCCAATTTTCTAGACAGCGAAACTCGATATCCGGAGAGCAGGAAATAGTGACGTGCCGCTGTATCGATTATCCAACAATGCACGTAAAACGACTTTACTTCGAGGGAAATCGGTTTTCTTTTCGAGTCCTTTTTGCATACGGGTTCGTTTGCGTTATCGGGAAAAAAGAACGCGATCACCCAACCAAGTATTGTTGAAAAAATGTGAGGAAAAAATACTTGATAAATACGATAAAATAGCGCATTTGAGAGGAAGTGGCTGCGTAGACACCATTCGGGGCACTGTTTGAGGAACTGGAAATAGGGAAGTTATACGTGTGGGGAAAAAGTAAAAGGCATGGGATCCTAAAAGCCCGCAAGGGCACATGAAAGAACATTAAGAATAACAACAAAAAAAGAAGTTGGCAAAAAATTCAATTTTAGATCCTTCCATGAAAATAAGCTTGGAAAGAATGCATCGTTGGGGGAAAAAAAAGAATTGGCATACATGATCTATATTTTTCGGCCTAGCTTCTCGACGAGCCGAGAAAATATCCCGAGGGGGTACGTTCCTCTTTTTTCGGCCAAACATCGAACGAGGCTATTCACGCCGTATGTAGGTGAAAAAAAATGTCTCAAGGGCTTCGTAAAAACTGATCAAAAGGGGCCAAGGGAGGCTATGCGGCTCTTCGCTAAAAGATTTTTTTTCGATACAAGTGCCCACCGAAAACGTGGCCTTTTCCCTATGGGGTAACCATTCTTTACTCTAGCAAACTCATCCTAGAAAATTAAAACTTCTCCATTCACTTTGATCAATCATTTTTTTTATATTGACGAAGAGTACGATGAACGTACTTCGGTTAAAAGACGAATGCAACAAAGTGGTGTAAAACTTGCGATATCGTGATTACTGATAATTAAAATTTAAAGCGGAAACGAATGGCAAATATTTTTTTTAAAAATCTGTTTTGGAAAATCAGAGTCCGTTCGTGTAAAATTTAACGAAATGCGTTGAGTTCGTAATGATATTTTTATTGGATCAGGCACGGGCGCGTTAAATTTTAATAAGCGGATGTACATTTTATTAAAAGCTGCTGAAATCAATACTCATACGAAACGGGGAATATGAAAGGAAAATGTGAATATATATCTTTTTAATGATCTTCATAATAACTCAAAGGCTATTCGGCCTTTTACCGCTATGCCGTTTTTCTTCCCCTTTGATGGAATTAAGAGATTTGTCGAATAACTAAACAGTATGTATCTATAGCATATGCATATTATATTAGTACATAATGCATAAGATACATCATATCGATATGTAGTGTATAATACTATATTACGTATAATATAATATATATTATTTCATTATATGATAACATAGTATATTAGCTTCAAACTATCTAGAAATTTAGTGCAATATCTGGAATGAATGTTGGGGTCATATCGTATTTAGGTTTGTTTACCAGGGTTATTATGAAAGAAGCTTTTTTTTCTATATATCGTTCAACAGATACTCATAATCACATCATCAGCAGAAGAAACACGAAAAGCTGGACCGGATAATGATAAAAGCTAATGAAAATGTTTCACCCTGAATATCACCTAAAGAGTTTCTCTTCAAAAGCGGAAGTGCACGCCACAGACCTTTGAAAAGTAACAGCGCTTTTGCTCATCTTCCACATGATTTATTCAGATAAATTAAATGGTGTTGAAATTCGCATCGTTGGAATGCAACGAAAATTCCGATTTTTATTTCCTCATTTTTATTATCATATAAAAGATTTTTTGTAAAGTTTCGTTTGCGGACCTCCAAATTGGCAAAACGGATTTCCGCAATCTGCAGAACGAAATTTGAGCAAGCCATAAAAAGTGATTTTTATTGCACTCCACCAATGAAAACTTCAAACTCATTAAAACAAGGTGCACAGATATTCTCGAAATCTCAATTTCAACATATTAAAGTTTTGGGGATAAACTACAAGCATTTTCGCCTCAACTTCGCGGTAACAGAGACCGAACTAGTTTAAAAAATCGGTAGATTTCGTCTCGGTATCGTATTCTGACCCTGACAGCTTAAAGTTGTTGCTGAATCATTTTTGAAGGGTGAAGGAAGAAACGATATTCCTATGCCCATACATTGCGTGGCGTCACCAATGCCCACTTATTGGAGCAAAATATTAATTATGTGTACGAATGAATGTCGCAAAAAAGTTCAAGTGTACGGTAAATAATCGTATTTATTGTTAAACATATGTTTATTTGAAAAGGTTAGGATAATCGGGAAATCTATTTTCGCTGTTCAATAATCCTATTTATGGTAAAAAGACACGAGCTGTGGCAACGTCGCACGGTTCGCGTGTAATTCGATGCTGTTAGGTTGAACGCAGTGACTGTCACAGGTCGCAGCTGTGTAACGCGCGTTGTGTGCCAGTCGGCGTTCTCAGAGGTTATGTCAGAGCAAAAGGAGGAAACGAATGATTGAGAAAAAAATTTTAGTGCGCCGCAAAGTTTCCAATGGAAACTACGACTTGTCAGTGCTCGTGTCCACAATCGTCTTAGTATGCTCACCGAAGCGGAAAAAAAGGAAACATAATAAATGAATGGATAAGTTCGATTCGTTCTAATATTCCTATAGCTCCAAAGTTGCCAAATTTCAATACATACGTCTCCACAATCCTCACTTTTTCGTAGACCGCATCTTTTTCAAACATTCTCATTAATTATATCGGCAACCTGTCTTTTTCGATAATATTATTCTGTACACTATCCTGCACAATGTTATTGAAGTGTGCAACATTGGAACGCAACGAAAGTTTTGTAGCCCAATTTTTTCGCGCATTCAGCCCTCAACTCCCTCAAACGTTTTCTAGAATTTTTATTACGGATCTTCAGCCTAAATGTGTACTTAAGGATGTTGAGTCCGTATGAAACGTGTTAATGTTAATTGTTCAATAAATAGCTTCTTAATCGTCATGAAACTTTTACACGACCTCCAGAATACTTCATGTAAAAACATACCAAATTTTCAGAATTCTATCATCATTACTTCAACCTCCTTAAGGGTTGAAATAAAAAATGATAAGAAAATTCTGAAAATTTGGTATGTTTTCGTATGAAGTATTTAAGAGGTCGTGTTAAAATTTCACGACGATTAGGAAGCTCGTTATTAAAAAATTAACATTTTGTTAAGAACAATTTTTAAAAGAAATTTAAAAAAATTTATCAATAAACTTCGTTTTATTTCCGTTGCTTTCAATATATTGTAGATATTATAAAATTGAGAGGTCAAAAAAAAAAACTTATTGCAAACTTATCATCAGTTTCCATAAAACAACACTTAATTTGTGAATGTTAATTGTTCAATAACGAGCTTCCTAATTGTCGTGAAATTTTTACACGACCTCTGAAATACTTCATACAAAAACATACCAAATTTTCAGAATTTTATCATCATTTGCGATTTGGGACTCAACATCCTTAAAAAGATTTGGGATGATAATGAAAATAAGGAAATTAAAAAAATAAAAAAGAATTTTCGTTGCATTCCAACCACGCAAACTTCACCATCGCCCTGCACACCATATAGGGTTTGTTTATCACTTTCTTCACATATACGAAAGCAATACGCGAGAAACTGCAATGGTAACGACGATGCCCGATACAATACGAGCAAGCAAACGGTGACGTAAACTCCAGAATGAATATTTAATAAACGAGTGTGGAAACCTCCGTTTGCCTTTTGCCACTATATTCAGGAAATATACCATAACGACTAGTGGAGTTTTCATCAATATCTGTTCACGCCAATATTTGTCGGCAACAACCTCAATTTCGGCCTGAAAAAGACTGGTGTGCCGAGAGACGAGACAATTTTCTGATACTAGTAACCGAATATCATATATGATATAATTCATATTACATCAGTGTCTTTAACGTAATATACTGTGTGACGGTACATAATAACCTCCCGCTAACTTCAGGCGCCAGTGGAAGATCCTGATTCAACATGTGTCCACATATGTAGACACATAAGAGCGCACACCCGTATAGACAAAATACATGTCCCCTGGATAGAAAATCAGGTCATAGTGAGCTGCTACGCTCGCACGAGCGCTCGAATACCCATTTATGCACGGGTAGTTTAGTTCCCTCGGAAGGGTGTGTTCTCCGCTCACCTGCACGATCATTATTATTTTTTACCCTCTGCTTCTGTCAGTGCCGCGCACTGCTCCGTCGTTTCTATCTTAATGTCCGTGAACTACCCCACGAGACTTTCATTCCGCTCGAAGCTCCCGAGGCACGCGAACTTTGAGCGAGATATAAGTGGGAGCCTGGCACAAGAAAAATGATATGCGCGAAGCACTCTCGCATATCGCGCTCGCATATGTTCACGTGCTCGTCAACCCCTTGAACATGTATGAGTGACACGATCCCAGGTAACAGTATACGAAATTTGAAATTTAAATATGTGTCCTGGGTGTAAAGTAAAAGCAGTCGTAAGTGGCACAATATATAGATCAAGCCTCAAGTTTTCAGTTAAAAGGATGTAGGTTTTTTTTTTTAATTACCGTTCTGTATTTTTTAATATTTCACTTTAATATGGCAAAACGATGATCTTTTGGGTGATCTCAATGTACGAAAATCACTGAAACGTTTTTTTTAACGCTTTTTAGAGAGTTATCTTTTAATTTTTCCAAGAAGATTTTGTTTGATAATTCACGAGATAAAAAAATAAAAATGCAATTTTCACATGACGCAGAAGTTTACATCGTTGAAACGCAACCCTGTAAAAAATTTAATTTTGTCGGTTTCGTAAATCGGGTTCATAAATCGAGAAAAGAAACGTGAGCAATAGAAGAAAAATTAGCTTATCCCACCACGTTTTTCCACGTTTGAGGGAAACTGCCATGCCCGGAAAAGCGGTGAATTTCGAATGTTTATGGATGCTCAATTGATAGAATGAAATTTCTGTGTCCTGCGGCCGGCAACGAAACATCGCCAGTTCTTCACAAATAGACTAGAATTTTTTTTAAATCTTACAACGTTTGTCATCGCCATACGTAGGAGCTTTTTGATATATTGAAACCCCTTTTTTCGAACAAATGATTTTTAGGTCATTTTTTCACCGAAAGCAATTTTATTTTTTAGAACATACTTCACACACGTTAGAATTCCCATTGAATCGACTGGGTATCCACAAAAAATTGTCGAAATTCACCTTTTCCCGAGTTCTACACTGGTAGGCTCTCAAAAAGCGGGTGAGCTAGGGGTGACTGAATAAATTGAAAGAACGATGAAGGAAACCCAATTTCGCGCGACAAAAAGAGAAAGGTTGTGAAAAATCGA
Organism: Ophion costatus; assembly: GCA_951751655.1. Classification (NCBI taxonomy): domain Eukaryota; kingdom Metazoa; phylum Arthropoda; class Insecta; order Hymenoptera; family Ichneumonidae; genus Ophion; species Ophion costatus. The sequence goes on from OX632356.1 coordinate 34,472,071, forward strand.
AAGGGGAGTGTAGGCGGAAGGAGCAGAGGTCGCGATAAGAGAGGGAAATTCCCACTGCGTCCGGCGATCGCGCTTTCTCTCTCTCTCTCTCTCTCTCTCTCTCTTTCACACCCACACGCACGCACGCACACACACACACTTTAGCGCTCTGGGCCACGGTGCTCGAGAAACGGCGCATAGTTTCGGGGCCTATTCTCGTCTCGTGGTTAGCTCTATTTTCGTCCGGGCCACGCTAGTATCACCGATAAATATCCCTACGGGCGTCTGCCGTCGCGGCCAAACTGTTTGTTGATTATCGGCAGAGGGGGCGGCGTCGGCACTGCAGCGTAAGGAAAAGGAGGAACAGGGAGGAAATCGCAATACGGAAGGAGAACGAAGGATGCACTCCAAGGCTAAATGGAACTGAAATGAATTTGATGTCCACCGAGATTAACGATCTTCCGTCGTCGCAAGTGTACACGCTATGAAGCCCGCGGGAAAAGCATTTCGCTAGATTGACTCTAAATTTTGTTGTCCATTTGGCACGCACTTTCGAGTTAGAATTATTGAAAAAGTAAATTGATCGTCTGGTTGGAACACGAGCGTTCACGAGTGAATCGACTCGACGCAAACTTCAATTGTAATAAAAAGAGCAAGATCCGAGAAAACGAAGTACGAAACCCTTTTTCAACATGCCCTTGCACATATATTGGGATGTTGAAAAAGTTCTCGCTGTTTTTTGGGCAAAATTAATGGTGTATTTTTCAAAAATATTCCTAATGCTTTCAAACGTTTGGAAACTGTTGTGTGATCAAGCTCCTAATGATTCTACAAGATCAGCTAGCGTCTGTCATGAGGCTTCATGAAGTAATGCTTCCGATTTGAGACAACATAATAATTGATTTTGAAGCGACTAAGCCGATCTCTGCATGTTGTTTCCGAAGGAGCATGGTCGCCGTGAGTCTCAACAAGAATTCTGTGTGGTTCAGCTAAAGATTTTTTTAAGGGCTTACATAGACCTGAGTAGGTCAAAAAGATCCATTTTCCAAAAAGGTGCTCATTCGAAAGTATACTATCTTTTGAGTATCTGCCCTGAAAAATTCATACGGAAATTCGCAGTAATGACGAAGTTATAACGTTTTGTAACTGACCGGGTGAGCAACCACCAACGGTTGGAGGGCAGGTGTAAAGTGTACACAAAACATTAAACGCGTTTTACTCGAAACAGTGTTTTCAAAATCGGTACCAGAGAGTTTTGAACAGTTATGCTTCACACGATAATCCAGTACTTATCGACCCGTTTTTCGGTACTTGGCATAGTTTTTTTTTCATCATAAGTACTGAACAATTTAGAGGCGAAAAATCGGCCGGTTTATTCCAGTGACTGCCATGACCCGAAAAAAAAAAAAAATTTCAATACTAGTTTTATCCATCTCCTTTAAGAAACAAATATTTTTTTAGATAACGAAACGGCAAAGGCACGTCTGATACCGCAAACGCTGTCAACAAAAATACCTCTCAAGAAAACAACCGCAACTCTTTGTTTTTTTAATTTTGTAATTTTTAACCAAATTTTCCCACAATGTAGATGAAATGTCATACTTTAAAATGTATATGATAGATGTTCAATAAAATTCAGTTTTATACACAAAAAAAAGCTTAACTATAACCTTACTTTCAGCCGTCTCGTCTGTATGTGAGCCCTTAATAAACTAGTGCACTAAAATTCCCCGCAAATACTCTGGTTTAGTACAAAATTTGACATGTTTAACACGATGAAGGAAAAAGTTGTTTACATTTCGGCGAAATGATTGACACTCAATTTCAAGCTTGCTTATAATACTTCTTTATAGATGCGTTACCATCTTAAACTACTACACGCACGCAGTTCTGGTAAATAGAAAGAACTTATTCAACGTATTATAACTATACTAATGTATATGAGAACATTTTTTGTTTCTTTCTGGGTCTTCCAACTTTAATTACAATTAGAAATTATTTTCCCCTACGAGGAAGCAAAAAAGATCGTTATCTCCGGCCGCTGAATACATTTTTCATTAATTTTGGGATCCTTCTCAAAAAAAGAAGAGCTCTGACAACCAATTCCAAAGGATGCCTTATTTCGTCACTTTTTGTCGATAGAGGCAACCCTCAATATTTTCCCTCCTCCCCGGAATTACGAGAAGCAACGAGACACTATTTCCAACTGCAATAAAAAAAAGTCAAGCCAACTACAATATTTTATTTACCCTTATGTACATTTTCGTGTCGGAATTGATTTAACTCAGTAATAACTGTCAAAAACTGTGTGTACTTGGCAATTCTTTATTTTACCACACGCCACACAGTGGTACGGTAGAATTTTTTCTATTAAAAAAAAATGTACCACTTTTTTTAATGCTTAAATTCCAAAAAATACGTTTCCAGTAATAAAAAAACTAAACTTCGAGCTTCCGTAATCTCACCATTCGTGTAGGCATATTTTTTTTAGAAGATGCCCAAAAACAAAACGTCAAAATGGTTTGGAACATCTATGGATTTGTAATGAAATCGTGGAAAGCGATATTTCGGAATAATGTACACACATACTCCGGGCGTAATGCGTTTTCCACATCTCGGGCTTACAGTTCTCGCAGTGTATACGCGCGATTCGTTACATCGATAAAATCAACAAGCGCTGAGAGAGAGCGCGAGATTTCGCAATTCTCCGCGTAGATCCCGAGTAAACTTGATCTACCGATAATCGTTACAATTGTTTTGGGAGCTGGTGTAAATTCGTGAAATTGTATTTGTTGCTCGACCGAGTGGTACTGTATTATTTAGAGGAATAACAGTATCGTTTCATAAGTGTTCCTCGTTTTAGGAAAACGTGGGATCATCGATGCTGTCATGAATCATATTGCCGTAGGTCATTTTTACTCATTAATTTTCAATGGTATTTAATTCGCTGAGGCTAGCCGTCCGGTTATCGGACGAATAAGTATATGTTGTTCGTCCGGATAGCGGCTAATTTCACGCGGTTCACGCTGTACAACGCCCCAAACAAACAATCGTAAACACACAAACCCAAACGCAAACAAACCACTCCAAAAACAAACCCAAAACCCAAACTCAAACAAAACCAACCAACCCAAAAACCCAAGCAAAACCAACCAACCCAAACTAAAATCAGCCAACCCAAACCCAAACAAAAACCAACCAACCAACGCTGTACAACGCCCCAAACAAACAATCCCAAACACAAACAAACCACTCCAAAAACAAACTAACCTAAACTCAAACAAAACCAACCAACCCAAACCAAAAACAACAAACCCAAACCCAAACAAAACCAACCACCCCAAAAAAACTCAAACAAAACCAACCAATCAAAAAAAAATCCAAACCCAAACGAAAACCTACCAACCCAAACCAAATAAACACAAACGAACCAACCCAAACCAAACGCAACTAACCAACCAAAACCAAACAAACCCTAACACAACCAACCAACCCAAACCCAAACAAAATTATAAAGATTTTCTTCGGATGACTACGTGTAAATTATTCTTCCGCATAGTTTGTTTAACAATTTAACACATTCTATCCGGATAATTATATATATGTATTCGTCCGGATACTAGCTTACACGAATCACAATAATATGTACGTCTACTAGAAATACGGCGTGAACTGAGCCGCTATCCGGACGAATAACATACGCTTATTCGTTTAACCGGACGGGGAGACGCTCCGTATTTAATTTGCTTCGTTCCTTCAGCTCATCGTCTTCTTTGCCGGATGAACGAAAAGGCGAAGGCCATGGAGGGCAGAAAAAGTAGTATTTGCAGCATGCAAGAGAATGGGGCATTAACCCTTCATTGACACACTTATATTTGGCCACGATTTTGACACACTGGGTCAATTTCACTCGGATAGTACTTTATCCACCTGCCACGAACAACGATTCAGTCAGTTATCATTTTAAAAATCAGGGAGTCCCTTTAAACGTTTATCAACATGTTTCCATAGTTGAAATTCGGAAAGTATAAAATTGAATTGTTGTAAGCAATTATTGAAAATCTTTACTTTTGGGAAAGAGAGCATTTTATTTCAAATTCGTCCGGGTAAAAATGACCCAGTGTGTCGACGTAAGATTAAATATAATGATGTGTTTTGGAATGTTTATTATACCTTATTCGATAAATCTGGCGCGGCATTTGACCCGGATGCTGACCAATGAGAGTTCTCCATTTTTTAACACCCACATCTCGTCTCGTCTCACAGAATTCGTGGCGCTAAAAATTCACAACATTTCCCCTAGTTCATGTCTCGTCTCGTGACGCCGTGACGCGGAAAAATCAGACCGACGGGCCTAAAAATATTTTCAGAATTGAAAAACGAAAGATGGATTCAAGACTGAAAAAGTGCGTGAAGGACGAGATTGTCTCTGGTGAAGGTATGTATTTTCGAATACATCCTTTCTTGTCTACTAATAAATTCTGGCAGGGGTCTCTGGCTATCGTCCAGTCCATTTCATCCGGATCCTGTTCGAACTCCATTTCCCATCTTCCGGTGCCTTTTCGCCAATATATATATATATATATATATATATATATATATATATATATATATAAAGTGTCCCATTTTTCAGCAAATATATGAATGTATATGTATATATTTTCCGAAAATGTTACACTTTGCTGCAATGTCGAGGCTCTGGGAAGTGTGAGTTATGGTATTTCGCTGGTGCGGCCATAAAAAGGGTTAATAGCGAAGATCCCCTTGCTCTGCGAACAGATATTTCTGAATAGGTATATGCGGAAATTTCGTTTTGAAAAGATTTGATTTTGAGGACCGTCCCTATACTAGACAATTGCCCCTAACTCAATCTTAAGTAAACCAAAAGTCTTCAAAATATCCCAAGGATGGAGGATCTGAAGAAAAATCGTTATAGCTGATACCCTCAGCGAATTACACTACGATGTTGAAGTTTGCTTCGACGGAAAGCAACGAAAATTCTTCCATAATTTTTAGCTCAGCTCAGAAGTTTTTTAGAGGAGTTAGCTCAGTGTTATCGAGCATTGGGCAGGATTTGACGATCCATTCATCCTTCATCGTCTCAAAGGAACAAAAACAAACGAAATAATACTCACGTACTGATCGATACGTGAATATTATTTTTTCGATAGTGAGTATTACCTCTATCTATTCGATAGTGAGTATTATTTCTATCGATAGTGAGTATTATCGATACAAAAGAAATAATACTCACGTATCGATCGATAAGTTTCTATTATTTCTTTTGTTTTTGTTCCTTTGAGACGATAAAGGATGAATGGATACGCGGAGAAAGAAAATAATTTATTCACAATGAAAGTGGACGATCTAAAAGAGAAATAATCTTTTTAGTTCCATACCTTTAGTGAATTAAATGTATAGCTCGTTCCGCCAATCTTTGTATAGACGTACTCTCCATCGAACTATCGTGGAAAAAAATGGAAGTGTCGTAATTTGCGAAAAATATTCGTATCAGCAGCATAAATAAAATGTACGGCGAAAAATATTCGATCAAGGTGCGAAAAAGTATACACAAAAAGCGCATTACGTGCGCTGTGCCGGTTCCGTCAGCGAAGTGTAACCTAAAATAATCATATATACAACGAGTAAAGTGCACCCGAACGAAAACCGAAAAATGCAATCTCGTTCACAGTTACAGACCTCTTTTCTTTCTTTTTTCTTCTCGTTCTTTCATTTTGCCGAGTGCTGACCGATCGGAACGTAACACCCCTTGGTTTCTTATCGCGACAATAAAATACGAAAGCCATTAAAGTCCCCGTACGCAGGTATATATACTGTTTTATCGATATCGATATCACGACCCACACACACATACACACACACGTTTGAAAATGGTGTTTCTTGCTATTGGAATCGATTCGATTACGGTCATCCAAGGCTCGTTACCTTATTACCGCCGTGGGGTGATTCGATTCTTGAAGATGCACGTGCCAGTATCGTACGAATAAGAAACACCCGTCTTATGACTATCTGAAATTTTCGTGTTTTCGATCGAAGGAAAGAAAAAATCTATTCACCCATGTTTCGTATTGGTTTTCTTTTATCTATCGACGGTTTCCTTCTGTGTATCGATGGTTTTCTTTTATGTATCGAGACTAATACAATGGAAATGTTGAATCCGTCGGTATATTCTTTTTTTCCATCCTCAAATCGATCTTGTAGAGTTACAATACGAGGTTAAAAGGAAGTCCACCAATATTTGAAACTTAGTCTGCCTGTTTGTCAGTCTGAGCAAAATTGGCGTGAAAACGGCCGAAGCTTTTTTCCCTCAGCTTTGGGACGTGAAAATAATCGCGACAAGAACTTTCCTGCACTATTTTCATCTGGATCCGTCAAGTAGAACCTGATAAGTGCAATATTCTTTCTAAAGCGAAACTGCGCGCAACCCGGTATTTAATAGGAAGGAATTTAGTAAGTCTTCATGTATGGTGGTTGCATTTACCTTTCGTTGACAGACTGGGTTATTTTAACCCGGATGAATTTTAAATAAAATGCCTATCTTTCCAAATATGAAAGTTTTCAATGATTTTTTAGAGCAAATTAATTATTCCGATTTTTAATTATGCAAACATACGAGGAAATGTTTAAAGGGTATGCCCTACGTTTTCAATAAAATCCAACCAAAGGGCTGTTAATGGCAGGGGTGGATAAAGTACTATCCGGGTCAAATTGACCCAGTGTGTCAAAATCGTAGCCAAATATAAGTGTGACAACGAAGGGTTGAAACTGTTTGTTTTCATTTTCTGAGCACTCAGATCGTAAGAAAGTATTGGATTGACATCAATCAACCTATTTTCCCTTGGATCTTACTACTTTCTCCCATCTCTGTGGCAAAAGCTGAATCCCACATTGAAGGAAGCCTTGTCTTTTGACGCTATCCACCGATTTATCCATTTTTGGGCTGCTCCGTAATTACGGAAGTGTGTATCTTCTAAGACGTGTTTCATCGATCGGAACAAGTGTTGATCGCTTGGGTGGGGATTGGAAATTCGAACGATCAATATTCAGAAGAACCGAAATGTCGAATTCAGTAAATCGAACGTTCCAATATAGATAGATCAATCTTATGATGGCCTGTAAAATAGTTCATCAAAATTGTAAGTACAAAAATCTCGAAGTTGATTTATAGCGAAAACAAACATCAGATTTAACAAAATAACGAGAGATATAGTATCGACTCGCCTTATATATACACCAAATAATTCGAAGCGTTAAACCGTCCAATTGTAAATATTACGACAATTTACAATTTCGAATTCATTAAAGCGAAGAACCGAAAAGTGGATCCGTTAAAATGGCGAGGGGTCAAAAAGGCGAACGGTCCGGACAGCGAAAACAATGGAACAATGGATCGAGAAGTACGTTACTTGCGCTTCAGAGTGAAGTCGGCAGATGACGCTGGCGGTCACTCGGTCGGGCAGCCATGTCATGTACTTCATTTAGGTATGCGGCATTTAGGCATTCGCCATTTCGGACCAGGGATCATTTTCGTTTCTGAGATCTACACATTCGAAGTTCGTAGTCTCAATCTATGGCTTTTCGCTATAGACGGTATTACGAATATTAGATAGTCGCTTTTTCTATTTTGAAGATACGAATGTTGTAGATTGTTCGAGTCTGTATTTGTATAACTCAAACTGCGAACTATCTGAATATATGTTCTCGAATAAATAAACCTTTGGTCTAATAGTTATTCGATTTTGTCATCGGTCAACGGATAAAATTTCGAATAATTGCTGTTGGGAGTGTACGGCAATGACCTTTTCCTCGGTTTCGAAAAGCTCATAAACCACCAACCCTCCACTTAAGTACTTAAGTACTCCACTTAATACTCGGCATGGCTTTGTAACCATGGATATTCCATTTTTGCATGTATGTTCATGGTTGGCTACAATCAACCATTGATTTTCCGAGTTTAAGGTCATCGAAGTTCTTTCTTCCAATTCACTCCATTCATTTAAAAAATCCATTTTTGTCCCCAGTCACCGCCGCAAGAAACCTTTTGTCCATGTCTCGCAAGCAAAGAAATGGTGATATTTAGTCGATTCGCAATGGCTCGTTCTCGCTCAGCTCGCATGGCAGCCATTTTCTTTCGTTCTGTATCTTACCCATGACACGCAAACATCCGGATACAGTTGACTTCTCCGCATTGGACTGTTCAGCCAATTCTTCACGTGTCTGGGAAACGTTCTCGTCCAGCACTCTATGCCATGTTGCATCACAGCATTTTTTTCGACCAGCCTGGTCATTGCTTGTCATAATGGTCACAATCGCCACTTTCGAATGGTCGACACCATTCTCTACACTTAGTTTCGGATGGTGCAGACTCGCCGTTCGCCTGTGTAAGCAATCGACGAGTTTCAGCTGCAATTTTGTTCGAATCAGAGTACTGCAGAAGTACATATCTCAAAAACAACTTGTCGTGCTCCATATTCAACTTGCTCGTTTGAGGCACAAGGCTCAACTAAATATATAGTCTTTTGGTTGGAAGTTAGTGGCACAGTTTTTGGCTGGAAGTTAGGGACGCCACCCTTCAAAGTGACATAAGCGACACTTGTCTTCATCAAAGTATAGGAGACCCACAGACACCTACAGCCGAACAGCGGGTTTCAATGCAACATCCTGGTAAAAGTTTCATTCGTTGTAACCATTATCTCATTCATTTTTTATGCCCTTTTTTTCCTGATGAGAGAATTATGAGTAAGTATCAAGCTCTCTAGAAAACGACTCTCCCATAATAACATCAGTATACAACCCCCAACACGATAGAGCCCTAAACTCCATTTCCGACAACCCCACGAAATAAGTTTGCACCAACAAAAGCTCAATTAAAACCCGCACGAACATTTTTCGTTATTCTTCTCGGTGCACGCGGTGTGCCCAGCACAAAATATGAGAAAAATAATCGCGCCGTATAATACGAAAAAAGGAGTTCGCGGTGGAAAATCTTTTTTGATCGATCCACTCTGTCATTCACTCATCCGTCGACTCTTGGAATTAGAACAAGACGGCGGGAGGGGGCGGGCGACACGGAAGAGCGGTTGTGGAAATCCAATCTGCCTTGCAAATTAAATTAACGCTGAGGAAACCATAATTAAATCGACGATGGACGCCAAGAGAGATGGATTGGATTACGAAATACTCTGGGTGGAAACGATGCGAATCCCGATCGAAAAGATACAACGACGGCAGAGCAACGAAACTGATACTATCTCCGTGCACATGCCTATAATAAATACAGGCCATTTTGAATCCTATATCTATTTAAGGTTGGCTATCTGAGGACAAGGCTGTTGTGACAATTGTCCGGAACCTTTTTTCAGAAGAATAGGTGATTGAGGGGTCAGGGCGATCCTTAAAACGATGATTATATAAATCCGCTCAAATTCATCTCAAAATCATCTCAAAGATATGGAGATTTATATAATGTTGAGTGCAGTGGCAATAGGCTCCTATGAGCGCGTCATCGAAATTAAATGCTTTTAAATCAATAATAAAACATTTACCCATATACAAAACTGTGTGTCGAGAAAAAACGAAGAACCTAAAGTGCAAATTTTTGGACTTGAGTTAGAGGGATTGAATTACGCACCGATGTTACTTAGAGCCTTAGGCCACAGTAATGAGTATAAAATCATGTGCGAATTCAACAATTTTTTTCGTATGAAAAAGTGATTCACTCATAAAATTAATTACACATCTATTTAGTATGAATATCAAGCTGTTGGAAAATATATATAATTTTTTTCGATGTACAAAATGGCCTGCTGCTCGAAACTTCTCGAAACAGCCTTTTTCCAATTGGCGTGACAAATAACTTCAACAATTTTCACTCGATTTACTTCAAATTTAAAAGTGATGTTCGTAATTGCATTTCGCAGAGAAGTACGTACGAAATTTCTGATTAATCGAAAAGTTTTCATTTTATGAGCAGTTTATGAGCGGTTATAACAACATTTTTCACTTAAGGGCTCTGTCTACTTTAAAACTTTCAAAAAATCGATTCGCAAGAAATTGAATTACAGGAAGAGACAGAAGGAATTATGTATGGTCCAGGCATTGCTGATTAAGTGTAATTCAGATTTTTTTACGTTTTTTTTTATAAATTAAAACTTTAAACGCTTTTTCTCGAAACAACGTTATCGGACCGCGTGTTGAAAAAATCTCAGAAACTACTGAACTGATCCTTATGACATTTTAACCACATATTCTGTACACTTATCGCTATATCCCGTACCAGAATTATTGCAAAATTTTTATTTTTACTATTTTTTTTGGCAAAAAACATGCAAAAAAACACGTTTTTAAATAATTTTTTTGGTCGCCATTTTGTTATTTTTGCATTACATTAATATTAGAGGTACGGGATGTAGCCACCGTCACACTAAACCTAAACCATTCAATTCTTTTTGTTTCAGATGGGCCGTTGTTCAGATTTTTTCAACAGCGCACACCTACCTACTTTTTGAGGACTCTAGTTTACCTGGCATTTCCACGCTAAAAAAGTGGTTGAAATCAATAAATTTTCATTTTTTTGTAATTTACGAACGTTTTTGTTAAGCCTAACAAGTTTTATATCAATAAACATAACCGTATTCTTTTAAAATAATAATAAAAATAGCGTTTTTTTCATGCATCCAAAGTAGACAGAGCCCTTAAAATTAATTTCTTAAGTTCAAAAACCTAGGACTTTTGAATAAAACAATATTTTTCAACTTCCGTACGTACTTCTCTAGCTATTCTAATGTAGATTGACGAGAATTTTTTTTTTGTTCTAGGTCAAAAATTGTGGAATCTAAATGTCACGCCGCGGAGCACCTAAAAAAAGATAACAGAAAATATTATTAGGCAGTATTTTTTACAGCGAAAAAAAAAAAAATTTCTAGCAGCTTGATATCCATACTAAATAAATGTGTAATTAATTTCATGAGTGAATCACTTTTTCATACGAAAAAAAATGGTTAAATTCGCACATGATTTTATACCCGTTACTGTGGCCTAAGGCCTTAAGATATGTAGGCTGCGCGCCTGCCTGTGCATGTAGGTATACAAAACAATCGGCGTATATAATATTTATGTCGCGATGCTAAAACTTCATATCCTGCGCGGGACAAAGACTACGAGCGTTTTTTTGTTTCTTCTCGCTTATTATGTACGAAGACCTGAGAGTGTGCTCGTTGCGACGTGACTGCGGTTACAATTCGGCCACCCTGTTGTCGGTGCCCACAGTCGATAGAAATTCCAGTGCGAAATACGGTTTGCGAACGCAAGAATTATTGATGCAATATGCCCGGTGAAGAAAATTGAATGTAACGAAAAATGAGAGAAAAATGTATTTTCAGAGAAGCACTTACGGGCAAAAGTTTATATATATATATATATATATGGAGCATCATAGCTGAGCTTTCGCTACGAATTGATAATTTACTGCCAGCGCCGTAAACCGGCTTGGCTACCTCGCGAGAACGTGGTGAAATTGGATGGAGAAAGAAAGAGAGACCGAGAGAGAAAGAAGAGGTAGAGAGAGAAACAAAGAGTAAGTCCATTATCTGAGAAGCATGACCAAGTCTCGTAAGACGAACGACTCGCGTCGCGATTTCTCTCGAAATATAATCCCCCCTGCGCCTCCCTAGACCACGGCGCTTCCTCGTGAAGAGTGCCGAGAGCGTTTTTCGTTATGCACATGTGATCACCATCTATAAATATAGACAGGAAAATTCAGTTCGATTTCATTTTGGAGAGTAGAGGTCCTAAAAACCCGAAGGGGTACGTAGGAACACCTAAACAATAAAATGGTCAGATGATAAGTGCGACTGTATTGTTTTTCTCTACTACTCGTCAATGCATAAGGAGGCGAAAGGGTTGTGTTGAAAACATATTAAATATGCCGTAATTCCTTGGTTGCTATTATTCATACATATGCACATTCGCTCGTGTATGTGACGGAAATTTGTTACCTGTGTTTATATAGCGAAAGTGGCTTTTAGGGTCGTATCGTACGAGGGCTTATATGTCAAGGTTATTGTGGAACACGTTTCCGATATAGCCGTATACATGCTCATCATCACGTCACCAAAAACAAAAACAAGAACCGAGTCACGTAATGATTAAAGCTAGTTGAGTTGTTCCGCATCGAGCATTTACCGGAGAGCTCCTTTAGGTTTGTTACTTAAGGGGTTACACCCAGTTGGAATTTTTGAAAAAATCGATTTTTCGTTTTCGACGGATTCTTATAATATAACCTTGCAAATATATTCTCGGAAAATTTCAAGGCGGTCTGTTGAAAATTGGGGAGTTATGAGCGTTTTTTATCTACGTTTATACCTGCCGTAAAACTTTAAACGCGTTTTTCTCGGAATTACTGTTTCAGAATCGGTGACCAAAATATCTGAAAAACTCCTAAACCGAGGTGTTTTAAATCTCACAGATATTTTTTGTATATCAAAAGACAGTCCTTAATGGAAGAATTTTTTATTCAATACATATTTTGTTTTATATCAAGGAAAATAGAGTGTTTTTTCACCGAAATTTTGACGAGCACGTTCGAGCGACGACCATTTTTTCAAAAATCATTATTTTCTTGAATCCTTCGATTTAAGACTAGACAATAGGGTAGAAAAACTAAATTCATTTGGTTTTTTTTATTTCAGATGATTTGTTCCCGAGCAGGGGTGGTCACCGCCGAGGATCTTTTTTGCACAGCGCTCTGTGCAATTTACTGTATCTCCGTCGTTTATAAATATTCCCAACCAAAAAAATCGTCAGAGATACTTAAGGCCTTATGCCACAGTAAGGGGCATAAAATCATGTGCGAATTTAACAATTTTTTTTCGTATGAATAAGTGATTCACTCATGAAATGAATGACACATCTATTTAGCGTAAATATCAAGCAGGTAGAATTTTTTTTTTTTCGATGTACAAAATGGCCGACTACTCGAAACTTCTCAAAACAGCTTTTTTCCAATTGGCGTGACAAATAACTTCAACAATTTTCACTCGATTCCCTTCAAATTTAATAGTTACGTTCCCAATTGCATTTCGCAGAGAAGTACGTACGGAATTTCTGATTAATCGAAAACTTTTCATTTTTTTTACCAGTTTATGAGCAGTTATGACGAAATCGTTCACTGAAAATTCATTTCTTAAGTTCGAATACCTACAACTTTTGAATAAAACAATATTTTTTAAAATTCCGTACGTACTTCTCTAGGTATCCTAAGGTAGATTGACGAGAATTTTTGTTTTTTGTTCTAGGTGAAAAATTGTGGATGTTAAATATCACGCCGCGGAGCGCCTGAAAAAAAGATAGAAGAAAATATTAGTAGTCGGCCATTTTATACATCGAAAAAAAATATATTTTCTAACAGCTTGATATTCATACTAAATAGATGTGTAATTAATTTTATGAGTGAATCACTTTTTTCATATGAAAAAAAAATTGTTAAATTCGCACATGATTTTATGCTTTCCGCACTACTTTATTGAATACTGAATTTTAAAGTGTACGATAATCTCCGCGTGATCACATTGGTTGTATAGAGCCACGTCGTTACCATTTCAGTTTCTCGCGTATAGCTTCCGCATATGTGATGAAAGTGACCCAAATAACGAATTTGTTGTGCAGGATAGTGTACAGAACAATATCACCGAAATGAAACGGCAGGTTACCAATCAAATTTATGAGAATGTATGAAAAATATGCGACTGGTTTACGAAAAAGTGAGGCTTGTTGAGACGCATGTATCGAAGTGTGGCAACATCAGAACTATGGGAGTAGCAGAACCAATCGAAGACCTAGCGTATCAGTTTCAAATACGTGAAAGGAAAATGCCAGTAAGGGGAATTTAGTAATTTATGTGTTACGATGTATTCCCTTTTTTCTAGCTTTGGTGAGCATAGTACGATGCTTGTAGGCACGAACACTAAATCGTCTTTTCCATCGAAAACTTCGCAGCGCACTAATCTATTTTTCTGAATCATTCGTTGCCTCCTTCTGCTCTGACATAACCTCTGAAAACGCCGACCGGCACAAAACGCGCGTAACACAGCTGCGACCTGTGACAGTCACTGCAGTCAATCTAACAGCCTCGAATTACGAGAGAACCGTGCGACGTTGCCAAAGTGCGTGTCTATTTTTATGGGAGTTATAAACATCGAAAATGAATTTTCTCATAATCCTGACCCCTTCAAATTAACATAATTCTAAATAATAATTACCATTATCGATCGTTCACTTGAAACTTTTTGCGACATTCATTCGTGCAGATCATCAGTATTTTGCTGCAAAGAGTTGGCTCTGGTGACGTCGCACACTGTATTAGCATAGGAACTTGGTTTCTGCCCCCACCCTTCAAACATAATTTAGCAACAAGCTTAATGGTGTTGCATCGTTGGAATATGACAAAAGTTTCTTTTTATATGACTATTTCCTGATTTTTATTATCATGCTAAACTCGTAGTATCTTAAAGGATTTCTTAACCACTTCGTTGGCAGAGAAAATTCGACAAAAGGTGCCAAAAATGGCAGGAAATTTTTTTTATCCTGAAAACTTGTACTCTAGGGTTTTTGAGGGTGCTGATTACGAATCTGAACTCAAAACTCAGGAATTCACAATGACGATCAAACATGGCGAATGAAAATACAAGTAATACAGATTGATTCAGATGAAACTCGGTACTCAAGCTTTATATATTTCCACCTATTTATTGTATTATGCTCCATGTTATTGAATTCACCATGAAAAATTCCTTCATTTTGAGTTCAGCATCACACTCAGCGTCCCCGAAAACTCCCGAGTACCAACATTTATCCAAATCGACCTGTTTTTTGCGCTTTCGTCCGCCATATTAGATCCGCCATTAACAATGTTTGAATTTTGTGTTCACATTGGTAATAAGCGACCTCAAAAATCCCAGAGTACCAATTTTTATCTAAATCGAGTAAAATTTTCCATTTCGGTCCGCCATTCTAGCGCCGCCATTTTGAATTTTCAAATTTCAAGTTCAGATTCGTAGTAAGCGACCTCAAAAATCCCGGAGTACTAATTTTCATCTAAATCGAGTAAAGTTTTCGATTTTTGTCCCCCATATTGGCGCCACCGTTTTGAATTTCCAAATTTTGACTTCAAATTCGGATTCAACGAGCCCAAAAACCTCCGAGTGAGGCTCCGATTTCAAATCATAGCAGGTTAAATAGGGAAATAAAGGTTGACGCACTATTGGGTCAATGCCACACAGGGCACGGAATTATTTGACGCACTATTGCGTCAATGCCAACGAAGGGGTTAAAGGATATACTGTCGGCAAAATCTGTAAAAAAAAATTCAAGCGTTTCAGAAAACTTAATTTCCATTGCAATTCAACGATGCAAAGCTTGAATTTTTTTTAATACAATTATTGTGTCGCATCGTTTTGTGGTCCAGGAGCGCAATCTCAATATAGAACAAAGCTGGAAACTGTTTGCTTCTGCGTTTTTTTTTTCAAAACTATGGTGTCTAAAACGGTGCCAGTCGTATCTCGATTGATTCGATTAATTCACTTCAAATTCGAACAGAGGATATTTTATAACATTTTCCATCCTAGAACCGGATAATTTTTTAATATCTTTGTCCATTTGTTACAAATGATTAAAGTCAATTTTTTGTCGAAAATCACCTCTTTTTCTACATCTTGACTCCGTCGTAATTTGAAAAAATGTTTAACAGTATTCAGCCATACGAAAGTTTTAATATTCTACTAAAAGAATATTTTTCATTCTTGATTGTAGATCACCGTAGTGATCACCGTTGATTATCGTAGCGATCTATGTAGCAACGGTGGCACCTTGTTTAAATCATAATAACTTCATTCTTCAGCAATATTTTTCAATAAAAAAACAACTCAATCCCGGCAAGACTACACATATTGATTGCCTGCGGAATCCCGTCCTTGTCATCCCAACATGTTCCTCGAAAAAAAAAATATTGAAAATTGACCGATTTTTAGGTCCCAAGCTTATGCAAATTTGCTGAGAATATCGCGCGCGCCCGTGACACTTCAGGAAGTAAATTGAATGTTCTCAAGTTCAACCTGGCGGATCGAGATGAAAGGAGGTGCAGGGAAATTCCGGAAGCCTCTATTTTCCCTACGCAAAGCGTCGGGGAAAAGCTTCAGACGTTCTCAGATCAACTTCGCTTTAACACACGCACAGAAAAGATCATATTAAGAATGATATAGATGTCGTCTCAGCATCGTATTTCAACGCTACCAAATGAATTTCGCCGTAAAAAATGAATGTACAAACACTACAATTTTATAATATGAATGATACATATACCCATACACACACACAAACACAAACACAATATGAACACACATGATCAATAAATTCTTGTATGCCCATCGCATTCTCTATTGATACATTCTGTCTGGCACGGGTGTCTCTTTATATGCAAATATTATCGGAAATATTGTTTTTCTCGTCACGTTTCGTATCCTCGTCACACACACACAAATCATGTATATAGACCAAACTAGCTGAACCGTCATCCACAATATCGTAGTTCACATCCATTGTACACTCTCGGGTATGCCTTTAGGCATACATTCGTCTGCTTGAACGAGAACACAATATCGTTGTTTTTCTTTCCATCGCCATTATTGTTGTTATTATTATTACTATGCACAGCAAGCGTCCCAATGATCCACTTTTAAATTGCCAATCATGTCAAATTTATTTGCGACCCTCTTCACTCGTGTCGTTCTCGATCGTACTTTTTGCACACCGTAAGCTACAAATGGCAACAACGACAGTAATAACGATAATAGCAGTATTAGTAGAAACAATAGTAATAATAATGTTGAAGCAACACGATGATCTGCACTGCAACGTCATACAAATGTACTTTGCAATGAATCGCGTCAACTACGTGCAGCATATACACAACTCGATATCCCCCCAATGAGACCCAATTCGAACAAAAACCACGCCATATATCCGCACGTTGCACTCGTATACAGAACGACGACGCCCAACGCTGTTCCCCTCGCATTTGGATCGAACTAATTTGATTTCCGCAGGCTCGCGAAAATATAAATGCGAATTGTACTAATTCACGGCTTCGTTAGCCATTTTTGTCCATTTGAATCACGTAGTCGTTCATTCTCTTTATACCGTGACTGTCCATAGTCAAGGGGGAGAGAAAGGTCTGCCGGGGGTACAGCAGCGTTCCGAAAAGTTCAAAATGAAGCTCGAAAAATCGTGGATGGAGCGGTTTGGCGCACGGGGGTTGGCGATCGAATTGGCGTTGAATGGTAGCCACAAAGTGGAGTAGAATGCATGATAAACGTTGAGGGGCAACTCCGAATGCGCTCCGAATGCACCCAAACAAACCCAAACAAACTCTTGCGCAATACCGATATTCGCACATGGGCGTTTGTATATGCAATATATTTGTGACATCTATAGGTAGATGGATAGGGTAACAAACGAGAAGCTTGAATCAGAAGAGAGAGAGAGAGATAGAGAGAATATATGTATATTGAACATCTAGCTATATAAATATGGACATGTATATGCTTGAGGGCATATCGGTACGGCAACTGCACCGAGACACCTCGTTCCGTCACCCCTTTGACGTTCACCTGATGCCCCTAATACAATTCCCGACCTGTTTGAAAGCCGCACGATAGTGAAGCCCGACCACGTCTCATTGGGAGATCCATACATGTACAGATAAAATCAGCCTCTACGTTTGTACGTATCTACGTATATCGTTGTGTTTCCATTATAATTCTACACCGCAAAGACCGCAAGAGGGATTATTATAATCACGATGAAAGTAGGTATATTGCTAAACGTATGCGATAATACGTGAATTCTACCAAAACAGCAGCATTAATTTTCACCGTCAGGGTAGAAAGTTAAAAAAGAAGAACAGAAACACCATGCACAGTGAATCAAAAGCTCGAAGGTCGCAACGTCCAATATTTCGCGGTCTAGAGAGAGAATCTTCGGCATTTGGGAATTTCACTTTACCAATGCAAATGGAAATTCTGTTTGTCTTTTTTGGAATGAAAACATAGGGTTATAAAGACCACTTTAAGGGGAGCATTTTATTGGTGTTGCTGAGTAAATTGCGCACAGGGGGAAAATAATGCACGTTATTAGGGATACAGATTTTTGGAGCACGTCTGTGAGATAGCAGCAGGGTAAAGACCACAGAAGAATGGCTTTGGTTCTCTTGACATAGGGGGCCTAATTCTTCTTTTTGTCAGCGTTATTCTTTCTCTCTCCCTCCGTTTGCCCTTCCTTGCCATGCTCGTAAGTCACCGGATATAATATGGCTGCCTACGGCGTGCATGCAAGTCAGTCATGCATCTGGCTCACGAGTTCCGAAAGTTCCCGCAAATTTTTAGACCCCCGCGAACTCCGCTCGTGAGAGTTCGGGGAACTTTTAAAAATAAGCGAGCACAGCGAATTTTCTGCATAATGCATGAAAAAAATGGCGGCGCGAAGGGAAGGAAAATAAAATGCGACAAGAAAGAAAATCATGACCGCGGAGGATTCGTCTGGCAAGGAAAAAAGATTCGTGAAAGAAGCAAAAAAAGAAGAAGGGAAGAGGCGCTATCTCGTAACTTATAAAAGAGGAGTGATTGCCCTATAAACTTCAGGGTAGAAGGACTCCTCGGCAAATGTGTCGTCGTTTTATTTCATTTTTTCTTTAGCTTCACAGTCCCGTGGTCTTTTTGGGCTACTTGATGTCCATTTCCTCGTTGTTCTATACTCGTAATATTTTTTCCCCATTTGCGCAAAGTACCGTGCAACTTGCGAGTGTTCTGGACTGCACTTAATAACATCGCGGAGCCATAGTTAGATTTCCATCTACTCTGTTCAAGACAAAACGGCCTGGCTTGCGAAAACTTTCCCCAATCGGCTCGTTATATCACAATATCCACTATTTAGAAAACTTGTTAAAAATAATCATTGTCACGTACGACATCGTTTGGTCAAACATCTATTCAGGCGTCACTGACGTATAAAATAGGATAAAATAATATATGAAATAAAATAATGCCATATCTTAGGTCATAGTGCCAAAGTTTGTATCGTTGGGATGCCAGGAAAAATTTCCTTTGTTTTTCGGAAAATTTCTCTATTCGTATTATAATCTAAAATATTTTTTGCAGATTTATCTTACACATCCTTGTTGCAAGGAAAAATGTTTCAGTGATTTTGGTAGCCTAAATGTGCCAAAAAAGAATACTTCCGTTGCATTCCAATGATGCAAACTTCAACATCGTTCGTAGGTCTATCTAACAAATTCAATTCGTGTAATAAGATCAGTATTGCGGGAAAATGAGAAGTGAGCGAAAAATTCCACACACCCTCTTTGTGCCGGCCTAGATATGGCGAATGAAAAAAAAATCACTTGTACAAGTGCCGAAATTATTCATGTATTTATCGGTTATATTGCAGACTGCATGACTAGATTGTAATAGAATTCAGGAAATTTGAAGCACTTCGAGCGTGTCGGGCGTAATGTTACGAATATGTGGAAATGTGCCATTGGAAGTAGACGGAAGTACCAGGAACTCTGTATATGCACATACATATGTATGCATTCATGGAAACATACACATATATGTCTCTAGAGTCCCATCGAGGACGCCAAGCCGTCGACCGAGACTCTTTACGATCGGAAGTAGTATAAACGTTCTTGAATACGAAAATGGCGGTCGTTATTGTTGTTGAAAAATATATGAGAGATGTACAGATAGAGGAAGGAAAAAAACTAATGGAAGAAAGAGAGAAAGAAATGAGAAAAAAGATTCCCTTTTGTTATAAGCAAAGGGTTGCCAGTTGGCAGAGATCGATAAGTCGAATCGACGATTACTGATACTTTTTCTTTATGGTGGAAAAGGCGTTTTAATGAGGAATCAAAGGATAATTGATTTTCGGTGGGGGATAGAAATATATATATATATATATATACAGTACCGGACAAAAAAAGTACGCACCGGTCAAAATTCAAAATTAATGCTATTATTCTTAGGAAAATAGTTGATAGAGTACTTCCACAGCTATTTCAATGATACTTTATAAGTTCACGTTTACATTTTCATTGAAACATCATAAACAACATTCGAAAGCTGAACGAAAACAATTTCAACGCGTAGGATGCCAATTTTAGGCTGAACGAAAAGAAGTACGCGGCTAATGAAAAAAAGAAAATATGTCATCACATCGCGCATCTAACATTTGGTGTGACAACCTTTTGCTTCGATAGCAGCCTGTAAACGCCGATGCATACTTTCTACAAGATTGTGAATTTGTTGTTCGTCGATATTGCCCCAGGTCTCCCGCAAAGCATCAAAAAGCTTTCCTTTGTTACGTCGCCCTTATTAACATTTTGATCCAAAATAGAACACCGATTTTCAATAGGATTTAAATCCGGCGATTGTGCTGGCCAATTCAAAAGTTTGACCTACGGAGAATGGAAAAAGGCCGATGGTTTTCGAGCCGTATGTTTAGGATCGTTATCTTGTTGAAAGATGAATTCATCCTGCAGACCGATCTTTAGCAGTGATTCCTGCAGATTTTCGTTTATGATATCGATGTAAGCATCGACGGTCATAATATCGTTGATTGGAACAAAATTTCCCGCTCCTGACCACGCAAAACACCCCCACACTAAAAAACTTCCCCCTGTTAGAAAGCAGCTAAAAAAGCTGTTAGATTTTTTTCTTTCGACGTACAAAATGGCCGACTACTAATATTTTATTTTGTTATCTTTTTTCAGGCGCTCTGCAGCGTGACGTTAAGTTACTTGTCACGCCAATTGGAATAAAGGTGTTTCGAGAAGTTTCGAGTAGTCGGCCATTTTGTACATCGAAAAAAATATATATTTTTTCTAACAGCTTGATATCCATACTAAATAGATGTGTAATTAATTTGATAAGTGAATCACTTTTTCATACGAAAAAAAAATTGTTAAATTCGCCCATGATTTTATACCCGTTACTGTGGCCGAAGGCCTTAAGTATGAAATGTTCGGTTACCTAAAGTACCAAGTTTGATACCCGATATCTCTGATATTTCACTTTAATAGTTCTTGGTTTTTTTTTTATTGCGAAGGTACGTTATCAGCCTTTCAGATGGACGTTTTGATTTGTGATTATCTGTCGGATTGTCTTTGCCGATCAATCCTGGCGGACCGTTTGAGAAGTCTTCAAAATGAACCACGTAAGCGACCTGAGAGCAAGGTGGATGATGATGGGCGTGAATTAGCAGCAAGGCTCAACGTCACCCGATAATGTTTGAAATCATTTGAAACTAATCGGTAAGGTGCAGAAGCTGGACATCGGACATTAGATACTCACCTAATACTTTAGGATGAATTTTTTCGCATGACGTTAAAGTTTGCGTCGTCGGAATGCAACGAAACTGACTTTTTTTTAATATCCAAAATTTCCTTTGGTAGATTTGAGGTACGGAAATCGAGGAAACATTTTTTAGGATTATTACTTAGCCATCTAGAACAAATGTGCAAAGTATGATGTTAAATAATAATGAAAATAAGAAATTGAAAAAGAATTTTCGTTGCGTTTAAACGATGCAAACTTCAACCCCATATTCTTGCACATTTATATAAAGGTAATTCCAACGACCGTCCGTCTGCGAAATCAATGATAGTATTTAAGAAAATTAAGCACTGTCCTTAAATATGGGATCGTTCGATTAGAAAAGTAAAAAACTTTGTTGCGGAAAAAAAGTCATCGAGAACCATCAGAAAGGAAAGCAGGCAATGCTTCTTCTTCTACAGGCGAAAAACAATCGAGAACAGGCAAAAAAAAGGGAAAAGACATTCGTCTGCGTGAAAGAAAAATCTCGAGGACAGTCAAGTTTCATTGGACTTGAAAAACAATTATCCCCTAGACCAGAACACGTTTATCCTCTTCCGTCGCGTACAAGAAAAATTAATTATCTCGAGAGCTGAGCAGGCACTCAATATCGGTAATCAATTGAGTTCGAAAGTACGCCGATCATAAGAATCTAATTGCTCACTTGCTCCTCGAGATTTGAATGATGTTTCGTTCGTGTATGTTCCTGTTGCGCTAATATATTCTCATCGTCGACGTGTGGCGACGAAACAAGAGCGGGAGACTGGAGCACGAACGCGTGGTGTATCGAAATCAATCAATTTATCCTCGAATGCTCGTATCAATTACCGAGTGCACGAGCTTGACTCTACGACAGGCCACGCGATATTCAACGAAAAGAAAAAAATGTACTCGGCATTCATTCCCTCCGTACCGGGTGTCCGAAAAGTCGTAGGTATATTTTAAAAATCGCGCTTCTCAACGTTTCTAAACAAAGTACTTTTTACACTGAATCACTTCGTAACAATAATAATGTGCGATAATTTTTTCAATTTTCCGCACAATATTTCTATATTTCACTATAACAATAATGAATATTTACCTCGAACGGAGTCAAACTGTGTATTATTTTTTTATCATTTCGTAAAAATAATGAATATGGGACCAAAAATAAAAATAGTTTAATCGTAAACTATTTTGTATGAGATTATTTGTCGGGTTGAATAATCTGAGAAAATGTTTGAGTTTTAGCAAAAATCGCCGACAAATCCAAGTGGGGAGTGAAAAAAAGTGGAAAATTTGTGGGCGGTGACTTGAAATTTAAATATTTCATTTCAACCGCCCACAGATCGATCAAACCCACTCAGATCACTGTGTCAGTACATATTTTTTCTCTCCCTCTTCCAACGCACACACACACTCACACGCGCACACCCACAGGCACAAATCCATATCCAACGGAGCAGTCCAATATTTACCTCGCTCTTAAATGTCAGGGCGGATGGTCCGCTCGGACGATTCCGTCTCGGCCAAAGCCAACATTCGAAAACTGTTTGGCTATAATCCCGAGGCCAAATGGACAAGGTTTAGTGGCCTTTGGGTGGCACTGCACTCGAAAAACAGCGTGATGCACTTTCGAGGAAGAAAAAAATACTTAAAAAAAAATGAAGATGAAAAGCATTATACCCCTAAAAAACTCCCGAATGCGGTTTTAAAAGGAGAAGACGAACAAAGTAAAAATCATTGTATCGATGCCTCGAAAACGAATCGCAATGTTTTTCGTCAATCGCCAAGATAAAGAATATACAAACGTAATAGAAAATACGAGCAGAGGTGGCTCGTATATGCAATAGGTGTGTCCGAATGAAACTTCGATTTTGTCTAATTGAAAAGTGACCCTTTATTTTGCAAAAACGGTTAAAGATATTTTATCGAGCCACCGTTTGCTATAACTTTTTCCCATTTTTTTCGCCACTTCTGAATGCCATCATGAAAAAACAGTTTTTAATGCAATCCATCCATCGTGCTATTTTGGTATTTGCTCAAAATTGGTGAAGTGCTGCTCGGGCACGTGCGCGTGCCATCGATCAAAACAAGTGATAATCCGATGGAACCAAGTCTGGTGAAAATGACGGGTAGGGTAACAATGCCCACCGAATTGCTTTCAACGTATGTTGGATTGCTTTTGCAACATGTGGCCTAGCATTGTCATGCAGCAAAATCACTTTATCATATCTTCTACCCTGAATTTGGCACGTTAATCGACATATTTACAGCGAAAAATAATGTTGTTTTCACTCTTGCGAATTGACACATACTAAATTTTGAAGATGGCTGTCAATTCTGCAAAACATAATAGCTGTTAATGATATCGAGTATGTGTGTGGCGCCGCATGTGGTTTATGAGTAGCCCCATCTGTTAGAAAATCAAAGTTCCATTCCTAATATGTATCGATCGTTTTCAGTAAAAATACTTGGGTGGGTATCGGAAATTCGAACGATCAATATTTAGAAGAACCGAAATGTCGAATTCAGTCATGACGAACGTTCCAATATACATAGGTTAATCTTATGATAGCCTGTAAAATAGTTCATCGAAATTGTGAATACAAAACTCTTGAAGTTGATTTATAGCGAAAACAAATATCAGATTTATAAAATAACGAGAGATATAGTATCGACTCGCCTTATATACACACCAAACAATTCAAGACGTTAAATCGTCGAATTGTATATATTACGACAGTTTACAATTTCGAATTCATTAAAGAGAAGGGCCAAAAAGTCGATCAGTTAAAATGGCGAAGGGTAAAAAAGGCGAACGGTCCGGACAGCGAAAACAATGGAACAATGGATCGAGTAATACGTTACTTGCGCTTCAGAGTGAAGTTGGCAGATGACGCTGGCCATGTTCGCCATTTGGGTATTCGCCATTTAGGCATTCGCCATTTCGGATCATCGATCATTTACGTTTCTGAGATCTACACATTCGAAGTTCGTAGTCTCGATTTATGGCTTTTTGCTATAAGCGATATTACGAATATTAAATACTCGCTTTTTTCTACTTCTGAGATATGAATGTTGAAAATAGATTGTTCGAATCTGTATTTGTGTGACTCAAACTGCACACTATCTGAATATATGTTCTTGAATAAATGAGCTCTCGAATACATAATCCTTTGGTCTAATAGTTATTCGATTTTGTTATCGGTCAACGGATAAAATTTCGGAATAATTCAACCTTCGTTATTTTGGGAGTTCATAATTCTGTCGTTTCGAAATCTTTATCGTTCTATAATTTGGTCATTCGACATTTTGACCCCCACCTAAATACTTAAATCCGGACGATTAGGTACCACTTCGATTAACGATTTGTAAATTTGATTGTATATAAAGATGCATGGGGGATAAGATCGCGGACAAAGGTGGCCAAACGCCAGAATCCGATACACTGAAACCTCTTTAATCGGCACAGCGGCGGGCTCGGCTCCGCTTCGCATTTGCAAAAACAGAGGTCGCACGATATCAACTCAAGCGGACTCTGCGCATCTGGGCTAGCTGATTGCAGATATAAGCCCTCTCATATTGTTTAGCATGCTTCGAGCCTCGCCTAGGGCCTGGCGCTTCTCCCACCATGCGCTACACCGATCGATATTCGGCACATAGTGGGGGACAATTGCGTCTCCAAAGGGTTCCGTTTACGGAGGTTCCAGTGTATAAAAGGTCTGTCCGAAAAGTACTCAACCTTATGCCGTAGCAGGATAAAGGGTGTTCAATGTCCGCCTCCAAGTACTCCTGTGTGGAAGCCACAACCTTTTTTCAACGATGCTGCCACTTTCGGGAGCACTCCGTGCAGGCAGCTTTCCAAATACCTAACACCTAATTCGTCGCAATCTGTTTTATTTTCTCAACGTCATAGAATTTTCTTCCTTGAAGTAAATGTTTCACTTTGGAGAACAACCAGAAGTCGCATGGAGCCGGGTCAGGACTCTACAGGGGTTGACGAAAACAAATAATGCTGTTTTTCACAAGAAATTGCTGCATAAGTTGCGATGCAAGGACTGATGCGCTGCCGTGGTGAAGCACCAAGTCGCTACTTTTCCGCAAATCTGGACCTTTTCTTCTCACTGCGCCATAAGTAATCATTCTAAGCCTTCTTTGTAATACTCTTTGTTCACCATCCGACCTTTTGGAGCGTACTCATGACGAATAAGTCCTTCCCGGTCGAAAAATGTAGGGTCGCCCGCTTCCTTGCGCCGTGACTCTTCGAGCGACTCCCACCACTAAGAATGGGCTTTATCCCCGTACACTTCACGAATCATTTGAATGGTTTCTGAACACGAATAGCAATTTTTTTTGCAAAACACGGTTTCTCGACAGTAGCACACGTTGGTACATCGTTAAACTCCAAGGTCACATACTTTGTCGACAGGCGTCCATGCCACAGATATATAGTATAACCGATCCAAAAAACAAGCATAGTTTCGGCATTTCATAGCTGAGGAGTCTGCATAAGCTCGAAATTTCAAAAATACGATTTCGCGTCGCTTTATAGCTTCAGGTCTTAACTTTAACTGGCAGCAAATATTTTGTAAAGAATTCTAAAAGTTGCCTGAAGTGTGATTATTTTTTGTTATTCTGGGGTCTTTTGCGTTTTTTTCGAAGCTATATGTTATAAACCTGTGTAAGTCATCCTCAGCACTAACGTTTGATTCACTTTCAATTCAGACAGGGCCTACTTCATAACTTTTTTTATATCTTGATCTATGTGTTAATTACAAGCAATTAATGTTTTTGGCAAATTTTCGGAAGTGGGGCTCGTGCTAGAAGCAGGCTAATTTTTGTTTGGGTTTGTTTGGGGTTGTTCGGGGTTGTTTAGGTTTGTTTGAGCCCTTAAAGAAAATTAGCTTGATTCTAGCAAAAGCCCCACTTCCGAATATTTGCCATGTTTTTTTCCTGTTCGAAAATCGAACTTTTTTTCGACTGCTCGTCATTTTTGTAATTTTCAAAAAGGTATCCGGTCATACGGAAGTTTTATTATTATGCTAAAAGTACATGCTTTTGTTTTTCAAGTCAGATCACCCTAGTTTCCAGACCCGCCTACACCGATTGGCCATGCAGCAACGGCAGTACTTGTTGAAGTAATAATAGCTTCATCCTTTATGAATATTTTTTTATAAATAAAATTTCGATTATCATTTGGCAAGACTCTTTATTAATTGTGTAAACATCTGAGTCTCATCGTCCCAATACTCTCATAAGAAGAAATATTGAAAATCATCGTTTTTTAGGCCTGAAGCTTACAGAGGCCCGTTACATTACAGCGATATAGTAAATAATTGCGAACTTTTGCACGAACTTCCTTCCGTATATAAATTACCGACGCTAAAAATCTAAAAGGTACTGCACCGTTTGCTCGTTACGCATGTTCCCATCATATCTGAGAGAAAAAGAAGGCCCCACCCCAAAACCCCGTTTGGTAAGTTGGTTCACAATTCGTTTTCGCTAAGATATTCGATTTTTTGTCCGGATAGAAATACAGGGTCAACGTATTGGCCAAAAGTATTTAGGAACCCTGTAAATGTTCTATACAGACAAAAAATCGAATATCTTAGCGAAAAAAAATCGTGAATCTATTTACCAACTGAGGTTTGGAAGCAGACAAAGCCAGCTTCATTTTGCTTTTTTTTCATTTTTTGTACCCGGTACGCCATTTTGAAAACGTCGGCTTTTCAGGATTTTCGCACTTTTGCAAAATCGCTTGCTGGACTTTGAAAAATAGTGATCTCACCATTTAGTGACAAGATCTTTGAAAAAGACACCGTTAGGTTCAGTTTTGTTTTTTTTTCATTTACCATTTTTTCGCAGAGTTATTTAGTTTTTTTCTTGAAATATGCGGCAGGTTTTCGAAAAGCTGGCATCGTGCGGCGTAACTTGAAAACTATGAGGTTTGAAATATTTAGTCCAAGGAGTAAAAAGATGTATTTTGTTATTTTGCAGGCAGTGACATTTTGTTTAGATTTTTTCCCCAAAATTTCTTTCTATCGCTTTTTGTGGTTAATAGTCGACGATTTGTCTCATTAATTTATTGCCGTTACTTTGAGAGAAAGATGTTTTAATGAAAATGTCAAGAGGAGAAAAGGTACATAATTGAAGTTGTACGTCGTACGAATCAGCTGCCGTACTGAGCTTTTATGGAGTTGAACGAATGAAAACTGACAGAATATTAGTGAGAAGTGCTCTTAAAAGTCAAAGAAAAACGTCATGTGATTCGTACGGCGTACAAATTCAATTACGCCTTAAGAAAAAGTATCAGGCATCCTATATTTTCCTACTTTTTGTAGTTTAGGGTATAAAGTTAAACTCTTTTTTGTTCTTTAAGGGGTTGCCCCCACTTGCGATTTTGAAAAAATCTCTTTTTTATTGCATTTTTTTTGAAATATAAGTATCAGAGAATATGTCCTGAAAATTTCAAGTCGATCCGAACAAAATTGAATGAGATATGAGCGTTGAAAGAGAAGAATCCGTTCTTCGTGTAAACTGAAATTGAAACTTTAAACGGGTTTTTCTCAAAATGGCATTTGTGAAGTCGGTGACCAAGATTAGTCGAACACTAATGAACCGATCTTCTTGAAATTTTGCAGGCTTATTTAATACATAAAAATGTAGTCTTTAATCGTTCGATTTTTTTTTCGAAAAAGAATGGCCGTTTTATAGCCAAAAAACGGCCGTTTTTTTCGTTAAATTCGAACCATTAACTTTGACTGTCCGCCATTTTGTGAAAAATGAATATTTTTTTAAAATCCTTCGATTAAAGACTAGTTTATACTTATATTTGACTAAATCCATCCGCATTTTTTTCTCAGATGATCCACTTCGCCGCAATGTTGATCACCGCAAACCGTGTATATAAAAACATTATTTCATTGACGGCCATTTGCTACTAAAGAATGTAATATTTTTCAATAAAAAAATTACTGAAAGTTCTTCAAGATGTGTTCTTTAAGACGGTATATTGATCGATTAAAAAAGTTTTGTAGTTTTCTTTAAAAAAATTCATGAAAAAGGCCTTTTTTTGCGCTACAAGTGGGGGTAACGCCTTAAATGTATATAATGGGCATTTTCGAAAACAAGGAATCGCCACTCTAAGAATAGCAAATGAAGACTGAAGAATAACAAATAGCAATTTCGACAAATGAGTATTTGTATATGAGTATGAGTATGAGCATTTTACGATCTAACGATGTTAAAGTTTGCATCATTGGAATACAACAAAAATTCTTTCTTAATTTTCATTTTCTTCTTTTTTCATCGTCCAAAAGTTTGTGCTGCAAATTTTAGCTGCAGATTTCTGCTAAAGATTCTAAAGAACGTTTGAGACATTTTCGTAGCTCAAATTTCCCCGAAAAAAAGTTGAGACTGCGAAACGTTCGTTGCATTCCAACGATGGAAACTTCAATATCATACGATCCACATCTTTTGCAATCCACCAAAAGAGATTTTCTATTGTTTGATTTTATATTTGATGATGCCGTCTTAGCTTTAGTACAAAGTAATTGAAACAGTTTTATGTACTTCAAAAAATATCAATATTTTCCAGGGGTGCGTAATACTTCTGGCCAAGGCTGTATTTACCTTTTCCCCTCTTGATATTTTCATTAAAACATCTTCATTTCAAAGTAACGGCAATAAATTAATGAGACAAATCATCAACTATCATCCACAAATAGCGATACAAAGAAATTTTTCCGACACAAATCTACAAAAATTTAATGACTCCTAAATTTGAAAAAAAAAAACAAGTTTTTACTCCTTAGTATAAATATTCCAAATCTCATAGTTTTCACGTTACACCGCGCTGCCGGCTTTTTA
This sequence comes from Ophion costatus, assembly GCA_951751655.1. NCBI lineage: Eukaryota > Metazoa > Arthropoda > Insecta > Hymenoptera > Ichneumonidae > Ophion > Ophion costatus. Next base: position 34,501,344 of record OX632356.1, read on the forward strand.
GAAACTTGTCATTTTTCTTAAGAAAACACTAAATAACTCTGCGAAATAAGGTCGCTATTTTTTTTAATTTAACGAAACTATACGGAAACTGACGATAGCTAACGGTGTCTTTTTCAACGATCTTTTCATTCAACGTCGAGATTACTATTTTTCGAAGTCCAGCATGCGATGTTGCAACACTCCGAAAAATTTCCAACAAAAATGACTGTGACTCCACAATAAACGAGGGACCCAATCGATGTTCGAAGAATTTTAGAAGACGGCTCTCAAAAATTGCAAAACAAACTAAATAGTTTATAAAGAATTCTTTGCAATAAGTGATGTGCAGCACTGTAATTTCCTTGGCTTATCAACATATACTCCGTAAATATATTAAAATGTGATATGACTTATTTGATATGTACGGTGTAAGCAGCGACAATTACGATAGGTGCTCTCAATTTTACTGTGCTACTCAACACAAATCCGAAATGCTGATTGGTAACAAGTTTTTCCTAGCCATCATTTATTGCACCAATCAGAAAACAGGCTGAGTGGTCCGAACTGTCCGAGCGTCCATTCTGCGTTTAACCTATTTTTTCGTTGCCGGCAAAAGTTATTTCTTTGGTGCGGATGTTTATATTATTCGATTATTAATAGTGAATATTGGTGAAATTAAACAGAAGACAGATTGGAAGGACTGTAAGTATTTTATGTATTGTATTTTCACTATTCGAATAACTTATAAATGTATGGTATTTCTATGGTTTGTGCAAAAGGAAATATAACCTCAAAATGTAAGATGAACATTCAAGGGCTCTCGATGGAAGTTTGATTCGTTCTTTTTTGCTTCATTGTTTTTACATTAATTCTTTATATTCTTGCATCTTGTGTTTCTTTGCTGAAAATCATAAATGAACTTGGATAATTTTCAATATATGTCGTTTTCATTCTCGATACAGTATCCTCGAGAATAATTACTGTAATTAGTCGTAATAATAGATTTTCATATACAAAAAGATGCTTTCTTTTTTCTATGCATTTTAAGCTTGCATCAAGTCGTCATTGGTAAGCAAGAAATTTAAAATTGATATTTCGGCGGCTCATATTTTACACTGTGCTTAACACATTAATTCCCGATGTATATGCGAAACACTTCATGCGGCGCCCTCTGTTAGTTTTTACCCTACTTCGTTGAAAATTTAGTCGTCACATATAAATAATTTCTTCGCAAGCGATTGGTCCCACGTTTTTCGTGCAGCATAGTAATTTTCATTGAAAACTCCCCTTAATTATTGTTGGATTTTTTTCGCAGTGAAAGTGCGAAAATCGTGAAAAACCGGCATTTTTAAAATGACGCACCAGGCACAAAAAACATCGCAAAAATTGGAGTTAAAAAAAAACAAATGAAGCTGAATTTGTCCGCTTCAAAACCCCGTTTGGTAATTCGATTTACATTTTTTTTTCGCCGCGATATTCGATTTTTTGTCCGGGTAGAACATTTACATAAAACATTTACAAAGTGCCTAATACTATTGGCCAAGGCTGTAAACACACGGACACACACACGGACACACACACACACACACACACACACACGCACGCACGCACGCACGCACGCACGCACGCACGCACGCACGCACGCACGCACGCACACGCACGCACACACCCTGGAGGGACGGAGTGAAACTTATGGAGTTCAAAGTTGAACTTTCATACAACAATGAAATAAACCCAGTATATCCTTTGATATCCATCGTTCAAACGCTCGGGATAGGACTCCGAAGTGGTCGCGGCTGAGAAATACATGCAGGCTCTTTTTGTTTTATTTCTGTATCTGATTATACGAGTACCGACGCGGTACCGTGGTGGCTATGACGTGAATTTTCGTGGCACTGCCTGTCGAGATATCGGGAGAGCGACAGAGAGAGACACGAGAGACTCCCGCCGGTAACCACTTGCGGGTCTCGCGCGACGGCCGAAACGCTTACGAAGCGAGAAGAAGAGGAGGAAATAAAACAGTGGGAACGTCGTCGTGTGTATTGATTCGGTGACAATTCCCAAGAGTTCTGTGAATCTCTCTCGTTGCGGAGAGAGACAGAGAGGGAGGGAGGTAGGGAGAGAGAGAAGCAGAGACTTTGAAAGCCGGAGCAGAAGACGAAGCGTAGAGGAGAAGAGAGACGAGAAACCAAGCGACCGAGAACCTACTGACGCAGTAGCCACGAAGAGAGAGAGAGAGAGAGAGAGAGAGAGAGAGAGAGAGAGAGAGAGAGAGAGAGAGAGAGAATATATAGCAAAGCCACGAGAGCTTATATATAGCCGGTGTGCTTCGGCTCGAAGGCATAGAGGTGTATATAGCAGCAGCGAGCCTCGCGAGCCTTAAAATATACACGGAGAACCGAATAGCCTCTCCGGGTACATTCTCTTTTGTCACCGGAAAACGCTCGCACTACCATATTATTCAAATATTTTATAGAAAAATTGCACCCTCACATCGACATTGACCTGTCAATTTTCAAACTTGATCTATTGGAGGCGTCAGGCTACTGCGAAAATGACGAACGCTCGTTCGTCGCTCGATGACGTTTAAGAATGACACATCGGATTGACTTGAAATTTGGTGCACTCATTCAGTACCGCAGTAGTAGAGAACGACGTTTTTCTTTGAGATTTTTCTTTTATTAGTTATCAACAGGAACAATGACTGTATTACAACTGAAACTCGCCCAAACGGTTTATCTCGTCCTCATTCGAGGCCCATGACCTTGATAAATAAATAAAAGTTCTAGATCATAATTAAAAATGAGAAAATAAAAAGGCTAGAAAGGAACTTTCGTTGCATTCCAACGATGCAAGCTTCAACGCCATGGAAAAAAGTCAAACGATCATTCTCGCAGCACATTTGTAGCTACGTCATAAAAACACGGACATATTTTTCCATCGTGTTACGAACGAAATTTCTACCATTTATTTTGTCCTTCGCGTTCGATCTGCCGCTCTCGATGAATGGAAATTGTTGGGCGGACGTATTGTCGACCAATACGTCAGCTTAACAATTTGTATTCATAAGTGCGATAGGACGCAAATCTTGATAATGCCATATTCGAAATTTACATTAACATCCCGAGGAAATTTACATCCCAATCAATATTCCCGTGCCGAGGCTGCTGATTCAACGGAAACGTGATAATAATTCATTCTCATAGACGATTAGACCTCCTGTGCCTCCGTGACGCTGCCTATCGTATTGTTGCTATTCATCGCTGAATAGCATGCTCAAAATTTGGTCCAGTAATTTTTGTGAGGACTCTCGAGCCAACGAAACGTGACGGAAGTTAAAAAAAAAACGTTCCACTTGCTTTTGTCCATGCAACGTTAAGACGTATCCACAATATAATTATCCCGAAAATAAATGATTCATTAATGATAAATGAAACTGTTGTTTCGTAGTCGAATACGAAAAATCATAATCTTTCAATTTTCACACGATTCTCGCAGCTACTTTTATAACTTAAGTTTTTTTGCAAATTCAAACTCGTGGGCTTTTTTTACGTGTTGCATTTCTACAACTGTAGTCACGGATAGCACTCACAACGAGTGGTCAGCTCCGAATTGAGGGTGGAATTTGCTCGAAACATTTCGTATTCTACGTTCAGCAATGGATTACGTACAAATAGTTGTAAGCCGAAAGAAATGTATATACATATATATGAATATGCACACATAATACTTCAAGTCGTCATCGCAGCTAGCTCGATCGTATTGAACCTTGCATAATTGGTATGTTACGAAAATTCTTGTTTAGTTTTTTCGTTTCTCCATTTTTACTACTATCTAAACTCTTTTTGTGCAGGTGAAGGTTATGGATCCCTAACAAGAATTTTTGAAGAAGAAAGATTGGGTGATAGAAAGAAAAACATTTCGTTGCATTCCAACAATGCAAACATGAATACCATGCTAGCCTGAACACTACAGAATGCACTCCCTGCCTTCTGAAGGGGGAATATACCTTTGTAATTTTTTTTTTGCATTTTTTATTGGCTTCAAAGGTCCCTTAACTATTCAAAAATGATATTCAAAAGGTTTCATTGCATGGTACAGGCATCGCCGATTAAAAGGTAAACACGAAATTTCCATGATTTTACAACACGAAAAACTTTAAACGCGTTTTTCTCGAAACTATGTTTTTAGACACGGGCGTATGCGTAGCGCCTCGAGTTTCTAATCGATTGACTCGAAATTTTAACCGTAGCTTCTTGACAACATTTTCTAGTCCAGTACGTAGGATTTTTTCGATAAGTTGAAATTTGAAAATGTTATGATCGATATTCGATCGATTTGTTTTCACATTAACGTCATTTAAAAAAAATTAATATTTTGAAAATCCCCTACGTACTGGACTAGTTTTTTATATCTACTTTCAAAATATTTTTCGTTATTTGTTCCGGCTTGAAAATTATGACCTGTATGGATACGCCTGTAGCGGACTGTGAAAAAAAAGTATTCTTTCAGCGACTACTGCACCGCCATTTTGTTTCAAAATAATTTTTAAAAAGTTCTTTCACTTTAAGACTTGTACTAACATGTATAAAAAACCGAATTTAAAAATATTGTTTTGTTTTTCTTAAATACTTTGTCAAAAATGACCCTTGATTTTGCCCTCATAAAGGTATATTCCCCCTTAATTCAAGCATTCAGAGAGAAAGAGATTAATTTATTGATTCATCATTTATTATACGCCCTGGTAGCAACCATGAGTCAAAGTGCGATTAACAAGAGAGATACAAGATAGTAAAAAATATACAAAAACAATATAAAGATTGCGAGATGAGTGGATATAAATCAAAATAATATTATCTGAAGGGGGTGTATACGATGCAACGACTAGAGATGACCGTGTAAACGACCCTTAATCCTAATCCTGCTTAATTCTAAAGTAATATTAATATAACTTCCCAAACATTAACATATAGACGGATAAATTGAACGGACAATAAATTGAAGAGAGAGAGAGAGAGAGCTCTAGAATCACTAATAGACGTATCCCACGTCTCCTAATTTCTCTCACTCTCTCGCTCTCTTGATGGTTTTGAAGTATGCATCATTCGAACGCAACGAAAATTCATATTAATATTTTTATTTTCTTATTTCTATCACGATACCACATCATTTTTGCAAATTTCGAATGCCTCAATAAGCACAATAAAAATAGTTGAGGGATTGTGGTGGCTCAAACCTGCTAAAAGAAGTTTGAGAAAGAAAAAAATCAATTTTCGTTGCATTTCAACGGTGCAAACTTCAGTCCCATGCTCTCTTGTCAAGTAGAAGAGACAGAAGAAATCGACTAGTCAAGATATCCAGGCGTCCGAGAAATCCCACCGTGTTCCTTACTCGCCATGCTCGAGGAACGATGCACAATCCCGACAAACCCAGCTAAACAGCCAATCGTACGTGCAGCAGCAAGTGAGGTATGGTCTCGAAGCTATCATCCTTGAAATGCGACGAAAATTCGTATTTGTCCTTTTATTTCCTCATTTCTATCACTATATAAAACATATTTTTCCAACATTCAATTGCGGACCTTCAAAATAGCATACTGGAAAATAGTCGAGAGACCTTTTTGCTGAAATCTGCAAAAAAAAATGCGGAAGTCGAAGAAAGCAATTTCCATTAGACTCTAATGATGTAAACTTCAATTCTCATATTGTACCAGAAATATTTGTGATTCGCAGATGGTTTAACGATACTAAAAATAGTGTTGTTATCATTATTGATAATGTCATCAGCATAATGATCATTACTATAACAATAATAATTACTACTATGACAATTATTATCAAACGAGGGTCGTTTGAAAAGCCCCTGCAAAGTCAGAGATGGCACTACTGGTGCGTATCGAGGTTATTTTCAGTTAGTAGCATCTCTTGGAAGAAAACATACCAAGTTTCAGCTATATCGGTGTATTTCTATGTGTTTGGCATTCGTTTGAACCGAGGAAGTCGAGTGATTTAAAAAAAATGGACGAAAATGAATTTCGTGTGTTGATTAAACGTTACTTTATGAAAGGCAAAGCGCCCCACGAGACTCAGGAGAATCAGCACCAAAAAATGCGAAGCCCGTTCCCTCGGCCAGGATGGTTATGGCGACTGTCTTTTGGGATTCGCAAGGAATAATCCTTATCGACTATCCGGAAAAGGGCAAAACTATTAGAGACGTATATTATTCATTGTTATTCGATCGTTTGAAAACCGGGCTGCAAGAAAAACGTCCACGATTGGCTCACAAAAAAGTCCTTTTCCATCACGACAACGCACCAGCTCACGCCTCAGCAGTTGTGGCCGCAAAATTAATGGAAATAGGGTTCCAACTCGTTTCATATCCCCCCCTATTCTCCAGATTTGGCTTCCTCGGACTATTATTTGTTCCCCAATATGAAGAAATGGCTGGCGGAGAATTTTTTTTATTCAAACGAAGAGGTGATTGCAGAAACGAATGGCTATTTTGTAGACTTAAACAAATCCTATTATACGGAAGGGATCGACAAACTAGGGCAGCGTTGGATGAAGTGTATAAGCCTAAATGGAGACTATGTTGAAAAATAAAAAGGGTTAATCGCAAAAAATTAAGTAGTTTACATTTTTGCACGGACTTATCAAACGACACTAGAAATTATTATTCTCAGTGCTGCTGTATATTTTTGGATTTTTTAAAAATTAATGTAACGCTAGATCGTACGCTTTTATCACCACCCCCTCCCCCTTCGGTCTCCCGGATTCCACTTCCTGGAATCTTGAATGAAAATTGCATTTTTGAACGTTACAAGCTAATTTTTTTCGTCTTATATATAGGGTTTAAGTGGGAACAGTGGCTAAAAAGGGTACACTGCATCTTTTCTGTTTCTCAGAAGTGGGCATGTATATATGTGCGTCTTTTTCACATTAGAACCACCCTCAGATGCCAATAGGTTTGAACCTGTCTATGAGTCGCTCTCGCGCAATTCGGTTGTGAGAGGTGATTTTATATCATTTTTGGTGTCAAAAGTTGAAAAACCAACTGAACATGTACGTTTTTTGCTTCTTTACCTATCGCAGTTATTTTCGAAGTCATTGTTCTCCCGAAATATACAGCTATATTGCGGTATTTGAGCATTGTGTTCGTTAACCTAACAAAAATAGAAACTTGTCAGTACCCGCTTTAGAAAAAAAGAGGCTCGATACACAGTGGCTCAATTTTCCGAAATACACAGAGGTAATTCATAATATAAATATTTTCGCGTTGTGATGTAGATAGGTACTGGTACCACCTCATTAGGTAGGTACTCATTATTTATAAATATTCAATAAATTATTGTGATTGATGTCATGAAATGCTGTTTTTTTAAATTAATTTTTCTATAGTTGACTGTACAATACTCCCCACTGTATAGATTCCATTACCTACACGTGTACGGTAGATCTGGGTAATTTTCTTCAAATTTTCCTTCATTTCGACATTTTGTTTGACTGTGAAATAAGGCATGTTTCACTGTGTACACCTCCAAATGTACAGTGGATTAAAACCTTTTTTTTAAATGGTTATCATCTCAAGATCTACCCGTGCAGAAATAGGACCGGACATTCCCTACTTTGTGTCGGGCTCTGACCAGACTTGCCTTGTCTGGTTCACCTGACCGGGCTCTCCCAGTCTGATCATGGAACAGACCGGGAAGGTCGCAAAATCGTTTTTACGGCTTATCCTCTACGTTCGAAAATTACAATCTTCTGGTCGGCACACAATCCAAGCAACTACGTCTTCACGTAATATCTACCCGGCCAGAACATTGACATGTTCTAAAAAGTGGAGCCTATAGTTAAGAACTAAAGAAAAGCTACTTTGCTTTCCACCTCATCAAGGGTATTTATAAGTAATTGGAATGAAACTTATACATCTGTTGTAATTCTATTCATCATTAAAAGCTTTTATTTCATCAATGATAACCGACAAGGATAACGTTGCTTATCATAAATACCGGGATTGCGATAACTAATGATTTAAGCATTAAGAATAGCCAAATTATTTTATGAGGCAACAAAGTAAAGCAGGTCATTCGTGGTTTTTGAACGCCTTGTCGCCATGTCGGGAAATATCAATGTTCTGGCCGGGAAGACATTACCTGAATGTATTTCGCCAACAATCCGCCAGGTGGCTACAAGCCAAGTTCTTCGCGTAAGCAAGGTACCATCGTACGAGGATAAAAGTTCGTCCGGTGGGTTGTACCACGTACAGAAGTGCTATGCTTACAGCGTGCACTTACATTTATGATTTTGCGATACTTGCGCAATAGTCCATTGCACTCCAGGCCTATTTCGCTCGGATAGTGATCTGTGTACGTTTTCCTGTCTCTTTGCTCATCGGGAAATGCGAGCAGGCGTGTGTATATACTCGTATACTACCTTAGCAAGTAGATAACCAACAAAAAATATGTTGCCGAAATTATAAATTGAACACACTGCCGATTTTTCCTCCTCAAGGATTCCAAAAACGCTGAAACGTCATTTTTAATTACCTCATCTGTTCCGGGTTATTTCCCAACCTGTTCCCTACAACTTTCCTGGCCATTTGCCGCTTGTTCTCCGGCCCGTTCCTGATCAGTTCCCTAGAAAGGGAACGGTGGATTCCTATTCCAGGTCGGATGGCCTGACCAGAGCCTGATATTATCTCGGGAAGGCAGATCAGCGGCAGTACCATTTCCGAACTCAAATTTCTACACGGGTATTGGGTTAGGCCGTTCAGTGTCTCAACAAAATAAAGCCATTGAACACACCTCACGTTTAGTCAAGGTTTCATTGCGACTGTGAGAAACTGTTAGGCAGCTATAGAGCTCTGAAAAAAATGAGCCACTGCTCCCACTCTGACCCTATATATACCCACCAGAAGTTCATTTTGAAGTTTCCATTTTCTTTTTAACTCTTACCTGCTAATGCGGGGTTCGAAACAATCCCCCCAGCGTGGCAAGTACACTCTACAGAAGTGTGGCGAGTAAGGGTTAAATTGACTTTCCTAGCCATTTAGGGCCGTTTGAGCTTGAGTTTGATCGCAACGACCGCAGTTAATATGTCTGCAAATAACATCAACTGCATTAAAATGTCCAATTTTTCATAAGAAACTGTGATAATTTTTCGAGATTTTAATATACGACGTTGAAGTTCGCATCGTTGGAATGTAGCGATTCGTTCCCCTCATTTTAAATTTCTTATATTTACCTTTATCCAAAACCATTATTTTGCTAATTGAGGTCGTAAATTTCTAATACGAATACGTAGAAATCTTTGGGTGATTTTCAAAGCCCGTATCGGCCGAATTTTTCCAACGATGCAAAATTCAAAACATTGTGTGTGTGTGTGTTTGACAAAAACGTTGTAATGGAATTTAAATACGAAACTTCGAAGTTAACCTTTTACAGGAACTATATGTCCAAACGAAAAATATCAGCATACTTCGTCATTAGTGTTGCGATGATTAACAATAGAGACACGCGTTGCGTGAGGAGCCTGGTCTCAACTAGGCAGTTTTTCAAATGATAAAGTTGGCATTCGCGATAGCTTCCAACCATTGCCCATCGTCACACAGCAGCGCATACACACACGCATGTCAGCTATACAGCTGTACGTATATAGGTGCCGCGATAATCGTGCCCGCCTTCCTTCCGGTTCTTGGCTGTGGCTTCGCGAAACACGACAAAAACGCGACGTTCTCGTGTTTCTCGCATTCCAAAGCGCAGCGGGCAAATTTGGCTCGTTTTCTTTGCATAGCTGGACTTATCGTCAATTCCCCGCTCTCTGCCACGTTTCTGCTTAGCAGAACAGAATCGCTATGATGTATACGAGTGATGTAACTATATATATATATATATATATATATATATATATATATATATATATGTGTGTGTGTGTTAGGAGCCGTCGTACGAGCATTGTACACACACGCATGCACGTGTGCATACGTAGACGGTTTAGCATGTTGTTTACTTACTTTCCGAGTTCCTCCTTGACTTCATAGTTGTCACTGAACCGCGTGGAAGCTGCTGGGACAGCCATACCGACGACACAACGAGAACCGTCTCTATCTCTATCTCTCTCTCTCTCTCCCTCTTGAGTTCTCCCACCTCTTCACTCCTGCGACGACGATCTTGTGTTTTTGTTCTTTTTTTGTTTTCTCGTTTTATTCAACTATATTTGCTTCTCATCTATTCACGGTTTTGATCGTACGATGTCACTCTGTTTCAAACGTTGAATTACCTAAGTAAGATTGCCGGGTAACAACACATACAAGCCCGATGGGCGATGAGGGGGCGCAGGGTGAAAAGGGGGCGAGGGCAACAAAGCCCTGAAGGAAGAGAAGATCGTGGGCTTTTTTTCGTCGTAAGAACGTTCGTGGTCGAGACAACGCACTCTGCGAGAGCAAGAGAGAAAGAGAAAGAGTGGGGGGCGGAGAGTATACTGATCACATCACACAGTGAGAGAAGGGGTGGGGGCAACGGCGCACGAAAGAGGGGGATAGAGCGAGAAAGGGAGAGAGACGGAGAGACAGCCAGTTAGCGGGTCAAATACGATCAATAAGAGAGAGCGTCGTCGCGACGCGGATAGAGACGAGCGTGAATGTCTCTCTCTTTCTCTCTCTCCCTCTCAATTTCTCGAGTACGCGTAGGAGTGGGGGGAGGATAGCAGTAGAGAGAGAAATAGATCGCGAGGTAGGGGCTTATGGCGGCTTTATATTCCGCGCGCTTTAAACTGCGCCGTTTTACCACCCAGCCGAGGAAAAATCACGAAATATTTTTGCGGCTAATGCGAGCCGAACGAAAATTGCAAAGAGGAAGGGCGCAAGGACAAATGGAGGCGTGAGGATGGACGAAAACGCTTGATTTTTTCTTTTCGAAAAACACTAACACGTCCGCTCTGCTCGCCGGCAGACCGTCAACTGACTACCGTAGTCTCCCTACCACCGGGTCACTCGCGCTCCCCCCCACTCTTGCACGCTGGCTCCGTTCCCCCGTTTCAAAGTAGAGTAGGAACTCCGGCTCGTGCCGCGCTGCGGACACCGCTTACCCCCTCCCGCCGACGAACATGCGTCTCGCGGAGCTCACGGTGGGAGAATCGACAATGGAAAAAACGCGATGCGCCCCCGTCCTTGATAAAGGATGTATGGGGGATACGAGCTCAGGCAGGGGCAACTTGGAATTGTCAGATATATGTCACGGGTGCACAGCAATGTTCTTCAGGAAGCCTCGGAATCCCAGTCTAGTTTTTTCTAATTTTTATTGTTGCTTCATCTATATTTGTGAATTTACTTTATTGAGGCAATATTTATAAATTTATATTTGTGAATATTTTATTGTGATTATATTTATATTTGTGAATTTACTTTGTGAGGCGATACTCGAGGAATGAAATATGCACTTCGTGGCTTCCGGAAGCGCCGAGCTGTACAGTTTGGTAGGAAACTATGCGCAAACCGAACGAGAAAACAAGCAGAATTTCAGTTATGATTCGTTACGCTACAACTACATAGCGAATGTTTGTGAATTTTTCTATAAACTTCCTTTTCTACATGAATTTCCGACAGAAAAAAAATCTAAACGGTAACGTACCATATTTGCATTATACTTTTTCCGATTGCATCTGAGAGTAGAAAGTCCCATGAGAACGCATGCAAAGCTACTGCAAGTTGATGGTGGTGGAATTCTCCAACGCGTAAGTTGGCGAATCGGATCTCGAATTTACTGTACGTGTACTCGCAACAAAAGAAGCAGTGATGTGTCGAATTTTTATCGTCGTTGCAGGATATAAGATACCCGTACACCCTTAAGGGGTTAGGCTACTGTGATAATTTCGAAAAATCGTTCGTCGCTCGAGGCAACTCAAATTGAAGAAGAAGGTTCAGCATGTGGTGCAGGAATAGCAGGTTGGAGGTAAACTTATTATTGAAACGATAGAACTGCTGGTAAAACTTTGAACGCGTTCTTCTCAAAAATATGGATTTCACAATGGTGTACACGATTGCTCGACATCTAATGGACGGATTGACTTGGAATTTTGTACACTTGTTCAGTGTAATTGTAGTTTAATCTTCACCGAAGGTTCTCTTCTTAATTATAAAAGTAATGTGATTTTTTTTTAATTAAATATTTGGAAAAGTATCATTCCTAAGGTTTCACAATTTTGTGTCACCACATTTCGAGTAAACTTGCTTGGCTATTTTGTAAAAATTGATTTCACTTTTTTCGTACAATTGAATTGAGAAATACAATGAAGCCGTTGTTTGAATTCAAATAAAAAATATTTCGAGTTAAATCAGATTTTTTTTATACGGACGAACAAGCAATAATGTTTTTGGGAGGGTTTTTATTACTTGGCGTCCTTTTTTAACTTTTTAAAAGTTTTCAAAGGTATTCGTTTCGTCTTGACTGACATTTTTCTTCTTAACATTTTTTTTCATTAGCTATTAATAATAATAATGGCATATTTTCTCGAAAAATCGAAGACAAAAGAATCGAAAATTCTTTTTCCATGATCGAAACACTATCATAAAAAAGCTCGGCTAAGTTTTAGCCAATATTATCTACTTTGAGAAAGAAATCGTTTTTTTTTTTCAGATCAACCGGCCAGCCAAGTTCAAGCACACCGTTGAGCCCTTTACGAGATTGTTTATAACTTCGGTAAATATTCGGAAGTGGGGCTCGTGCTGGAATCAGGATAATTTTCTTCCAGGGTGCACACAAACCCAAACAACCCTACACAACCTCAAACAATCCCAAGCAACCCGAATTAACCCCAAATAAATCCAAACAAAAATTACCCCGATTCTGGCGGGAGTCCCACTTCCGAATATTTACGATAACTTCTTGAACTAAAGAAGTTCAATGATTCTTTTCTCAAAATGATTTTTTTGCGAAAACTGATTTTTGACAAAATATATATTTTGAGAAGAAAATTATTTTTTCTCAAAATAGTTTAAAAAGTGAATTAAATACGTTATAAACAATCTCGTGAAGGGCTCAACGGTGTGCTTGATTAATAAATATTTTTTAATGAAATTTGGTACACAACTTTCTGAATGTACACAAAAATAAATGCCTAAACAATTTTTCAATCATCTAGCTTATTCCTTTCAACGTGATTTTATTCAAATAACCCTCACTTTCGATGCTGTTGAAGTTTGCATCGTTGGAAAGCAGCAAAGATTCGGTTTTATTTCCTTTTTCTCCATTTCCATTGTCATCAAAAATATTTTTCGATTGAGTTCGGTTGCAGGTCTCTACTGAGAATTAAAAAAAAGTTTAGCGTACCTTTGAACTGGCAAAAAAGAAATTGCAATTGGGAAAAACGAAGTTTCGTTGCATTCCAACGATGCAAACTTGATTATCGTGATTTTCGGGTCGTCGCAGTAGCCTAACCCCTCGATCGTTGTACAAAAACGAAGCGAGATATTTTTCCACCCCGACTATGCCATCATTCTTCCCGAAATGAAAGATTCAACTTTTTTTGCTCTAAATAAAATGCGTTTGTAAAATCGTCATTATGGGTCGAAGGAGATACGATCGAAATGATTTCAAGATAACGAGCGACAATCACAACGCAGTTCCCTCCGCGCACGGCGGAGGAGCCAGAGGTCAGGGTGGGGGGCTTCGAGCTCGGCAACGACGACTGAATGTTTACGACACGTTTTTACGGTATTCCGATGGCTTTTCGTTACGGTCCTTATTCGCGAGGGCTGTAAAAAAGCCCGTTTTCGAAAAATTAACATTAGTTCGCGGCGAGCCTGGCGATAAACAGCGCACGAGAAAAACCCGCACAGGCTCGAGAGACGCGCGCGACACGACACATGAATCTTGCTCAAGCGTATTTCCCTCGTCGCCCGTAAAAAAAAACGGTTACGTCTCTTTGTACTCGTAGCGAAGCGCGGACGAATAATTTTCCCGAATCGCGAATTTCGGGTGAAACGGATAAAATTGGATTCTTCCTGGATTCGACAACTGCGTGAACGCCTGGTCAGGTTGTCGTCTTGGCGAATTAAGGGGGACGATACCTCTGGGCGAGAAAAAAATTGCTGATCTTTTTTTTTCAAAGAAAAGATTTCTCCACCATTTTTTAGACTCTGGCTATGTTTGATTACGAATTTCGGCACTTCCGTGGGATTTTTGAAAATGATTGAACTTTAAAAATGGCGGAGCTATGGCACGGTTTTATAAATTGCATTTTTTAAACTGACGTTACGTATAGCTAAAAAACTAAACGACCGATTTTTACGAAATTTGGTACTAATCTTCCTAGCCTCATTATCTAAAACATGAACCTACGTGGTTTAAAAAATAAACAAAAAGTATGTTTTTATTGCAAAATGTAGGATTTTTTTGGAAAATTTAATCTTTTTGCTTCAAAGCGTACCATTTCATCGATTTTCAATGGCGTTGACGTTTGCATCGTTGGGATGTAAAGAAATGATGTTTTTTTTTCCACCGCCTATTTTTTTTTCACATTAACACCTGCCAGTCACGCTTCGAAAAAATTACGTAAAAGTCATTGTGGGTAAAATTCCCCCAATAATTTTCCAATGTGATAAATTATTGACAAATTTTTTAAAAAATACTGCAATGTGCTTTCAACTCTTTCCTACACGACCATACCGATTATTTTCAAAAAGTGTGATTTTGAATATGCAAAAAATATGTCCCATTGACCCGAATTTTCTGGAAGGTATTCGAGGTAAAAAAAATAGCTGGGGTATATTTCACGCGGTGTGACCATTAAGGGTTAAGGCTACAAATGCCATTGAAACGTTTTTCAAAATCCTTTCTAACGATTGGCAACGTAAATCAGGAAAAAAGAGTTAGATGATGAAAAATATAGAATTTTCGTTGCATCCCAACGTTGCGAACTTCAGCACCATGATTTCCAACAATTCTCACTTTTTCTTGGTTCATATTCTGCGTATGAGTGTTGATGGAAGAAAAATCGTCCTTCGTTTTTATTAAGATTAATCCCGCCGACGGTAAATGTCACGCCGCCCGACAACATCAGCCGCAGCCCGTTTAGAAGACCGTGCCAAATCTCCGCCATTTTTGAAGATTAAAGAAAAAAGTAAATACCATGTAATAGCTAAAAGTAGTAATAAAACATAGCCCAAATCTCGAAAATGGCGAAGAAAGGATTCCTTTACGGAAATCATGAAAATCAGCGATTTATTTGTCACCCAAACGTATTGTCGCCCCCTTAAGACCTAGTTGTCCACCCGACTAAGACGCCTCGATCTTACGAAACACTGCTGATTTTTTCACTTCCGGTGCAAAAGCGTGTACCGCGATGTAGTGAAAATTCGCCATGAATTAAGGGGGCCCCGAGAATCTCACCGATGAGGGTTGCTACTGTACAGTAACCTTACCGCGAGGGTACTGGTTTTTACGGTTCCGTAACCGAAGTTGTCACGTCTCCGAGTCTAGGCGAAGTCCCCCCCCCCCCCCCCAGCCCCAGCCGTTTCGTTAACAAATACGAAATAATTCATGAAAACAGCACTTAGCTACTTAGTACTTTCGTACGTGTTTGGGATATTAATCGCGTTTACTGTGACATCATTCGTTTTCTCGAACACTACGTAAAACGATTTTCCGCCTTGTATTGTTGGAGCGCGTGAAAAAATTCAATTCTCGAGCATCGATAGTTGGGGGTGTTGGTGACGTTGGTTTTCTTTGCTAACATGCAGAGAGGAGATGAATTGCCTCATCGCCCGATACACGTTTTTTCACGATTCCCAATGTGTGTATGTCTAAACTAAATGCAGTACCCCTTAAGATTCATTCGTGAAAGTCTCAGCCTTTGCGAGGATTCAGCACGTTTGATTTTTATTCGCGCCGAAGGCTCGAGCACTAACGGAGTGTTCACTGTATATCGTTTTTTCCTCGTTCGCTTCGTAGAGTTCCGTACGTTCGCGCACACGTCTTCGGCTCTTTTCTCGTACTATATAACACGCTCTGTACGACTATGTGCCGCTGCTCTGGCTATCAGCACGGGGAGGGGGCGCCAAGCGGGAGAGGAGGGGGAGGAAGAGTCGACCGCGCGCAGCCAACCTACGCCGAATAACCCGAGGGGATATATTTCCCTTTTGCCTCTTGGCTCTTTCTCTTCCTCTCTCACACACTCTCACACACTCTCCTCACTCTCTCTCTCTCTCTCTCGCTCTATTCCTCTTACCGTTTAAATTTAGACGCGAGACACACGACGTTCCTTACAACCAACCTCTTTTTTTTCGTACGTGTCTTATATTTCTCTGTTTCCACGCTACAAACGTTACGTTACAATCACAAATACGAAAATCGACATTTCTTCTGTCGTTCCCGTGCTCGAAGCTTCACACGACGTAACGCTCTCCTTTTTTCTTTACGATTCACGATCACCGGTGAACGCGCTTCTTTTTAAGGTTAATCCGAAATGACAATTGGGCGAAATATCCGGAAGAACAAACGCGCGCGCGCGCCCCTTGCGAACGCAAAGTTTTTTTCCCCCTCGCTCGCCCTATCGCGCCGTTCACGCTTGATTTTTCTTTATTTATTTTCCGGGTGAGCTTGAAGCTCTGCGGACGCGTCGCTCGGACGAACTGTCTGTCTGTGCGTGGGTGTATGTGTGTGTATTACGTGCGCGCGACACGCGTGTACCGGGCTAGAGCGTCGCACCGCGTTTGTAAGCACGGTCGATCCTGGAGATACTCTACGTCCGTTCTGATAACGCCGTTCTCAACACACCGTACCTCTTGCTCTTTTTCTCACTGTCCTTCACCCCCTCGCTCGCTCATCGGGTTCTGGCTTAACGCCGCGCGACAGCAGCGCCACGCCTCGCACTCGCGGCGACTTCCGGAAGCGCTTTCGAGCCGCACGCGCACTGAACGCTCTACACCCTCTCGGGAGATCCCGCGACGCACCCACCACCACCCCCTTACTCGGGAACTACTATCTCGACATCGAGGCTGACGCACTTTTTTCCGCTTTCCTTTTTTTCTTTCTTTTCAACGTGTTCGGCCTTTTTCATCGCGAGCTTGGTCCGCGCTTATGCAGTGGTCGTACGCCCATCGAAGCGTGTATCGACACGCGGCGAACCGGGGCGCTTCGAATGGGAGAGTGGGAGGGAGAGACGAGCGGTCAAGTGCGCGTGGCGACCGGAACGCATATTTCGCGAAACTTTGCGAAGCTGGTTTTGTTTTTGTTAAGGGATAAGACCATTCCAGCGGCAGCAAATAAGGCCTAACTTTGACAATTTATTTTGGGAGTATGAAAAACGGCATAGGATTTCTTCTGAGAGGATTTATTCAACACATATTCAAGTATAAAAAAAATTATAATTTTCATACAAACTGGTGGTGACAGAGTTCATCTTGAAAAACGTGTTTTTTACAAATAGCTTCACGGGAGGACGGTTTTCTCGTAAAATACCACGTGTAGAAGTATGAAACCGGAATTGCCCTATAGATGGTGCTAGCCATCGCTTTAGGGGCCGTAAGACCGCTGCTGCAGCGCCATCATCTCCCTCTAACAGCTGACGAAGATTTTCAACACACACAATCCAAGTTCCATACACCGATATATTTTTCTACAACCTCACCATGTCGAGTTTTGTGCCTACGAACTACGATTTGCGGACAGCATTGGTTTTCTGTTATCATTTGAAGAAAACTGCTGCAGCATCGCATCGAATGCTTGCCGAAGCTTATGGTGAACATGCTCCTGAAAAAAGACAGAGTTTCGAGTTGTTGAAAAAATTCAAAAGTGGTGATTTCAACGTGAGAAACGAGGAGCGTGGGAAACCACCGAAAAAGTTCGCAGACAACGAATTGCAAGCCTTATTGGATGAAGATGATACTCAAAGTCAACAAGAACTCGCGGATCAAGTGAATGTGACGCAGAAAGCCGTCTCCATTCGTTTTTATCCTTTTCAAACAACAGACGTGTAGTCTTTACAAAAAAATTCCGGTTTCATACTTCTACACCTGGTATAAGACCGGCAACAAAAATCAAAGAAAATTAAAATCCATATATTACCAGCTATGGGACTACGTAGGGATTTTTTCCTCAAATTTTGAAGAAACGGCACATTTTAAATGAAATAAATCGATTTTTTGCCCAAAAAATAAGCAGTAAATTGTTTATAGAAAGTAGTTTACATTTAATAGAAAAACGGCTACGTACTCCCATAGAGAATGTTATTGCGAAGCTACTATCAAAATTTCAAATCGATTCATGCAAAGGTGTTCGAGTAATCCGTCTTCCCAGTTTGAAAAAAGTTTTGCCGCAGCGCCTCGGAGCGATATTCGATAATTCAAAACGATAATTGAACGTTGTAAAAAAAAATTCGCTACAGGAACAATGGCATATTGTTTTTATGACGCCAAAGTATTTTTTAAGCAAAAGGAACGATTTTTCCAAAACCCTAGAGTAGTGTTGTCCCTTAAGACGTTATTTGTAAAGGCCTAGTTGTAAAAGTCGAAAAAGTACTTTAAAAAAACCAATGTATTTTGCCAGTATCAGCGAATCAATGTTCACTGAAAATGGAAAGGTGATCGGATTAAAATTGACAGATTTATAGGCTGTTATGGTGACGCTCTACTGACACTGTGTTGTAGCAGGGTGGGAGGAGATGCGACATGCTGAATGCCTGTGATTGGTTGACAAATGCCCTCTCAACACCCAATTTTAATCGTGTTATTAATTTAAAAAATGATGATACAACCTATATTACAAAAATGATATAACAATCATTACAAACAAACCCAAACAAACCCGAACCAAATCTAAACAAACCCAATTATGTACCTCAATGTATCAATATTTTTCGGAAAACAATAAAAACCAACTCACATTATTAATGGATACCTGCTTTTTATCACCCGGAAAGTCTGATTACATTTTTAATGTCATGTAATACTTGCACTTTGTGTAATATCTGTAGTTTTTTCCCTGATGTACTATACTTTCGATTTGTTGAACGAAAAAATGCCCAGTTTTTCGCAAAAATCAGGCGCATCAGTTGGTATGTGAAT
This sequence comes from Ophion costatus, assembly GCA_951751655.1. NCBI lineage: Eukaryota > Metazoa > Arthropoda > Insecta > Hymenoptera > Ichneumonidae > Ophion > Ophion costatus. The sequence continues at coordinate 34,520,382 of OX632356.1, forward strand.
TTATGTGTAAAAAAAAAATTTTTTTTCAAGAAGCCATTATTTAGTGTACTAAAAAATAGAAATTATTTTTATTTTTCCACTATTTAATTTTTTTACCCACATGTGACTATAAATAAAAGCTTGGGGCGCTCAACTTTTCAAATGTTTAAGAAATTCGATCAATTCAGTGTCATTAACCGTATTAAGTTTGGGACGATGGTTATTAGAGAAAAAGTTGTTATCGCGCGTTTATCCTTACCTTCGAGATTTTTATTTAAGAAATCTAAGGTTGTTTTACGGTAAATTATATACAGTTGATATGTTAACAGATTTGTGTAAATTGAAGATTATATGTCCAAATTATGAGCGCCCAATCTTTTATTTATAGTCACATGTAGTTGACTCGGTAAAAAAATTGTTGTCTACTTTTTGGTACATTAAGTAAAGCTTGTTTTTTGAAAATATTTTTTTACACATAATTAATTTTCTACTTCTTAGTCTTTCATTGATTTTACTAGTTAGTTGTTACTAGTAATTTACTAGTTTACGAGTTTGTACGTTAGGGGCATGGAATGCTTGTAAAAAATAACAAAGACTGTAATTGGTATTGAACTTATGACTAATTGCTGCACATAAACTTTTCACATACAAAAACAGTCGGCTACGAATTTCTTTCTATGTGTTAGTAAGATTTCATATGGATAATTAGACATCGCCAATTCTACATGAAAAGTTGAAAATTTCACGGAATTTTTTTTTTGAGTTGAATCGTGCATTGTCACCTTTTAGATGCATATTTGTAAAATTTCCGAGCTCTAAGTAGTCGGGAAGTGGGTGAATTATCGATTTTCCGTTTTGCATCTCACAGAAAGTCAAGTTCAATAAAAGTTGATAGTATACTAACGAAATTCGTTTGATTATTCTTATACTAGATCACCTCATTCGGAAGGGCATTGCTTACTGCAAAAGACGTTTCGTCTTAAATCGACTATAACTAAATATTTTTACAAAAAAAATGTAGTGTTCTTCCGTCGATACTTTTTCAAATACCTAATTTCTGTAGAAATTTGTCATCACGATTTTATAAAAAAAAAGAATGAACGTCCCTAGAATGCGCTGTTTTCGACTGTTACAACTAGGCATAACCTCGTAAAGCACAGTATTTTCCAAACACCGATAACAGGGTATTTGACTGTATTAAAAATGTGGTTCATTCTCTTGTCATCCTAAAAGAATACAGTGTTCAAAAAGGATTTTCCATCATTTTATCGAAAAAATATGCATTATTTTTGTTTATTTCAATTTTTAGGTTAGATAAATTTGAACGTTTGGTCACGTGAACAAAAACGATCCAGGGTTGGTTGGATCTCTAGTGACGTCACGTGTCAGTAAACAGATTGTCATTACAAGTCCTGTGACGAGTAATGATCGATTTTCTAGCATATTTCAGTGTATTTCCGTGTTTTCTCTGTTCATTCATAGTTATTTGTAGTGATAATTACCATATTATCAACTTTTAAATAAGAATGGGGCGGAAGGTTTGCTCTTCGAGAACTTAGCGGCTATGTAGGTTAGATAGGCCGATTTATATCGTACATACTGACATTCACGAATATAATAAAATATTGTGAGCATAATATAAAATAATTCACCACTTAAGTTGTTTTCCGTACAGCATTCAAATACTTTATTATTATTGAATGAAAGAAACCTTTTTTCTCTTTCGTACATATTTTGCAGTGACCGTAGACATTTTACCCAAGAGTACTCAGTAATTGCTACGCTCATGAACTGTTTGACGTACCCAAACGAAAAGTTCACATAAATAACGAGGAGGACGGCGGTGGTCATTTTTTTATTGCCCCTGCATTGATTCGTCGAGTTGGAGTCTGTAGAAGATATTCGTGTCGACTTAAAGCACTTACTAAATGTCCTTTTATATTTATCCGAGTACACAATAGCATGGGTGATTGTTTCGCATCGAAACGTCACTCACGATTTTCCGTGCTTTGCGAGGTTCCGCTACGTTGACGGAGTTTATGCAACGCAGCACGTCCATCTCGATCGCCTGCCCAGATGGCACTGCGGTGAACGCGCTCCCCTCCCCTGCCGCGCGGATTGAGATCGCGATCGAACTCGACGACTACGCGAGTCAAACGATTCTCATAGTTATACAGTGTAGGCCCGCAACAGATGCTTGTAACACTTGGCTTTCGTACGACCGATAATTGACTCGAATCACTGGACGACGCGACAAAGTACGTTCGTACTACTTGCTGCTATTCAACACAAGAGTGCGAGCGCCAAAATTTTCGTTTGCTCGTCAAATTCGTGCAATACAATAACAATTGTATCGCCACCAATAACAGAAGACGAACCGATATTTTTCGTTCGTTGAATACAGTTTTCCGAAGAGCGACGCGGTCGGTTCTGCCTTGAACTGACGGTCCGAAGGTCTCGGGCCGAACCTACGGTTACCATTTGGAAATTTGAAAAGTCCGGACAGAAAGCCCCACATTCGTAAAACAGTTCGGACATTTTACGACTACCAAATACTAAGCACGGCAAAGCTATTGAATTTTTGGAATCCGCGTTATCGCATGAATGATTTTCAGGAAGCTGGAGCGGTCCGGTTGAGTCAAATGACGGTTTACGATACTTTTCAATTAACTTTTTTTAAATGCATACGAGGTCTAGGGTTATTCTGTAGATGCTGATCTTTGATGGAATATGTACTCAAAGGGCAAAATCATGAATTTTGTATTTTTATTACGCGAATTCGCATGATAACGAATTGACATCATTTTAAGGGGTCTTTGCACTTGAAACGCTAGCAAAATGCTATTTCCATCAATTTTTTTATAGGTTTATATTATAGATATTGATATAAAAGTTGTCACACTTAATAAATACACTTTCGGAATACTTTTTTTTTTAATTATTTATTTATTCAAGTCACGATTTATAGAAGAAAATGGTAGTTGAAAAAGTGCCCTAAAAAAATTGTATAGGTCTGCGCTGTTGATGAAATCTCGTAGATGGATCATCTGAACCAATAAAATCAAACGGTTTTAGATTCAGTATGTTGATGGCTATAGCACATATCATACGATTTTTGACATATGCAAAAATAACAAAATGGCGGACATTTTTTCGAAAAAAAACGTGTTTTTTCACCATTTTTTGAAAAAAAATAGTAGATATCAAAATTTAAAAAAAGTTTGATATGCACTATAGCTATAGTTGTAAAGAATATGTGGTTAAAATTTTATGAGGATCGACTCAGTAGTTTTGAAGATTGTATCAACAAGCCGTCGAAAAACGTTGTTTCGAGAAAAACGCGTTTAAAGTTCGAACGTAAGCAGATGAACGTATTCAGGTAGTAAAGTAAAGGTCACACAAAAGTACAGATAGACTCTTCCGATCTTCATAAAATTTTAGTATAATACTTTTGAATATGTATACTTTCGAAAAATGTTATTAAAACAATTGATTTTTTGAAAATTGTAAAAGGAGAAGACCCCTTAAGGAAGCTGTAGCGATCCAGTTTAGTCAAATGACGGTTTGTGGTTTTTGTTTCAATAAACGTAAAAAAATGCATATGGGGTATAGATTTATTCTAAAGATGGTAATTTTCCATAGAATATAAATAAAATTAAAGGGCAAAATTATACATTTAGTATTTTTACTAAGCGAATAAGAAAAACTTATGGGCTACTACCAACTTGAAAAAGTCATTATCGATGATTATTATGAAAAAAAAACTGCGTTAGTGAATGCTTTATACAACTTAAACTGAAATTTTGAGTCATTCATAATTATGCCAATTTATATTTTTCTCACGAGATTATTTATTTTTGCCATTAATTAATATTAAGTGTTGCCGAAAGGCGGTACCTTCGCATACATTAAGGTTGGTAGCAATGCTCTTCGTTCGTCAGCCAAGTATCGTAATCTTTCATCAAACCTTGATGGTTTAATATTGAATATACACTCATTATAAAAATTAAGGAAACGGTAATATTTCAAAATTTTTTCATTGATTTTTGAATAGCTGTAACTTCGTGAAAAATAGTCCTATCGAGAAAAAAAATCGGGTTTTAAAGCTTGGAATCTCTAGTTTACGAATCTCACCGGTAAATTTTTTTTTAAGCGACACGCTCGGCCTGAATCTAAGAAATAGCGCGAGGCAGACATTTTCGAATTTTTTTTTTTTTTCAAAATCGCCCACGGGCTCAAAATTTTTTTTTTTTGTCAAAATTTTGTATTTTTTTCTTTTTCCAAGATTTAAAGAAAAGTTATTGCGAAACTGTGAAAAAAAATAACGGTAATTGTTTTATTTTATTTTCATCATCATTAATTGACATTTAAGGAACAATAAATGTGTTCCTTTGATTTTTGATAAAACTTTGACGTGTCGGTAAAAAATAACGGTTCAGCCGATCAATTTTAAATTGTGGGGGGTCTATGGGCATGTATTGAACTCAAAAAAACCTAGAAACATGAGTCATTTTCGCAATATTTGCAAAGTTGACGTGGATTTTCTAAAACGGGGAAAAAGGAATTTTTCGCACTTTTTCAAATCAATATTAAGATAAAAAAAAAATTCTTCAAAGTACCAAAGGGTGCTTTTAGAGACTTTATTCCAGTTTACGAAACCCACCTTTAGCTCGCTGTACGATCATTTGTTCATGAGATATTGATGATCTACGAAAAAAGCGCCTTCTTTCTTTGAACGCCGATATCTCAGCGACAAATGGTCGTACAGAGATCCAAAAACTACCGCTTTAAAGCTGAAGAATCAGGTTGAATGAACCCAGTGTTAGTTAAACTCAAAAAAAAAAATTTGAGCCCATGGACGATTTTGAAAAAAAAAATCGAAAATGATTGCCTCGCGCTATTTTTTATATTCTCGCTGAGCGTGTTGCATAAAAAAAATGTACCGGTGAGATTCGTAAACTTGAAATTTCAAGCTTTAAAACCACGTGGCATAGCACCGAAGTATTGACTCCAGAGAGAAAACTAAACCATGTTTTGTTATTTTTATAATGTTTTGTTTTTTGATTTCATACGCAATAGTATATGGCCCAATACTTTTGCACAGTCATTAAATAAAAACTGTTGGATAATTAATTGTGGAAGAGTGATATTATAGCGGGGCGATGTGGAATTGGTGATAGATGGGGGGGAGGAGTTGGGGAACGGGCGATATAAGGAGCGGGGGGGGGGGGAGTGGAATGGGAGGTGGAAAGTTGAGGCGGATTGGGGCTCGTTAAAAGGGGAAGACCCCTTGTACGGCTGGAACGAAACCAATAAAAAATATATTTGTTGTTACCAAATATTGAAGTACAGCATTTCCTTTATTATAATAACGTTGATTTAACTATATCGAGACATAATTATTCTGGTGATTATTGTTATTTTAAAATCACATCACAACCATTTTGAAAAGGATTTAGCCTTTTATTTTCGTGAAAGATCGGTCTAGGTACCACCCGAGTTGCTAGAAACTCTAACGAGCAAAAAGTCTGGACGGGCGGCCAAAAAGCCGGCCATATCCGAACAAATCCGGATATATGGTAACCTTACCCAAACTCCGCCGGTATCAATGAATTTCTTCATTTTTCTCGAGAATAAACGCGGTCGGTATTTTGAAGGCTGGAAAAGAGAAAGACAACCTACGAGGCCGGAAATGACGAGAAAAATAATATGTTCGACGTATAAGGGAAGTCTGGAGGCAATTTTCGCGAGAATGCCTCTTTCGACGGAATTGATATAATTTATAAGTGGGTCAAAAGAACTGTAATATCTGATTGTTCCTCAAGTTTCAAGGAGCTTCGCCGTCTGTAACTCGAGATGCGCGATAGGAAAGTAGGCAACTTTTAACGCATCGTCTATAGTAAGTGGATCGAATGCTAACGCCAGGCTCAATTTTTTAAGGGGGCTGCATCTTGAAATTCCTAAAATACAATTTTTCATTGCATTGTTTCATAGCTTAGAGTATTTCATTTTCAATAACAGTTTTGTAAAAATACCAAAATTGAGCGAGTTATGACGGTTTTTGTGGAAGGTCAGATTTTCTATTGCGTTTTTGTCGAAACTGTGTTCTATGAGACGGTGTAAGTTTTAGCTCAAAATATATCCGTCCGATTAATTTTAAGTTCAGATGGAGCGTGGTTTATAACATTTTCTATTCCATGGCCGGATGATTTACGAGATATATTTATCCATTTGTCAAAATAGATTATTAAAGTTGTTTTTTTTCGGTCGAAAATCTATCTATTTTCTACAGCTTGGCATTTCGGTGATTTTTTAAATTTCAAAAAAGTACCTGGTCATACGAAAGTTCGATTGTTATACTAAAATACATTTTTCATTTATCGTTTCGGATCACCCTAATTGCCAGAACCATCCACACCGATTGGCCATGCAGCAAGGGCGGCACTTTCTTTTAAATAATAATAAATCTATTGTTTAAGGACTCACACCTAGTTGAGCATTTTGGAAATATCGATTTTTTGAACATTTGTAAAAAATTGTCTAAGAATTTCAAGTCGATTCGGTGAAAATTAAGGGCGTTTTCTCAAAATGACTTTTTCAATATCGGTGACCTTGATATCTAAAAAATCACTACACCGATCAACTTCAAATATTACAAGCATTTTTTACGTATGAAAAAGCAGTGCTTGAGTGAAGGAGTTTTTTCCCGATACATCGTTTTTTTTATCAACGACAATAGAGCCTTTTCTGACCGACCGACACTTTAGACAGAGGCCATTTGTTCAATAATCAATATTTGTTAAACCTTTCGTCCAAGCCCTAAATAATTTCATGCAAAAATTTAATGGTTTGATTTTTTTTATTTCGCATGATTTGTTTCCGAGCAGGAGTGATTACTGCAAAAGGCTTTTCTCACCAGCAGTCCGCACAAACCATTGATCCACCAAATTTATTCCTTTTTTTCAATACAAAAATTGTAAAAGTTACTTCAAACCATATCTTTTAAAGCCTTAGGCCACAGTAACGGGTATAAATTCATGTGCGAATTTAACAATTTTTTTTCGTATGAAAAAGTGATTCACTCATAAAATTAATTACACATCTACTTACTACGAATATCAAGCTGCTAGAATTTTTTTTTTCGATGTACAATGGCCGACTACTCGAAACTTCTCGAAACAGCCTTTTTCCAATTGGCGTGACAAATAACTTCAACAATTATCACTCGATTTACTTCAAATTTAAAAATGATGTTCCTAATTGCATTTCGCAGAGACGTACGTACGGAATTTCTGATTAATCGAAAACTTTTCATTTTATGAGCAGTTATAACGAATTTTCTCACTGAAAATTCATTTCTTAAGTTCAGATACCTACAACTTTTGAATAAAACAACATTTTTTAAATTCCGTACGTACTTCTCTAGGTATTCTAATGTAGATTGACGAGAATTCTTGTTTTTTGTTGTAGGTAAAAAATTGTGGACGCTAAATGTCCCCTTAAGGGAGTAAAACTGGGGTTTTATAGTTTATATGAGACGACATATTTTTAGGTCAAATTTGCTTTAAACTTGGTATAAATACATTCCAATACAAATAAATGATTAAACATGTATTCGTTTGGGTTTGTTTAGTGTATTTATGCCAGCCCAAACAAACACAGTTAAGGGGTTAAATGTACTACTTGACTGTCTACACACACCAAACATCAAGGAAAACATATAGTGTTATATATAAAGTAAATTTCGGTAGTTTCAAGTAAATCTGGAAAAAAATGTACTTTCTCATATAAACGTTACCACTCCCGTTTAATCCCCTTAAAGGTTAAATTTTGGAAATTGCTGAAATACATCTTTAATTATTTTTATTTGAGTGTATTCGTGCCAAGTTTCAAGTAAATCTGACAAAAAAATATGTCGTCTCATACAAACTTTAACTCTCCCTTTTATCCCTCTTAAGGGCCAAATTTTAGGAAATGCTGAAATACGTGTTCAATTATTTGTATTTTAAAGTATTTACGCCGAGTTTCCAGCAAATCTGACAAGAAAATATGTTGTCAGATATAAACCCCCTGTTTCACCCCCATAGGGGTCGAAATCCGATTTTTACCACTGTTGAAAAAAGTCTTATTTCGGGTCAAATATGAAGGCTGCGTGGTCAGAATTAGGGGCCACAGATATCTCAATATCCCCATATTCGAGGCTGGAAAAGATCACAAATATATCATTTGTGATCCTTCAGATTCTTCAGATCACAGATCACAGAGTTATATCAGATTTACCTGACATAAAAACGTACCACGGAGCATAGAGCTATTAAAAGGACAAAAAACGCAATGATTTGTTTCCGAAATACAGTTACGAAAACGATTCAAATTGAAGCATGTTCAGCTGTTGTACCATCGCCACTCTGGAGAACGCTTTATGGTCCACGGGTGTGTCCTGCAGCAGCGATCCAAGTATAGATGCAATTGCAAGTTCAACGTTTAACTGTTCTTTATTTTGTCACATGTTATGAATAAAACTGGTAAAGTCGCACGCAGCGAGGCAGGTGCTGTTGCAACCTAACCTAACACATCGCTTTGTGGATGCTTCGAGCTGACGGGTTCGAGCCTGGCGCTTCTCCCACCAAGGGCTACACCGCTTTGTTTACATTGTTCGCGACTAAGGATCTTATCAACTTGTTTTTGGAAAGCAGCGAGAAGTTTGTGATTTCCATAATAAATGTGGGTTCTCGTCAATAAAAAGTACAGTAAAACGCCGATTAACCGTCGTCGGATCATCCGTGGGGCGCATTCCATAATCGGCACTATTACTGTAACTGCCCTGTTTCGACCGTTCTGTTTGGATTTTTTTTCAAAGAAAGGAATATCATACACGGTCGAAAGGAATATTAGGCTTTGTTAGGTATATATTGAAGTATGTAAAAAAAATGTATTCATCAAAAGAATACAATATGGCGTAGATGATTGTCATTGAATATAATGAGTCATGTGTGCACTACAATAAAATTGAGATGAGATTAATAGTTATAAAAAGTTGTATATCTAATTCGGATCAACCATGGTTTCAGTTATCCGTGGATCGTTTGGTCCCGAGCACCCCGGTTAATCGGGGTCTTACTGTATTACGAAAAAATGTTCGTCTGTCAATGCAGAATTGAATTTTCCGCAAAATGTTTCCTCCCGAAGACAACAAGCTAAAAATACAAAAATGTCTGTTTATCGATGTTTTTATACTGAATCTTGATCGACGATCTCGAAATATGGTGCGTGAACTCATTTTTAGTTCCATATTCAAATTCTGGAAAAAATAGTGGCCCCATGTCGAATAATGGCGGTAATCTTCAAATATCGTAAGCAAGATCTTACCAGACCGTGATCGTAAGCGCCTCCACCTGGATGAACCTCGTAACCACCACTCGATGACCACCTTCGAACTATGCAAGTTTAGTAGGAAAAGTTTTCTCCGAAGCTGATAGTTTTCAAAATATATCTACTGCTAATAGATGTAGCCTCACCCAGTATACACTGGTGGGATTGTTAGGAGTACAAATAAGTCTTCGCTGTTTGCCGACAGATGGCGCCACCAGGAGGTTATGGCTGAAACTGTCAGATGTCATATCGTGAGGTTGGACATCTGGCGAGACCATAACCTTGAAATATTAGCGATTTTGTATCAGCATCGCATAATTTTTTTATGCGAAAGTGTCGAGTTTCGAGCCGAATAAGGGTAATTTGCGGAAACTTTTTATTTACTTCTGTAATTTGAAGAAATCTGCAGCTGAGGCGCATCGATTGCTTGTAGAAGCATATGTTGAGGCTGCCTTAAGTGAGAGCAGTTGTTGCGAGCGGTTTTAAAAGTTTAAGGTAATCCTATCGCTTCGCACGTCATACCACTGATCATACTTGAGACTTGTACAATTTATATTTTTAACATATGCAAAAAAGCTGTTACCTTGCTGTCGCGTCTCCTTATCGTAGCAAGTGGTAATAAATCCAATACCGGAAGTTCAAATTAAGTTTGATATTACATGAAAATTAGGTCAATATGCGTATTTTTTTCTGAGACTATTGGATTACTATAAGTGTTAAGTGTGTAAATCTGATTATTTCTCGGAATCTGACGGATTCTCACTATTACAAACACTTTTGTAGCGACCGGAAATTAGGTTTTTGTATGTCGTCTCGGAATTCCTTCACAACACTACGCAATTTTTATATTTTTATTCTCCGCAATTAGGCCGATAACCGACCCTGAAATTTTACAGAGGCGATTATTAATATATTTAGTGAAGCTCAAAAAAAAAAATTATGGAAATTCTATAGATTGAAGCCTGGCGATAGGATTACTTTAAGAACGGTGAATTCGACGTCTAAGACAAAGAACCTAGCGGAAGGCCGAAAGTGTACGAAGACGCTGAATTGGAAGCATTATTATAGGGAGATTCGTGCCAAACGCAACAAGAACTTGCACTCACGTTAGGAGTCACTCAACAAGCAATTTCAATTTGAATACAGCATAAAGTACCGTTTTTTCACAATAAATGCCCAATTTTTTATTTGAAAAAAACGTCAGAGCCATATTCGTACTTCTGATAATTCTGAACACTGTTTAAATTTTAAAAAATGTCTTTCATCTATTATTTTCACTTTATAATCACGCATATTTTATATTCATATCAAAGTTGGCTGATCAAGGCAAATATTAAGTAGAACCAGTAAGATTAAAGTAAAAAATGAGTATCATTTCAGCGTAGCAGAATATATATTTTCTGCTCAAATATTTAAAAAACTAATTTATGTCTATTAAAAGTGTCCAGAATTGATTCCACTATAGTATATAAAAAGTTGACGAGCTGAAAAAAGATATATCGAATCGATGTTTCGGGACGATTTCCGGGAGGGGTACCATTAGCAAAAGACCAAAAACATGTTAGGGCCTCGTACGAATGATTCAAGAACACACGTGATCTGTCAATAGTTGTAATATCGTCCAATACAAACACGACAGTCCAAAAAGTAAGCTAACAATTAACACACGTATGAATGGTTATGGCTAAACAATATATCTCTCGTTGTGAAAACACAGTTCGTCGTTGAAAATCATCGTAGTACTCTCCGGATTATCATAAAACATTTATCCTGGATATCTTGTTGTCCACTAGATGTCCAGGCCCCGCTAAGGGTCTAATCTCACTCTTATCGGTTATAAAATCTGAATGTTCAAAGTCCCTAAAAAGAAATGGCCGAAGTTTTGTCCGCCACCGAAGCATTGAAAAATATATATATGTATATGTGTGTATGTATAATAGTGAAACTATGAAAAACGAAACATTATTTGTTCTTCCTTGTTGTTGCGTAACATTAAAAATAAAAATCGGAATTTACGAGGTGATCAGGCCCTTTTAAAATTGCCCGTCGTTCGGATGATGAGACAGAAAAAATATATCTATTACTCCCCATCTCGTATCTAGGCGATTTCGTTTAGGCGAATAAATGCATCGTGAGTGTTGTGCGAGTGTCAATTTTCAAACGGAAGAAAACGATAATAACATTATGCCTTCGTTCTGTTCAGGAACGTAAGGTGTATCTGCCGTGGTCTTTTATTGGGGCACCAACGGATTCTTCCATATTACGAGGATGCTTGGTCATCAAGGTGACCCACGGCACGGGACACCTGGAAAATCACTCATTTCCATGATTGGTAACCCATGGATTTGAGTGACTCGGCACTTCGCAAATTTTGACAATACGGAAATTTGCGAATTGTAGTAATTCACGAAAATTTCAACGAGCATCATTAATTACGACGCGTGAATTTCTCCGAACGTAGAAATGCCGACGACACGACAGGCGATTGATTTCAGTAATTTTGCTTTTTCCTCCGTTCGGCGGATGACGAAACGATTTTTTTTGCTCTGTTTCTCGCCGGTATTTTGCCGCGTAATATCCGATCGAAATTGCACGGAGATTGTAGTATCCTTATCACTTCGTGGCCCGGATTCGACGTTAATGTCAGTGGGTAAAATGAAAATTCGTACACCAACGACGATTTTGTGGAAATTCGCTCAGGGTGCGATATCTGCGCGTCTTCAACCCATCAATTATCCGGAACGAAAGAAAAGCTGTATTGTTTCGTACCTCACTCGCTCGCGTGATTCGCGCGTTGTCCGCTCAAGTATGCTTTTGTTTGTTTCTTTTTCTCTGTTTTACTCGACCGTGACGGATTTGGCGAGATTTCTCGGGCAATCGACGTTGCAACCGCGCAACACGGCGATGTGGAAGGACAGCAATTGCATCGGTATAACAGTCAGTATGCCTTGAAGACAGTCGACGGTTCTTGGAACTTCGAGGCAACGGGCTGCCAATGACTTGGTCTCCTCGTCCCCGTCCTCGCATATCACGATTGGTCTACCCTCGCGGGCTGTCACTTGCTGCAGAGCGTTCATGCATTTCTAGACGCAGAAAGGTGGAAAAAGTCAGCGAAAAAAAGTCCTTTAGGGATCAATGCCGTCGTCGAGGGTTCCGGAAACGCAAAGCGACACGCAACGGTCATGTGACTTACGATGTAAACCGGATCTCTCATGACGATCATGATGACGGGCATCGAATCGTCCACCAGAGCGAGCGGTCCGTGCTTCAGCTCGCCGGCCATTATACCCTCGCTGTGCATGTACGTCAGCTCCTTCACTTTCTACGAAAATTTCAATGACAATAATATCAATTACAGATATAAAGCGCCAGAATTGAATGGAAATGGGATCAGTGTGAAATTTTCAAAAAAAAATCAGTCTTTTTGCATTATCCGATGGTATAAACACGCTAGTCAAGTTTTGGATCGAAATTCGAATAATTTTGGTGGCTAGAGCCTTTCTTCGAGAAAGTGATTCGCATTGCGAAACTCAGCACACGAAACTTTAAGACTTTAGGCCACAGTAACGGGTATAAAATCATGTGCGAATTCAACAACTTTTTGCGTATGAAAAAGTGATTCACTCACAACATTAATTACACATCTATTTAGCATGGATATCAAGCTGTTAGAAAATGTATATATTTTTTTTCGATGTACAAAATGGCCGACTACTCGAAAATTCTCGAAACAGCTTTTTTCCAATTGGCGTGACAAATAACTTCAACAACTTTCACTCGATTTACTTCAAATTTAAAAGTTATGTTCCTAATTACATTTCGCAGAGAAGTACGTACGGAATTTCTGATTAATCGTTTAACGATAAAAACTTTTCATTTTATGAGCAGTTATAACGAATACGAATGAATAAAACAATATTTTTCAAATTCCGTACGTACTTCTCTAGGTATTCTAATGTAGATTGACGAGAATTTTTGTTTTTTGTTCTAGGTAAAAAATTGTGGATGCTAAATGTCACGCCGCAAAGCGCCTAAAAAAGATAAAAGAAAATATTAGTAATCGGGCATTTTGTACATCGAAAAAAAATATATATTTTCTAACAGCTTCATATTTATACTAAATAGATGTGTAATTAATTTTATGAGTGAATCACTTCATACGAAAAAAAATTGTTAAATTCGCACATGATTTTATACCCGTTACTGTGGCCTAAGGCCATAAACGCGTTTTCCTCGTAATGTCGTCATTCAAAACGATGTACACTCTCGAAGGAAGCATATAGCAAGCTATCCGTCTCAAATTTTGACACAACATTCGTCACGCCATTCTTTATCTTGCCATCGAAGCTTTTTTCAACTCTTCATTTTTTTTACGAAAATCCGTCGAAAAAAAGGCTGAATTCGATACTTTTTTTTTCAAACCACCGCCATTTTGTCAATTATGATCAAGCAAAAAAATCCCTAGCAAGATAGCGGCTTTCATACTGATTAGTAATCTTTTTACAAATTTTGTTTCAGATATTTACGGCCACAGCCATGTGGAGTAATTTTTTCGGATATTTTGAACCGCTAAAAAATTTTGTTTTTTTGGAAAATTAAAAATAAACGTTTGAAAATGTATTTTCTGTTCTTCACGAGTGCTTTGATTCGGCATTAAAAAATCAGATGGATTAGCGTATTTCAAGCATCGAAAAAGAAATCGCGAAAATCAGCTACTTTTCGATCCGTTACACTGTGATGATCCCTTCCTTACTTTCATCCAACATTTGCGAATCAATTAGTTAATTATTAAGCAATGGTATTTTACAACCACCGATAATTGTCAATATTTTACAGGTCGAATTTTTCGACAAGTGTCGAAAATACGGTAGTGCGGACGGTGTCAAACGAAAAACGGTTTTTGCATTTTTTTCCTCATGTGCGGAGCTTGTTAGTTCAAAGGGAACGCAATTACTTCCGATTTTTTGAGGCAAGGCTTACGAAAAGTGAGGAGAGGTAGGGGCAGTTTGCTGTGATAGACGGTCAGACAGGATTGAAGAAATTACGAGCGTTGTAAGTGACTGTAAAACCCTAAGAATACGGTTGAAACGTTTCGCGAGTACGGAAATAATCTGTTCAACTTAAGGATGTTGTGTCCAAAATGGAAAATGGTGATAAAATTTCAAAAATTTGATAGGTCATGATGTAAAACATTTGAAAGGTTGTGTGAAAATTTCACGACGCTTAGGGAGCTGTCTACTGAGAAATTAAAATGCACAAATTACACGCAGCCTTATGGAAACTGAAGTAACCTTGCAATTCTATTAGCAAATAGCAAACTTTGCTATTTATTTTCAAGAAATAGAAGAAATATTTATGAATGATCGTTTTTTTTTATTTCAAATATATCAAAAACAAAAGTGGCTTTATGGTGCAAGCAACGATGTCGTCCGTGAACGAAAATGAGGATTTAAATTTCCCGCTACTTTCGGTCTAGGCAACGTTGCCGCTATATTCCTATATGTTTTTCCTCAAGTTTGATTTTTTTTGTTGTACTTTTGGCATCATTTTTTGTAACAAAAAAAGAATAATAATTGCAAAGTTACTTCAGTTTTCATAAGGCTGCGTGTAATTTGTGATTTCCAATATCTCAGTAGCCAGCTTCCTAATCGTCATGAAATTTTTACACAACCTTTCAAATGTTCTACAAAACGACCTATGGAATTTAAAAAATTTTACTACCATTTTCAATTTTGGACCCAACATCCTTAAGGAGCTAAGCTAGGGGGAAAATAACGAGCACTCGTTCGTCACTTGAGGCAACTCAAACTGAGGAGGGAGGTTCAACATATGGTGCAGAAATCGCAGATTGAAGGTAAACTTATTATTACAACGATCGAACGATTAATGTACATGCCAATGTCCAAACGATTTTTCAATCATCTTCCTCATTTCTTCAAAGTTAATCTTTTCCATTAGCCCTGTTTCTCGCGTTGTCGCAGTATTCTAACCCCTTAATTCATTGAATTACCCTTTTGCTTTTTCCTTTCATCACCTTTTCAATCGATTAATTAATTACTTGTTTGCACGAAAAAATAAGACCTTATTTGGGGTAATTGACCGGGTAGGAAAATCTTTGGCGCCCAATCGACGTTTCTTACCAGTGCTCCTTCCATGCAAGTCGCAAAGTTGTAACCTCTGCCCATAATCAGAAGCGATTTGTGCTGATAGAGAGATTTCGCCAGCTCTTTAACCTTATTATCGAGCTTGAGTACCTCGCGAATTTGACCGTCGAGATTCTTCAGAGCTTCAATTATCTGAAGAATGGACACATTGCATTAATAATAAAATCGTGTTTAAAAAACTTCCAGTGGTCGACGACGAAGAATTTCTATCTGAATTACCTGCATTCTTCGGCCACCCAAGGATATCCTGTCCTCGCTCATAACAAGGGCGAACATTACGAGAGAAATGAATTGAGACGTGTACGCCTTGGTACTAGCGACGCCGATCTCCGGTCCCGCATTGATGTGAACACCGCAATGAGATTCCCGACAGATACTGCTACCAACGGTATTCGTTATTCCGACGATAAGAGCTCCGCGGCTCTTGCAGTAACGAAGCGCCATCAGAGTATCGGCAGTCTCACCTGTATGGAAGTTCAGTCAACAACGTATTATCGAACCTTGATATATTGGGTGTACAACTTAATTCGGTCCGTTTTTTTTGCTTAAAATACGTTTCGGGTCGTCATAATGAATCCATTTTTCGTCTCCGGTACAGAATTGGGCAGCAGACATTACTTTTGTAATTTCATTACCCGTAAATTACAATTACTCTAAATAACTACAATATTTAGTCACTAATTACAATTACGGGAAACAATTATACATTTTTATTTATCGATTACAGTTACTATAAACAATTGTAATTTTGTAATTATCAACTACAAATACTCGAAATAATTGTATTTTTTTTTGTTGCCAAATAAAATTACTTGAAAAAATTGTCATTTTTTGCTGCTAATTACAATTACTTGGAAGAATTGTCATTTTTCCGTTATCAATTACAATTACTGGAAAAAATAGTCTTTTTTGTATTATTCGTTACAATTGCTTGGGAAAATTGTTACTTTTTTATATCAATTATAATTTTCTTACGATTAACCCTTTAACGTCACAAAGACACTTTTCACAAGTCTTCTTTTCGACGTGATTATTCACCATGAAAATGGCGGAGATAAAATTCCTGAAGTACCTTGTCGGCTATTTTCAAGGCCGCTCTTTCGAATGGCGCAACTTAAATTTCCCTAAAATAATTTTTTATACAATATTTTTGCAAAATAAGTTGAAAAAACACGAACTTTTGAGTGACATTTTTATTTATTTTGAATTTCGGAAGTCTTATCGGATTATTTTCGCACAATAAAGTGCTCTGAAGGTGTCCTCGATAATTGTACTTTCGAAATATGCATACATTCTTTTTTCTCTGACGTTATACCTGCAAAATAACAACAAGTAGACTAACAAATTTTCTCCGTTTTTAGAGTATTCCAATGTTGTGATCGGAACGAGTCTTTTACAGTCAATATGTAAATTGACTATGGTTACCAAAGTTTTCCGGGTAGCTAATCAAGAATTTGACATTATGTTTGGAAAATTAATTTGTTCAAACAATTTGCTTGGGCAGTCAATGTGACTATGTAAGCTGCATATGGTTTCCGATGTTTTATGGGTCGCTTGTTGAGAATTTGACATTTCTTTTCCAAAACTAATTTGTTTAAACAATTTTTTTGAACAAATTATGAAAAACAATTGAAAATGTTTACAAACGCAATCTACTAGAAATAATACCCGTATCATAATTATATCAGTGAGTCAATTTTGTAAAATAATTTTTGTCATCAAAAAAATTGTTTAAACAAATTTATTTTGTAAAAATAATGTCAAATTCTCGACAAGCGGCCCAAAAAACATAGGAAACTATGTTCAATTCACATAGTCACGTTCACTGTTCAAACAGTTTGTTTAAACAAATCAATTTCGCAACAAAAATTATTTTACGAAATTGACTTACTGATATAATTATAATACGGGTATTATTTCAAGTAGCTTGCGTTAAAAAAAAATCCCTCTCTCAATTCAGTCCTTGGGGCTTCGTTTTTACGAGAAAAAAAACGAGATATTCATTTCGATGCATAGAATTCTCTCAAGCAAAAAAAAACTAATGAAACCACATTGCGTGGTTTACTATTACTGAACGTAATTTTAATAACTTCCAATTAAATTACAGTCACTGAAAATAATTGTAATGGTTTCTGATTCAATTACAATCACTTAAAGTAATTTTAATGAACGATTTAATTAAAATGACAATGTAATTTTAATTAACTCCAATTCAATTACAATTACTGGAAGTAATTTCAATGGACTCTAATTCAATTACAATTATCGAAAGTAATTTCAGTGAACTCCGATTCAATTATTATTGCTAAAAGTAATTTTAATGGAATTCGATTTAATTACAAATTACCTTTAGTAATTTGTAACTGTTAATTTTTTATTACAATTTTGCCCAGCACTGCTACGGTAATGATTCGATGCAGAAAAGATCTGCTTCGCTGCACTTTCCTCCAATTAAAGCAGAAAATCAACACTTCCCGCAAATGGTGCTTAGTTGGGACGAAATTCGACATTTTCACCGCAGTAACATTTAGACTTGATGCGCAAAACTCAAAGGTCTGTGAACGATATTCGGTTGAGAGATGTTGATACCTCACGATACAGCAAAAATCAGCTGTTGCCGTCGACCATTTATAGCACCTAGAGCCATCTTTTGAAAACGGACCGAACTAAGTTGTACACCTAATATTTTGTCGTGGGCTTCAAATTAAGGAGGTACGATCACTTCCACGGGGTCAAAAAAAAGTCTAAATTTATTTTACCCACAGCTGCTCTGATTGATGTTTACTTATATTGATTATTCGTATTATCGATTATAGTGTGCCCAATGTTGTGGTAAATGATGAATTGATTGCACGTGAACAAATAGAATGTGAAAAATTAGATTGTCAACATAAAAACCGACTAAAAAGAGAAAAAAAATCAACCGGAAACCTATTAAAATAGGCTTGAATCGCCTCAGCGGAATCCACACGATAGGCAGAATATAATTATACATATTATTGATACGTGATAAATGATAAAACTCCATAAATTCTTGTTTGCATACTTTGTGGTGGCTTCTATTCAAATTAATTTCAAAACAAAGCTGGGTTATGTTCGCCAAACGCATCAGCTGTTACTCGCGACGTTGCTTAGGCTGTGGGTGCTATTTCGACGTTCTGACCATTTTCAACCGGAAATTGAAACTTTCTTGTAATGTAGTGCTTTAACTACACGGTGAAGATAAATTTTCTTATTTTTTACAATATCTATTATATCTAATCTATCGAATTTCAGTTTTCCGACGAGTTTCGTTGGATACAGTTTTATTGCGAAAAAACTAAACGGTCAAAATAGCTCAAATTTTGGCAATAAGCGCATAAAGTATTCGTCAAAATCATATGAAAATTTCAAATCCGAACGTTGGATTCGTAGTAATTATCATGCCCCCTTAATGTCTACGATTAAGGATTGCATTGCCCGTACATTCTCTACCGAAAGTGAGTTTCTCTGAGAATTTTGAGTACTTTGCGATAACATTAAGGGGTTACCCCCACTTGCGATTTTGAAAAAATCGTTTTTTTATTGCATTTTTTTGAAGTATAAGTATCTGAGAATATGTCCTGAAAATTTCAAGTCGATCCGAACAAAATTGACTGAGATATGAGCGTTGAAAGAGAAGAATCCGTGAATTGAAGAACTGAAATTGAAACTTCAAACGCGTTTTTCTCAAAATGGCATTTCTCAAGTCGGTGACCAAGATTACTCGAACACTAATGAACCGATCTTCTTGAAATTTTGCAGGCTTATTTAATACATAAAAATGTAGTCTTTAATCGTTCGATTTTTTTTCGAAAAAAATGGCCGTTTTATAGCCAAAAAAACGGCCGTTTTTTTCGTTAAAATCCAACCGTTAACTTTGTCTGTCCGCCATTTTGTGAAAAATGAATATTTTTTAAAATCCTTCGATTAAAGACTAGTTTATACTTATATTTGACTAAATCCATCCGCATTTTTTTTCAGATGATCCACTTCGCCGCAATGTTGGTCACCGCAAACCGTGTATATAAAAACATTATTTCATTGACGGCCATTTGCCACTAAACAATGTAATATTTTTCAATAAAAAAATGACTGAAAGTTCTTCAAGATGTGTGTAAAATCTGAAAAAAAATTAACCGCATTGAAGATGCTAAGACCATTGGTTTTGAATAATAGGAATGCCAAAAATGTATAAATGAATTGTTTAAACAAGACATTGTTCAACGAATTTCTAATAAACTTGATTTTTTGTAGCGTTAAAATATTTCGTTATAACTGCTCCTAAACTGCTCATAAAATGAAAAGTTTTCGATTAATCAAAAATTCCGTACGTACTTCTCTGCGAAATGGAATTGGGAATATAACTTTTAAATTTGAAGTAAATCGAGTGAAAATTGTTCAAGTTATTTGTCACGCCAATTGGAAAAAAAAGATAACAAAAGCAAATATTAGTAGTCGGCCATTTTGTACATCGAAAAAAAAAATATGTTTTTTCTAACAGCTTGATATTCATACTAAATCGATGTGTGATTAATTTTACGCGTGAATCACTTTTTCATACGAAACAAAATTGTTAAATTCGCACATGATTTTGTACCCGTTGCCCGTGACGCCTAACCCCTTAAAAAGGACCATTTAACACCTCAAAGTAGTAATAAAACATACCCCAAGACTCAAAAATGGTGAAAAAAATCTTTACTTTGAACGAAAAAGCACGAAAATCAGCAATTTATTCCAAAGGTATTCACTCCTTGAGAACTTTGCGTACAAATCATTCATTACCGGACTGCGAGATGAAGAAGCACACGTCGTCCCTGAAGACGGGTGTATTCCGGTCCAAAAAGTCCGACGCTAATTCCACCATTACCGGAAGTTCGGTCAACTCCTCGAGCAGTTGTCTCGTAGCGACCGCCGAATGATAACTCGTTCCGCACCCAATCAGCATCAAACGCCTGCATCTCTTGATCTCCGGAATGTAATCCTAAAATATCAATCAAATTACTTCTATTCCCCCTTTTTTAACTGCTTGTTTCGGACTCCAGAAAAACCGTTGAAGCACGATTTCTCTGCATAGGAAAATAGAGCAGGTCGAAAGAACCAGATTGGCTTTCGATAACTATTAAATTACGATTAAACCCTCCTATAAATACAAGAGCATATCCACGATCTAAGCTGGGGGGCAGCTCATATTAGTTTCGAAGATCAGGGGGGGGGATGAAGAATAGACTCAACAGGGTCGTTACCCATTATTGATTCAGAAATTCCTTGACTTTTCCAGATTTTCCATACAGCTCTTGCAAGGATTCTCCTTTTGACTCTACAATGACGTAGGATATTTTGATTGGATGAAAATTGACGATTCGGCATTGGAAAAAACGGCGATTTTATAGGCAAGAAAACAGCCGTTTTTTTCATAACTACGCCATTTTGCTAGATTTTGATATTTTTCGAAAATCCTACGCCATTGTACAGGAAGGTACTGCTAGAATTGGGCTAATTTTTGTTTGGGGTTGTTTGGGATTGTTTGAAGTTGTTTGGGGTTGTTTGAGGTTGTTTAGGGTTGTTTGGATTTGTTAGGGTTTGCTCGAACCCTTGAAGAAAATTAGCCTGATTCTAGCAGGTGTCCCACTTCCGAATATTTACCGGAAATTATCTTGAACTGGATAAAATAACTTTCTTCAAGATCAAATATATGGAAATGCTAAAAATTGAAATAAAATTTAAAACACTGAAATTCGAAAATGAATTTAACCATAGTAAAGTGAAAAATACATTAAACGCAAGTACAGAACCTGTTCTTTATAAAAACAATAAATAAAAAATAAATATAACTACTCATCTATAATAATAATGATATGGTTACGTATCGATAGATCGAATGCAAATGTATAGAGCTTTACAGTAAATGAGTTTTTAGTTTTTTTCAATTTTCAATGTTTGGCACTTACATAACTTTTTTTTCGTGTATAATGAAGAATAATATAAATATTAACAATATACAAAAATATTTCTTTTTATACTGTTCAGTTTTTTTTGTCAAGTCGGTTTTATTTTTCGTAATTCTTGCGAAAAGTAAATTCTGAGAAAATTGCAGAAAATTTCCAAAATTCCCTGACTGTTCCGTGATTATTCCAGGAGGAAAGAAACTTCCCGAGTTTTCGAAGTTTTCCATATGTGTAACAACCCTGCTTAATTTTTTCATCCAGGAGGCGCAGTCCGCCCCTACGCCTCGCTGGGTACACCCTTGTATAATTGGAAATCAATCGTTATCAAGAATACAATACTGTTACTTATTCTACTCACGGTTATACCACCGAGTGTCACCGAATTGTTCTGAAAATTGAGACGGCCTCTCATGGTGTTGACAACGGATTCGGGCTGTTCGAAAATCTCCTTCTGCATGAAGTACTCGTAATTACCCTTCATTATCTGCTGGATCTGCATTTTGAGGGTTATTATTTCACGACCGTGAGGATCGTCCATGCAGCGACGGAGACGATGAATGCTCAGGATACCGTCTTTCACAGCAGCCACGTCGTCATCCTGAAAAAAAATGCGATGCAAAGATTACACATGACAACGAAAAGAAAAAAAGAAATGTTGCTGCCGGCAATGAGTAGGTTTTTTAAAATCAAGTGCCTACTAGTGAGACCTATACCAAACTATATTTCAAGTTACTATAGTACGCAGGCTTTTCAAATAAATTTTATTTTCATAGTGAGTTGGCAGTTCATTTAAGGATGTTGAGTCCCTATGAAACAGGTTAATGTTAATTGTTCAATAAATAGCTTATTAATCGTCATGAAATTTTTACACGACCTCCTGAATACTTCATGTAAAAACATACCAAATTTTCAGAATTCTATCATCATTACTTCAACCTCCTTAGGGCTTGAAACAAAAAATGATAAGAAAGTTCTGAAAATTTGGAATGTTTTTGTATGAAGTATTTAAGAGGTCGTGTTAAAATTTCACGACGATTAGGAAGCTCGTTATTGAAAAATTAACATTTTGGTAAGAACAATTTTTAAAAGAAATAAAAAAAAAATTTATCAATAAACTTCGTTTTGTTTCCGTTGCTTTCAGTATATTATAGATATTACAAAATTGAGAGGTCAACAAAAAACTTATTGCAAAGTTACATCAGTTTCCATAAGACAACATTTAATTTGTGAATGTTAATTGTTCAATAACGAGCTTCCTAATTGCCGTGAAATTTTTGCACGACCTCTGAAATACTTCATACAAAAACGTACCAAATTTTCAGAATTTTATTATCATTTGCGATTTGGGACTCAACATCCTTAAGATTGTTTAATTTGTTTTTTTTTCATTATTTGCTATTATAAGTCAATTCAGTGATACGGTGACGGCAGCAAAACGAAGACGAGCTTGTTCGAAGTACCCCAAAAGATTTCGTTATATATGCAGAGGCTATGTTATTCAAAAATTTAGAAAAACTATTGCGGATATTGTGAAAAGTGCCGTTTTGTTTTTATTTCAGGCTAGAAATAAATGATCAAGATAAATTCGCAGAAAATATTGGCGTTTTCAGTGAAGAGCAAGGAAAACGCTTCCACCAAGACAAAAAAATCATTGAAGGTAGGTATCGGAGAAGATGAAGCATAAATCAGTATAGAGGTAAGATTCCGAAAAAAATATACATTTTGGCTGTCGAGCTGCATTATCTTCGACGTTTCTAAGACTCCGTCGAAAATAGTCCAAGTTATTCCGCAAACACGTGCAATGACAAAAAAGGCAGAATATAATGCGTGGCAAGAGTCGAACATTTGGGATGGTGATTCTCTCTAGATTCTTCTTTGGTATTCTTCAAGACGTTTCTTCCGTTCTTTAGTATTTTTTTGGACTCTCCTTGAGTATATATTTATTTTCAATAAAATCGCAACATTAGTCGATAAAACAGCTCTCTCAGATAAAATTGAGTACAAAAAGACGAAAAAAAAAAAATGTCCGCGTGGTTCTTTCTTCGCTCGGGGGTGACGGCATATACATACCTCAAGGAATATGACACGATCGGTGTGCTCGATCACGGCACTGGCGTCAGAGGCGAAAAAGTATTCGACTTCCTTCTCGACGAGAGGCTGAAACTCGGCTGTACTGTCGGTTCTCGATATGACTGGAACTTCCGCGTTTCTTCCGTGGGGGCGATGATCTAATTGCAAAAATATCGCGCAACGTTACCGATACCGTTATCACAAAGTAACGATAAACTTCGTCGAGTGTCCGATAAATCATGTTCGCTAAGTGGAATTTGTTGTTACGAGCTTCCATTTTTTCCTTCCCGTTACTACCTTGAGCTATAAAGCCATTCATAGGAAAGCAACGTCAAAGAAGCTATTCTTTGACGTATTCACCAGCGAGATTTTGACTCGACGTCCGCATAAATATACCTTTTTTTTCATCTCCTTCAAATCTCGTAGCTTTCTCGTATTCATAATCGGACAAAAGAAAAATGTTACAAGCAAATTGGAGTTCCTTGTACCACTTCGTAATATACGATGGGAATATTTTTTTTTAACACCATCGAATAATTGGGAAAAAAGTGTAATTTTCAAGGGATTTAAGAATTATTCGTAAGAAAATGAACATTCCGTGAATTCAATGTATTCGAGATACGCGAAAATCGCATACCACCAATGTACACGATTTTTATTTATTGCTCTTGCTTTATCTTTCTAAACGGAAATTCAAATAATGGAAAATTGCATTCTTGTGCATTCAGTGGAAAATCAAACGTGCTCGTAGTCACGGATTATTATTCGCAAATGAATCATCAGCATGAATATTTAATTCGGAAGTTGCTTGATTAAGGCCTTAGGCCACAGTGACGGGTATAAAATCACGTGCTAATTTAAGCATTTTTTTCGTATGAAAAAGTCATTTACTCATAAAATTAATTACACATCTATTTAGTATGAATATCAAGCTGTTAAATTTTTTTTTTTTCGATGTACAAGACGGACTACTCGAAATTCCTCGACACAGCTTTTTTCCAATTGGCGTGACAAATAACTTCAGCAATTTTCACTCGATTTACTTCAAATCTAAAAGTTATGTTCCTAATTGCATTTCGCAGAGAAGTACGTACAGAATTTCTGATTAATCGAAAACTTCTCATTTTATGAGCAGTTATAACGAAAGTTTTCACTGAAAATTCATTTCTTAAGTTCAAACCACCTACTTTTGAATAAAACAATATTTTTTTAATTCCCCTCGTACTTCACTAGGTATTATAATGTAGATTGACGAGAATTTTTGTTTTTCGTTCTCGGTCAAAAATTGTGGATGCTAAATGTCACGCCGCGGAGAGCCTCAGAAAAACAGATAACAAAAAAAATATTAGTAGTCGGCTATTTCGTACAGCGAAAAAATATATATATATTTTTTCTAACAGCTTGATATTTATACTAAATAAATGTGGAATTACGAGTGTTATTAATTATTAATAATTTTATATTAATTTATTAATATATTAATATATATTAATAATTTTATTATATATTATTATATATTATTTTATTATATTTTATAATTAATAATATAATTTTATTATATATTATAATTAATATATTAATAATTTTATATTAATTTATTAATATAAAATCACTTTTTCATACGAAAAAAAATTGTTAAATTCGCACACGATTTTATACCCGTTACTGTGGCCTAAGGCCTATTCCAAAACGTTTTTGACTTTGAGAAGACTCATCTGACGCGAAATGGCAGCAACCATGAAAGCTCGTAGTTTTTCCAATAGCCTTTGTATATCTGCAACGTTACGTGGCTCACGGAAAACTCGTAAAAATAAATAAATACATTATACTTCGAATTTCAGGCCTGTTTCAATATCTTTGTGGGTGAATTTGACGATGAAGCATTCGGGAACACGTGAGGCACGTAATTACTTCGTACTTGTGGTTATATATGATTATCGCTAGAAGGAAGAGATATTTGAGAGATTATGCAAAACCCTCTACCGAAGCCCCAGTAGAAGAACGACAGTGACGCGATAAACGCGACATCGAGTTTTACTTTGTACAATGTATGATATAGGTGAACAATAATAGTAGGTATATACTGCAGATTATTGGCCCCCTCGAGCAGCTCTGAAACATTAGTTTTTTTGTTCACTGTTTCGAGTTACGAATTGTGGAAGGTCGTGATACAATTAACGAGAAATGAAGATTCTTTCTTTCCCGAAAATTTACATAATTTGTAAGCATTTCGTGTTGAATTGTCAAGAGCGAAATAGTCGTACGAGAGATTATTGACTCTACGATCTTATTGATCTACGGAGGACATAAAACGTCGAAAAATCTATAGATCGACGCAAAAATCATTCTATTTCTAACTCTGTTTATTATCAGAGAATTTCTCATAGTTTCATTCTCGAATTAAGTGGACGAGGAAAAAATGCTTTTCAAAATGGTGTACACAAATTCTCGACATCTGATAAGCGGATTGACTTGAAATTTGGTACACTTATTCAGTGTAATAGTAGTTTGGTCGTGATGGACGATTTCGTCGACATTTTTTTCATTCCTTATTAACAATAACTGTATTATCTTTCCTCGAAGAATGGAAAAAAAAAGAATTCTACATTTTGTTTGGTTGAAATAAATATCCAAAGGATTTTTTAATCATCTTTCTTATTCCTCAATTTTTATCCGGATTTTTTAATCCCGATTTTCGGGTTGTCACATTAGCCTCACCCCTTAAGGGATCTTCTCACTTTAGACGCTAAAAAAGGCTATTTTCATGATTTTTTTGATAGGCTTATATTATAGTTATTGATATAAAGGTTGTTGCACATAATAAATACGAAATTCCGAAATTCAGCGAAATTCCACAAACCAAATAAGATGGAAATCTTCAAAAATGTCCGAATCTTCACTGAATCCGATTAATTGAAATACAAAATAACCCATGCAAAGACAAAACCAATGGTCAATGTTTCGCAAGAATGATTCGGAGCCTCTTATTCGCGACTTTTTTCCTGTATATTTATCGTTACCCTAGGGAATCACGATCTTCCAGCATTCGGCAACTCAAATGTATTAGTGCAATAATCCGGGAACCAGATGATATAGGGGCGTCCATAAATTACGTCACGCAAAATTTCCCAATTTTTTACCCTCCCCCCTCCCGACGTAAAAGAACCGTAACGCCTGGCCTACGCCCCCCCCCCCCCTATTCCGTTACGTAACGGGTGCTTTGTCGTCAATAATTGCGTTTTGCAAAGAAATAACTAATTATGAAAGGATCGGGTTTATACGCATTTTATGAAGTATATATTCGTCTAGTTTTATATCAATTTTTATGAATAAAAAAAAAATTAACCCTGATTTGGCGACCAAAAAAAATTCCCTTCATTGTCCCATCGATATCATTATAAAAGGTTATCTATAAATAAAAAGTCAACAATTTATCGATATCTATACAAATGTAGCTATCGTTATGCGTAGCCGTTTTTTTATTTTGGTTTTTTTTTACAAAATGCCGACGGTTTGGGCCTTTTTTTTTATTTTCAAGGCCCTTTTTTGTACTCAAGCAATCTTTAAAAATAGTAATGGTCAAAATTAAAAAAATCGGCTATGTACCACCATAGACACTGCGCGTCCAAAAATGTTTTCAAAAAATTGAAAGTCCGTTGATAAGTTTTTGAGCATTCACTGACAAGGAACATCCCTCAGGTGACACCCTTCGATTTTGTTGAAATTTGGATATGTTATAAAGCACCGAAAAGTAAGCGATACGTATTTTTTTTTATCGGCGGAAAAACGGTTTTAAGGGGTGCAACCACCCCTCGAAAAAAGGCATCTCTAGGGGTTATATATCAGTTTCACACACAAGGAGTCCACCGATTTTAATGAAACAAATACGAAAATTCTTCTAATCCGAAGCAATGAAGAATCCACTGTAGTGACATTGCAAAAAAAAAAAATTAAGGGGTGAACCACCCTAGAGATGCCTTTTTTCGAGGAGTCGTTTCACCCCTTAAAACCGTTTTTCCGCCGATAAAAAAAAATACGTATCGCTTACTTTTCGGTGCTTTATAACATATCCAAATTTCAACAAAATCGAAGGGTGTCACCTGAGGGATGTTCCTTGTGAGACGAGGTCAAACAAAGTAGTTTCGAGAAAATCGCGATCAAAATTTTCGTTCCGTTCTTCTTGATACAAAGTTATGTTTTTTTTCTAGAATTTTTTGCTTCTTTTTCAAGGTTTTGCTCCTTCATTATATTTCTCAAAATAATAAGAGACTTCACTTCATCTATTCTGAAAGAATTGAACATTTTTAAACTTGAAGATGCCGAAATTTTGATATTTCTGACAGTTCTAAAAATCGTAACGTAACGCAAACCTCACCCCCCCCCCCCCCCTCCTAGTACGTAGACCGTAACGCCAGGCGGACCCCCCCTCCCGAATTGCGTTACGTAAGTTATGGACGCCTCCTATCGAACGACGAGTTTAGGTCCCAGTGTCGCGTGGAATGCAATCTCACGGCGACCCGTGTGTAACTATGTACAGGTTATTGCATTATTGTTTCATAAAAGTATCATTCGATCTCTGTAGATCCCTTGTCGAGTACCTTTCGCACGTTCGGCCGCGTATATTAGTAAAGTACGGTCCCTTACTCGGTTTATGTTTTCTCGGCTTTCCATTTTTTTTTTATCGCCACGTCTCACACTCCTGCTCAACGTCATCCTCGTTTCGGTGCGGCATGCCCAATACACCACCAGATAATAGCAAGAAGATCATTCATGGTGACACCAAGCATACGATAGCCACGTCAAAAAGGCAGACATTAAACGTGCAAAAGCTCACTGGGACTATCGTTTCTTTCTTATCGAAGGAATGTAGCAACAAAAAAAATACCTGGTGTCGATGCTTCGCTCTCGGCTGATTGGACGGGGTCGAAAAAAAAGACACAATTCATTAAAAAAATCATGCTTATACACTAGATCAAATAAAATCGTAGTAAGCAACGCCAACGGAACGGAAACGAGTATCATTGAGGATTAAAAAAAAAACAAACAAGCGATCGCATTCACGGTATTCCAAAATTTGCTTCGACTTGTGAACATTAGATTTCATACGTTTGAGCTTTCCCGGAAAAACGAAAAATGGCAAATTCCCGAATATCGTGCGTTGTACGATCGTATACAATGTACACTTACGACTAACAAATATTAACGACGGTATAACACTTTGGCGCACACAACTTACACAAGCTGACAAAGTTATTGGGTTATACGTTAAAATGAATTAAATCGTATCGTTGAACGAAGAGAAACAAACATAGATCGCAGAGACGGACATTGATAAGACACGAAAGGCCTAATCGTCACGTTCCTGTAGAATTAAGCAAAGATGACATCCACCCAACGTTGAATCATTTTCTTTTTTATCCACGAGACGAGGACTGTTATTGTAATGTCGTTTTACCGAGATAACGAACGTTCCTTCGCTCGTGGAAACTCGTGGGAAACTCGAATTCAATGCAAATTGTAGAATCCAAGTGAGATACAAACCCAAACAATTATAGTGAAATTTCCGTAGAAATTGGAGCTCAGTGATCATAATGATGAAAATAATAGAAAAATTAATCCCTCAGGCATATCATACTTGAGGAAAAAATTGTTATTCTTTCGTTGGAGTATCGACAATTGTTTTCCAACGTACAGTCGGGCCCCCCGATAAGAACGCTTCCCCCACTCTGATTCGAACCTCGAGCTCGAGTCATTTCGCCTGCGGGTTTCTGAATAAGAACGCCCACCCTACAAGAGCTTAGAAGAGTGAAATGAGATAAATATTGTAATGCACATTTCCGGTTTGAACCATTATCCTTACACTATGAAAAAATCTTGCTATACTAATACGAAATCAACACTTTTTGTTAATCGGACGCATGCATTTTTCGAGACAATTATAAAAAAATGTATTTCCGTTTATAGCAAGTAATGTCTGTATATTTGAAGATTGTCGTACGAAATAGCCAAAGGTTCGGACGAATGATTAAAATTATTTTCGTTGTTTTGAGTCATTTTGATCCATGGCGCATTCAACTGGAGGTGGAATATTTTCAAGGGTGCCGAATTCCTCCATTGAATATGAAGTCTCAGAGAAATGGAGTTTTTCAATGTCTTCTTTTTCGGTAGAATTAGTACCACTTTGCGGTACAGATTTTGTTTGGGTTTGCAACAAACTATTTTTCGTAAACAACAGTCTATTTTTCGTTTCTTCTGCGACATCTTATATCGTTGGTGATCGTCCACTATTATTCAATTACTAATATGTATGAATAGTATTGAAAAAAAAACTTTTCATTAAGTAGAACAAATGCGATAGAGAACGTCTTGCGCATGGGCTACAAGTTGAAACTCGTTCGAGCGACCGTTCTTATTCAGAACGTCGGGGAGCGGAGCGCCTGGTGGGGGTACTCTAAGACTCTTCCCCTGGGGGCTTTTGCGTTCTTATTGGGGGGTCGGACTGTATACCGTGCCATGGCCGTTACATAATCAAGGATGTTGAGTCCCGAATCGCAAATGATAATAAAATTCTGAAAAATTCGTACGTTTTTGTATGAAGTATTTCAGAGGTCGTGTAAACATTTCACGACAATTAGGAAGCTCGTTACTGAACAATTAACATTCACAAATTAAATGTTGTCTTATGGAAACTGATGTAACTTTGCAATAAGTTTTTGTTTTTGACCTCTCAATTTTGTAATATCTACAATATACTGAAAGCAACGGAAACAAAACGAAGTTTATTGATAAATTTTTTTTTTACTTCTTTTAAAAATTGTTCTTAACAAAAATGTTAATTTTTTAATAACGAGCTTCCTAATCGTCGTGAAATTTTAACACGACCTCTTAAATACTTCATACGGAAACATACCAAATTTTCAGAATTTTCTTATCATTTTTTATTTCAACCCTTAAGAGGTTGAAGCAATGATGATAGAATTCGGAAAATTTGGTATGTTTTTACATGAAGTATTCAGGAGGTCGTGTAAAAATTTCATGACGATTAAGAAGCTATTTATTGAACAATTAGCATTAACATGTTTCATAGGGACTCAACCTCCTTAAGGGGTTACCCCCACTTGCGATTTTGAAAAAAAATCGATTTTTTTATTGCATTTTTTTTAAGTATAAGTATCTGAGAATATGTTCTGAACATTTCAAGTCGATCCGAACAAAATTGACTGAGATATGAGCGTTGAAAGAGAAGAATCCGTGAATTGAAGAACTGAAATTGAAACTTTGAACGCGTTTTTCTCAAAATGGCATTTCTGAAGTCGGTGACCAAGATTACTCGAACACTAATGAACCGATCTTCTTGAAATTCTGCAGGCTTATTTAATACATAAAAATGTAGTCTTCAATCGTTCGATTTTTTTTCGAAAAAAATGGCCGTTTTATAGCCAAAAAACGGCCGTTTTTTTCGTTAAAATCGAACCATTAACTTTGACTGTCCGCCATTTTGTGAAAAATGAATATTTTTTAATATCCTTCGATTAAAGACTAGTTTATACTTATATTTGACTAAATCCATCCGCATTTTTTTTTTCAGATGATCCACTTCGCCGCAATGTTGGTCACCGCAAACCGTGTATATAAAAACATTATTTCATTGACGGCCATTTGCCACTAAACGATGTAGTATTTTTCAATAAAAAAATTACTGAAAGTTCTTCAAGATGTGTTCTTTAAGATGGTATATTGATCGATTAAAAAAGTTTTGTAGTTTTCTTTAAAAAAAATTCATGAAAAAGGCCTTTTTTTGCGCTACAAGTGGGGGTAACGCGTTAACGAATAAAACTGTATTCACCTTTTCCCCAAAATTGTTTAGTTGCAAAATTATCGAGTTCAAATCTACGCGAATATCGTTTTCGTACGGAGTCGTTTTTTCCAAAGAAAAAAAAAGAATCAGTTCCTTCGCATCTTTCGTACGAAGCTCGAATGCGCGGAATTATTGGAAACTGTGTGGCGGCCCGAGCGAGACCGTGATAAATGTGTACGTTGCATTGGAAACGGAAAAAAAAGTGATCCAAGATGTCGGGTACGATTGAAGGTGAGTCGTATTAATAGTGTGAATACCTTTGGTCGCGTGCGGCAGATCGTCTGTTCAGGCGTGACAGTCGTATAGCCGGGGGTTCATGCAAAAGAAACACTCGTGTAGTATCCACATCTCTCACGCAGAGGGAGAATTTTCACGTCCGGCTCATCCAGGACATCTTCGTTTTTTTTTTTTTTTTTTTTTCATTGCACTCGCGACGACAAAAAATCGTTTTTCTTTCGTTTGCCGAAACTAGCTACAATATTTACCATGATGTGCGGTTTAATAACATTATAAAGTGAAAGGGTTCGGTGGACTTGCAAGGAACATCACTCAAGTGCCGTCTCACTGCGCCGTATATTTTGTCGAAATTCACATACGTGATAAAGCATTGAAAACTATAAGACGCGTATTTTTCTTTATCTGCGAAAAACGCAATGGAAAATCCACGATAGAATAATTGAAAAAAATTAATTAAGGGGAGACACGCCTCTCTTCGAGCGGTCGTTTCCCCTTGAAAACGTTTTTCCGCAGATAAAATAACCTGCGTGTCTGATAGTTTTCAATGCTTTACCACACATGTGAGTTTCGGCAAAATCGAAGGCGGACACTTGTGTGATGTTGCTTGTGGGAGATATTCGTAAGGCCTTGGGCCACAGTAACGGGTATAAAATCATGTGCGAATGTAACAATTTTTTTTCGTATGAATAAATGGTTTACTCATAAAATTAATTACACATCCATTTAGTATGAATATCAAGCTGTTAGATAAAATATATATTTTTAATATATATAACTTATACTTCAACAATTTTCACTCGATTTACTTCAAATTTAAAAGTTATGTTCCTAATTGCATTTCGCAGAGAAGTACCTACGGAATTTCTGATTAAGGCGGGATTCTACTTTGAAACTTTGAAAGGCTAAATTGGATGAAAACACCCACCTGGAACACGTCGAAGGCATATTATATGGCCCAGGCATCGCTGATTGAGGGTAAGATAATTTTTTCTACGATTTATCACTCACCAAAACTTTAAACGCGTTTTTCTCGAAACGACATTTTCAAGTACCGTGGTCGTGATAACTCAAAAAGTACTGAACCGATCCTTATGAAATTTGGAACACATATTCTATATGTGTGTACCAACCGACCTAACTACAATCAACTTAAAATTTTGATTAGAACTATTTTTTTATTGCAAAAAAAGACCCAAAAAAACGCATTTTTTTTTTCGTATTTTAGCCGCCATTTTGCTAATTTTGCACGTATATAAAATATTCTAGTTAGGTCGGTTCCTGAAGACATACTGAACATGAAACTATTTGATTTTTTTGTTCCAGACCATCCGTCGGGAAGATTTCACGACCACGGCAACGGTACCTGCTTTTCGAGGCGTTGGCTTTAAACATATTTTACGTGTACAAAAAATGCATAAAATACATTAAAATTTTTTTTTTATGTACTTAAAGAGTGTATTTATTGAACAGTTTAAACCCCATATCGATATCTTTAATAGTATTCTCAAAAAAATTCACGAAAATAGCGTTTTTTTCATGGTTTCAAAGTAGAATCCTGCCTTAATCGAAAACTTTTCATTTTATGAGCAGTCATAAAGAAATTTTTCACTGAAAATTAATTTCTTAAGTTCAAATACCTACAACTTTTGAATAAAACAATATTTTTTAAATTCCGTACGTACTTCTCCAGGTATTCTAATGTAAATCAAGATAACAAAAGAAAATATTAGTAGTCGGCCATTTTGTACAGGGAAAAAAATTTATATATTTTCTAACAGCTTGATATTCATACTAAATAGATGTGTAATTAACTTTATGAGTGAATCACTTTTTCGTACGAAAAAAAAGTGGTCAAATTCGCACATGATTTTATACCCGTTACTGTGGCCAAAGGCCTTAAGTGTATTGTGAAAGCGATTGGAGTTACGTGCTTTACTTGTTGGTTGTGAATTTGTGAAACAGTATCTACAAGCGAACAAAGTTGAATTAATCGGACTTCCGTGAGCAGTGATCGAACGTTTTGCGTACGGGTAAAATGAGCGATATGAAAACTGGTCACTGCAACGTTTTTACGGCGATTCTTGAGAACTCGTGACACGTGCAATTATTCTCGATTACTTTTTGAAAAGTTGGCGATTTGTTTTTAATTGAATAACGATATTCTACAGAATTCGACAGTTTGGAATATACATCGCGTCGAATTTTGCGAATGCTGTCGAAATGATGGCAGATGGAGTCTTGGCTAATTAAGGGGGGTCAGGCTACTGTGAAAACGACGAATTAGGTCGAAACGTCGCTTTAGGTAACTCAAATTGAAGAGGTACGACGATAGAACTGCTCGTGAAACTTTAAACGCGTTTTTCTAGAATCCATACTACCGGTCCGAAGTTTTCGGACACTTCAAAGAGAAAGCTCTCACGTGATCAAAGATCACTTTGGATAATTGGAAAATTGTATTGGAACGATACAATTCATTGTATCGAGCTATATAGTATTTTCGTAAGATAATAATTGAAATCAATGACATTGTTTTAACATTAATTGGCCATTATCCAGTGATCGAAAATTTTGCATTGATCGAAAGTGTTCGAAAACTTTTGACTGGTAATCTACGTTTCTTCCAAAACGGTGCATGTGATTTCTCGACACCTCATAAACTTGACTCGATATTTGGTACATTTTATTCAATAGACGTTTAGTCTTGAACGACGTTTGTCTTCTCAACGTTTTTTCCAGCAGCTATCAACAATAATAATGTCTTTTTTCCGCGAAAAATCGAAGACAAAGTTTAAAAACGATTTTGTCGATGATTGAAACACGATAATAAAAGGAGGCTCGGCCAAGTCAATTTTGTCACTTTTGAGAGAAAAAAACACGGATTTTTCTGTTTTAGACCAACAGGGTGTTTTTACGTATTCGTGTTAGAGATTCATGACCTCAATTAGCAAAACAATGGTTTTGGATATTGATAAAAAAAATTTAAAAACGAGAGAAGAAAGAATCATTGCATTTCAACGATGCAAACTTCAATGTTATGATTTTCAGCTCGTCACAGTAGCCTTACCCCTTAAAAACCGTTTTCCTTTTGAAATAATGAGTTCACAACGGTATTCGAAAGTACTCTGAGTCATATTTTCACATTATTTTATGTGCTATTTCGGATTTTCAATCTGAAGGGTTACAAGACCAGGCTGTGCAGTTCGTTATGTCTGACTATCCTGAAAACAATGGCGTAATCATGCAGCACGAGGACTTTTCCGAAAAACGACGGGAATTTTTTTTTTCACCGTGTACTTGTTTATTCCATTATAATGAGTGATATTCCGTCGGGGGAAGCTGACATTTTCCATTAATTCCATAAGTTATGGGGTTTTGAAGTTCGCGGAAACACGTGGTAAAATAGGGAATTTTCAAATATTTCGACGCCCGTATTGGGGAGTATGAAGTATTATGCAATTGTACTACGTTGGTAATTCTTGTGGGCCTAATAAGAGCCGACGAAAATCTTGAAAAAGATCGATGTCAAAAACTGTCGAAATTTCAATTCTTCCTTCATGGCGCTGATGACTTCGAAAATCATGTGAAATCGATCACGATCGTCTGGATATTGGCGGTAAAAGACAAATTCATGAAATCAAAACATATCTCATTGTTCCAAAATATATACATTGTTACGTTCATAATACACTATCTATGAGGGATTCTCCGTCAATTCAGCCACTTTTTTCGACCATCTCAGATCTGCCCCATAATTGGTTACATCAAAGTACTACTAAAGGGCATTCTATGTGAATTTTTTTAGATTTTGCCGTTTTTTTTCCAAATGAATATATCTCAGAAACCAGAAGTAACTGAAAAAAAATGTCTGTACATAAAAGTTGTAGTTTTGTGTTAGCTTTCGAGCGGACGACTTGAAATAATTTTTACGTTCCGGTAACGCTGATTTTTTACCAAAAAAGGGGAAAATTATGTATTTATTCAAAAACGACCATTTTTTTGTGGCTGAAAAAATTACAGAGTCTTCCAGTATGTCTGACGATATCGCAAAAAAACGCCCGAGTGGCACAGAGCGAGGTTCCGTTATAAAAAAATTAATTTGTGTGGTTTTATTTTTTTTACCCTAGAACCTCGATCCGTGCCAATCTGGCGATTTTTTTGCGATATCGTCAGGCATACTGAAAGACTCTGTAATTTTTTCAGCCAAAACAAAATGGCCGTTTTGGAACAAAAAAATAATTTCCCCCTTTTTTGGTAAAAAAAATCAGCGTTACCGGAACGTAAAAATTACTTCAAGTAGTCCGCTCGAAAGCTAACACAAAACTACAACTTTTATGCAAAGACATTATTTTTCAGTTACTTCTGGTTTACGGTGGTACCGAGATATATACATTTGGAAAGAAAACGGCATTTTCTAAAATGTTGAATTAAAAAATCTGAAAAAAATCACATAGAATGCCTTTTAGTAGTACTTTGATATAACCAATTATGGGGCAGATCTGGATAGTCGAGAAAGTGGCTGAATTGACGGAGAATCCCTCCTATAAGGAAACGCGTAGTTATAGGAATTAATGGGAAATGTCAGCCTCCCCCGACGGAACATCACTTACTATAATAGTACGGAAAAGTCCTCGTACTGCATAACTACCAAAAATGAAATTTCCTGCACATTCCCGAATCTTTAAAAACAATCGACGTGACCAGAAAAATCTCTTTGTCATATATCTTACAATGACATGGATACTAACCGATTCTCCGATCTACCCTTACACCCATTACTTTCCACCACAAGATCAAACCGCTCCAAAACCCAAAAGTATGCATGCGCTATAGAGAGAGAATTGCTACTTCGATAATACTTTCGTGCAAGGAATGACAGCGCGTGCATTTTCGTTAGTATTGTTAGAAACTTTGGCGTACCAGGGACGATCAACGTTTCGTTTCGACAGTGAACGTGCTCGTTTTCTGTCGATACCGAACGCTCGCGTGAGGGCAGCACAGTGTCGCGCACGTGCGTTTCGGCGCATGCGCGTCAGCCAATTTTGTTAAACAACGAAAAGAAGCAAATAAAAACGTTAGTTATCAACGCAGTTGACGATGATTCTTCGTCCCCTTCTTTTCTCTCTGTCGTGCCAACTTTTGTCGGCTCGCCGAATCTTTCAAAGATTCTGACGAGATTAATTTCACTCGTAATTTTGCTCTCGACGAGAGCAAGCTTGGATGGCTGTGTCTTCTCGTGAGAATGTCATGCCTTGTGGCACTCTGTTTCGGCGCTCTCTCTTTTTCCTCCTTTCTCAATTCGTCGATTTTTTTCAAGTTTTTTTGTTTCTTCCTCCCTCTCTCTCTCTCTCGCCCTGTCTCACCATTGGTAATTTCTCACTGATTTTTTGTCCGTCATTCGAGGGGAGTTTTTTTCCTCCGTATTCCTCCAATCGACTCACCTTTTCCGTACATAATTGGCACGTGATCTGTGATCAAACGAGTTTTCGTCTTGATGCCAACGAGCAGGGGCGATCCACGCCGGGTCGCGACACATTCTCGCGGGAAATGTTTACTCTTGAAGCACAGAGCGAATGCACCCTCCTGAAAATATCACAATTATCCATTATATACACATTTCTCGGCTTTTGTGTATGTGTGTGTGTGTGTGTGTGCGTGTGCGTGTTTGGGTTTGTTTGTTTGGGTGTATGTTATATATTGTATAATATTAAAATATTACAATCAATGTAATATAGAATATACCAGGTGTTTGGCACATGGACCGACACATTTTTTTTTTTGAGGATTGGGGGGAGCGGTAATTTGCTATTTTTTTCACCCTTAGGCCCTATGCCCTAAGTTTCACGGTAGTTGAGACATGATTTCTTTTTCGTTTTTTTTTAATTACCCCAAATTTCGCCTTTAAATCGTCGTGACTTTTTTACTCGGGTTGTAATAGCACGAAATAACTTATGTTGTATTCTGCAATGTATGTTTATTATCAATAAATCTTCATTTGATGCGATCGGTTTCAAGAAAGTGACTCTTGAGCTTCCAGTCTTAAAAATGTGTAATTGTATAATATGAAAAATTCCAACTCCTAAATTCATTACAAAAAAAAACTCATTCCCTTTATTTTTACCACATAATGAATGATTTTTTGTGATGTAGGATACCGTCGGAAAGAGTACAAACTAGAGAACTTTTTGAAACAGAGCTAAGTTCAAAATAGGTTTTAGTTTTTTTTACAATGCATTCAGAAGTCGACATTTTTCATACATTTACGAATTTTTTACACTTTGGAAGCTCATGAGTCATTTTCGTGATACCAATTGTATCAAATAATGATTTATTTATAATAAACGTACATTGTAAATTAAAACAACAGTTATGTCGTGCTACTACGACCACAAACCAAAAAGTTATAGGGGTTTAAAGGCGAAATTTCGAGTAGTTAAGAAACGAAGAAAAAAAATGTATTTTAATTACCGTGACACTTGAAACATAGAGTCTAAGGGAGAAAAAAGTAGCAAAAAAATAGCAAGTATATTGCTACTATATATATACATATCCGTTACGCGTAAAACACGAATGAGTCCCTTACAAATTCCAAGTCAACGGCGTTCGAGTGGTGATGACTTTTAACATAATTTTTGTTAAAACGAACAAAACCGTACCAGTTGTTGAACGACTTGCTCGACGAGCTCGCGGAACGAATAGGTCGGGTGTTGTACCCACAAATGATGGATTAACTTCGCAATAACTTCCGTGTCAGTCTCACTCTCGAAAACGTATCCACGTTGCTGCAGAAGAGTTTTCACTTCCTTGTAATTTGTCACGATACCTGTTTGGCGAAAAATAGCAAAGATGTGAAATTGAGCTGCGGTAGAAACAAAATGTCGTGAAAAAATTGAATGTTTTTGGGATGCGTGTACCTGAAAACTAAACAAATGATATGAAGTACCTGGAAATTTATCATGAAAGCAATTACGATATGCATATTTTTCGTTGCTTTTTTCTTGATTGGTGGAATATTCCGGCACGTCCAAATATGAGAAATAAAAAGAAGATATTTCAGTGCGAAATGATATTTTTGATTGTGAGGTATTTGGCGAAATGCAATATGCTGATTGTGAAATATATTAGTGAATTATAACACCGTTTGGAAAATTGTTTGAACCGAGCGGAGATTCTTTTTTTTGCCTTCTAAGGATCTTGGAGCGTTAGCCACAATCCAAGATTGAATTTGAAAAAAAAAAATATATATAGATGTTATTGTCCAGACGGTATTGAGACTTTACAAATATTTTGAATTTTTTACCGCAAAACACCAGAGTTAAAAGATAGTTACTTTTTTGGCTATTTAGCACCAAGATAAACCATTTCTAACAACGGATCAACGCGAACTAAACCTTTATAAACGTTTAGAATTTTTTTTTAAGGGGTTACCCCCACTTGCGATTGCGAAAAAATCGATTTTTTTATTGCATTTTTTTAAGTATAAGTATCTGAGAATATGTCCTGAAAATTTCAAGTCGATCCGAACAAAATTGACTGAGATATGAGCGTTGAAAGAGAAGAATCCGTGAATTGAAGAACTGAAATAGAAACTTTAAACGCGTTTTTCTCAAAATGGCTTTTCTGAAGTCGGTGACCAAGATTACTCGAACACTAATGAACCGATCTTCTTGAAATTTTGCAGGCTTATTTAATACATAAAAATGTAGTCTTTAATCGTTCGATTTTTTTTTCGAAAAAAATGGCCGTTTTTAGCGAAAAAACGGCCGTTTTTTTCGTTAAAATCGAATCATTAACTTTGACTGTCCGCCATTTTGTGAAAAATGAATATTTTTTAAAATCCTTCGATCAAAGACTAGTTTATACTTATATTTGACTAAATCCATCCGCTTTTTTTTTTCAGATGATCCACTTCGCCGCCATGTTGGTCACCGCAAACCGTGTATATAAAAACATTATTTCATTGACGGCCATTTACCACTAAACAATGTAATATTTTTCAATAAAAAAATTACAGAAAGTTCTTCAAGATGTGTTCTTTAAGATGGTATATTGATCGATGAAAAAAGTTTTGTAGTTTTCTTCAAAAAAATTCATGAAAAAGGCCTTTTTTGCGCTACAAGTGGGGGTAACGCGTTAACTCATTCCGCCCATCGTAACCATATATTAGGTGAAGAAAATCGTTCGTGACGTTTTCCTCAAGCCAGCTGTGGGAATTAACCCACGAAATTTTTCCTTCACCTTGTATATTCGAGTTCTTTTTCGAGTTGATAGTAACACAAAAGTTTTTTTTCTTATTTACGCAATAAAAATATATAAACGCATAATTTTGCCCTTTAATTATATATTTTATGAAAAATTAGCGTCTGCAGAATAAATCTTTACCTCGTATGTCTTTTTTTTAAATATCCGTTGTACGAAAAAATCATAAACCTTTGTTGGACTCAACTGGACCGCTCCAACCTCCTTCATTTCTTCCGGCGAAGTCTTTTAAATTTATTGTTTCTTTCAGTTCATTTTTTTCTCCATTGTCCCGCCGTAGCAAGAATTCTCGAAGGGTGAACAAATTGAATTGATTCGCAAATGATCAAGGTGCTTCTGAGTATCGGCGAATACAGAGTTAATTAGTTTCTCACCATTGTGAACGACGACGAAGGAGTGCTCGGGGTCGGATCTCTGCGGATGAGAATTTACCTCCGATGGGACACCGTGAGTTGCCCAACGCGTGTGAGCGATACCACAGTGACTTTCGGTTTTCCCATCGAATTCGAGATTGTGGCCTGGAGATTCGACGTGTAAACAAAATCACAATGAAAAATGGATACATGCAAGTCTTTCGAACCAAGGAAGAGAAACAACTTCCTTACCATCGAATATTTCGTTCTCGAGGGCCTGAACTTTTCCTTGCTTTCTGATTATCGAAATGTCCTTACCGTTGGGACAGTCGACCGCCACTCCTATAATTCATTTTACGCGCTCATAAATAATGTCTCGAAGAAATGAAGCCAGCAATGTTTGCAAAGCGAATAACAATCTTTTTACAACTCTACACCATGAATCCCAATGACGTTGAAGTTTGCATCGTTAGAATGCAACCAAAACTAATTCTTCATCATCACTCACATTTGGTCGGCCAATTAAGGAGGTACGATAATTACTACGAATCCAACTATCGGATTTGAAATATTTATGTGATTTTAAGGAATACTTGATGCGCCTATTGCCAAAATTTGAGCTATTTTCACCGTTTAGTTTTTTCGCAATAAAACTGCAAAGTCGAGCACTTTGAGTTACCGAAGCACGTCGTCTTATGGACACGGTGAACCGGAAGTGCGGTGATCGTGGTTTTTCTGCTCACGTATCAAACTAAAACCGTTGAAAAACTGAAATTCGATTGATTGGATATAATAGATATTGTAAAAAATAAGAAAATCAATCTTCACCGTGTAGTTAAAGCACTACATTACAAGAAAGTTTCAATTTCTGGTTGAAAATGGTCATAACGACGAAATAGCACCCACAGACTAAGCAGGGTCGCGAGTAACAGCTGATGCGTTTGGCGAACATAACCCAGCATTGTTTTGAAATTAATTTGAATAGAAACCGCCACAGAATATGCAAACAACAATATATGGAGTTTTATCATTTATCACGTATCAATAATATGTATAATTATATTCTGCCTATCGTGTTGATTCCGCTGAGGTAATTCAAGCCTACTTTAATAGGTTTCCGGCTGATTTTCTTTTGTCTTTTCAGTCCGTTTTTATGGTGAATATGTTAATATTATTATTACGAAGATTACTACCGAGTCGTTGACAATCTAATTTTTCAGTTTTTTTTGTTCACGTGCAATACATTCATCATTTACCACAATATTTGGCGCACTATAATCGATAATACGAACAATCAATATAAGTAAACATCAATCAGAGCAGCTGTGGGCAAAATAAATATAGACTCTTTTTTGACCCCGTGGAAGTGATCGTACCGCTTTAAGGGAGCTTTCCAGTGTGAAATTTTCAAAAAATCGATTTTTTTTTTTTGCTTTATCGAATAGTATACACTCTTCCGAATATTCCCTGAAATTTTCATGCCGAAATTCA
Source organism: Ophion costatus (assembly GCA_951751655.1). Taxonomy (NCBI): domain Eukaryota; kingdom Metazoa; phylum Arthropoda; class Insecta; order Hymenoptera; family Ichneumonidae; genus Ophion; species Ophion costatus. The sequence goes on from OX632356.1 coordinate 34,562,128, forward strand.
GATTATTTCGGTTACTGTACAGCATTTCTTGGAAGAAGGTAACGGAGCGCTACAGCTACAGCGAAACTTTGAACGCGTTTTTCTCGAAACAGCATTTTTCAAAACGGTGTCCAACTTGGAGGGCAGAGTTTTAAAGCTATCGAGTTGAATTTTTTACACAATATTCTTAACGTCATTGTTTATCGTGCTATGGAAGCTTTTTTTTTTTTTGACATCTTCCTATTTTTTTGTAAAAAAAACTGCCAGAAAAAATGCTAACATCGATACTTTTTGTTCAAACCGGCGCCATTTTTGCAAAAAAAAAAAAAAAAAGCCTCCATAGCACGAAAGCCAATTATATACCGATCAATAATCTTTTTGTGTTTTATGTTTCAGATCAAAATTGTGACCCCCAACGTGGACACCACATCCAAGTGCATTTTCTGCAACAATTGTTTCATCATTTTTATAGATATTAATTAATAAATAAATCGATCTTTAAAAAATTGTTTTGTATTCTTCAATACCCAATTAATATACAAAAAAAAACCAGACCGATTAGATTATTTTTTCTTTAAAAAAAAAAATCGCGAAAAACAGCGATTTTTCGGGCTGTCACACTGGAAAGCTTCCTTAAAGCTCTGAAAATCGCTCAGACGTTTCTATGTATCCACTTCAGAACTGTGCGACGTCAATTTGCAGAAAAGGCTTCGGATAATGATAATAATACAGAGCTAGAAAATTGAAGAAATATCGTTGCATTCCAACGATGCAAACTTCAACGTCATAAATCTCATGAAATGCGGAGAATTTGTTTCTTGAATACAGATTGGAAGGTTCGGAAAAAAGTAGCGTACGCTGGAATTTGAGTGCTCTCCACGTCTGCAACAACGCGGGGCATGCATTCTTATTCTTCGTGAATATCAACTAGGCTTCAAACCTACGGCTGTGTCGAAGTACAGAGTTCAGGTGTTCTGTTCCTCCTTTCATCTGAGAAACCTTTCTTTCTCTCTCATACCGAGTCGACAACGGAATGCTAATTTCAGCTTGTCGGGTACAAACTTATTCTTCGAAAGTACTGATTCCGTTTAGTATCAATATCAAATACTCCAATGTGCGAATTTCACGATCAACTCAGCCCGTTCAACGTTTGAATTTAAATTTCAAGGGCTATCGAATTCTGTTGGGTCACATTCTATTCTTTTCACAATAATCCTGCTCCTAAACGTTAAATAGACTAAGACGAACAGAAATAGGATTTGAGAAAATTTGAAAAAAGTTACTGGATCGAAAGGGGGCGAAAGTTCCAGAGCTGCAAGAGGGCTCGTTCCTCGATCCAATAAAATTATTTTTTATTCAATGTTTTAAAATAAGTCAGGCGAAATTCACGTCAGGTTTTGAAAAATGGAAACTAGTAACTTATTTGTCAATTCGAAAAGCCTTTAAAATGTTCCACATGAAATGTTGGGTTTTTCTACACGAATATATACATTTAAATTTAATTTGCTAATCATGACGATGAAGTTTGCATTATTGGGATGCAACGAAAATGATTTCTCTTTAACTTTCCAAATTTTCGGTGGCTTATTTGAGCTACGAAAATCACGCAGACATTTTTGAGGATTCTCATTTAGCGATATATAACAAATTTGCAAGGTACAATTTTGAATAATAATGAAATTAAGAAGTTGGCAAGAATTTTCGTTACATTCTAGCGTTGGAAGCCTCAACCACATTGTTAATTGCGTTGCACGTAAATATAAATATCAAATTTCAAAATAAATTTATAAAAGTTATTTTAAAAAGTGTGGAAGTAAGAGCAGGCTCTATAAAAGTTATTTGTGAAAAAATAACTTAAAAAAAGTTATTTAAATTTATTTATTGATAGTGAAATTTTTTTTTTTAATAACTTTTTAGTTATTTTTAGGTTATAAAAGTTATTTTTGAAAAAATAACTGTCTAGTTATTATTTAGTTATGGGAGTTATTTTTTAAAAATAACCTCTTAGTTATTTTTTATTTACAAAAGTTTTTTTTTGAAAAATAATTTTTTAGTTATTTTTCATTTATAAAAGTTATTTTTGACCAATAACTTTTTTGTTATTTTCAGTTATAAAAAGTTATTTTTCAGTTATAATAGTTATTTTTTCGAAAAAAATGACTTTCTAGTTATTTTTTAGTTATGAAAGTTATTTTTGATTTATAAGTTCTTTTTGAAAAATAATTTTTTAGTTATTTTTCAGTTATCAAAGTTATTTTTGTCCAATAACTTTTTTGTTATTTTTCAGTTATAAAAACTTATTATTCAGTTATAAAAGTTATTTTAAAAAAATAACTTTTATAATAAATTTTTAAATAAGTTTTATAACTTTTTTTACGGATTCAGGCTGCTCCGTAAGACATAAACTCGTATGATCGAGGTTGCATCAATTTTAACTCTAAACAAGAAGTACGCAAAGAAAAACTATACCAGCAGAGTCGTATCCGCGATACTCGAGCCTCTTGAGGCCACCGACGAGGAGATTGAGAATCTCGCGCCTCGTTTTCGGAGTGAGATGGTTCAGGTATGCAAAAATTCCTAAAATCAGAAGAAGGCACAAGAAAAAGAAAAATTAGTTACCGATGCATGAATAAAAAGTCCAAGATCAGATCCACTTTGGTGCATTCTTGTTCTCGTCTTTTCCATTAGAGACGGAGAAACCTCTTTCTCCGGTCTCCCAGCATTATCTCCGAGCCACAAGTTTGCTGTGTTGTATTTTTTATTTTTATTTTTTCACAATCTTCCTCATCTGGGAATAAAAATCGTCCTTGGAGAGTCGGATGGAAAAACGAGAAATTGTCGTTTGAGAAAGAGTGAGAGATAGAGATAGGCGGAGAAGGGAGGCACGGGAAAAAGAGATCGTTGGACCTTCACAGAAATCGAAAGGCTTTGGGAATCTTGCCCTCGGCTATATACGATTATAAATAGTTATACTTTTCACTTTTCACGGCTTTCGCACCGTCCACTTCAAGGTCTCGAATCGATACCAGCTCCTCGTATATTTTTAAATGTCGGCAATCTTTATCCCCCCCCCCCATACTTTCATAATTTTCCATTCTTTGACATTTCTGTTTCACATTAAGATACGTTAATACGTCCGATACGCGCACGTAGTTAATGCGCAAACAAATACGCTCTGTATCTCTGCACCGTTTAACTCCATGTTACTTTATCGCATCTGCATTAAATCCCCGATACAGAAATCGAGAAAAAATAACTTTCTTTCCGAAACCCAAAGGAATGCAAAAGGAAGCGAAAAGTTAAAAAAAAAAGAACAATCGAATAATATTTATTTTTTGCGTGTTTCTTCTTCCTATACATTGGATGACATTGGCGTTTGCATTGTTGGAATGCAACGACAGTCATTCCTTTTTAATTTCCAAAATTCCACTTGGCTGATTTGAGCTGTGAAAACCAGACTAACATTTTTCAGTCCTCCTTTAGCGCTCTACAACCTCAATTGGCAAAAAGTGATTATGGATAATAACGAAAATACGGAATGAAAAAGAATCTTCGTTGCATTCCAACGATGCAAATATAAAGCCTAATACATTGATCCATATCGATAGAAAATGACGACCGAAGGATTCAGGCACAAAAAAAGTGCAGTGACTATCAGAGTGATCTCTACTTCCGATGTTCCCATAGTGAATTATTCCGTTGGCTTTTTCTTATGGTGTTGAAGTTTGCGTCGTTGGAACGCAACGAAGATCCTTCTGCATTTTTTTCATTTCTTTATTTTGATTATTACCTGAACTCTTCTTCTGACGATTTGTGATCCCTAATAAGGATGTTAAAAAAAAATTAGTGGTATTTGTGGCCTAAATGTATCAGAAAATAAATTGGGCAACGCGAGAACAAAAGATTCGTTGCATCCAAAAATGCAAACTCCAATTCCATATTTGATTCGTTGTGCAAAGTGCGCTCAAATTGAGGATTAACTTCACGATCGAATGAAATCGTACACCTTTTTTGTTTTTACCATCCAAGATTAATCGCGTTTGTAAAATCTTTCACGTACATGGTCGATAATAATCTTTTTGCGGAAGACGACGATAAAAATGTACAAGCGCAGTAAAGGTGTACTTAACGGTAATTGTAACCGCTTTAGTCTACCGAGTCGCGGAGCAACGTGTTATTTATTTTATTTTTTCATCGCGGATTATTACGCCGACCACTCGATCTTCGTTTTCCTGCCGCGAATGGGCTATACACAAGACCGCCTGCATTTAGGGGGGGGGGGTACGTGAGTGTGTAAACTTCAAAATACATTTTTTAAATTTTATTATGTAATAGTAAAATATGTCTAGAATATTTAGTAAAAGTCTAGGAGAGAGATTCTTCGGGATTCCCTCCATTGGGAAAGGCCGGCCGGGACTGACGCAGGTATGTCGCATTTTTTCTCAAAACCTATTTTTGAAGTCGGAGAACGCGATTCCTCAAAAACTAACGCACCGATCTTATTGAAATTTTGCACAATTCTAAATAACATTGCCTAGTAATTGAACAAAGGTTTTTTTTCGATTAAAACTAATTTTACAAGGCTATACGTAGTGTAAATTGTACCAAAACTTGAACTATTTTACATACAACTCTGCCAAAAAATCGAATTTTAATTTTTTTTTCAATCTTTCGTTCAATCACGAGCTATATTTATCTACTAACAGAAAAAAATTGGTTTTTTAATTTCAGCTGAAGCTATCATGAGTTATCCTGACCACCACGCGGACACTTTTTTTGGGGGATCTCCGGAAACCAGGTCTAACCGGCTTAGTTACCCAAATTTTTGGATAAATCTTTTTTAACTATTCTTGGAATGTTGCTCTTTTATGTGCTTAATATTAGGAATAAAATATTTTATATATTATATATTTTTTTAAATAGACAAAATATGTTTTTTTTTGCTTCGAAACCCACGTCACCCCTTAACAAGTCAATCGTATCGCGCTATCTCTGAGCGCCTTTTTTAAACATTATTACAAGCGATAATGATCAATTGACGTTTACTGGAGCACTTATAGCAATTCTTATCGCCGCACGTACGATCTTTTTCTTCGCAAAGATTATCGGGCTTTGGCTCTGTAAAAATTAATGGTATACAACACTGTACAGGATGCGGCAAAGTTTTAAACGCCGAGACTCCAGTGACATTGACATTTATATCGCTGCGCTATAACGGAAATGATTTTTTTCGGTTTTCCTGAATTTCCTTAGGCAGATTCAAGCTACGAAGACCACGCAAACATTTTTTAGGATCCTTATATAGTGATTTGCAACCTCCTAAATCTGGAAAATTAATTTTGGACGATAATTTTTTGAAAAAGGATTCATTTTAGTTGCACCCCAGCGATGCATACTTCAGCCCCATAAACTCCAGACAGATCCGGCGTATCGATAAATTGGAAAGAACTACCGGAGTACTGCACTTTTTGGCTTCACCAGAGAACAATGACGGACAAGGACTTGGAAAAAAGAACATCCGGGGCGTTATGGTGTTGAAGTTTGCATCGTTGGAGTGCAACGAAATTTTTTTATTTCTTTATTTTTTTTGCCACCTAAGTTTTATTGCGTGCAAGTTTAGGTTATGAAGCTCGCATATGGTTCTTTAACGATATTTCGATGACTTTTATAGCCGAAATATGCCAAAAACGGCCAAGACACTTAAAAATCTTTTCGATTCATCCCAACGTTGCAAACGTCAATACTATAAGGCGTTAGGCTATTGTGAAAATGACAAACACTCATTCGTCGCCTGAGGCACCTCAAATTGAAGAGAAAGGTCCAACAGATGGTTCGAGAATCGTAGATTGACGGTAAACTTATAATTTCTTAAGAAACTTAAAACGTTGTACACGATTTCTCGACACGTAATGAACGCAGTGACTTGAAATTCGGTAAACTCATTCGGTGTAATAGTAGTTTAGTCTTGACCGACGTTTTTCTTCTTAACATTTTCTTTTCATCATTTACTAACAATAATTATCTCATTTTTTCTCGGAAAGTCGAAAAAAAAATCGCAATGATTTCTTTGATGAACGAAACACGGTAACAAAAAAAGCTCGGTCAAGTCTGAGCCAATATTATCTATTTCAAGAAAAAAAAAAACTTGTCTTTTTTGTCCCCGATAAACCGGGTGGCCAAAATCAGGTACCCGATTGAGCTCCTTCACGTTCAAAGGTCCTTCACGAGATTGTTTATAACCTCTTTAATTGTCAATATCGTTTGATAAAATTTGGTACACAACTCTGTTGATGTACATGGAAACAAATGTCCAAATGATTTTTCAATCATCTTGCTTATTCCTAATTATTCCTAATATATCCTATCCTAATATATCCTAAAGTTATTATTCTTAAATAACCCCTATTTTTGGGTTTTCACATTAGCCTGACGCCTGCACGATGCAGAATTATGTCGAAGTTTACATCGTCGGAGTCCAATACAATTTTTTTTTAATATCTCAATTTAAAAAAATATATTTTCAAGTTTCCCTCGTATTCCCTTGCGGGCTTTTACGAAAACGAGCCACACCGTTACCCCAGTCCACTACGGTCGGCAAATCGCCAAAAGTTTCACTCTGACAGATTTAGGCCAAAATAATGGCTCGAGCGTTCTTCAGTAGAGGGACCTACGACCTAACTCTGCAAGAAAAAATATTCCCGATAATAATACAAATGTCCGTTGCCTTAGAGTGATCCACACTTTAACACCATCGCTGCGGGGAACAGACGGTAATCATTATTTTATCACATTTTGTGACAATCGTTGCAGAATTTAGGGGGGAGATATCATTGGAGGCGAGGGAAAAATTTGCTGATTTTCATGATTTTTTCTTAAAGGAAAGATTTCTTCGCCATTTTTGAAACTCAAGGTATTTTTCATTACTATTTTTGGCTGTTCCGTGGTATTTTATTTTTTTAATCTTCAAAAATGGCGGAGGTATGGCAGGGTCTTCTCAATTGCGTTTTGAAAACTGGCATGACGTATAGCTAACAGACTAATCAACCGATTCTGATGAAATTTGGTATAAATCTTGCTAAACTTATTGTCTAAAATATGACCCTAAATGTTTTTTGAGAATTAAAAAAAAGTATTTTCCACTGTAAAATATAGCCATTTTTTTATGGCGTTGATGTTTGCATCGTTACAATGCAACGAAAAGCTTTATCCATTTTTTTCATTTCTTATTTTTTATAACCGTCTATAATTTTTATTCTAAATTAAAGTCGTGGATTTCTAACGAAGATGAGCAAAATCGTTTGGGTGACTTCCGTACCCTGAAGTGACGAAATAAATGTGAGCAGTAGTATAACAATTAACTTTCGTTGCGTTCCAAAGATGCAAACTCGATCATCTTTTTTTTAGAAAAATTCAATCTTTTGTTTCAATGCGTATCACTTAATCGATTTTCAACATTTCTCACCTTTTCTTGGTTCATATTCTGCATATGAGTGTTGATGAGGAAAAATCTTCGTTGGTTTTTTTTCAGATTAATGCGGCCGGCGCTACTTGTCACGCCGTCTGACAACATCAGAATAAAAAATACCATGTAACAGCCAAAAGTAGTAATAAAACATAGCCGAAGTCTAAAACATGGTGAAGAAATCTTTCCTCTTGCAAAAAAAAGACATGAAAATCAGCAATTTTTTCCTCGCCTAGAGGTATCTCCCCCCTCTATCGTCACTTTAATAGTGTATTTAATTTTCGCGTTTTCAAATTTTCGCAGTCAGATTCACGGGAATATTTGACTCAGTATATATCGTGTAGACATTTAGTAACGATCATTGCAAAATTCCGCATACGAATTCATTTATCTCGAGTACATTGACGTTGCAAGAAATAAGGTATCGCATCAATCACCTTCGATGCATCCGAAGATTGCGGAAAGATTATACAAGACGAGCAGCAGCTCCACCGGATGTAGTTCCGGGCTTTTTCATTCATTTTTTTTCTTCAATTTTATCTTTCATATCTCCAACGGATCAATGGATCAAAATTTGCGTTTCCGTGCCCTTCTACGATTTGAAGATCAGTGATGAAGAGATCGAGATGAAGAGACCGAAAAAATGATGTATTTAATTTTTAATCTTTTAGACAGAAAAAATATAGAGCTAACCTGTTTGTCTAACCTGTATTTATTTTCAATTTTATGGCCAATAATAAATTTTTGATGGGTTTCATCTTATTTTTAAAAAATGTTAAAGATCGTCGTACTTTAGCAATTCCAAAAAATCAATAAAAAAAAATGAATTTCGAAAATAGACCGCTTCAAAAATATTGTGCACAAATTTCATAAAGATCTGAGCAGTCTAAGTATTATTTTTCGAGTTTATTTGAGCGCTCTCTCCATCGTGTTCTTACTCGAGCGCGAACTTTAAACGCGTTTTTCTCAAAACCGCTTTTTATGCTTGCTTCGTTGATTTTTTTCCGGAACTACTGAACCGATCCTTACGAAATTTTAACTACATATTCGTCACATGTATAACTACTGCTAGAACTAGAATTATTAGAAAAGCTTGATTTTAAGTACTTTTTTTAACCGAAATATAATTCAAAAAAGTCTTGTTTTTGGAGACTTTTTTCAAACTTCGCCATTATTTTATTTTTGCATAAATATTAATCGTTCTCGCTCGTACAGTAGCCACAATTATACTGAAATCAAATCTTTTTGATTTTTGTGTTTCCAATAAATCTGCTTAGAAATAACATTAACGAAGCTGACATCGCTTTTTTCGCGGGGGAATGCGTATGCTGCTACCAGGGATAGATAAATTAAGGGGTTACCCCCACTTGCGATTTTGAAAAAATCGATTTTTTTTTATTGCATTTTTTTGAAGTATAAGTATCTGAGAATATGTCCTGAAAATTTCAAGTCGATCCGAACAAAATTGAATGAGATATGAGCGTTGAAAGAAAAGAATCCGTGAATTGAAGAACTGAAATTGAAACTTTAAACGCGTTTTTCTCAAAATGGGATTTCTGAAGTCGGTGACCAAGATTACTCGAACACTAATGAACCGATCTTCTTGAAATTTTGCAGGCTTATTTAATACATAAAAATGTAGTCTTAAATCGTTCCATTTTTTTTTCGAAAAAAATGGCCGTTTTATAGCCAAAAAACGGCCGTTTTTTTCGTTAAAATCGAACCATTAACTTTGACTGTCCGCCATTTTGTGAAAAATGAATATTTTTTAAAATCCTTCGATTAAAGACTAGTTTATACTTATATTTGACTAAATCCATCCGTATTTTTTTTCAGATGATCCACTTCGCCGCAATGTTGGTCACTGGAAACCGTGTATATAAAAACATTATTTCATTGACGGCCATTTGCCACTAAACAATGTAATATTTTTCAATAAAAAAATTACTGAAAGTTCTTCAAGATGTGTTCTTTAAGATGGTATATTGATCGATTAAATTTTTTTTTAGTTTTCTTTAAAAAAATTCATGAAAAAGGCCTTTTTTGCGCTACAAGTGGGGGTAACGCGTTAAGGTTATAGAAAAGTATACCGGTGTAGGGAACTTGGGTCGTTGTGTGTTGAAAATCTTCCTCAGCTGTTAGAGGAAGATGATGGCGCTGCAGAAGCGGTCTTACGCTCCCTAAACTGATGGCTAGCACCATCTATAGGGAAATTCCGATTTCATACTTCTACACCTGGTATTTTATCAAGCCCAACAAGATTTGCATCAATACTAATTTTTCAGTCGTCTGAAGTCGGATGATCCCTTAAGTACGTTTTGTAAGGGTTGCGATTAATTTGCACCAAACGAATGTTATTATACTTCAAGTTTGCGATACAAATTTTGTTTTCATTGAGAGGTTATGTCACCGTTTGCTTTCTTCCAAAGAGTACGCACTCTTACCACTGTTCCGCTCTCATGCGCACTCTTAGCTTCCGTAAAAAAATCTCACTGCGTACTCTTCGCAACACAGCACCCGAAGAGTTACTTAAGATTACATTCCAACTAATGTTCCTAAATGACGAGCGCTTAATTTAAATAACAAGTACAAAGTGTATTATCAAAATTAATTTTCCTATAAATAAAAGGTTATAAAGTGCGTACTCTTAGTTGGCTCTACCGTACCACAAAGTTGGTTAGCGCGTAATTGAACGAACTCTCATGCACAATCGAGCCGATCGATCGAGCATGGCTGAAGGATAGTGTTCCGCTATCGAGCGAAACGTATCGAAACCCAGTCTCGAACATTGGACTCTCCGGTTTCGCAATGTGATGCGGTGTGCGGAGGTGACGACGGGCGAGAAGAGGATTGGAAAGTGCGCCCGTTTGTGGCGACCTATACACGTGGGCATCTCCGACGTTTTTTTTTCTTGCATATGGCGCCCGCGCCTACCGAAAGCGATACACCACGGATGTATGTCACTGGGCTCGTTTTCAACATTTTCGGTTAAAATTCGTGAATGCTCCGGAGCAATGGATCGGGCCTTTCTTTTAGCATCGAGCGAAGAAAATTCGCCCAGGAGAATGCTGAGATACGGAAGCTTAAATTTTAGTCCTTTAACGGAGTTCGCGGGCTACAAGCCCTGATCATTTTTGTAACACTTTCCCTGATTTCGGTTTGATCTGGGTAAAAAATCAAGGCCTGATCGGGGTAAAAAATCAATGCCTGATCAGGGTGAAGAGTGAAGCCCTGACATGCAGTCCGAGGAGAGAAGTTCGCTTTTGCTTCGGAAACTACCACCTCATCACATTCTTCATTGCACTGTCGAAAAAATATTTCATTTGAATGGGGAAAAAGTTCTGGTAATTGTGTAGTTTGAGGATTTTTCCGAAAAACGACGGAATTTGTTTTTTTCCTTCACCGTAAGTTGCTTTGACTGGTCACCACTATTAATATTCCGCTGGAGGAGGCTGACATTTTCTATTAATTCCATAATTTATGGGGTTTTGAAGTTCCTGCAAACACGTAATAAAGTAGGGCATTTTTAAATGGGTCGACGTCTATATTGGGGGCGGGAGGGGGGGGGATTTATAGAAGAAAACTTCCTGAATACAATGCCGAAGAGCAATCACGGCGGTCACTTACCCCTCTCCCCTTGCAGTCGCTGTTTGGGTTTGTTTGGGTTGTTATTAGGGCCCCAAAAATTATCAAAGTAGTGCAATTTTAGTTCATTTAAATATATTTGCAAACTAACTTTAGTATATTTGGGGGGAGGGTGACCGCCACCCTCTACGCCCGCAAGGGAATTCCTGCCCCTTAAGCCCCCCGGAGGGTTGCACCCCCAGGATCCCCTGCGTGGCCACATCACACACCTTCTGCATGCAACACACAAAAACAGAGGAGGCGGCAGGGGGATTTAGGAAGGCTTCTTTTATAAATCCTCCACTCCCCACACCCAATATAGGTGTTCCGAAAATGTTTGAAAATACGCTATTTTATAACGTGTTTTCGTGAACTTCAAAACCCTATACCTTTTTATTGGAGAGTGACCGTCGCGATTTTTTTTCGGCATTGCATTTTAAAAAGAAATCCACAAGTAATTATTTTTATTTCATTCTAGCAATGCAAACTTTAATGTCGTAATATAGGGGCAATTGAGCATGAAATTCCAGATTGAGTCTACACTCGGATCGCTGCTACACACGGTAGAATCGTCCATTACAGAAAAAAATCGAAACGTGCACACACATTTCGAGAGCGTTAGGTAAGGCGTTAGGCTACTGTGGAATATTAAACTTATGATTACAATGATAGTATCGCTAATAAAACTTTAAGGGAAGAGATACCTTCAGGCAAAGGATAAATTTTCTGACTTTCGTGATTTTTTTTAAAAAGGAAAGCTTTTCACCATTCTTGAGCCTTAGGGTCTGCTTTATCACTACTTTTGGTTGTTACATGGTATTTTTTCATTTCATTAATCGTCCAAAATGGTGGACGTATAACTATAGTGGACGTATAACTGTATAAAAAACTAATCGACCGATTCTGACGAAACTTGGTATAAATCTTTCTAACCTTGATGTCCAAAACATGATCCTAAATGTTTTGGAAAGTTCTTTCTGTTTCAAAGTGTACCATTTCATCGATTTCCAACCTTTATCCCTTTTTCTTGGTTCATATTCTGCGTATGAATCCTAATAAAAGAAAAATCTTCGTTGGTTTTTTTTCAGATTAGTCCCGACGAAGCTACTTGTCACGCCGTCTGACAACATCGGCCGCAACCCGTTTAGAAGGCCGTGCCATACCTCCGACATTTTTTAACATGTGTAAAAATTTTTAATACCATGAAACAGCCAAAAGTATGTAATAAACCACGATGTTGAAGTGCGAATCGTTGGAATTCAACGAAAACTCTTTCTTAATTTTCATTTCTTCCTTTTCTTCATCGTCCAAAAGCTCGTGCTGCAAAGTTAAACTGCAGATTTCTAATAAAGATTCTAAAAAACGTTTAATATATTTTCGTAGCTCAAATTAATAAAAAAAAATTGAGGCTACGAATTGTTCATTGCGTTCCAACGACGCAAACTTCAATATGGCAATAAAACGTACCCTAAATCTCATTGCCCGAATCTCAACTTGAAATGTCTTAAAATTCTATTACTCCAATAAATATTTCTATTTCTCCAATAAAACATTCGTCGGGATCCCCAAATGACGGATTCAGTCAGCCCAAGACATTTTTACCAGTGAAATAAATCTCTGAATTTGACATTCGGAGTGTTCGGCTGTACAACGACTCGGAAGTATCTGTCACGTGAGTGCTCCTTCAATCTACTCAAAAGTTACTCTCAAAAGGGCATTCAACCCAAAGACTCCAAGTAGCATATATTTAAAAAATTATTTCTACCCGTTGTACATTGTGCCGTTATTACACGATCTATCTACGATTGCAACATCAGCCGACTGTTTAAATGTCACCGGCTCGTATTTACCGTTCGACTGTTTTTTGCCCCTACGACATTTGCCTTCACACGCGTGCATGTCCATACCAGGTGTCTGCCGTGCAGCTGTGGAAACTTCGGGTGAACAATGAAAGTATATTAAACAATATGCTTCCTCACTTGAGTTGCACTCCCCAAAGGAAATAACAAATATCAACAACTATCTTCATCTTCCAAATGAGACGAAACTGTTCTGTAAAAGTCATTGGCTAAAATGAATTCTGTAACATTAATTTCATTTTATTTCATTTCTTTTATTTCAATTATTCATTTCATTCGTTTCATTCATTTCATTCGTTTCATTCATTTAATTCATTTAATTCATTTCATTCATTTCATTCATTTCATTCATTTCATTCATTTCATTTATTTCATTTGTTTCATTTATTTCATTCATTTCATTCATTTCATTCATTTCATTCATTTCATTCATTTCATTCATTTCATTCATTTCATTCATTTCATTCATTTCATTCATTTCATTCATTTCATTCGTTTCATTCGTTTCATTCATTTCATTCGTTTCATTCATTTCATGAATTTCATTCATTTCATTCATTTCATTCATTTCATTCATTTCATTCATTTCATTCATTTCATTCATTTCATTCATTTCATTCATTTCATTCATTTCATTCATTTCATTCGTTTCATTCATTTCATGAATTACATTAATTTCATTCGTTTCATGCATTTCATCAATTACATTAATTTCATTTCTCTTATTCCATTTATTCATTTCATTTCATTAATTACATTAATTTACTTTCTCTTATTCCATTTATTCATTTCATTTCATTAATTACATTAATTTACTTTCTCTTATTCCATTTATTCATTTCATTTCATTAATTACATAAATTTCATAAATTTCATAAACTTCATAAATTTCATAAATTTCATAAATTCAATTAATTCTATTAATTCATTCATTTCGTTAATTTCGTTAATTTCATTCATTTCATCCATTTCACTCATTGCATTCAATTCATTCATTTCGTGTATTCAATCATTCTGTAAAATCCATTGGCTCACTGCATAGTTTAGAATCGCCGATAATTATCAGCATTCGAAACGTCACATTTTTTTGCAGCAGTGTCATCAATTTTACCAACACACCTGTCTTGCGTGAAAAATCGTTTCTGTCTAATTTTTCCTGGAAGTAGTGACGTTGAAGTTTACATCGTTGGAATGCAACGCAAATTAATTCCCTTTAATTGTTCAATGTTTTAGCTGATCAAGAGTGTTAAAATCACTCAAATGTTTTCACCTATTTTTATTACATATTTGCGACCTAAATTTTTGAAAAAGAAGTCTTCAGATGATTCTAAAAATGAACAAAAAAAGTCGTCGCGTGCCAACGATGCAAACTTCAACGTAATGAAAAGTAATTATTTTACAGTAACCGCAATAACTTTGCTTGAATGTTACCCCAATGAAGCGGGAAAGGGGGAATTATGAAGATTTCTAGTGGTCAAGGAACCCTTTGAACATCATAAATCCTTATATAATTTTGAAGTTTGCATGGTTTGAATGCAACAAGTGGTATTGAAGTTTGCATAGTTGGAATGCAACAAAAATACTTTTGTTCTCCTATTGCTTACTTTTTTTGTTCATGAAGGCTACAAAAATCAGAGAAACATTTCTGAAAATTCTTATCATAGATCCATAACCTGCACTTGCAAAAAAAGAGTTTAAATAATCGTGAAAATAAAGAAATAAAGAATTTCCGTTGCATTCCAACGATGCAAATTTCAACACCATCAAATTAATTCCCTTTAATTGTTGAATTTTTTGGCCGATCAAGCCTGTCAAAATCGCTCAAACGTTTTATCCTATTTGTATTAGACACTTACGACCTCAATTTGCGAAAAAGAAGGCTCTGGATGGTAATAAAAATAGAGAAATGAAAAGTGCACAAAAACGTCGTCGCATGGCATCGATGCAAACTTCAACGTCATGGAAAGTAATTATTTCACAGTAACTGCAATAACTTTGCTGGAACCTTAAACCAATGGAGAGGAAATGGGAAAATCATTCGCATTTCTAGTGGTCAAGGAACCCTCTATACATCGTAAATCCTTATGTAACGTTAAACTTTGCATCGTTGGAATGCAACACAAATTAATTCCTTTCAATTCTTAAAATTAGCCGATCGAGCCCGTGAAAATAGCTCAAACTCTTTAACGTATTTTTATCAGTCACTTACAACCTTAATTTACAAAAAAAGAAATCTATACTGATAAAAAAAAATCACAGAATCGTTGCATTCGAACGGTGCAAACTTCAACGTCATATTCTTATCCTCCACCAAATATCAAGGAACGAATACGATTCATTCCATATCCACTCAATGTCTGTTTGTTCAATAAGCTACGATGCTTTTACTTTTCGGACACCCGGTATATGTCTTACCCTCGACCCGTCCCTCACCGCGTCGCGCGGGCCTTCGTAACACGTTACTGTACTTTAATAAAAATATATTGTCGGGCTTGCACTGATATTTGCATGTGGGAAGAAAACTGGAGGGGGGGGGGGGGTAAGGAGGGTTCATTTTTCACTACCGGGTCGAAGGCGATCGAGGAAAGGTGGGCACAGTACGCATGGCCTACGAGATAACTTTCACTCGAGTATAAATATAGGTGGGGGCTGTGTATGTGGGGGCATGGTTTGTTGTGTCCGCATAGATATGCTTCTTTACAAATTCATCTATACACAGGGTGTCCTGTTGTGAATGGATAATCCTGCAACTGTCGATAGATCGAATCATGTTCGACTATATGCTGGAATTTCAGTTTAGAAAAAATTCCACGGTTTTCGAGATTTTAGGCTTAGTGTTATTTTTTTTTTAATAATCTGCTTTTGGTTATTTGCATGCGATTTCTACAAAAGATATGAATCGACAATAACTAAGCAACTTTTTAAGGGATAACACCCCTCGAGGATTTTGGAAAAATCTTTTTTCACTTGAGAAATACTTTGGGGTTATGAAAAAAACTATGGCAATGCATCGCAGATTAAAGGTAGACAAAAATTTCAAGGATTTAAGCGTTCGTACAACTTTAAACGCGTTTTTGTCAAAACCACTTTTTTTAAACTGGGAGGACGAATTACTCGAACGCCTATGCGTGGATCGATTCGAAATTTTGATAGTAGCTTCACAATTACATTCTCCATGGCATTACGTAGCCGTTTTTTTATTAAATGTAACTTTTTTTTATAAACAGTTTACTACTTATTTTTTTGAATTATTTTTTTAAAAGTATTTTTAAAAAATACTTTACTTTTAAAAAGTATTTTTTAAAAAGATTTAAAAACATCCCTACGTAATCCCATAGCTAACAATATATAGATTATAATTATAACGTTTTTCAAGATGCGCTCTGTCGCCACCGTTTTGTATGAAAATTAAATACATTCTTTTTATACTTTAATATGTGTTAGATAAACCCTCTCAAAAGAAATCCTATTTCTTTTCTCATACTCCCAAAATAAATTGTCAAAGTTAGGCCTTATTTCCTGCCGCTAGAGTGGTGTTATGCCTTAAGGCCTTAGGCCACAGTAACGGGTATAAAATCATGTGCGAATTTAACAATTTTTTTCGTATGACAAAGTGATTCACTCACAAAATTAATTACACATCTATTTACCTATTGTTAGTGTGAGTATCAAGCTGTTAGAAAATATATATATATTTTTTTTCGATGTACAAAATGGCCGGCTACTAATATTTTCTTTTGTTATCTTTTTTTTAGGCTCTCTGCGGCGTGACGTTTAGCATCCACAATTTTTTACCTAGACCAAAAAACAAAAGTTCTCGTCAATCTACATTAGAATACCTAGAGAAGTACGTATGGAATTTAAAAAATATTCTTTTATTCAAAGTTGTAGGTATTTGAACTTAAGAAATGAATTTTCAGTGAAAAATTTCGTTATAACTGCTCGTAAAATGAAAAGTTTTCGATTAATTAGAAATTCCGTACGTACTTCTCTGCGGAATGCAATTAGGAACATAACTGTTAAGTTTGAAGTAAATCGAGTGAAGATTGTTAAAGTTATTGGTCACGCCACTTGGAAAAAAGCTGTTTGGAGAAGTTTCGAGTAGTCGACCATTTTGTACATCGAAAAAATATATATATATATTGTCTAGCAGCTTGATATTCATACTAAATAGATGTGTAATCAATTTGAAGAGTAAATCACTTTTTCATACGAAAAAAAAATTGTTAAATTCGCACATGATTTCATACCCGTTACTGTGGCCTAAGGCCTTAAAGTGATTGGCACGATATGCGTAGTACATTTTTTTACACAGCAGGCTACCAACCTCAGATGTTCGAATTGGTTTGTATGAAAGTTCTGCGTAAGATCTTTTTTCATAAAGATTCCTTAACATTTGAGGTTAAAAAGCAGAGTTTTCTAGATAAAACAAATAACCAAGAGTATTTTTTTTAACCGCGTCAAAAAAGTTATCATTTGTAGAAATGGCACGTGAAAAACCAAAAGCAGATGATTTTTATCTCGAGAACCGTGGGACTTTTACTGAACTGAAATTCCAGCATATAGTAGGACATGATCGGACCTATCGACAGATACAGGATTATCCATTCATGTGAGGACACCCTGTATATATAGCAATCTCGCAAGTGGAGAAGAATGAAATATCGTTCCTTGCGGATCTTTACGTCCTTCTGCTAGTCAGCGATCGATACGGATATTCCATGCCCATCTATAAAAGATTTTCGTGATACGGATAGGCGCTGGAAGATATTTCGCAATGGTATCCTGCGCGTGTACAGCAGCAACGAACGACGACGATTATGAAAGTACCTTCTCCGTCGAGACGATGAGGGTTGACGTAGGTCGTTGCCCGAATCTCGTATTTTACTTTTTTCGAATATTCCCAAACTAACGGGACTAGGAGAGAAGAGAGAAAAGACACTGCAAAATTCTTAAATTTCGAAATTCTCGGTATTCTTAATTTATTCGATTCATAGTCGATGATAATATAATTCATTATAACGCTGAAGTTCTCGCATCGTTGGAATGCAACGAAAGTTCTTTTCAATTTCTCTTACTTCTTTATTTTTATTACAATCTATAATGTTTTTTTTTTTAGATTAAGTTCGTGGAGCCTAAATCGCAAAATAAATGTTGAAACGCCAAGCAAAGAAAAATATTAACTTTTGTTGCATTCCAACGATGCAAACTTCAACATCGTGAATTGTCAAGGATAACTGTTATTGATGGTCTTGAAGTTTGCATCGTTTGACCGCAATGAAAGTTCTTTTTTATATTTCGGTATCCTTATTTTTATTGTTATACAAAATCTTTTTTGTAGATTCATATCGATCGCTAAATGAATATCTTTATTATGTTGAAGTTTGTTGCGTTGGAATGCGCAAAATTCATTATTTTTCATCATTCCATTTTTTTTCGCCCGATATAGGCCGTGAAATCCATTCGAACGTTTTCGCATATTTTTATTAGAGAAATTTACTATCTCGGTTTGCAAAAAGAAGGCTTTCAATTATGATCAAAATAAAGAAACGAAGAAGAAGAAACCAGACACCTACATCCTAAATTAACAGGATAAGGTTTTGGATTACCACAAAAGCCAAGAAATAAAAACGAAAAAAGAATTTCCGTTGCGTCCCAACAATGCAAACTTCAGCATCATGCATTCCAACGATGCAAACTTCAGCGTCATATATTTTAAAGAGTTATTGCAACGTTTTTGTAGGCGAAATGTGAGAAAAGAAATTAAACGAATCCACAAATATTAACTTCCAGGGCATTCCAACGATGCAAACTTCAACCTCATAGTTATTGATGTATTTAAGGCCTTAGTCCACAGTGACGGGTATAAAATCATGTGCGAATTTAACAATTGTTTTTCGTATGAAAAAGTAATTCACTATTAAAATTAATTACACATCTATTTAATATTAATATCAAGCTGTTAGAAAAAATATATATTTTTTTCGATGTACAAAAATAACTTCAACAATTTTCACTCGATTTACTTCAAATTTAAAAGTTATGTTCCTAATTGCATTTCGCAGAGAAGTACGTACGGAATTTCTGATTGATCGAAAACTTTTCATTTTATGAGCAGTTTATGAGCAGTTAAAACGAAATTTTTCACTGAAAATTCATATCTTAAGTTCAAATACCTACAACCTTTTTTCGACAGCTTACCATTTTGGCAATCTTCAAAATGGCAAAAAAGTATCCAGTCATACAAAAGTTTTATTTGATAACGCAAAGAGAACATTTTTTATTTCTTATTTTTATTTCAATTTTAATGTTGTATTAAAATTTATATAAACTTCATTTTTTTACGATATACAAACTTCATTGCTTATAAATACTTTTCCAAATGAAAACCCTCAATTTTGGCAACCCTGTGTATATATTGTGTGCAAAATCCCGACCTCGTCATCTCAATCCTGCCATCGACACAAAAATATTGAAAATCGACTTGTTTGTTGGAAAACAATGGAAATTTCTTTTTAATAGATTGATTCCCTCATTTTCATTATCATCCAGAATCTTTTCTTACATATTTCGGCTGAAGATCTCTAGTAAAGATAATAAAAAACAATTAAGTGATTTTCAATGGTAAGATGTGCTAAAAAAAATTGGGCTCTGACACTTTCGTTGCGTTACAACGTGCAAACTTTAACAGCATTTATTGTGCCCATACTGCACGCGAAACTATCGGACCAACGATATGAATTGTACTTGAAAAAAAAACAGAATGAAAATAATCCTCACGGATGTTACACACCATAGCCGTTGAACTGTTCACGAATTCACGACGCAAATGTTTTTCTAATGTACGTACCGCACGAGGGACCAATGACCTTGAGCCGAGGCGTAAGCCAACTTTAAAAAAATACCCAAACGCGCTCTCGCCTGCCCGCCATAAGGAACGTTCTATGAAAACGTTTTTTTTTTCAGTCTTTGAATTATAGTTATTGATACATACAAATTCGATCTTCGGTTTTTCGCGACAAATCATTTTGTTTCGCCCACACTCAATTACTTAAAAATCCATCTCTCAACTGAGTGCCAGACACTTTCATTCTTCATCGATTTCTCTCTATTTTTTCGACATGCGGGCTTTCATCACTTCGCGAAACTTTGATCCGTCGCCCATAAATATTCGATGCTGCGAAATAAAATAAAAAAAAGATTTTCTTTGAATTCTATATTTAAAAAAAAAACATTTTTTTTTAAAATCCATTAAACGAAGGATTTTTTGTATTCTATGAAAAAAAATAATTCCTTTAAAGTCTATTTATTTAAATAGATCCTTCAAACTCTATTTAAAAAATGAATCTGAAAATTCTATTTTATTTTTTTCGGAAATTTTATTTTTAAAAAATAATCTTTGAAAATTGTATTTTTTTTTAAATTCTATTAAAAATAAGATTTTTTTTAATCTACTGAAATGTAGAATTGTTTTTGAACTCTATCAAAAACAAGAATTATTTTTTAACTCTATCAAAAACAAGAATTGCTTTTTCATTCTATTTAGAACACGAATTGTTTTTTCAAATCTATCAAAAACTAGGATTATTTTTTATTCCATTAAAAACGAGATGTTTTTAAAATTTACGTGGAAAAAGAATTGTTTAAATGACATTAAAAAAAATATTATTTAATTTCACAGAGTAGAATATTTATGGACGAGAGATCCAAGTGGCGCGAAGTGACGAAAGCCCGCTATGTCGTCAAAATAGATCAAAATCAGTAAAGAATAAAAGTTAGTTGTGCTAAATGGAGAAAGATGGATTTTTAGCTAATTGAGTTTTGGCAAAACAAAAGTATTCCTCATGAAAAGCCGAAGATCAAATTCGGTAATTATCCGTAACATTGATTCGATGACTTCAAAAGCTCTCCATCTCTTTACTCATCCTCGTACCTCGCGTTTTTTCTAATTTTGTGGATTCTTTACTGGGCGAGTGGCGATACGAATTTCGAGATAAGTAGTATTTAGTCTCGGCTCACACCAATCGTTTTTAATTCCACCGTATGTTTATCCGCATTTTTCCACATACATATGTGTTTCAAGAGACGCGAAATGTTATGTTGCGACTTTTTACCCCTCTTGGAAATACACAATGATTGTATCGTTCCAAGCGAGCGAGAAAAACAATTTCCCGCCAATTTTCTTAACCCTGATTGAAAAAAAAACCTCTGCGATATCAACGAAGCGATTAATGGAACGAATCCAAGCAATGGAACAACAAAGTTTATTCGGCGGCGTTGCGAATGCGGTTTTTGTGTGAAGTAACAATAATTGGCTCTGTCAATAATGGGCTAACTAATAGTGCGACTGTATTCACATATGTCGTTAATGGCCTTTGATTACCCTAACAGAAAAAAGCCAAGTTAATTTGGATATCAGTGTAAAACGATAGTTTTTTACAACACAAAAACGTTCGAAATACGAGTATAGTTCAAGATTTCACTGTAGAATGACAAACTCAGTACAGGAAGCACGCAAGAGTGAATACGATTGGCAATTTTATCTGCAAAACAAAGTCCTGATATTTCGGGGTAAAGCTTCCGCGTGTATTATCACCACGTACACTAGTTTATTTTTAGCCGTCTTATCGCCCACTAGCACCCGCTACACTGCTCGACTAAAAAACTTTCTTTTATTTTTTTCAATAAATAATACGATTCGATCACTTACCGCACATGGTGTCGCTGCAATGACGTTCAAACACTCTCGAAAGATCGTCCGGTCTATGAAAGCTGGTACGTCAAGTTCTTACGCGAGGCGCACACGATATCACACTTCGAAAGCGACCCCAAGCCGTCTGAGCCGCGAGACTTCACTTGCTACGGTTTTTATGAGGCACACATCCGTATCCACCAATAGGAAGTGAAAAAGGCATACACGTTGAGAGCTACTCACTGACAGCTGGTCAACATCGGCTGCGTCTCGCGCTATCTTCTCGCGATCGCGTTATTTACAATACTCTCCGAACGCAACGGTAACGAGTGGGGGACACGTTTTATTTATGCGATGTCGCAAAATGATGATAATCTCATTGTGGCGCGTAATGGAGTGATCACTCTTATCGGCACAAGGCGACGACTATCGTGGATTTTTTCTCCGGTAGGCTCGTCTGACTCGCGCAGTAGGGGAGGGGAGCTTTGGAGTTTGCCGTCGTGGCGCAGCACCTGTCGCTCGCGCTCGTTCGAAATATTCTCGATCAATTTTTCAATGCCCGATGCTCCCAAATAAACTCGCATTTACGGGCAAACATCTGTTTTCGTGCATATTGTAATGAATTATAATTCAATCTTACAATGCTCAGACATGTAGTTACATGATTCGGGTATGGAATCATAATTTCAGTTCATAACATTGTCGATTTAATGAAGGAAACTGTACACGGCTAAACGATTGTTATAAATTTTTTGTGAATTGTTATATACGATTCGCTTTCGAAATCATTTGCATTGAAATTTTCACGTAGAATTTCAAAAACACCTCAGTTGAATTGTAGAAGAAGTTTTTCAGGTTACGTGAAAAGTTTTGTCATACAAGACATACGAGAAAAGACGAAAATGACCGAATACTGACGAATACTGACGAAGATCAAAGCAATGCTTTTACTTTTCATTTCCCACCGTTAAAAATCCACTTTTTTCCCTAAAGTATTATCGCAGGTGAAATTTTATCTAATTTCTCATGCAAACCAAAAGGGAGTCAATTTACGTGAAAGCATTCGATAATCCACTCGCAGTGATGTAACGCGTTGTGACGATTGCGATGACCTTTTTTACTCGATATATTTTCTTTATGTATAGTTATGTATATCCACGTGGCGAAATGAGACACACGAATAGCGCCTTTTGCCTTTCACTTTTCTTTCTATATCCAAACTACGAGGTGCCCTTCCGTATGACGAATAATTCTCGAGATCAATTTCGCTTTACACCGTGCTAAGAGTTTACGTAGGTTGAATGCAGCAATAATCTCGTATTGCGTTCTAGCTACAAACACGTTCTATTGCAGACGGGAAAAAATTGGCGGAGTTTATTTATTATAAAATAAAGACCCTCGATTGGTGCTGAAAATAGCCAATTGTTTTTATCTCACACTCGCGCAATATGACGTAGCGTTATTATTCTCATAAATGTACAAAAATGTTTTAAGGGGTTAGGCTACAGTGAATATTTCAAAAAATCGTTCGTCGTTTGCCGCAACTCAAATTAAAGAGGATGGTTGAACATATGGCGAGGGAATCGCCGATTGAAGATAAACTTAGGATTACAACGATAGAACTCGTAGTAAAACTTTAAACGTGTCTTTTTCGAAACTGTTTTCAAAAACGGTATACACGATTTGTCGATACCTGATGAACGGATTGACTTGAAATTTGGTACCCTTATTCAGTGTAATGGTAGTTTAGTCGTGACCGACGTTTTCCTTCTTAACATATTTTTCATTAGTTATCAACAATAATAATGTCATTTTTCCTCGAAAAATCAAAAAAAAATTTATTGAAACACGATGACAAGGAAGCTCTATTAAGTCCTATGATACCCAATATTAAATATCTACTTTAAGGAGGTTGAAGCTAAGTTGAGTCAAATGGCGGTTTGATTTTTTTCGCACCGAACCTCAAAAAATGCATACGAGGTATAAATCCATTCTGTAGATGCTGATTGTTCAGAAAATATGTAATTAAAGAGAATAATTATGCATTTTTCAATTTTTATTACCTAAATAAGAAAAACTTCTAGGTTACTACCACCTTAAAAAAGAATAACTTTATTAATGATTGTTATGAACAAAAAACTGCGTCAGTGAATTTTTTATACAATTCAGAATGGAATTTTGCGTAATTTGTAATGATGCCTACTTCAAACATATATAGAGGAGTAGGAAAGGGAAAAGTAGAAGATAAATTAAGAGGGTAGCTGAGAGTGGAGATGAATGTAAATATGTGTAATTTTTTTAGGAAGATAAAAAGAGAATGTAAGGAAAGAGAAACTATGGTAATGGAGAGAGGGAGAGAGAGAGAGAGAGAGAGAGAGAGAGAGAGAGAGAATGTAGAGTGTGACGAAAATTAAAAATAATAAAACATGAAAGATATAACTTAGATTGTAAGAGAGCGATGTTAAATGATATAACAACTTCGTAAAAAGCCGAAAAGGCGATGCAAATAAAACTTCATACTACTACTACTAATGATGCCTATTTATATTTATGTCACGAGATTATTTATGATTACCATTGAATAATGTTAAGTGTTACCGACATAAGGCAACATCGCGGACATTGGCAGCAATGCTCTTCATTCACCAGCTAAGATTCGTAGCCTTTTATCAAACCAAGCCAAAAAAAATTACATCACTCGTAGCGTGAAAGTCTTGGCCATCGAACCGCACGTAAAATTACGCACATTAAAATATTTTTTATCTCTGGTGTTTTGAGGTGAAAGAATTGCGAAAAATTCGTAGACTCAGTTTGGTCTAGACAATAAAATATATATTTTTTTAAATCTTGTATTGTGGCTAACGCTTCACCCTCCTTAATAAAAAAAACATTTTTTTCGTTGCTAATGAACCAGTTGGCCAAATTTCACCGTTGAGCACCTCACGTTCAAAGGTCCTTTATGAGATTTTTTATAACTTTTTCAATTATTATTATTTTTTAATGAAACTTGGTACGCAACTTTGTTAAATAAAAATAAATACCCAAACGTTTTTTCAATCACCCTACTTGGTGCTTCCAAAATTGTTTTTTTTAATAACTCTGATTTTCGAATTTACACAGTAGCCTAACTCCTTAGTTACTTCCTCTATACCTTCATTCAACGCTGGATTGAGTAATTACCAGAATCAATACGAGATATCGACTTTGAGCAGTTTGCCTACAATTCAATATTTTTAGAGGACAATCAGGGTCACTCCGTTATTTCTTGTTTCTATTAGTAACCATCAAGACTCCATAATGCCTCGTGTTTCAACTATAACGTAGTCGGACTTTTCGAGGCTGAACGTATCACAGTTGCCCGAAGAGTTTCGATGGCGTCTACGACACAGTGAGCGGATCGAAAGAAAAGTGTCATTTCACGCATCCACGTGTTACTAGTCAAGGTAACTGAATTCGTGTATTCTTCAAATATCATTCGTGTTACTCGACGAGTGGCCCCGAGTGACCAATTCGCCATCAAACTGCATCAAACGTGCCTCAACGAAGAATTAGGCATTTCTAATATTAGTAAGTTAAAATGTAAATCTGTAAATTTGTAAATTTGTAAGATAATTTCGATATTTGTAAGCTCCTGCCTTATTTTCAATGCGTTTCAAAGGGAAAAAAATTACCCGCGTCGTTTTTAATAGCTGGTGCAAGATTATTGAACTTGGTTTTATTTTACGCTGAGGCTAGGCGCCCGGTTAGCGGACGAATAAGCGTATGTTATTCGTCCGGACAGCGGTTAATTTCACACGGTTTACGCTGTACAACGCCCCAAACAAACAAGTCCAAACACACAAACCCAAACAAATCAACCCAAACCCAAACAAATCAATCCAAACCCAATCATGCATACCCAAACCCAAACATGCATACCCAAAATGACAAACCCAAACAAACCCAAATTTAAAAATCCAAATCCAAATTAAAACCCCAAACCCAAACAAACCCAAATTTAAAAACCCAAACCCAAATTTAAAAAACCCAAACCCAAATTTAAAAAACCGAAACCCAAATTTAAAAACCCAAACCCAAATTTAAAAACCCAAACCCAAACACAACTAACCAACACAAACCCAAATCCAAACAATATTATAAAGATTTTCTTCGGATGACTACATGTAGATTATTCTTCCGGATAGTTCGTTTAACAATTTAATACTAGCTTACACGAAACACAATAAGATGTACGCCTACTAGAAATACGGCGTGAACCGAGCCGCTATCCGGGAGAATAACATAGGCTTATTCGTTCGATAACCGGACGGGGAGACAGTCCGTTTGTTTTAATATTCATGTATATATATAATGTCAGAGTTTATAACGTGTTTTATCGTTTTCAATGAACTTTACGCCAAGATCTACTTTTTCAGATTGCCTATTATTTTACAGTAACTAGAGTGGCTAATTCATAAATTTTTAAGCCTAGCGGTCTCGTTGAATTTATCGACAGAAACCCCCATGCACTACGTTTTTGTGATACCGAAAACATCAGCAATAACAATAATGTAAATGATAAAGTACATTGGAGGAAAAAAGACAACAAAAACACAAACGCGAAGTCGATTATAGGGATTGTCTTATGCACTTGGTGTACGTCATTACGTAAATTGTTTATTTTTTCACATTGTGTACGGATAAAAGGGCCTTTGTAAGATGCACAGTTTGGAGCGAGCCAGAGAGATAGAGAGAATGTTCAGGGATCGTCATAGTGTAAAATTGGCATAAAATCGATCTTTTTTTGCATTATTCGATAGTATAGACGGTTATAAACATGCTGTTCATATACTTACATAAACATAAGTAGACAATTTTTATGAAAATCCCCGACTCGAAACATTAAACGCATTTTTCTCGAAATGTCGTTTTTCAAAACGGAGTACACTCTCAAAGGACGACTTTCGAAGCCATCCGTCTCAAATTTTGACACAACACTCTTCACGTCATTCTTTATCTTGCTATGGAAGCTTTTTTTTAATCTTCATATTTTTTATTAACGAAAAACTGTGGAAAATATAGGCTAAATTCGATACTTTTTTTCAAACTGCTGCCATTTTGTCAATTTTGATTTTAAAACCCTCCATAGCAACAGCATAGGCTTACATACTGATTTATAATCTTTTCACAAATGTCCCAGATAATATTTACGGCCACGACCGTGTAGGCTGTGAGGACTGCTTATTTCGAAGACACTTTCAGCCGTTAAAAAAAGGGAAAAATAAATTAAAATGAATAATTAAAAATGTATTTTCTGTTCTTCATGATTGCTCTGATTTGACATGAAAAAATCCGACTGATCAGCGTATTTTAACCGTCGGAAAAAAAAACGCGAAAATCAGCTATTTTTCGACCCGTTACACTGTGATGATCCCTTAAGGGGGTATGATCACTTTCACCGGGTCGAAAAAGAGTCTAAATTTATTTTACCCAAAGCTGCTCTGAATGATGTTTACTTCTGTTGATTATTCGTATTATTGATTATAGTGTGCCCAATGTTGTGGTAAATGATGAATTTATTGCACGTGAATAAATAAAAACTGAAAAATTAGATCGTGATCGTGGTTTTTCTGCTCACGTATCCAACTAAACCCGTTGGAAAACTGAAATTCGATAGATTAGATATAATAGATATTGTAAAAAAATAAGAAAATCAATCTTCACCGTGTAGTCAAAGCACATTACAAGAAAGTTTCAATTTCCGGTTGAAAATGGTCAGAACGACGAAATAGCACCCACAGACTTAGCAACGTCGCGAATAACAGCTGATGCGTTTGGCGAACATAACCTAGCTTTGTTTTGAAATTAATTTGAATGGAAGCCGCCACAAAATAAGCAAACAACAATTTATGGAGTTTTATCATTTATCACCTATCAATAATAGATATAATTATATTCTGCCTGTCGTGTTAATTCCGCTGAGATAATTCAAGCCTATTTTAATAAGTTTCCGGCTGATTTTTTGTTGTCTCTTTAGTCCGTTTTTATGGTGGATATGTTAATATTATTATTACAAAGATTACTACCGAGTCGTCGACGATCTAATTTTTCAGTTTTTATTTGTTCACGTGCAATGAATTCATCATTTACCACAACATTTCGCACACTATAATCGATGATACGAATAATCACATAAGTAAACATCAATCAGAGCAGCTGTGGGTAAAGTAAATTTAGACTCTTTTTTAACCCCGTGGAAGTGATCGTACCTCCTTAAGGTATTCCTTCCGCGGAGGGCCACACTTTTTGGGACATAAGGAGGGCTCTCGTGATCAATTCGTTAATTACAGTGGGGCTTTAAAAAAATAAGTCACGATCAATTAATTTGCGCGATGAAACGGAATAAAAAAAAATTTCGTGCAAATTTCGTACACTCAGTTGAATTTTGCATCGTTGGAATGCAATGAAAGTTAATTTTTCTTCCCTTGAGCGCGTTTTTTTCGCCGATTTAGGAAGCTATAATAGCTTGAACGGTTTTTTTTTCTTCACCTCATAAGGGATTCACGATTTTGATCTACAACAAAAATTGTAGATGATAATGAAAATAAAGAAATTTAAAAAAAACGAACAGGACTTTCGTTGCATTCTAACGATGCAAACTTCAACGCCATACGTTTAGGCGTTTTTACATTTTATCTGATAAGTCGCAGCTACGAATATTCTTCTGCTAGTCACATTTTTCTAAGTTTTATCATTGATATTTTTTTCAAACATTTGGGTGACCCCCTGTTTTGATTGACGTTACGAAGTCGATAGAATTTTTTGCACGCGTTGAGCAGTTTATATCAGGCATCTATAATTATTGAGCTTATTTATTACTACATGGTTGCCACGCATTATCGACAGTTTTGCGAATATTCCAAGGAGGTTGGGGCCAAATGAAAAACATGATTTTTTAAAGATCAAATATTTGAAAACGTTGAATATTAAAATAAAGTTTAAAATCGACTGAAATTCGGAAAATAATTTCAACACGGTGAAGTAAAAAAAATGAATTTTAAGCAAACATAGAACCTGTTTATGATAATCAGAAACTTTCATGTCGGTGCCAATCAATGAAAAATAAATGAAACACTTAACTCCAATAATAATTGTGTAGTTGTGTATGGACGAAACGAATGCAAATGTATAAATCTTTAGAGTAAATTAGTTTTTAGTTTTTCAAATTGTCAATGTTGCCTGCTTTTATTTTTTCAAAAAATATTTTTTACAAAAATTCGTTCTATGATTTTTAAGACAAGTCTCACCGTGGGCCCATTTATCCTTTTATTTTTTTAGAATTAATCATATTTTTTTTAACGATTTTTATCATTTTAATGTCCAGTAATGATTTTGTAATTTCCAATTCAGCTTCGACAGGCCTGAAACGGTTTGATTTTCATTCGTGCTAAATTTGTTAAAACCAATTTTTTTTTTTAATTGGGAATCACTTTTTTTTAGTAAATTCAGTGCAAATGAAAAATTTCCTAAACGAACCCAAACAAACGAAAACATGGATCGAACCCAAATTTGTCAAAACTAATTTTTTTTTAAATTCGGAATCACTTTTTTTTTATAAATTCAGTGCAAATGAAAAATTTCCGAAACGAACCCAAACAACGTAAACATTGATCGAACCCAAACAACAGAAACATCGATCAAACCCAAACAAACTTGAACCCAAACGAACCCAATCAACAAAAATATTTATTTTTATACTGTGCAGTTTTCATTTCGATTCGTTTTCATTTTTCGTAATTCTTGCAAAAAGTAAATTTCCTGACTTTCCTGATTGCTCCGGGAGGAAAGAAATTCCCTGAGTTTTTCCTGTTTCCCATATCGTCGTAGATATTGCAAAACGTTCTATATATTTGTGACCATAATATTTACCATTTTAATTCTCAACGCATCCGTAAGACGTTCCGTCAATAACAAATCAGAAGGCTTCATTCAGTTGATGCAATACGTCACGTGACCCCAAGCTGCAACTTTTCGACATTGCAGAGAGTAATTTGGCTCTCTTGTAAAGTCGTCCGAAAATCACATAGAACGAATTACAATATCAACGAGGTTATGCGTAACAGCCATGTATCAGATAGAAACGTGTATAGCGTGTCATCTCCATAAAGCGTCGTATGAATTAGACGATTTTTAGTCGTCATTTTTCGTGGAAAGTTCGATAACTTGGTTTGTAACATTACCAGCATACTGAGACGTATTTTTCACTCGATTATAGAAGAAAATCAGCTAATTGGTAAATATTCGAGTTCGTGAAAGGAATACGTTAAGTCACAGGTGTGAGGTAGAAGTGAAAGGCCCGAGTACGTAAAAACTTGCAAGGGTATACGAAGGACCGTTCGGAGTTTAAAAAAACACACTTGTAGATTTATAATTAACTGATGAGAACGTTACTTAATTTGCAGTGATCTTCTTTTTTCTCCTGAAAAATGGCCAATATTAACGGCGACAATGTCTTGATCGTCTTTGATTCTTTTATGTGATGCTTCCGACGTTCATTCGCCTCCGAAGGGCGTACAATATTTTCTTAACGCTGTACGAGAGCCCGGGATCATGAAATAAATGAATCGTTGCTGCATTCGTTTTTCTTTACCGTAGAAAAAAGTGTTTAATTTACGACGTAAGAGCTTATACGTTAGTAATACCGGAAGAAACAAAATGCTTACAACATTTATAATAAAGAGAACATTTTTATAACATTCAATTACATTAAATAACAAATTATAAAAGATTCGTGAACTTTGCGTTTTTTTTTCTCCTGTTGTTTCATTCGAATTTCGTCACTTTGGCGCGATCGATGGGCGAGCAAAAAGCGGGGCAAGACACGAGGCCGGACACGACAATTTTCCAAGTGTCGAGAGACGCGAAACTCCTAGGTAAACGAATTTACTGCGTCAACGTGACGAAATTCAAATTCTCGTTACACAATAGAAATAATAAATATGTACAATGACGAGACATATGCGTAAAAAAAACCCGATCAGCTGAAAAAGAAATCGTGACTGAATCGTCGAACTTTGCAACATGCTCGATCGAAAACGTGTTCTTGACTTTTTCGACTTTTATTCGCGAATTTCCTTTACAGCTTATTTTCCTTTCTCTCCACTTTTTTTCCAATAAATAAGTCGAGAGAGAGAGAGAGAGAGAGAGAGAGAGAGAAAAAGAGAGAGAGAGAGAGAGAGAGAAAGAGAGAGAAAGATAAAGAGAGAGAGATAAAGTAAATCTAATTTTCTAATGCGTATTCCCATCGTTTCAACAAGTATATAAATAGTGGCATTTGTACAAAGCAAAAGTCCCAACCTCGAGTAACATAAAAAAAAGAAGAAATAAACGAAAAGAAATGTACTCATCGTACTCCACATGACTTGATTCTCGAAGTTTCGTTTCTCGTTATTCGGAAATTTTCGCAAAATGTCTCGGCAGCGAAAGATATTTCCACAATTTTTTCCTTCTTTTTTTTCTTGCGTAGTCTACTAACTAATCCTATACGCATAAATCGTGTCTATTATCTAGTAATCTCACAATTTCAACCATTTAACAAATACGCGACGAGAAAAAAAAAGAAAAAATAAAATAAATACGTGTTCTCTCTAGCGCGTCTCTCTCAACTCGGGATTCGTTCGACCGTCGGATCACTCGAGTCACGCTATTTTCCTCAACGTTCCTTTTTATCCGTACACGATGAACGCTCGTGCGCACGCGTCCTTTATTCGTATAAGAGAAACATTTCTAAGCAGAGAAGCGATTTTTTTCTCCTTCCGTTACAAAGGAGCGCAAAGGAGAGAGAAAAGAATTGCTTTTACAATTACAGATTTTTGTTGTTGTTGTTGTCGAATCGTCTATCACTATTTCGTCACACCATACATCATCACCGCCATCATCATCTTCATATAAAAATAAACACGCAATGCGAAGCTATCCAGCATTGCTTTGTACATTCGCCTGTGCTCCAATGAAAACAAACAATCAAATTAATGAATCATTTGATCATTGCCAAACCATTTCCAAACCTAACCACAGTGTTTACGTGTGCTTATGTGCTTGTGTAGAACAAAAGAAACAAAAGAAGGACGAGAAAAGAGAAGTAACGTTAGCGCCTACAAGATTCTATCGCGTTTCCGCGAGGGAAAAACCCATCGAGATGGCCCGATACTGACTACTACTTCCACCCACAAACTTCGCAAGGACGATAGTCATACGTGTGTAAAAAAATGAAAATGAAATGACAAAGAGCAAAAAAAACGTTATCAACTATCGATCCTTATCTCACAATTAAATCAGTATGTGAAAAAAGTAATTTCAACCCTTCCCGTGAGTACCGTCACGAGACTCCTTCGGCGCACGCTACGGTTAACATACACATAATTGAGATCGCATTTTAACGTGGGGAAAAATCAACGTCTGTCCGATTTATCGCCCGTTTTTCTTCTTCTTTTCTTTATACATATATAATAGTATATAATATATATTCACTTCATTACGCGTTAAGATTTAATCGTAGTTGTTTTTCCAAAACTTATCCAAGTATTTAAAAAAAAAAGGATAAACGATAAATTTCTCGTTATTATCAACGAGCTTCCGAAACGCAATCTTTCCGAGTATCGAACACGTTCGTTGATCTTGTTTTGGGAAAAAAAAGAGATATCGCTCCTCTCGTTCGTCTCGAAACGCGACAAACGAAAAGCCGAGATGTAAAATACTCGGAAAAATGACGGAGCTATTTTTACTTTTTCCAACTCTCCTAATGGTGCCTCGAAAAATGATTCATTCGACTAAAAACGTATTCGAAGTGCACGCGAGAACGATTCTTGCGAATGAGCCCGCTCTCGTAATTATATCATTGATAATTACAGTTACTATTAAATTTATCACTGACAACACGAGACGTTGCCTCCGATAATAACTATCGATGGCACTGTCACTGATGCAAAATGAAGCGAAATAATGGGGGAAAAACGTGTCAGTGACGATGTCATTGATAAGCAGTTATTGGCGTTATCGTCGATAACAGCAATGGCATTATCGACAACGAAGTTCGGTGAAGTTATCGTAATCCGGTTTAAAACATCGACGTTACGATCGCCAATGACGTCGATGACATCACTGAAGTCATCAACGATCGAACAATGTCACTGATAAGGAGCATCGTACCGAACGTACCATTACTGCAGCTTTATTTACGTACAATTTTCAAGATCAACGATCGACAACGAAATCTGACGAGAGAGCGAGGATTTCGCGGTCGATCGCGCGGCCGTTCTCGCGAACGAGTTACCATCGCGTCGGTCGCGAATTATCTCGAAGAAAGAAGTAAAGTTCACCGATTTACATGGTTCCTCCTCCGCGACTCGACAATATTTACACGTTATTTTATCTAATGACGAAATGAACCAATTTCTTCACCGCTGTTTTTTTCTCCCTTTACTTTTCCTCCCTAACGTCTAATACGTGCTTACCGGTTGTAGAATAAAACGACCGGCTAGCGAAAAGAAAACCTGTTATGTACAGATACGAACAACTAAACAACGATCAATGGGAGAAAGCCCGAACACGATCGAACGATGAGCACACGAAAGTCTACAACTCCGTCGTTCTCAAATATATGAAATTCGAGTGCCAAAGCACGAGAGAAGGAGAGAGGGAAAGAAACAGAGTACAGACAATTTCCCTGGATCAAAGACAAAAAGCTCACTCGGGAACTGTACGAAAAGATACTTGACTGAAGTTTAGATTTAAATGCCGATGATCGTGAATATTGGTGGAAGACTGTATTGAGCATTGAACGCGCCATCGTAGATTAATCTGAACATAAATCAACGTCTCTTTTCTATGTTTCTTTCCACTCTCGTGACCTCTGTTCCTTTGTTTCTCGAAATTGTGGGACGCGCACCGCCTGTTGAAACTGGCGCACTTTACACAGGTTTTTTTTCGTCCCCTGGATCGAATTTTACAGAGCTGCGGCTGCAACATTTCGTCTGACGGCTTGTTCCAAAGTGTTCCGGGATATTGGTCGCACGAAAGAAATAAATACATATATTCTCCTCGGGAGTATTGCCTTTCGCACCAAATTGCACGATTACGTAAGCCCGAAATTTACTCGCGACTGCAAGTCGCCTGTGTGGCGTATTCTTGTATATCGGCGCGCGCGCGCGCGCGCGCGTGTGTGTGTGTGTGTGTGTGTTTACGCGTGTGTGCTCTGCGGAACGGGTCACGCAACGTATAAATATCTTAAAGAAATTTCTTCAGATACTCGTAAAACTCGACTCTGTTGCGACGCTTTTTTGAATCAACGTCGGACTCGGCTTCCACCTCGATACCCTCGGAAAATTCATTTTCAGCACCTGTAGACATTATTCAATGAGCACGTGTTCACCGACGAGTCGTTCGAGTGAAAAAATAAAACATATGCTTTCGACAACCGATACTCACATGTTTCCTCTTCGCCCGAGGATGACGATGAGGAGTCGCTGTCGCTGCTCGAGCTCTCCGAATTTGCCGACAACGAGCAACGATCGTACTCTTCGGGCTCGAAGTAAACCTCCGCACCGGGGAATATGTACTTCCCTGGTGATATTTGATAGTACGCATTTTCTGTAAAGTGTCAAATATCTACGTTTTACATCTCTTCGTGCGAGTGTTGCGGGAATTCGTGGAAGTCTCCCAAAATTGAGGTAATGTTCGTAAATTTCACTGCGATCTTAGAAATCACGTCTGTCAACAGCGGGAGGGGGGGGGGGGGCTTTAAACCGCAATTTCTTTATTTTTCATCCCGACAAAATAACAAGAAGTGCCAACGATTTTTTCTAAATATTGTTTCCATCGTCGGGATGACTTGGGAAAATGTTTTTTTTTTGTATATACATTTTTTTGGGGAATACTCAATTGGCTGAACATGAAACGGTTGTCCATTTGCTCGAGCAAAGTGAGCACAGTGAGAGGTGATGAAAAAGTAGCCCATAACGGTCAGAGAGGCAACGTAAGGGTGAATAGTAAAAGTATGATGGAGAAATATCTGAAAATTAACTGGAAAGAGTGATTTTAATCGTAAACGAGAACAAGTGCAACTTTTTTATTCATTTTATGAAAAGTATTAGGTAAGGTAGTCCTATCGCTTCACACTAGTCATACCACTGATCATACTTGAGACCTGTACAATTTATATTTTTAATATATGCAAACAAAATAATTTGTAATAACTGAAATTTTCCATTTGTAAACTGTTTAATGAATGTTCACATTAAATTAGAAAAATAAAAAAATAGCTGTCCCAACGATTCGCGTAGTATTTATAGGTTTGATGTTTGGCAACATTGTTTCTATCTCCGTCTCTTTTTACTCATTCAGGCGAGTCCATCCATCCATGCTCTTCAAAGTCGATCTGTCAAAACAATGTCACGTGCGGGAAATGTAAAGCATTGTATTCGGGCCATGACTGGTAAAAAAGTGTGGGAAATTTGTGTCGGCGAAATATATCGGTTAAAAATAAAATATGTGCGGAAATTGGAACGAGTGAGATGAGGTTACGACTACAGTCAGTTGTTGCCTTACTGTCACGTCTCTTTATCGTAGCAAGTGGTAATAAATCGAATACCGGAAGTTCAAATTAAACTTGATACTACATGAAAATTAGGTCAATAAGCGTATTTTTTTCTGAGAGCATTGAATTACTACAAGTGTTAAGTGTGTAAATCTGATTATTTTTAAGAATCTGACGGATTCTCACCATTGTATGCACTTTTGTAGCGACCGGAAATTGGGTTTTTGTATGTAGTCTCGAGATCCCTTCACAAAAGTACGCAAATTTTATATTTTTTTTTCCTCTGTAATAAGGTCGATAACCGACCCTGAAATTTTACAGAGACGATTATTAATATATTTAGTGAAGCTCAAAAAAAATATATGAAAATCCTATGAATTGAAGCCTGTCAATAGGACTACCTTTAAAAAAAGGCGTCTGCATCTTATGTGCCATTTTACGTTGCTTGCCTATTGCACTTTGAGGCGCCTATAGAAGCTTGAAACTCGCAGACTGCGATCTTTTTATACGCAACCCACCTGTCACTTTCACCCGCTAGAGGG
The DNA here is from genome assembly GCA_951751655.1 of Ophion costatus. NCBI lineage: Eukaryota > Metazoa > Arthropoda > Insecta > Hymenoptera > Ichneumonidae > Ophion > Ophion costatus. Next base: position 34,597,859 of record OX632356.1, read on the forward strand.
CATATTGTGTTATAACGTAAACAGAACACGACGTTTAGTGACAGTGGCTTTGGTTATGCCCGCGTTTCTACTATTGTCGAATTTTCCTTAAATAAATCAGTTGTGGAGAAATTGTGAAGAATGCATCTGTGCTGTGCAATTGGATGCAATTATCGTCCATTATTTTGTCCATTCGTATAACTTTAGCACAGGGCTGGTACCGCGAAAATGAACCGCGCGCGTTGATAGCTTCGTTTCTTCACGTTATATTTACGTGGCGCCATCTGCGCTGAGCTTTGCGTAAGGTTCCCTATGGCACTGTTTTATAGCCTCGAGTATTTACCTCAATTTGGCATGAAGATTTCGTAAAAAATCGAGATTTTTTAAAGATTTTTGTGAAGAGTCAGAATGCTCACAATTTCCCCTAAAATGGCAGGTAATTTTTATAAAATACGATACCCGTGAAAGTTCTGACAGTTTAATCGACATAGTTCATTGATTAGAGCAACGTTCATGGCAAACGACGATCGTTTCCATAGATAGATCGTGACGGTTTAGTATCAAAATTGTTATGCGCTGCATCGAAACTCGCGACAGGAAGATTGTGAGAGGCGTTCATCCGTTACGAGGAATTGCAGCCAATGAACAACGAGAAATAAAATTGAGGGAAGTTCTCGTCGTGCGACCAGAAGTGCGCAAGTGATAGCTGTTTTGCAGATTCAAGTGTTTCTCTGAATCGACTGATATGTAAAAGAAAAGAAGCGTAGGCCCCTTTGTGAAAAGACTGAATGTTTGTCCGAAGGAACAAATAGAAGATTTTCACTGCTCAACCTTGTGATCCGATAAGAAAAAGGATAATAATTACCAGGTACCGAACGCTTTGGATTTTTGTGTGAGTAATTCATGTATGAAGACTTTTGCAAAAATTTCACAATAATTCACTACATAATTGCGGTGTCATTGTAACGTATCGAAATTGTGCTTATTTTGTTCGATTGCGCATTACCAAACTGTACATGGGTTTGAAGTTTGCATCGTTGGAAGGCAACGATTTTTTTTTCTTCGTCACTTTCATTATTATCCAAAATCATATTTTGCAGATTTAGGTTAGTGATCGCTGAATAAGAATCATAAAAAAAGTTTTCGTCATTTTCGTAGCTTTAATCTGCCGAAGGAAATTGGGGAAATAGAAAAAAAAAGTCTTTCGTTGCGTTCCAACCACGCAAACTTCAGCGTCATGACCGTATGGCAACGCTGTAGGCAGATGGGTGGTTCGACGATGTCGAAGTTTGCTTCGTTGGAAGGCAACGAAAGTTCTTATGGTCTTGATGTTTGCATCGTTGGAATGCAACGAAAATTCTTTTTTATATTTTTCTTTCCTCATTCTTACTATTCTGCCCAATATTTTCTTGTACATCTAAATTATTGATTTGTAAATAAAGGACTTGAGGGTTTTTCCTAACGAAGATTCGCCAAAAAAGTTGGAGCGATTTGAAAAATAACAATTTTCGTTGCATTTTAACTATGCAAACGTCAATCATAAATTCTTTCTTCATTTTTTGTTTCTTCCTTTTCTTCATCGTCCGAAAGTTTGTGCAGCAAATATCAGCTGCAGATTTCTGATAAAGATTCTAAAAAACATTCTAGCGGGATTTTCGTAGTTGAAATTTATCGGAACACGTTGAGGCTGAAAATATTCGTTGCGTCCCAGCGAAGCAAACTTCAATATCATGACGGTTCGAGAATTGGGAACGTGGCACTATTTGCACCCGAATAAAGGTAACAGGCTACATTTACCTAGGTGAGTCAAAAAGTTGCATTTTCCAAAAATATTTTTATTCAATGGCATCAATTTTTAGCTATATTCCCCGAAAGATTCATTGAAATATTCCTAAAATTGAATGAACTGCTTCTAACAGTCGACCGGGCGAGCGGTCGCAACACCACGCCTCAAACTTTAAGGATGTTGAGTCCCTATGAAACATGTTAATGTTAATTGTTCAATAAATAGCTTCTTAATCGTCATGACATTTTTACACGACCTCCTGAATACTTCATGTAAGAACATACCAAATTTTCAGAATTCTATCATCTCTACTTCAATCTCCTTAGGGGTTGAAATAAAAAATGATAAGAAAATTCTGAAAATTTGGTATGTTTTTGTATGAAGTATTTAAGAGGTCGTGTTAAAATTTCACGACGATTAGGAAGCTCGTTATTAAAAAAGTAACATTTTGTTAAGAACAATTTTTAAAAGAAATAAAAAAAAATTTATCAATAAACTTCGTTTTGTTTCCGTTGCTTTCAGTATATTATAGATTTACAAAATTGAGAGGTCAAAAAAAAACTTATTGCAAAGTTACATCAGTTTCCATAAGACAACATTTAATTTGTGAATGTTAATTGTTCAATAACGAGCTTCCTAATTGTCGTGAAATTTTTACACGACCTCTGAAATACTTCATACAAAAACGTACCAAATTTTCAGAATTTTGTTATCATTTGCGATTTGAGACTCAACATCTTTAAACGCGTTTCTCTCGAAACGCTGCTTTCAACGTCGATGGACACGATATCTCGAGAACCGCTTAATGGATTGTTTCCAAATGTACAAGACCAGGGTTGTTACGTATTATTGACTGAGAAATTCCTCGACGTTTCCAGGTTTTCCATACAGGTTTAGTAAACATTAGATTTTGCAAATTACGTAGATTGGGGTCAAATAAAGAACACTTTGTTTTCATAATATATATATATTTTTTTTCAAGTTAAAGACCACAAGTCAAGCCTAGTTTCAACCATACTAGTATTTGTAAACGTTACAAACTATACGGGAAAAATTAGATATGTAGAAATAGCAACAAATAATTTTCTTAAAAAAAAAAAAAATTTAACCGACTTGAAAAAACAAATGAAATTCTCAATTTGATCCTTCTATTGAAAAATTATGTTTAACTGGATAACATAATCTTTTTTAAGCTCAAATATATGAAAATGTTAAAAATTGAAATAAAATTTTCAAAAAACTGAAATTCGAAAAATAATTTGAACGTAAAGCAAGAAAAATACATTAAAAGCAAATACAGAACCTGTTCTTTATTATAAACAGAATTTTTTCGACAGATCGAATGCAATGTAAAGACCTTTACAGTAAATTAGTTTTCAGTTTTTTTCAATTTTCAATGTTTGGTACTGACATAACGTTTTTTTATGTATATAATGAAGAATAATATAAATATTAAAAATATACAAAAATATTGAATTGTATACAGTTCAGTTTTTCTTGTCAAGTCGGTTTCATTTGTTGTAATTCTTGCAAAACTAAATTCTGAGAAGATTCCAGAGAATTTCCGAAATTCCCTGACTTTTCCCTGATTATTCCAGGAGGAAAGAAATTCCCTGAGCTTTTCCGGTTTTCCCTGTTCCCCACATGCGTAACAACCCTGAGGCCGATGAGGAACATTAAAAGCTCGCTGACGATCTCACTTTTTTAAATCGATCTTCATTTCTCAATACTAACGTAAAAATGACGGCTTTTTTCATAGATTCCGCATGCTCGAGTATAAATTCATGACCACGGTGTTAAAGAATGATTTAAAAAATCGATCGTCAGCCACTCGTATTTATTGTTAACTTGAATAACCCGTTTAGTTTTTATATTTCATCTCGACTGCTTCAGCTGGAGTGTCCACCGTCAAAGATCGCGAAAAAAAAATTCACCATCTGCCGGCGTCCATGTTTTCGTTGTTTTTCTGTATTGTTTGATGATTTTTTCAAAGGCTTTTAACATACGTTTGTGTTTGAAAAAAAGCGTTTCTTTTTCACCAACTGTTTCCCAGAAAAAAATCGGATTTTAGCCATTCTTTTTAGCTCTTTAGGTAAATGTAGCCCCTTAAATATTTAAAAAAAATACAGGTTGAACAATTTCAAAAAAAAAGGTTAACTGAAATTTCGCATGTCATGCCATTCACGACTAACTTTACTCTACATCTAAAACGTATATTCAAACATGCTCAATTTGGGCCATTTTTACCGGGTGTTGCATCTCCCATACATCCCTAGAAGAAGAAGAAAGACCGAATTGCGAAAATAAGCTTACCGGGTAGTCGCGCCGCGAGGCTCTCCTTGATCTTCGGTTGCCAGCATCGCCGCTCGAGTTCCTCGATCTTCGCCTCGTTGTTGCCGACGACGAGATTGGTGCCCTCGGTACTATCGACGCTGTTGCAACTGTCGCCAATGCCCGAATCTATTGCCGAATCGATCGATGCGTGCCTAGCTTTGGTCGACAATTTTTCGAGCTCCAGTAGATCCTCGTCGCAGGTAATTTCTGTTTCGCTTTTTGCATCCACCGCGGACGTGGACATTTCGGTGGTGGAATTCATCGAAGGATTGTCGTCCAAGTTTTCCATTATTCTCGGTACAACGTGACACTCCTCGAGATTAAATATTTGCCCGTTGTTTTCGGAGGTGGACTCGACCGATATAACACGATTGTAACGAGCCATGGCGTATCTCGTGTCGTCCTCGGACGTGCGAGAAATCGTCGCGGTTGCTTCCGTGCAACAGACAATCTCGTCCTTTCTCGTGCAACCGAGGTGTATTCTCTTGGGACTGCTCTCGGCGCTCGAATCGCCGAGTCGCCTCTTCGGACTCTCGCCCAACAGGGCGAAACTTCCCTCTGTGTTCTCCATGTGGCCGGCGTGGAACGGCGATATACAGATGTCCGTGTTTTCCAGGCGTTTCGGCGTCGTGTTCGCGTTTATCGTCAAGCTGTCCTGACTCTCGGACGAGGTGTTGTGTTGCTGCGGCTGCTTCAGGTCTACAACTTCCTCGCTGTCCTGCGACAATTCGTGAATCGTCTCCGTGTCCTGTGAACGCTCCCAGGGATCGTCCGTTGGGAATATCGACGGCGCTGTCAATTGTGGCGCTTCCTTCAAGAGATCGGGCCTCCAACACACTTCCTCGAAGTCACTGCTCATTCTATACAAAGGAAAATATACGCTTCAATCGTGCTATTCATATTTCACCGAGGCCGAACTTCCGTTCCGTCTACGCTCTTCAAGGTAATCCTATCACCAGGCTTCAATCCATAGGATTTTCATAATTTTTTTTGACCTTCGCTAAATATATTAATAATTGTCTCTGTAAAATTTCGAGGTCGATTATCGACCTAATTAGAGAAAAGAAAAATATCAAAATTACGCATTTTTGTAGAGGAATCCCGAGGCGACATCCAAAAACCGAATTTCCGGTCGCTACAAAGTGTATATAATAGTGAGAATCCATCAGATTCTTAAAAATAATCAGATCTACATACTTAAGGAGGTACGATCACTTCCACGGGGTCAAATAAGAGTCTAAATCAATTTTACCCACAGCTGCTCTGATTGATGTTTATTTATGTTGATTATTCGTATTATCGATTATAGTGTGCGAAATGTTGTGGTAAATGATGAATTTATTGCACGTGAACAAATAAAAACTGAAAAATTCGATTGTCAACGACTCGGTAGCAATCTTCGTAATAATATCAACGTAATAAAATTCAAGCCTATTAAAACAGGCTTGAATTGCCTCAGCGGAATTAACACGATAGGCAGAATATAATTATACATATTATTGATACGTGATAAATGATAAAACTCTATAAATTGTTGTTTGCACATTTTGTGGCGGCTTCTATTCAAATTAATTTCAAAACAAAGCTGGGTTATTTTCGCCGAACGCATCAGCTGTTACTCGCGACGCTGCTAAGTCTGTGGGTGCTATTTCGTCGTTCTGACCATTTTCAACCGGAAATTCAAACTTTGTTGTAATGCAGTGCTTCAACTGCACGTTGAAGATTGATTTTTTTATTTTTTACAATATCTATTATATCCAATCTATCGAATTTCAGTTTCCCAACGGGTTTAGTTTGATACGTGAGCAGAAAAACCACGATCACCGCACTTCCGGTTGATCGTCTCCATAAGACGACGTGATTCGGTAACTTCAAGTGCTCGAGTTTGCAGTTTTATTGCGAAAAAACAAAACGGTCAAAATAGCTCAAATTTTGGCAATAGGCGCAAAAAGTATTTCTAAAAATCATATAAACATTTCAAATCCGAAAGTTGGATTCTTAGTAATGATCGTACCTCCTTAACACTTGTGGCAATCCAATGTTCTCAGAAAAAATAAGCTTATTGACCTAATTTTTATGTAATATCAAGTGTAACTTGAACTTCCGGTATTCGATTTATTACCACTTGCTACGATAAAGAGACGTGACAGCAAGGCAACAGCTGACTTCAGTCCTAACCTCATCTCGCTCATTCGAATTTCCACACATATTACATTTTTAATCGACACATTTCGCCGACACAAGTTTTCCACGCTCTTCACCAGTCGTGGCCCGAATACAATGCTTCATATTTCTCCCATCTGACATTGTTTTGACAGATCGACGTTGAAAAGCATAGAGGTTAAACTCGTTAAATGTGAATACTCATTGAACAATTTACGCATGGGAAATTTGAGCTATTACAAGGTATTATTCTTCCATATGTTAAGAATATAAATTGTACAAGTCTCAAGTATGATCAGTGTGACTAGTGCGAAGCGATCGGATTACCTCAAAAATATAACTTGAAAAACAAAGCCTCTTTAAAGACGAATTCTGAACAAAAAATGTAACATAAAAAATTGACGGTTTGCTGTAGAGTCTGGTGATCGAGGGGTTAGGCTGCTGTGAAAATTTCAAAAGATCGTTCGTCGCTCGAGGCAACTTAAATTGAAGAGGAAAATCCAAGTGGTGTTGGAATCGCAGATGAATGGTTTATCTTTATATATAAAAAGCGAAGTCTTGACTGACTGACTGACAGATCGTCGCCTAGCCTTAACCGCTAGGGTGTTGATTGACAGGACGTTTTTTGTTGTTTGGGTTTGTTGATTTATATTAAAGGACAATAATAATGTCCTTTTTCCACGAAAAATAGAAAAAATAAAAAAATGTATCTGATCATTGAAACACGATGCCAAAAAAGGTCCGTCGAGCCAATATTATCTATTTTCAGAAAAAATAAAACTCGTTTTTCTTCTTTCAGGTCGACCGGGTGGCCAAAATCAAGTACACCGTTGAGCCCCTCACGTTCATAATTCGTTACGAGATTGTTTATAACATCTTTAATTATTAATATTTTTCATGAAATTTGGTTCATAACTTTGTTAAATTACATACAAATAATTGTCCCAACGATTTTTCCATCGTGTTACTTATTCGTTAAAATTTTTTTTTAATACCCTTAAAGAGATTTTTGCATTTTTCTTTCGTTGCTACAGCGATTTTACTTTTATTTTGACTTGCGTCTATAATCTACGGCTTGTTTTTAATTGGCGTTTTTGTTTTATATCTCTTTATTTGTATAGTGATAATTTTTTCTTGTATTGAGCCTTTTTTACTTTATTTCTATTTCTGTATGTACTGCATGCAATATGAGGACTGCGTGCCAGAGGACGTTGGTCCCAGAGCACTAATTAACCTATCCATCTACCTATATCAATGTTTCCTATTTCGGAGCTGAGATATGAAAATGTAACGACAGTATTTACTCCATGAGCAGGCAAGAATAATATTCTCCGAAATAAGCGCGCGGTTCAATACTTACAGGTGACACAGTTGATTAATTATGACGTCACCATCGCCCAGAAGTTCGACATCGAATTTGAGATGTGGCAATGATTCTCGATTTATGAGAATCTGCGGAACGTAAGACGGTATCGAGGAAGGTATAAGTGCGACAGGGCGAACTTTAAGCGACGAGCCAATTACGATGAGCAAATCGCAAACGTCCTTGTCCTGTGCCATGGCGTCGTGAAACGCATCCGGCAAGCCTTCACCGAAGAATACGATGTCCGGTTTCATTATCCCTTGAGAAACTAAATCTATAAGAAAGAAAATTCTATAAAAGAAGTCCATTGCTCCGTGTAAGTATTATACTGCGATGTGCGCAAGGAGGTTCATTACAGTGACACCCTAAACATCGAAGTGAATTCCTCTAAGTTTCAATCGTATGTATCATAATGTATCGAACAAAAGTGTTAGCCCTTTGAACAATTCTATTGAAAAACAAAGGGGTTGCAAAAGTTACAAAGTTCAAAGGGGTTACAAAAGTTACCCCTTTGAACAATATTATTGAAAAAAAATCATACCAAATTCGAGCTCGTGAACGTGAATTTGAGACGGTCACCCCGTGTGATATGTTGCAAAAATCGATTTTTTTTGTTGCATAAATTAATTCCTAAACATGTGTAGAATATGCCGGTAAAGTGATTTTCCAATATTCGAAGTCGTTGGAAAGTTACAGCAGTAATGGTGAGTAAAGTTTTCATAGTTTAAATCGTATTTGAACGTTTAAACGCGTTTTTCTTAAAACTGCGTTTTTCTAACTGGTCTCTACGATATCTCAAAAACGGTTTGACCGATTGCTTTGAAATTTTTTATGGTAGATTCGGCACATGTATAGCCATCGATTATACTAAAATAATGCAAAAATTCCGAGCCGTTTTTTTTCGTAACAAAATAATCGAAATCTGAACTTGAAAATTAATTTTCAAAAACGTGTCAATTATTCAATTTTAAATATTTTTGAATGATTCTAGTTCACCCGATAGCCACAGCTTTACAGATTAAAATGCAGTTTGGTTTTTTTAATTTCAGATAAGCCAATCAGCCGGAATCATGGAGACCGTCGACAAACTTTTTTTTTGACATAAGTGCCTTTCGAGTGGTGCAACGCACATTGTGATGAAGATTTTGGTCTGAAAATATTCTGACTTACTGTTGAAAAGTCAATAAATATATAGTAAAAAGTTCAAACTTCTATATTTTTATTGTTTGTCAAAAAAATCCCCCAAAAAGCTTTTAAAACGGGCCGTCACGCGGGCTGACTGCCTTAAGGTATTCTTTTCACGAAGGGCCGTATCTTGTGGGGCAGACATTGTTTCAACATCTTTATTGTGAGGTATGACGTTGAAGCTTGCATCGTTGGAAGGCATCGATTTTGTTCTCACTTTCCAATTCTTAATTATTACGCATATCCAAAGCCGTCTTTTTATGCAAATCGCTGTCATAAATCTTTAATAAAGATACGATGACGAGATGAAACGAGATGAAAAAAAATTGGAAACAATCAAGAAGAATTATTTTTCGTCGCATTCCAACGATGCAAACTTCAACATCATTGTGGGGGCATAAGCAGGGCCCATCTGAATCATCGGTAAATTACAGTGGCACTTCGTGAAAAATAAGTTATAATCGATTATTGTACACAACGATAAACAGTAGTAAAAATGTCGCGCTAATTTGGTACACTTAGATGATGTTGAAGTTTGCATCGTTGAAATGCAACGACAGTTAATTTTTCTTCCGTTGCTCACGCTTTTTTCGCCGATTTGGGTAACGAAAATCACTTGAACGGTTTTTTCTTCACCTAGGAAGGGATTCACGATTTTGATCTACGACAAAAATTATAGATGGTAATAAAAATAAAGAAATTTATAAATGAAGAGAACTTTCGTTGCATTCCGACGATGCAAGCTTACTCGCTAAGTAACTTGCTTACATGACATACATTTAGACGTTTTTACATTTTATCTGACAAGTCGCGGCTACGAAAATTCTTCTGCTAGTCACATTTTTCCAAGATTCACAATTAATATTTTCTTTGAACGTTCCGTGACCCCCTGTTTTTATTGTCGTGGCGGAATCCTTGGAATTTTTTACACGCGTAGAGCAGTTTATATCAGACATCTAGAGTTATTTAGTGTATAAATTATTATATAGAAATCAATTAATCGTTTGATATTCGGGTTCGCGAAAGGAATACCTCAAGCAGCAGCGCTCGATTATTTTCTCCTATTTTATTTACACGAAAAATTCGCTGTTTACCTTCAGGCCATAGGCCACAGTAACGGGTATAAAATCATGTGCGAATTTAATAATTTTTTGTCATATGAAAAAGTGATTCACTCATAATATTAATTACACATCTATTTAGTATGAATATCAAGCTGCTAGAAAATATATATATATATTTTTCGATGTACAAAATGGCCGACTACTCGAAACTTCTCGAAACAACTTTTTTTCAATTGGCGTGACAAATAACTTCAAAAACTTTCACTCGATTTACTTCAAATTTGAACGTTATGTTCCTAATTGCATTTCGCAGAGAAGTCCGTACGGAATTTCTGATTAATCGAAATCTTTTCATTTTATGAGCAGTTATAACGAAATTTTTCACTGAAAATTCATTTCTTAAGTTCAAATACCTACAACTTTGGAATAAAACAATATTTTTTAATATTCCGTACGTACTTCTCTAGGTATTCTAATGTAGATTGACGAGAATTTTTGTTCTTGTTCTAGGTAAAAGATTGTGGATGCTAAATGTCACGCCGCGGAGCGCCTAAAAAAAGATAAAAGAAAATATTAGATGTCGGCCATTTTGTACATCGAAAAAAATATATATATATATTTTCTAACAGCTTGATATTCATACTAAATAGATGTGTAATTAATTTTATGAGTGAATCACTTTTTCATACGAAAAAAAATTGTTAAATTCGCGCCAGTTGTTATACCCGTTACTGTGGCCTAAGGCCTTAACACTTGAATATCTCACAAACTAATGAGCAGTTGTCGAATCCGGTTAAAGATACTTAAAGCCGATCGTTACAATCTTAAGGAGATTTTTCAAAAATTTCGATGTCATTATTTTTACACAAATAACAGCTATTTGACAGATGCCTTTTTATATCGAAGGAATGCAATCATTTTGCCCATAGCTTCAAGTTATGTAAAAATAATGATATCGATATTTTAAACCGCGTAAAAATAGTCAGTTTCAAGAATCGTCAACCAGACTCAAGAAACATTGAATAGTTCTCGGTTTATTTGGGTCCAAATGTAAAGAGTGAAATTTCTATATAAATAAAAATGCTCAAAAGATATCGAGCGCCCGTCACTTAGACTTGAGTGGGAGAGTTTGTCATGAATTTCTTTTGTACCTAATATATATATATATATATATTACTGTTTGAGGGAGTAAGAGTTGAAATATTTTTAGCCACATATGACTAAGCCACATATGCCTGAAAATGACAATAAAAAATAAAGTAGATCGTCCGAGAAGTTTTCTAACAATTCGCCAAATTACAACCGACTTATTTAGGATATAACTGTACTTTAACGTCCTGAAGGCAATAACAATTGCGAATCGCGTACCTCTGAAGTTTTCGTTGGGACTGAGGTCGGCCAACGAAGGCAATGCGTTTGCTCTGCACTTGGGACAAATTGGAATCCTCTGACCGAATATGTCCTCCCGTATGTCCTCGGCACGGACCTGATATTTGCATTTCGTACAGGAAGCAGTGGCGAACGAACCGTGACACTCGATCACGTTTTCAATGCCGGCTACTTGTTCGAGGGTGTCGATGTTCTGCGAATAATTTCGCAGCAGTTTTTTGTGCTTCTCCAACATTTTTATAAACCTGTGACACGGGCTGGGTTTGAATTGTCCCGGGTAAATTTCACGGGCGAATTTGAAGAACGGACGCGGATCCTGTCCGAAGTAATTAATGTCGAACATCGCCTGCAAAGATGACCGTTTCATTGGAGTATTGAAGATCTTCGTTGTAGGTACGAAAAATACGAGATGTAGAAATAACGAGTGACTCGTGTGGGATACCTGTGGATCAGGTAGATCGGGAAAATCTTGAGCGAGTCTTGAGTAAATGCCGTCTCGACTGCGAAAATCTGGTATTCCGCAACTAACGCTCACACCAGCGCCGGTAAGAACGATGATTTTTTTGCTGTTCTTTATCAGCCTCACAACGTCCGTGAGAGTGTTTATATGCCGGAGTTTCTGACGGCGAGGCGGCTCCGACATTATGTTCAGGACGAGCTGTGCAATCAATATTTACGAATTACGTCACATATTCGGTGAATTATATTATTGGGAGTACAAAAAAGTATTCGCCGTTTGACAAAAGATTGCCCCACCAGGAGGTTATGGTTGAAAGTGTCGGACGTAAAACGTTATATGGCAAGGTTTGACATCTGGCAAGACCAAGACCTTGAAATATTAGCGATTTTGTATCAGCATCGCATAATTCTTTTCGTGCGAAAATGTCAAGTTTTCAGCCGCATAAGCGTAATTTGCGGGAACTTTTTATTTACTTCTTTAATTCGAAGAAAGATGCAGCTGAGGCGCGTCGATTGCTTGTAGAAGCATATGGTGAGGCCCTTTTGAGTGAGAGAAGTTGTGAGTGGTTTGAAAACTTTAAGAACGGTGAGTTTAACGTCGAAGGCAAAGAACGTCGCGGAAGGCCGAAAGTGTACGACGACGCGGAATTGGACGCATTATTGGAGGGAGATTCGTGCCAAACGCAAGAAGAACTTGCACTTACATTAGGAGTGCCTCAACAAGCAATTTCAATTTGAATAGAACATAAAGTACCGTTCTTTCACAATGCCCAATTTTTTAATTTAAAACGGCAGAGACTTATTTGTACTCCTAGTAGAATATTTGTTTCCTCCTTGCAGCACGGTTAACTTTGTGAGGGTACATTTTGTACGATTTTTAACGAGTTATATCGACTTAGGTGGGGCAAAAATTCGCATTTTCCGAACATATTTTTATTCGATAACATCACCTTAGCTATGTTCTCCGAAAGACGTATTGATATATTGATAAAATTGAGTGAGCTACAGCTTCTGACAGTTTGCTGGACGAGCGGTAGCGGCACCATACTTCAAACTTTAAACGCGTTTTTCTCGAAACACTTTTTTCAAAGTCGGTGGACGTGATATCTCGGGAACCACTTGATGAATTGTTTCCAAATGTACAGATACGATGAGAAACATTCAAAGGTTATTGTCGAACTTACTTTTTTCAAAATCGATCTTCATTTCTTAATAGCTACGTACAGAAGACTTTTTTCATAAATTTTGTGTGCCGCGTTGTCGAAAAGAGGATTTTGAAGATCGACGATCGTTAACTCGTATTTATTTTTAACTTGAATAACCCGTTTGGTTTTTGGGTTTCAGATGGGCCTTTTACGCTAGAGCGTGTCCGCCGCCAGTCATTGCGAGAAAAAAAATCCATCATTCCGACGGTCATGTTTTTCTGTATTTTTCGGTGATTTTTTTAATTGAAAGCTCTCAATAAATGTACTTTTGTGGTAAAAAAATGCGTTCCTTTTTCACCAACCGTTTCTCAGGAGAAAAAAAATCGGAATGTTTTTTTTCGGGTTTCTAGCTAGATGCAGACCCGTAAACCAGATCTCCATTGAACAAACATTTTCAGGACTTTCTCTAGTGTGAAAAATATAGGAGACATGTACGAACCTTCCATAACGTGATGTCGTCAACCTGATCAGGAATCTGCGACGGATCCATGAGGAGATGTTGCAGAAGATCACGGGGATTGGTGCCGGTCAGCATTTGTTTCTGGACCCAGGACGAGGCGTTTCTCCAAAGATGGCTTGAGCCTCCGGAGAGATCCGAGAGCCCTGACAAGTCGGACAAATTCGAAACAGTCGACGATACTTCGTCTTTTTCATCGGCTGTATCGAGCCTGAAAACATCACCAATTATTTACAAACTAACGTTCAATTATTCACCTCTAATTATCATTGCAGTTATTGCTGGATTGTTAGAACTGCCGTTTTACATATTTCGTTATACACTTATACTATATTGGTAATGAGCGTTGATAATAAAAAGTTCAATGATTTAAAAAAAGTAATGAGCGTTGATGGGCTGCTTATTTGCAATTCAAATGAGCCTCGACGATTGAACAAAAACGAGGAAAACTGTTGAATATAGAAAATCTACAATCATCGGAAATCAGAATGGCAAAAACATCCTTAGTAAATTCAACTTGCAAACCTTATCATCGATAATAAAGAGATCGAAATAATTGGATTTCGAGTTTATCTCTGTCAGAACAAAGTTGTACAGTGTAATATGATCTCGCATTAAATTCAGTACTACTAGCATTACTGTTGAAAAAAAAAATACAAATATTTTTAACATGCAACAATTGCAAATTCATAAATCTGATGCAATGAGAAAGTCGAGATGAATGAACATTAGGAGCGCGCGTTGTGCAAGTTACAATTTGTACTTTGTCGCCTTGTCGCGCAAAACTTACTTCCCAGTTAGACGCAGCCTCTTTCTCTCTTGACAAGTTTTACTTTGACTACGCCGTTACAACTTTTAAAGATCGAGTGCATTTCTTTGCTAGTTTTTTGTGTGTTCTCATTTCAAACTCACGGGCAACCAGTGTCGTCGCTCGTAGAGTCTGTGCGCGAGGACGTCGAATTAAGATGATTGAGATCCGGCGTGGTAGAGACGGACTTAATGCCGTCGCTTATTTCGGTAAAACCGCTGTCGCCGCCGAGTGTTTCTGAAATAAAGAGTACACCAAATTGAAGGCTGGCCTTGACATCTTTCCTGACTGGAATGATGAACTTGAAAGAGACTTCGGCAAATGCAGCCTCTTTTTTTTTATTACCCATCAGCATAATCAAATAGTAAAGTTGAGAAATTAATCGAAATTGAATATCGGCATAATTTGAATTATTCCAAACTGTCAAAAACCGTGCTAACTTCCATTACTTCTTATTTTTACGATCCAATTATTCTTATGAATATTTTTAAGTAAATGCTTCATACCAGATGCCATAACTGATTCTTTTGAACTTCAACACAAAAGTTGAATTTCCTCATTTGTCAAAGTGCAGTTTAAATTTTGTAAATTCGTCGACGAAAAAAAAACACTTTTTTCCGATAGTTGAGCAACGAGGTGAATTTAGATTTTTTTATTGGCTATATGTGTATTATTTCATGCTTTCGGAATAACGTGTCAAAAGACAGAGGCGGTTGATGACGATAGAGTCGTGATAATACGCGCGTGCTTCTCGAGCCGCCAAACGTCAAAAATACGGACTCGCTGTTATTGTTTGTGAAACTCGTGCCATCTGTGATCACGAAAGAGCCGCAACGCTAGGTCGTTGCGTCTCACTCGCTCTCTCTCTCTTCGTCCCTGTCTAACAGTCGCTGTCACTGGCTCCCGTATTCCCGCGTTAAATATCGCCGCGACAAAATCGTTTTTCCCGTTTTTCCCATCGCGAAAATTTGATATCGCGATAATTTTCGCCACAAAATATCGAATGACTTTGGTGAACGAACGCGGTACGCGAAACGAATACTTTGGCGTGAAGAAAAAAAAAATGCATCGAAATGTTCGAGACGCGCCCAAGAATCGTCAATGGCGGCGAGAAGCCCCTTCGGCGAGCGTCAGAGGTCGCAAACTACGCATCGCGCTTGTAATGGGCGTCATCGTTAGGGCACCGACGCCATCTTGGAATGGAGAAAATTTTACGACAATATTTGACATATTTTGGATTAAATACCTTCAAGATCTTGCTGGGAGGTCTCGCGAGACCCTTTGCAATCGCGAAAATCGAGTTCGGAACCCGCGGCCGTCTCGTATTCCTCGAGCTCGACCTTGCGACGTTTCGCTGGAGACGAATATTCTGGCAGCTCCGCGCCCGACGCCATTTTCGACAGCAATGCAAAAACGTTTCTAGTTACGAAGAGCTACGCGCCGTTAGTCTCCCGAGATTTCCGTCCGATGTCGCCCCTCCCGCGATTCTTCATCCCCACTCTTTCATACGCGATGGATTCACCAATAGCCGCGGCGATGTCTCTCCTCCCACGCTTGGACAGCCAATCGCCACCCACGCGACGGAATTTAGTTTCTTTCGAGAAAGATGGATCGATGACGTGACAACAGCGCCGGGACGGACGATTCCACTGTTACGGGAGGGAGTGCAAGTCGGCAGTTTCCTCGATTACAAAAATACAATGAAACTTGGTATTTCAGGAAATAGAAACGGCGATGTCTTGCCACTCGTCAAAGAGACGATGCACACGTCCGAATTTTCATCGTGGTAGGCCATTATTAATTCAGGAAAATGATTTTACTCGAATTTATTTCGTCTCGAGAATGAGGAGCGAACGATAATATTGGACCCGCCGAGTTTGCGAGTTCGACGATTTAATGCTCGGCGCGAGAATCGCGAGTGAGCGCAACCTTATTCGAGCGAATACGATCGTTCTCCCTCTCCGTCCCGCGAGTCGCCAGGCGTCACGCCGAAGTGAGACGGAAATAAACCGAACGCGCGCACCTCGCGACGATGCTTTTTCGACCTATAACAGCTGATTTCCGGATATGCCGCCATTATTCGAACGACGAGCGGGGCGTGCGGCAACACTGGAAACCTTTTAGTTCAGTCTCCGAACGCGTGTCACGGCGCTGTGCCCCCCGTTTCCGGTAAAGTCTTTTCCGAGTGGCACGATTATCGGGCAAGATGGTACGTATTTCGGATCCGATAAATTCATACGAATCGTCGATATAAACGAACGTTTGTTCGTGTGAAATTAATGCCGGATAATCGAACGTTCCGGATATGGAAAACGTTTACGGCCAGTGAGCGATATATTTGCCCAAATGTCATGTTTTGTTCTGTGTACCCATTCGGATGCAGTGAGCATGGATAAACACTACTCTTAACGTGAAATTCGAATGTACTACGGATCTTTTTAATCGTTTATTGTGACGTATCGGATCATACGAAGATAACGGAAGAATGATTTATCCCGTTCAAGTGTCACCGATCATTCGAGTAACGATTGCGGCGATCGGCGGTAAACATAACCTCGAAATGATAGCATTCGGCTTTTCATGTTTCAGGCCGAAGGAACCGCTACAATCAGAACGCGAAAGTTCATGACGAACAGGCTATTATGCCGCAAGCAAATGGTGAGTGTTGACAGTTCACACGGCAAAATATTTTTATCGTTGGCATTGTTAACCTCACAGGTACGCATACCCCAAACGTGATCCACAATTGTATCGAGCGGTGCCAAACAAATGTATTCAAATCTTTACATTCTTCAAATCCATGCCTAAACACCCTGACAAATTCCAAGAGTTTATCGTGTACTTCGCAGTCTTCGACGATACGAATTGAACAACTCTTATTTTTCAATCTACCGCAGGTCGTCGACGTGCTGCATCCTGGTCAGCCGTCTGTGCGCAAGACGGAGATCCGAGAGAAACTTGCAAAGATGTACAAAGTCACGCCGGACGTAGTCTTCGTCTTTGGATTTCAGA
Organism: Ophion costatus; assembly: GCA_951751655.1. Lineage (NCBI taxonomy): Eukaryota > Metazoa > Arthropoda > Insecta > Hymenoptera > Ichneumonidae > Ophion > Ophion costatus. Next base: position 34,615,063 of record OX632356.1, read on the forward strand.
CAAACTTTGGCGGCGGTAAATCCACCGGTTTTGCCCTCATCTACGAGACTCTGGATTTCGCTAAGAAGTTTGAGCCTAAGCACAGGCTAGCCAGGCACGGCCTCTATGAGAAACAAAAACAGACGCGAAAACAGAGAAAGGAACGTAAGAATAGGATGAAGAAGGTCAGGGGTACCAAGAAGAGCAAGGTCGGAGCGGCGGCTAAGAAGGTAAAAACACTTTGATCGATCACTCTACTAGCATCGGCTGAGGGGCTACATCTACCTAGAGGCCCAAAAAAATGGGCAAATTCTGAATTTATTTCTGGGAAACGGTTGGTGAAAAAGAAACGCATTTTTTTAAACACAAAGGTACATTTATGGAGAGCCATCAAAAAATACAGACAAACAACAAAAACACGTTAAGAGATCATCACAATGTAACAAGTCGAAAAATAACTGACTCGCGACTTTTTTTTCGCTGGTTAAAATACGCTTGTCAGCCTAATTTTTTCATGTCAAATCGAAGCACTCATGAAGAACAAAAAATACATTTTCAGCGTTAATTTCTATTAATTTTCTTACATTTTTTTCAACGTTTGAAAAAAAGGCGTTCTAAAAGAGGAGCAAAAAGATAATTAATCAGTGTGAAAGGCACTATCTTGCTGTGAAGATTTTTTTAAAACGATATTTGCGAACTGGCGCCGTTATGAAAGAAATTATCGAATTTAGCCCTTTTTTCGACTTTTTTTTAATATGAAGATTTCAATTTAAAAAAGTTTCCATACCAAGTTAAAGAATGGCGTGACGATTGTGTCAAAATTTGAGACGGTTAGCTTGAAAACTCTTTCTTTGAGAACGTACACCGTTTTGAAAAGCGACTTTTCGAGAAAGAGAAAACGCTTTCAAAGTTTCGAGTGCGGAATTTTCATATAAATTACCTACTTATGATCAATCCGTGATGCCAGGCCCGTGTTTGTGACCGTCCATACTATCGGATAATGCAAACTTAAAAAATGGATTTTTATTAAATCCTCCACTGTGATGATCCTTTAAATGGTCCTTCTGAAATTTAAAAACCAAACGGGTTAATCAAGCTAACAACAAATACGAGTTATTGGCGAGCGTTGATTAAAGAAAATATTTTTCTTTATTGTGGCGACGAATTAAAACTCGACCATATAACATCTATGAACAGAGTCGTCATTTTTACGTAACTGTTAAAAAATAAAGATCGTTTTCTGAAAAGTGAGATCGTCAATGACCTTTAAATGTTTTCCATCGTATCTACTGTAAATTGGGGAACGATCAAAAAACCATTAAACATATTTTGAGTGACTCTCGTGATATGTCCACCGACTGTCAAAACAGTGCTTGGAGAAAAACGCGTTTTAGAATCTGTAGCTCATTCAATTTTAGGAATGTTTCAATGAAATTTTCAGGGAGTATAACTAAAAGGTGATACTATCGAATAAAAGTATTTTTGGAAAATGCAATTTTTAGACCGATCTAAGTAGATGTAGCCCGTTGAGTTATTACTATGAATCGATCGAGTTGGGAGCAAAATTGTCATTCGGCTTTGGGTGCTTCTGTAAAAAGAAAAGAGGCAATCTCTTGCTTATATGCATGAAAATCTTTCGGGAATAGTTGATATCAAAATTATACTTTGGCATGGGTGTACGTATATGTCATATATATATATATATATATATATATATATATATATATATATATATATATATATATATATATATATATATAGTAAATAGGTTTTCTCAAGTCCTATTTACTGTTCTCAATTGGTTTTTTTCTCGCTTTGTTTTGAGGTAGTTGCGACTAAGCAGCCCACTTGAAAGAGCACTGAAACTTATAGCAATTATAATTGATTTACTGAACAGTCAAAGCTAATTTGTACTACCAATAGTTTTCAGCATAGGAAACCAATTGTTGTTGATAAATTTTCACGAGGCACTATTAAATTTCGAAGTTCGTTGCGTTTATTGAAAAATACACTGGAAAAAAAACATTTTTCATATATCGGGGAAAAAACAACCATATTGGAATTTTTGTCTGTCGGTAAACGTTAGCGACGATTATCCACAATCTTGGATGGTGAGCAAGAACAAAAAAGAATAGAAACTCTCGTTTCGCACCGCATGTTTCGGTTAAGCTGCCCTAACTACCTCAAACGAGCGTTATCATTAATTTGTGCATGCGTCGGTAGTTTTATCGATCTTATGTTCACATTCTAGGGAAAAAAGTAGACGAAATGATGTTTATTTGTACTACCAACTTCTGGAGGTGGATGGTCTCTCATAATTACGATGTATTATACGTGATCAGCATGCCGGCGCAACTCTGTCATACTTTCTGGGATTACAAAATGTCACTCGATTCTTCTGCGGCTTGCTACAAATACGATATTCGTGAATTCGTTGTCTTCGTGCTATCGCAGTCTATTTCATCGCTGCTTTGCCAAATCTTGCAACAACAACAAAGAAAGAAAAAAATTGCAAAGCTTCGCTCACACTTTTTTGACATCTCATCATCATTCATTCGCTTCAACGTAAACGAAAAAAACGTACGATAATATGTTTTCACAAACATTCGCGTAAATTTCCGACGAAGAAATGAAGCACCTGAAAAATTGGGGGAAAAAGCTTTTGGTGATAACAAAAATGCATCAGGTGGAGGTTTTTATTTGTTTTTTTTTTTTTCGACAATCCTACTTCGCAAAGCACTTGTCATCGTTGATCGTTAGAATGCATGTTGGACGCGCGAGAATCGTTATTTCTCGAGCAATGTCGACAAAATTATTATTAGTATTCTCGATGTTGCATTATTTGGTAGTTTGGAGCATTGTATTATCTCTTCGTACTGAGTTTATCTTCTGTTCGCATCATCCGGTGTCGGCGATCATCACGCACACTCATCATGTTCACTCATTTTGGTTTGAAACGAAATTTTAATCGGCCTCTCGTGAGGCGCGTGCAAAATTTGGAAACACTCGAAATTTTTTTCTCTCTTCTCTATTCCAGTAATTCCACAACATCATATGAAGACCACGCGAATTTGTACAACATGGGGCGTAAAAGTTTATTGTAAGGTATTGCGCGATAATACCGCATTCGACGATAATTTATAATAAATTTTACGCAATAACATCTGGGATACGAGTACACTGATTTCGTGCCTTCAGCGATTTTATTCATTACGTAACGAGATCGTTCCTGTCGGAGAAAAAATGGAGACTATCATCGTCGTACTGGACTTGGTTACGCCACGACGAATCAATTTCCCATTATATATCGCGTAAGTATGGAATACGTACAGGGTATTCCGTCTTAATCGCACATTCCAGAAAAATTGTGAAAACAAGCCCGCACCAAAGAACATTTCCGATGAAAGATTTACGATTCACTACAGATTCAGATTTTTCTATCGTCCCGTTTACAAGATCGTGCGATAATCTTGACTTCTTTAAAGTAGTTCTATCGCCAGCAATGCGTGGTTCAAATTGATTAGTTGTTCTCGGTAGCGGTGCCCATTGACAGTTTCGCCCGATTTCAGCAGCTGATAGTACACGATTCCTTTCCGGTCCCATCAAACGCAGAGCATTTTTTTCCCGAAGCGATTTGGTCGTGCCGTCGATGTTGACGCTTCGCCAAGTGAATGCCACGATTTTCTGCGTTTGGGATTCTTGAAATATATCCATTTTTCATCGCCAGTAACAGTTCGATGCAGGAAACTCTTTCTGTTCTGCCGCAAAAGCAAAATTTCGGATGTCGCTTCCTGCAAATGCTGTCTATTTGGCACGAACTTTGACATTTTTGAGGTTGGAAAAATGGTCGTTGTGTTGTGATATTTGTTTATATTACGATTGGGTATTCTTAACAGATGTCCAAGCTATAAAGACGCCCAATTTCAGACCCGTATGCCGACTACATGTGTCGCTTGCGCCATCTATGTGTGAAACCCGGGAACTTAGTTGCGCACCTAGTAACTTTGTACGTATTTTATTATTCCAAACAGCTTTTGTTTGAAACATTTTTTGATCGGGCTATTAATTATCGAGATACGGCGATTTATCAGGTTCCAACGCCTATTTCTTAACCCCTTCGTTGGCATTGACGCAATAATAGTGCGTCAAATAATTACGTGTCCTGTGTGCCATTGACGCAATAGTGCGTCAACCTTTATTTCCCTATTTAACTTGCTCTGATTTGAAGTCAGAGCCGCACTCGGGGGTTTTTGGGCTCGCTGAATCCGAATTTGAAGTAAAACATTGGAAATTCAAAATGGCGGCGCCAATATGGCGAACAAAAATCGAAAACTTTATTCGATTCAGATGAAAATTAGTACTCCAGGATTTTTACGTCGCTTATTACGAATCTGAAATTTAAATTTGAAAATTCAAAATGGCGGCGCTAGAATAGCGGGCCGAAATTGAAAATTTTACTTGAGTTAGATAAAAATTGGTACTCTGGGATTTTCAAGGTCGCTTATTACGAATCTGAACACAACATTCAAACATGTTTAATGGCGAATCTAATATGGCGGAGAAAAATGCAAAAAAACCGCTCGATCTGGATAAATCTTGGTACTCGGGGGTTTTCGGGGACGCTGAGTGTGATGCTCAACTCAAAATGAAGGAATTTTCCATGGTGAATTCAATAACATGGAACATAATACAACAAATAGGTGGAAATATGTGAAGCTTGAGTACCGAGTTTCATCTAATCCAATTTGTATTATTTGAATTTTCATTCGCCATAGTTGTTCGTCATTGTGAATTCTTGAATTTTGAGTTTAAATTCGTAACCAGCACCCTCAAAAAGCCCAGAGTGAAGTTTTTAGGATAAAAAAATTTTCCTGCCATTTTGGGCACTTTTTGTCGAATTCTCTCTGCCAACAAAGGGGTTGGGGCGAGTTGAGGGGAAAAATTTCATTGGGGTTACTTTCAGTATGCAACCATCTAGCTTCAGTCGAAAATTCTAATTCGACGCTAAAAGGGCTGGGTTTTCGTCTCTTTCACTGGACTATTAGTTGACATAGGTAGGAAGTGGTGAATGGCCCTAATAATTTCGAAGCTTCCCTTGCCAGCTCTGGGTGGAAGGGGGGGGGGCAGAATCTTTTCACTTGTAAAGGCATCACGTATTCAAGAAGGTTGAAGAACACTGATTTAAATATGTATTTGTATGCATGCATCATTAAATATGTATGAAATATGTATTTGAAAATAATCAACATTCGTACATCTTTGAGTTCTTATCTATTTTTTTTAAGTCGACGATTTTCTTATGCTTCACAACGTTCGTTTATTCGCTGCCAAATCTCGCAATTGTTTTAGAAGAAGTTGCATTGAACAACATTCCGGCTACGTTTCGTGCCACTCCATTGCCGTTTCAAAAGCCTTAAGGCGAGAAATCCCTTTAGAATTTTCCAAATATCGATTTTTTTACATATTTTGAAAGTACGATACCCAAAGAATATACTGACCAAAGGAAAACTCGAAATATTGAATATTTGCGGAGTTATCGTATATAGTCTAGAGCGCGGGGTAAGTCACTACAATTAATAGTTTTCACATGTTGAAACTCCAAACGCGATTATCTCGGAACTACTTTTTCAAAAATTGCTCGTGTTGTAGCTCAAAAAGTTATCGACCGATTTGGATGAAATTTTGGGAGGTTACTCTCAGTAATAGTATGGGAAGGATATACCTAAATTTTGAAAGGTAGCGTGTAAATAAATAACTTTTTTGAGGTCAAGTATGTCGAAAATTCGAACTTTGGAGTAAAAAGGCTCCCAAATTTCAATTTTGCACTTTTTCATCATTCCTTAGGTATATCCTTCCCTTTGATATGTCAATAAACGAATGACACTTATTAAATCTTTTTCAGATCAACAGAAAAAGAGTGACAACTGCAGCACTTTTCGATGTCGCGGAAAACAGGCGTCCGAAGACCCTTAATAACGCCGCCATTTTGTTGGGCATCCCAAAAAAAAAATTTTTTTTTCAAAACTTGACAGTTATAATAAACTCATGTCCAAATTTGGAAATGATCAGATTATTTTGTCCCCTCTCAAAATATGTCCGAAAAATACCAATTTTTCACGCTCCTAAAGGAATTTCTCCCTTAAAGGCCTCACCTTGAGAGTGAGTCGTCATCGTCCGAGTTGTTGTTTAGATAATTATTGTTGAAATAATTGAAATTTCGTATAACCCAAATCGCCATTCGGATAATTGACGATTCGGATAACTGACGTTCGGATAATCGACGCTTTACTGTACATTGTTGACAATCATCGATTACTGAGAGGATGACCCGGTGCCGTTGCTTTTCTTCCTATTTCGATGGTGATAATACCTCCGTTGATCGATCGTCCTCCCTTGAACTTCGGGTTTCGTTATCCTCGTCCTTTGCTTCCGGTATTATCGTCCCCGGTACTTCCGGTGTTTCGTCCATCGCCGTTGAAAGTTCCGTGTTTGTGACGTCCGTGTCCGGTCTCGTAGTTGTTGACGGAGGTACGGTAGAGTGGGTATTGTCATCGGGGCGTTCTCCAATCATCGTCCAATCCGGATAAGTCGGTTGATTCCCGTCGCAATCGATGATACTCGTGTCGTATGATTTTCGTATGAAGTACCATTTACCCAGATGAAAGCCCCAATCGTTTTTCGGATCGAAGGACAAGTTAGCTGCGCAGGTAATCAATTACACGTGTAACAATGTAAAATATTACACGTGCGAGAACTTGAAGCAAAAAAACAAGGTTGACCAACGTAAGTCAGAGAAAAAATGGCTTTAGTGTCTGTTTACTATGATGCAGTTGTGTGATTGATGAACGATGTGACATTTTATTGAAACCTCATTGGGTAAATATTCGGAAGTGGAGCTCCTGCTAGAATCAGGCTAATTTTCTTCAAGGGTTAAAACAAAGCCAAACAAAAATTAACCTGATTCTAGCAGGAGCCCCACTTCCGAAATTTACCTCTAGTTGTTATACTTTCGAAAAGACGCGTGAATTATTTTGGCGTTTTATTAAACAGCGGTAATTTATAAACACCGATAGTTGTCAATATTCGGCACGCAATATTTTCCGAGCAGTGTCCAAGATATGGCAGACGTAGAAACTTATTGAATTAAAAACCGTTTTTCCTACCCCCGGGCGGGAGGGGGCGCCCTGTAATTAATTGCTTTACCAGGGCTGAGATAATTTTACGTTAAAGCACTCATTCAATCCTATCTTTGTAAATTATCGTAGGTTTTCAAATGAGAGGGTTACAATAATGAGGGGCTATTCTGCTGTGACAGACGTTCGCACGGAAATGACAAACTTGTGAGGATTCTTATAGTGGCTTCGAAAAAATGACGTTAAGGTATTTCCTCCACAAACCCGAATATTCAACAATGAACGGATTTTTGTCTACAACGAAGTAAAAATACATCCCACCTGCTGGTAAAATTTCAAGCCAAGTTACCGAACTTCCAAGCAAAATTTACGACTCTAAAAATCGTTTAATTTATACGGCACTTAATAACGCTGGCTACATTTCTTATAATTTATTATATTAATAATAATTCATACACTAAATAACTAGATTCCTGATAAAAACTGCTTCAAGCGTGGAAAAAGATCTAAAGATTCCGGAACTAAAATAAAAACAGGCGGTCACCGAATATTTGAAGAAAATATTAACGATAAAACGCGGAAAAATGCGACTAGCAGAAGATTTTTCGTAGCCGCGACGTTTTAGAGAAAATGTAAAAATATCGAAGGTGCTAAATTAATGCGGATTTTATCATTCCCGTTTATCGTTGTGTTTAATGATTGACTTATTAATGTTTTTATTAAGCGCCACTGTAATTTACGGACAATTCGGAAGGGCCGTGCTATGTCCCTACAAAATACGGCCTTCCGTGAAAGGAGTCCCTTAAGGGGTATTCTCACTTTAGACGCTGAAAAAGGCTATTTTCATGAATTTTTCGATAGGTTTATATTATAAATAGATATTGATATAAAAGTTTTTTCACTTAAGGAGGTACGATCACTTCCACGCGGTCAAAAAAGAGTCTAAATTAATTTTACCCACAGCTGCTCTGTTTGATGTTTACTTATGTTGATTATTCGTATTATCGATTATAGTGTGCCAAATGTTGTGGTAAATGATGAATTTATTGCACGTGAACAAATAAAAACTGAAAAAACGGACTCCATCTCATGTTTTATGTAACATTACATAAAACATGAGATGGAAGATGATCGTCAATGAAAATGTCATGTTGAAAACAAAAATAAGTTAGAAACATATATATGTATATCATTTTGGTAATTACATAAATCAAGGAAGAAGCCTTCAGGATTTTTCCGTTTTCTCTCTTCGAAATCCTCGTCTTCCAGCTCCAACATCATTTTTTCAGCCTCCACCGGTGGTAGAACATCTCGATCGTTCGGACCACCGAATATACGATTTTTCATATTTCTGAACCAAGCTTTGATACCCTCGCCAAATTCGGCACGTCGTTCGTGGGTCGGTGGACCATGTGAGAGGCTGCCTGCGGACGAATCCAAAGAAAATGACAATAATTACCTTCAAGGAATATTTTGTCGTATCTGTAGAACAAAAATAATCACCGAGAGAAGATCCAACGGGAACAGTTTCAATTATTTGAATAAAATTTCCCAGCAACGAGAGACACGTCAGTCCGATAATCCACAGATACATTTTTCTTCATCACAAAGAGAGTCGCCACAAATGAACGAGCAACCGAACGGGCGAGGATGCATTTTATAAGCAGTACCGCACCGGAAGTGCATGATCGTTTCTCGTTAGCCGATTGTTATTCTCTTTGCTATCTCGAAAATCATTTTTTATCCATTATGCACGATCGTTCGACGTTGAATAATGCTACGTCAGAATTTATGTCGCTCATCACGAGAATAATCAGTTACGACAAATCTTGAATGAATACGCGGAAAAGTTATTCGTTTCCAAAAAATCTTTTGTGCCTAAGATTAGTTGCAATGTCAATCTACTGTTTCGCATGTTGCTTCTATCGTTGGTTTCAAAAATAATTAAAACGTTCGTAACGAAATTTTGTGAAAAAACAACGCCGTGGAAGTTATTCCACTTTTTCACTATTCGTTAAATGAGATTAAAAAAAAATATATAGCTACATCGTACTAACGCTGTTTTATGAAAACGGACAAACCTGCAACAATTCATCATTGGAGGACACTGCGCCCAATGCTTCTATCGAATCACGTAGTAGACATATGGTTGTGACGTTACTGCGCGACAATTCATAGCCTAAAAACTACAAGCTGGAAATGTCGTCGTTTCAATTTTCGGCTTTCTTGACAGATTGAATGGCGCTTGCTATTTTCCCATTCAATTTGTGTATTAAGAAAGAAAATGGAAATATCTCATATAAAATTGGATAAAGATGGAATGTAAGCTAAGCCTTGCTCAATGGCCCTTCAATGCTTCCGTCTACAAGAGAAAACAACAAGAATACAGCTTTGCTTAACTGTCATGTCATTTGAATACAAATATACAATTGTGGAAACATCGCTCGCACACTTTTGTTTCGCGACCTGCTGGAATAAATATAAGGTCATTGCCGTGATTTCGACTGCCTGTGAAAAACTACAACATCGCTTTTAACCCGGCAGCGGGAGGGGAAGGGAATCCAAGCGCGGGAAATTAGAACTAACCAATGAGAGAACAAGCGTCCGTTGTGCGATCGTACAACTGAAAGCAAGATGTCCGCACACCTGATGCCCAGCCGAATAACTCAACGCTTTCGGTGCATGGCTTTTTTACGTTAAATAAACTAGTCGCATTGTTCGTAATAATCAGTGCGCGACACACACATCAATAATGTCGGGATCGTCGTCTTATCTTACTTTTGAGAGCGAGGATGAGACTAGCAGTTGGTTAATGTCCTCGGATGACTCGGTAGACGAGGACGAACTTACACTCCTTAACGGTGATGAGGAGAGTGACGAAGATTCGACAACATTCGTATGTATATTTCGTTATGCGAGAACGAGGCAATCCAATATCGGAGTGTTCGGATAACACGCGAAAACAATATTAATTTCGTTCCACACCTTTGGTACCTTTGTATTCTTTCGAATACAGGCTTTATCTGTTATAAAAACACTTTCCCGCTCGTGTCGCACGCTGTTTCATCTACCGTCCAACCTAACCCTCAACATCTGTGTTATTATCACGACCTTAATACCGTCCCTGCAAACTTGCGACCAACAACATTGCGTTAGCAACGGAAAATACATTTCTGTGGATCGTATACCGAACTTGATTTCCCGTGTCAAGATCCAATCCCCGCGTGACAGTCTTACATTATTGTTAATGGCTTTTGAACAAAGATATCGACTGTGTTGCTTTCCACCCTGGATCCTAAAATTCCACTGGAATACCCGTTTTCAGCGACAGTGCATCGTTGCTTGAAGTCCATTCGTTTATGTGAATCAAACGCACGTATTTTTTGAGGTTAAGATTTGGCTATTGAGATTTTACAAAATTGTTGAAGCTCCTTAGTGTTTGGACCCTTTAAAGCATAAGGAGCCTAAACAGCGTACTTTTGAGGATGTATTGTCATTTTACAAATACATTATCATGGTGATAAGACCTGGTTGCATTGTTGCAACGTTTGTTCTAAGACTGTGTAGGAAGTACAGGACGAAGCCACTAATGGGTCTAAGAACTGAAACACTTTGCACTGTTGTTGTTCTGCGTGTACTCTCACGCCACGTTATTCACCTTGGATATGACGAGTGTCATGATGGATACTTTATGTAAGGTAGAAATTTTTTGGAACAACTTACAATTGGTTGATATATATCTGTAATGTAATTAAGGGGTTAGGCTATTGTGATGACGCAAAAATCAGGGTTATTAAAAAAATTGATTTTGACGGCCTAAGTAGAATGATTGAATAATTGTTTAGACTCGAATCGTTTGGATTTGTATGTACATTAAGAAAGTTGTGTACCAAATTTCATGAAACAATATTCATAATCAATGAAGTTGTAAACAATGTCTTAATCATAAAAAGAAAAGTTTACTTGTTTCTAGTTTTCAAGGTAAAATGACATTATTATTGTATACTAATATAACCAAGGCATACTATTTATAAGTTATAATGACTATATAACTAATGAAAAAAAATATTAAGACAAAAAACGTCAGTCAAGACCAAACTGCTATTGTACTGGATAAGCGTGCCACACTTCGAGCCAATTCATTCATTACAGTTCAGTTTAAGTTGCCTGAAGCCACTATCGATTAAAAGTTTTTCTTACCGTAGCCTAACTCCTTAAATGTAACGTTTGAACATGCTGTTTATTTTTGTTTGTTTTTACATTCACTTCCAAGAGTTTTGCCCCATGACATCAAAGTTTGCATTGTTGCAACGCAACGAAAATGTTTTTTTATTTTTAGTTTTTCAAATTTTCTCTGGCAGATGGAAGCTACAAAATTCAAGCAAACCTTTTTAAGGATTCTTTTATAGCGATCTAAAATCTAAATCTGGTAAATATCGTTTAGGATGATAATGGAAGTATCAAATTGAAACGAATTTTCATTGCATCCCAACAACAAAAACTTTAACATCATTTTGCCTCGTATGAAGTTGAAGATTAACAATTCCTGAATAACAGAAATTTGACACCTGGTTAGAAATATTGTACCACTTTTCAGTTTCAAAGGAATACTAAATTCCCGCTACTTTTTCCTGAAATTGTATCGCCTATACACCCTGACACAGGCACTTGGAAAATCGTCATGGTAATACCTGATATGATAATGATAATATATACAGGAGTATATATATTATCTATATATAATAATATAATATATAATTAAATATAATACAATGATATATATATATGATAATATAAGATACGAGTAATATTATTACTAGCATATATATTTATAATATTAGGTGGTTGCATATGAAAGCACCCATTTTTGAGCACAAGAGAAAATAGTAGTTTGGTAGCAAATCGACAAACTGGTTCATCCAAAGTATTGCAAATTGAAACAAAACAATCTTGGCCAATCCTTCAGGCGACAATTCCTCGCAGGAACGATTCAGATTCGTTAGAGGCAATCCAGTCATCCGATCACTTTCTGTCTCCTCTGTACAAAGTGAAATTCAGACCTGTAAGCTCTGATTGCCTCGACCGGCACAAATGGTTATCAGGGAGAGCCATGTCTGAGCCAATCTAACATTGCCATGTTGCAACATCAACTCATCATGGCGATTCTTCCACTCCAGCCTCTCGTGAAGAGCAAACGCATCAGTTGCAGTTAATGTCGATCCCTAGCGTTGGTTTCTGACAGCAGCAGCTCGTAATGCCTTTTTTTGGATAGTTTTACGTCGTCCTTGTTGTTCATAGAGAAATTATCACTTTGGAAGCACCAAAACAAAACATTTGGGCGTTGTACTCCATGGAACACGTTTGGCATACACTTCCTCTCGTAAACGATGCGTTTCCCAGCAGATTTCTTGGCCAGGACATAATGCAGCATAACTTCATTCCAATGTGATTTATCTGGAACGAAACGTGCCATTGTAAGCACATTTGAAATAGATGACGTAAACGCGTCGCCCGTATGTCGCCTATGGCATTTTAGCAGGACTTGGTGGCCCTATCACCATGGTACCACCAACTTTTAAGTCCAGCAAATAGTGTACCTAACGCCATCTACGGTCAGCAGGCGATTTCATATTGCAACCACCTAATATTATTACACAGTAATATTATTATCGTAATATATGAATATATGAGATACATAATATTCTGCATCATTTGGGTCCATCACGAGCTGACAACGTGCCGGAAACGTAAAAAAAATCATCGGGTTGAAGTTTGCATCGAATGGAATGCAACGAAAATTCGTTTCCATTTCTGATTTTTATTATTATCCAGAATCATATTTTGCATACTCCTTGTAGATCGCTAAATAAGAATCCTACAAAATGTTTGCATAATTTTCGTCGTTCAAATCTGTCCATGGAAATTTTGGAATAAAAATTCATTTTCGTTGCATTCCAACGATGCAGACTTCATCGTCACAAAACATCATATGATTTTCTTTCTTCCTGACAAATTGTCAAATCGCAATGGAAAAATGACGTTGAAGTTTGCATCGTTGGAATGCGAACGATTTTTTCGTTTATCTTTCATTTCCTTTTTTCTTTGTGCTTATCCAATGCAAATTGAGGTCGTGAATCTGTAATAAGACTACGTAAAAAGGTTTGAGTGATATTCAGAGTCGAAAAAAATTTAATCCGTTTAAAAAACATGATTTTCGTTGCGTTCCAACGATGCAAACTTCAACGTCACATGGAAAATCGCAAAACGCTTGATATTCGTGACGAAAAGCATTGAACCAACTCTGTCGTCTTACGCAAGTTTACATCGCCAGTGTTCCGCGCTATTTTCAAATAACGAACGCGAAGTTTTGTTTCCTCAGGAGGAGTTCTTGAAGTTGTCGATGCGTCTGAAGAGACAGTACAACCTTCGGGACGCGAGCGTAGCGTTGGAGCGTTGCGACAAAATATGGGACACCATGCAGCTTTTGAAGAAGGCTCGAACGAGCTACGAGAGTGAAAATGAAGCTGAGAATTGCGAAAACACGGACGACGAGGAGAACGATTACGAGGACGAGGAGGAGGACTCGACGGAGGGCTCCAAGTCGATCTCAGACTCGTCCTCGAACGTGACGGGCAACGCCGTATCTTACATCAAGTATCAGCCGATGCAGGGAAACGGAAACAACGCCTTGCCAAATTTTTATCTATCCGTGAAGAAGCAGAGGAAAATATACAATTGCGCAACGTGCGGTAAAATTTACAGTGAGAAACGAGCCTTCAGGCTTCACACGAAGAGAGATCACGGTATAGCGTTACCGTCGCCATCGCACTCGCGCAAACGTCTCGACAGCACCGAGAAGAGACTAACCAGATCGAGGAATGCCCAATGCGGCGAGTCCAACTCCGGCGATACGGAGCGGGAAATTGGCGAGAAGAATCCCCGCAAGAATCCGGAAACTTTGTACGACTGTCCGATGTGCGAAAACCGATATCTTTGGAAATCGACTCTGCGGAAGCACGCGACGGTGGTTCACGGTATCAACGTAACCCCAGCTTTCAAGAGGCGATTAAAAACCGCCGCTGTACCGGTAAAGTCCGAGGTCGCGTCAGTGGGGCGAAAGAGCAATCCCGACAAAAAGCCCGAGCTGAAGAGTCCTAAGAAACTGGAAGACAATTATCTCTATCGTTATCGTCGGAGGAGAGTTTACTCCACATCGGTCGAGTATCAATACACGTGCATCACCTGCGAGAAAAAGTTTACGAAGAAATGGCTCTTGAGAAATCACGCGCGTAGCGAACACGGCTACGTTATACCCGAGACCGGACGGGTCGGACTTTTCGAGGAGGAAGACGGAAAATCGACGCGGCATCGCGGATTCGTCATGGCGGACAAGACGAGCGTGTCATCGCCGCGGGGTCGCGTCAAGGTAACGAAGAACGATGTAAAAACCGAGGAAGCACCAGTCACGAAGCGTCAGCGCGCCGGTCCGAAATCTTCGAAAATTTTCGCGAGACCGCGACGCTCTTGCGCCGTCGATACTTCCTACAGCGAGTGCACGAAGGTGGAGCCGGGAGCGTCGCAGCGTGGCCAATGGACAAAATGTTTCCTGTGCAAACACACCTTCATCGATTTAAAGAAACATCTGCGAGACTATCATCGAATAAGCTGTCCGGACAGTGTGATGCCGTTGAACAAGGTTATCGTCAAGCCGGAAATCACCGAAACGATTATCAAGCGGGAAAAAAAAGCCCCCAAGGAGGCATCGAACCAGAGAAAACCGACGAGCCAAACGACAACTCGGGAAGCCCGCGAAAAACAGTTCGACATGTTCAAACGCTTCAAAGGTCTTTACAGAAGAGTAACCGACGAGAAAACCGGTCGTCGGTTCGTCCAATGTTTGATGTGCATGTACAAATACGTCAACTATTCCGGTCTCAGGAGGCACCTTTTGAACAAAATGGTGGACGGTGTTGTTCAGCAGCACACGGTTTACAGACACGACGTGCTGAGTCTACGAGAATCGTCGAAAAAGAAGCGTCTCAAGGACAGCGAAAACTCGACCACCGATCCACTCGAATTGTCGGATGTGCCCGATACAACGAGGTCCGACGATAACGAGACCGGCTCGGAAAATCGGGGTTCGAGCTACTCCGACGTGAGCTCGTCGACGAGCGAAACGATCCCGTCGAAAAGAAGAAAAATCGACGTATCGAATATTCCTGATATAACGGATGAAACGTCCGACGCGAGGAGCGATAATTACGAGAGTGAGGCCACGACGGGAAAGTCGCCTGAGGATTTACGTTACAATTTGCGCGTGGAGGAACACGAGGAGGACGATGACGATGTCGACGATGACAATGACGACGATGACGAGGAAAAAAGCCTCAATCAACGCGACACGAGAGATAGCAGTGATCGCGATTCAGGTATTGGTATAAGTATTACGATTAAAAAGCGTAATAATTCTTACGAGGTCGTCGGCAAGGATAATTACGGCGAGGAGGATAAAACGAAGGATTACGAGAATATTAAGGACGACAATGTTATGTCCTTGGACTCATCGTCTTGCGCGACAGGCACGGATTTTCGTAACAGTGACGAACGCATCGATTCACGTAGACGTGAATTTTTCGATACATTGGATTACAGCGAGGAACGAAGAAATTCAAGCGACACTGCGACCAACGATAAAACAAGCGATGACGATGTTACCGTTGTGGATGGTACGGATATTATTGTCCCAACGAAGAACGACGAGATCACCGAAGTGTTCGATTGGAAGGAGGACCGACGCGACCAAGAGGCATGCACTAACATGCCCGGTAAAGTGCCTTCTTTGACACTATTGTGCAGAAATTCATTGAGACCCGACGAACTTTCACGTTTCGGGGAAAATCGTAAAGAATTCTCATCAATGTCCGGTCTGCTGTAGGTTCCGTCCAATCGCGAAAGCGATTTCCTTGATTCATCAAGGTTCGCAGCCCAAAACCCAAGGTGAATTTATATTATTATTTCAACGATACATTTTACATATACAATACACACACATTTAGACAAACATTAATATTACACAGAGAAGACTAATGGCGCTACGTAAATTCTGTATACCGTTGAAAGCGACCAAAAAAAATTCACGCTTCTTTTTTACTTCGAATTTTGCTTCTTTTTCTTTGAACAATTATTCTTTACTACTACAGCTCTCGTGTTCGTTGAGCTTTGTTCTCGGTTACATTAACGGGTTGGATACCTCCAGCCGAGCCAAAGATCGGCGTTTTTTAGAATTTTGATTAAGGTAATCCTATCGCCAGGCTTCAATCTATAGGATTTTCATAATTTTTTTTTGAGCTTCGCTAAGTATATTAATAATCGTCTCTGTAAAATTCCAGGGTCGGTTATCGACCTAATTACGGAGAATAAAAATATTAAAATTGCGGAGTTTTGTGAAGGAATGAAATGTTGCCAAATATCAAACCTAGAAATACTGCGCGAATCGTTGGAATAGCTATTTTTTCATTTTTCTAATCAAATGTGAACATTCATTGAACACTTTACACGTGGAAAATTTCAGTCATTACAATGTCTTTTGTACAATGTTGTACAAGTCTCAAGTATGATCAATGGTATGACTAGACTATGATCGAGCCGAATTTTTTAATTTCGAAGAAAGAAAACAAATTACATTTCCAATTCAAATTTGTTATCCTTTTCGAATTCCGCCCTCAAAAAAATGTTCATAAAAAATATTCTCCATGAAAAATGTAAAAATGTCCCGACAGACGGAAAATCTATTTCCGGAGATAAAAAAAAAGTTTTACAAAATATTTAAAAAAGCACAAGTTATCGTGCAGACCGTTGCGTAAAATGGAGCTTTAAGAAAAAAGCGTTTGAGGATACCTGCGCCAGTTCTTTCGCGTGAGCGGCCATATTGCCCTATCACTTTTTCCGTAATCGATATTTCGGGATAATTTTTTTAAGACGCAAGAAAGTATGGAGCGTGATAATGAACAATATATTAAAAAATGATTTTTCGCAAACGCTGGAGGTATTTAGCCCCGTGCTGAGAAAGAAAAATAGTAGAGAGAAGACCCTTGGAACTTTGTATTCACCTTTCGCTCGATCCTGAGGTGGTCTCGGAAGATACGAAAGAATAATAAAGCATCCCCTTAAGGTAAAAGCACTGTAGACCCAACTTTGTTTTGTTCTCGAGATGTTGAAATTTTCTTGAAAAATCTAATGTTTATTTTTTTAACAGAGCCCGTTGCTAAAATTGAGATGTACCAGCGGACTCCTTCCCTGTTGATTCGGCCCCAAGATTCGCGAGGATAAAACATAGCGTGAAAGAAAACATTTCAATAGTTTCTTCTATTTCTTTTATTTTATATATTTTTATCATTACGTTCCATTACGCCGATCATTGAAAAAAAAAATCGAACCCGTGACGAGTGTCGACATTGCAGATTCGCAGGCCAAAAAAAGTAAAGCCTCCTTCGAAAGACTTCAGACACGGAGAAAATGCATACACGTGTTAAATACCACACGGTGGCTAAACAAAAAGAATTGCTTTGTTGAACTACCAACTTTTTCGCCTTTCGAGAAGAAAAACACCTAATTGATAAATAATTTTCAGATGCCATGGACTACGTGCTGTGGTGCTCCGGTCGCACGTGATGCTGAGCTCGGAATGTCATCTCGATGGAAGAAAAAACATAACGTTGGCGTAGTCCAAGATATTTGGCGATAAATACACAACGTAGATTTCTTCCACCAATTAGCATGTAATTCGTATCGCTCTCCCGCTCTTTCTCTCTCTCTCTCTCTTTGTATCTATATTTTTTTCCGTCGGGGCTCTGTTCGGCATAATTCAGCCGAGCGCTTATAGAAACTACGACAGGGTGATGAAGATGAAAACCGAGATGTGTTAAATAAGAATAGTAGCATCGATTTTATATCGATTTTTTTTAACGATCGTTAATGCTATCCAGTTCTTTGTTTCTCGTTAACACTCCCCTTGTAAATATTTGACATTCTCGTTTTGAGAGTATTATTCCCATCGGTTTTATTATTTTTATCACAAGAAAAGCCCTAGAATCGCGTCGGCGTTGGTCAAGTAAAAAAAAACAAGGCACTCGGAATAATAGCCATATCGCTGGCTTCACAATCGAGCAAAGGATATATTTCGTTCTCCCGAGTCGATAGAACAATTGTTTGAAAAGAAAAGAAACACCGTGGGTAAATTATTGAAAGTGTATAAACCCGTTGATACATCGGGCATGTTTCATAAAATCGTTGATACCCCGTTATTAAAATAACAAAATTATTGTGTTTGATTATTATTTTCTCTTTTTTTTATATTGTTGATTAGGTATAAGATTCGCGTGAGACCAAAGTTAGGCTCGCCGACGCACGGAATACGATTCGATGTACCTGGATTAGAAATTGAATAACACGGCATGGCGTTTCCTTTTTGTTAAGAACGATTCGAGTATTTTTCTTCATTTTCACGGTGTACAGCAAACGTAAGAAGCGGTTATGTTATTTGAAAGTTTTTTTTCATGTTTGATAAACGATTTTTTTTATAACTCATGTGTATAACATATATATATATATATATATTCCATTCATCTCAAATAGTATATATATATATGGGTATACATAATTAATCTTGTACGTGGTCGTTATTCAGGTGAAAATCCGCGTCGATTTTTAACAATAAAAAAGTAAAATCGAACCATTCGGTCCATCCAAATCCTAATACTTTCTTTTTTTTTAAGATTCATCAAAGATATTTCTCCGAGATGAAATTTGTTTCGCCAGAATGTAACGCACTTGTTGAAATTTATTTAGCACCCGGATAAACAATGCGCTCGAAGTCCATTTGTGTTGATCGCTAAATCGTTACTGCTCGACGTTACGGTCAGCCTGGACCTGCGTTTGAATCTCTTCAAGGGAAAAAAGACATTAAAATTATCGGGAGAGAATCTGATATTAGTAGTAGAGATTCTCAATTTTTGTAATCTGAGCGAACGTGGAGCACGTAAAAATCGAAAATTCAGTGCCCGATCAAGGAGTGGAAGAGAGGGAAGAGTTTTGGACTCGTGTTTAAAGAAAATCATGTTGTAGGAGTGATATGTAAATAAGAGAGATTCTCGAAATCATATAATAAGAGAATAAAAAAGTATATTTCGTTTCGTAACAAAAGGAAAACATCTCAAAGTACGCATATGTTATTACTATTATCACGCAATTATGTGAATCTCCTTAACCCGTGTTTAAGTATTGGCTCGCCATACGAGAATCCAAACAAACCCATAAAAATCTTATATCTTAGAAACTTAACTCTCTATGAATGTTCACGTGAAAATATTTTTCTTTTTGACTCGCAGTAAATTCTTTGGAATCGATAATGATAAATATCAATACTTGACACTTTTCACGGTCGACGGTTTTACAGGCAGAAGCATACCGCCCACGTCGATGTTTCCGCCATTGGCGCTGGCTTCCTCGACGGCCTTTCTCGCCGGGCCGACAACTTGAAAATTGACGAAGCAGTAAGGAGCATTCGGTGATCTATAGATCGAAGTCACTTTGCCGAATCTGCGGGAAATAACGGAAAACGATTGATCAATGGTCACCACTTCGCGTACGCTCACGCGTGCGTTCGTAAGGTAGAACGAGGGTGCGCTCTTGATTTCTATAGATTTCGTTCAAATTTCAACTAGATATTGTTCATATCATTCTGCGTGTTTGAGTGAAATTTCAGAGCAGTCGACTGTTTAGATTTGGAGATAGTGGGTTTTTAAATTACAACTTTTAACACTGCATGGTCTGCATTAAAATTTAGACGGAAAAGTTTTCCGTAAAAAAGATTCCTCCCCTATGATAAGAAGACATCTGGCAACACCGCATCATTCCATGTATCCAATGGCGTAAGTTTGCGCGGCAAATTTAAAATAATACTGCAACACAAATTTTTATTTGGTAGTAATTTTTTATCGAACAGTTTTCAATTAGTTGTGAATTGACTAACACATTTATTTGTTAATGAAAATAACATAAACAATAGAAAATATTAATATCGATAACGCAACTATTTTTTTGTTATCATGCAAGGATTTAACTTTAGGAACACGATAATTGTCTTTTTCTCTCTCGAAATATTGAACAATACTGTTGTGCGGTGCTGCCATGTGTCTTCTCATTGTAGGGGACAAATATTTTTACGGAGAATTATTTTGTCTTCACCGAACGTTTTAGCGAAACTGAATAGTAAAGGCAATCCAAACTTTTTTCTCACTTTTTCCCTAACTAGTTTGCTATCTAAACATAATTGTTTTTGAAAATTTATAAACACGATAGAATGGTACGACGAATTATGTGACCGGACTTGCGGTCAATGTAGAGCCTGCAGCGTTAAAAGGTGCAATTTTAAAACCCGTTATCTCCCGATCTAAGTAGTCGACTGTTTTGAAATTTCACTCAAACGTGCGTAATGCTATGAACAATGTCTGGTTAAAATTTGAACGAAATATATAAAAATCAAGAGCGCGCGATCGTTCTACCTTAAGGCCTTAGGCCACAGTAACCGGGTATAAAATCATGTACGAATTTAACATTTTTTTTTCGTATGAACAAGTGATTTACTCATAAAATTAATTACACATCTATTGAGTATGAATATCAAGCGATTAGAAAATAGATATATTTTTTTTCGATGTACAGCATAGCCGACTACTATATTAGATTCGTTTATTCCAAGTGTACAGCTTTCGCTTTTCAAAATACCCCTCCTCTTTCCACTTTTCATTATATGTTTTCTTAATTTAGCGCCACTTAAATACTACTTATGAACTAAATACTAATTCATGCCCCCCTCTCTCTCTTTGCTTTTATTCCTTCTCTTGCTGGCTCTCCCCTTTTCTCCCCCTTTTCAGCCTTGCAAACGCCATCAAATATTCGCAAATCTTCACCACAGCCTCCCCCTTTAACGTTTGTTTGGTCCAGTCCTCTAACTCCTCACCTTCCCTACCTCCTCTCCAATCATCTACCCCCAACCCACTCTTCTGTTATCTCTCCTCTCGCCGCTTCGCATTCCCATGTGTGTTCCAGATTTTCGACTTCCTCTCCGAAAATACCACATGACCAGCTGTCATATCCCTTTTTCCCAATTTTCCCTAAGTTTCCGCATCGCAGTCTAGCTCACTGCTCCTTCGTTTCCCCCCTCCCCTATCAGTTTATTATCCCATTACTTCTCTCTCTCTCAAACCCCACCTTTGTATCCTTGTACCAGGCGCAGAAGGATGACCTATCCACTTTGATCCAGTCCCCTTGCACGTCCTGCACACCCCCTTGCTCAGGCATCTCCCGACCCACTCCCTGCTCCCCGTACCTTAGCACACCAAATCGACAATTCTTCCATCACCTACTTCGCTCATCGCCTTCCTAAACTCCCTCCCCCACCTTGACGGATGAAATGGCCGACTACTATTTGCTTTTATTTTTTTTAGGCGCTCCGCGGCGTGTCATTTAGCGTCCACAATTTTTTATCTAGAACGAATAACAAAAATTCTCGTCAATCTACATTAGAATACCGAGAGAAGTACGTACGGAATTCGGAAAATATTGTTTTATTCAAGAGTTGTAGGTATTTGAACTTAAGAAATGAATTTTCCGTGAAAAATTTCGTTATAACTGCTCATAAAAGAAAAAGTTTTCGATTAATCAGAAATTTCGTACGTAGTTCTCTGCGAAATGCAATTAGGAATATAACTTTCCAATTTGGAGTCAATCGAGTGAACATTGTTGAACTTATTTGTCACGCCACTTGGAAAAAAGCTATTTCGAGACGTTTCGAGTAGTCGGCCATTTTGTACATCGACAAAAAAAATATATATTTTCTAACAGCTTGATATTCATACTAAATAGATGTGTAATTAATTATATGAGTGAATCACTTTTTCATAAGAAAAAATGGTTAAATTAGCACATGATTTTATACCCGTTACCGTAAGGCCTTAAATGAAATTTGGTGAATATTTTGATATGCGTACTTTCCGAATCTCTTCATTAGCATACTGTCGGTCAGTTGAGACGACATATTGCCGACCCACACAGCCAATTCGTTCACCGCCGGATTCGGCTTTGGCGATGGATGTATCGTTTTGATGACTCTTAATCCGCGGTCTGCCGATAACGTTCTCGACGGCTGTTTTACCGGGCTGCGAGAGAAATAAAAAAAAAACGTGGGCACGGTAGTTTGTCGGGTTGAGGATGAATTTACGGAGCGAAAAAGTTCGATAAGAAAAATTAAGTTAAATAGGAGCTTTCAAAAAAGTTAAGTATCGGCTCTGGTCGACAAAGCGCGAACGATGTCTCGATACTTTCCGCCGGTAGTGCAAACAGGGTGAGGACAAGGTAGGGTACGCTCGAGTTCATTTTTTCATTACGCCTGTATCTGTTGGGCGATCAGCTTCGGAATGCTCGGCTCGTCCGTGAATCGTGGATTGTAATTGAGTATCTTAGACAACAGTCTCTCGTTACTCGCGCTTTCTTCCTCGTCGGAGTTGTAAAGCTCGTCGTCGGCTGCGCTTCCCGTGCTACCGTACGGATCGTCGTTGGCAGCTTGTTCGCTGAACAGTAGAACTATCGCGTCCTGGATGGAATAAATATGAGATGAAGTAGATATTTATTACCGATGGTAGTGGTCAGTGATAGACTGGAAGCAGTTAATTGGCAAGTGTGAGATGAAGTTGACAGGAATGACGTCGTGACAACCTGCAAGTACGTACGAGGGAACATTAAGTTACATTAAAAAATCATTTGCTCGATTACCTTCTAATTTTTCACTTCACCGTTTGTCTACCAAGTTTTTCAAATATAATTTTTTTTTAATTTCTTAACACTATCCGACTTTGCCCAACTTCGTTTTTTCACTCGTAAACTATTTTTTTAAATAACTTTGATTATTTATATTTATTGTCTTAATTAATGAAAAAGAAATGAAAATATTCCTCGTTTGTATATGTTGACGTTTGCATCGTTTGAATACAACGAAAATTATTTTATTTTCCTCTTTCGCTCATTGTTTATTTGTTATCCAAAATCATGTTTGAGAGATTTAGGTTGTAGGTCTCTAATGAGGATTTTTAAGTTTGTCATAGGTCATAGGTTTGATTTACCAAAAAAGATTGGCAATTGAAGAAAAATTATTTTCGTTGCGTTCCAACTGTGCAAACTTCAATATCATTTGTTTGTTTGGTAGTTATCCTACCATAGTATATGGTTGCTTCTCAAGGGCCAAAAGGGCATTGCGCTCCTTGAATCCCATGCTAACGAGTTGCGTAACTTGCATTCGCTTCAATTCTCGTTTGGCGTACGGGCAATTTGGCGTGAGCTGCAAGCAATGCCTGAATGCCTGTTCAGCAGCTTCATAATTCTGTTTCGGAAGAAACATCAAGCATTAAGACTAGGAGCTAATTCGATTAATACCGTAAATTATTATATTATTTATGCGAACGGGCGAAAGTATGGACATAATTTTCACGGTTTTTCAACCGGAACCACAAAAACGGAATGTCGAAAATTGTGTTCTTTCCAAACTCTTATCTATTGATCCTTTTTTTTTTCTTCAGATGTTGTATTTCAAACTTTATGATTCTCAACTTGTAGCGCAGTTCCGAAAACTGCACCGCTTCACAAAAGGCTGTAAAACCTTGCGGATGAAAATTTGGAAAAATTCCTTGAGTGACGTATTGAAGGTATCGCCGCCTTTTCTCGAAGAAGAAATTTCGATTGTCATTTTCCAATAACTAATTTACAGGTTTATGGTAATAGGGAAAAAAACAAAGCCAAAATCCCGAGAGTAAAAAAAGTACTAGAGAATGTGAGAAAAAATACTCGGCCCTTGCTTTTGTATTTTTCAAATACGACCTCGAGCATGCATCTGCTCCTTTTTTAGCCAGAATCTGTAACTTTTCGATCCTAAAATCGCAAAATGTTCTCATATTTTTCACCGGTAGTAAAGACGATGAATTCCATCATTGATGTGACTGTAGCTAACTAATGACATTTCGGAGAACCTTTCAACGACACTATTTCAAAATCCATTAGGAAATTATTCAGTAAACTTCGTCAAAGGATTCATTGAGTTGGATTGTAAATTGACATCGATAAGCGCCCCTGGACTCCTTTTTACCTGAAGACCGCAAAGAACTTGCCCTTCTCTGCATTTGGCTCTGGCCATTTCGGTCATATCGGTGAAGCGTTCACTCGTGAATGTGATGTCGTCCAGAGCACTAAAAAACAATGCGCAATGTGCAAAATTCCAAGAATTCACAACATTCCCAGCAGTGCATAGTGTCTTATAATACAAGAAAGGTCCACGCCTAGGATGGATGCTTCTGAATTAAGCCTACCGTGCGTAATCACCCATACGAAGATAGCAGTAGCTTCGATTTATGTAATGACGGGTGTCAGCCGGGTCGAGGTCTATGGCTCTGCTGAGATACTCGATCGCCAGTGGGAAATTACCGAGTCTGATGACACGAAGTGCCTGAATGCCAAAATCTTCTGGAGTTTTGCAGACATTCGCCGGTGCTTGTTTGCTACCCTGTACAGAGAAAAAGTATCTGCGATGAAAGTCGATGTAATTTTCTCACCGTCAAAGGACTTGGTGCAGCTGCATAACAAAATTGATGAGTTCCAAGATAACCAGCGTACTATTGGTGCAGCGTTCGGTGAGTGTATTCTACAACGTACCCGTACGGTACCAGTACTAGACATACTGGAACTGTACTAGGTAGATACGGCACTGGTACGGCATTCCAAGATTGTATAGCACGGTATACCTGTACTGTACCAGGCCTATACTATACCGGTACCCTCCAGGTATCAATATTACGGTACACCGGTAGCAGTATAGTACTGGTACCGTATATAAAATATATCTTGGTGCCGTACATGATGCAATCATACTCATTACCAGTACGGTTAGGGTACAGTGCCGGCACACCATAGAATAGTAACACATACCGGTATGTTAATGACAAATAACAGCTGTCAATAATTTCGTTGCAATATGATAACAAGTGGCCAAGTTCTGTGTCGAGAATTGCTGAAAAGCCCACAGTACCGATAACTTTTTAATGATCGGTATCGATTCTCTAACCTTTTTAACACACGTGAAACCGCCAGTCTCATCAGCCATTACTTTACTCGGCGCGTGATTTCCGTCTTTGACGGATAAATCGCTGCCCTTCGCGCCGTTATTTATTTTCTTCAACATTTTGGCCGTATCGTTTTTACTGACGATCGAGGATTTCACGAAAGCCGGTGCATCCGTCAGGAAATCTATGTCGCTGCTTTCTGCATCGTCACTATCCTCGCCGATGCTTCTATTATCATTATTATCGAGGCAGTCGACGTCAGACATTTCTGCCAAATCTTTCTTCCCTATTGGCGTCGCTTCCTCGCAAACGTTTGCATCATTCGCGGTAGCCGTGCCGACTTCTGCGTTAGGACCGTTCTTCTTCTCCTTCTGTCGCTCTTTTTTTTGTTTTTTCTTCAACGCTCTCAACGCGGCACCATCAACGGACTGCGAGGATGCGTCAGCAGCGGGAAACGCGTTATCACTCATTGTTGTAGTTCATTACGGTCTTGTCTAGCCTGTTTTGGTTTGTTTTACCTCGAAACACGCGGCTTTATCCGACACTGTGCTGTTTATTGATCGGTAACTCGCACAAACAAACGCAAGGAATAAGAACTACGAGCTGTCGGAGATTCTCGTCTTTGCGAATATTTTCTTATCGAACCGATTGGAGATTTCGGTAAAAAAATGCGTTCGACAGATTGCGAATCGGCGATATGAAGAGGCGAGGAATGCCGTTTGATTATATCCTCGACGTGAGATCGTGGCAATACGAATTGACGAATAACGAACGATCGCTCCACGAGAATCGTCGACACTCGATAGCCGTACACGCAAGTGTCGGGTGGTCTCCGCATCAAACTGCATGCAAGACGGAATGATACCTCATCGCGGTCGGTATGGTAGAACAATTATAGATACCGAACAATCTCTGAAACGGCTCTTCAGATCCCGTCAAAACTTTGCCAAACGACGTCAAATAGATAGACGAACAGCTGTCTGCCCCTCAAATTTTCTGAATTTGAGAAGAAGAGAGCCATTCATCTATCTATTTGACGTCGTTTGGCAAAAAGTTTCGACGGGATCTGAACAGCCGTTTCAGAGATTCGTGGGAATCTATAATCGTTCTACCATACCGACCGCGATAGGGTATCATTCCCTGTTAAGTCGCGCGATCCAGCGTGTAAAATAACAATGGGCAAACACGTTTTACCAGATGGATCCGGCGTCCGATGGCTTTGTGCAGAAAGAACGTCGAATCTTAGCTCGATAGACATCAGATGAGCGCTACCTGGTATTGGATCGTTATCGAAGTCGCGGCTTTCCCGTAAAATTAAGGGATAATTGTACTGTAACGAGTCGAAAAATACCTATTATTCGCGATTTTTTTGCGGCGGATAAAATAAGCTAATCAGTCTGATTGTTTAAATGTAAAATCAAAGTGCTCATGAAAAAGAGAAAATAATCATTTTAACGTTTATTTTATTTTATTTTTACGTGTTTTAACGGTTGAAAATGTCTCCGAAAAAAAGGAGGAAAACAAAATTTGTAAAAACATTATTGATCAGTATAAAAGCCGCTGTCTTCCTATGGAGGTTTTAAAAAAAATCAAAATTGACAAAATGGTGGCGGTATGCAAAAAGAATCGAATTTAACCTATTTTTTGTTTTTTGCGAAAAAAATATGACGGTTTCGAAAAATCTTCCATAACAAGATAAAGAATGACGTGAAGATTGTTGCGTCAAAATTTGAGATGGCTAGCTTGAAAACTCTTCCTTTAAGAGTGTATACTGTTTTGAAAAACGACATTTCGAGAAAACGCGTTTAAAATTCTGAGTACGGAATTTTCATATAAACCGTCTACTCACGATAAATCGGCGATGCCAGGTGCATGTTTCTAACCCTCTATACTATGGAATAATTAAAAAAATCGATTTTTTTTAAATCTTACACTGTGATGATCCCTCAATTATTGCGCGGAGCACGCGCGTGTGGTTGGATACAATATAGCGTAGCAACAATCTCGTCGTTTTCGAAGAATCGATACACAGGAACGTAACATTCAACGAAACTTTATTCAGGGTTTGTTCTCCACAATGACTGACGAAGGTTTGAAACTATCAGCCCCACATTTTTTCTTTAGATTAGACGGTTCGATATGAAAAAAATGTGCCGGTCTTCCGACGTCTTACAAAATTGGGATATCGAACTCTGCCACGCACATATGATGGTCATTCGATGTACACGCTCATAACACGTTACAGCGCGAATTCGGTATTCTTATAGTTGTCGACAATTGAATAACTTTACTCACCAACAAAAAACGAATCTTTAAAACCCCGAGAAGAAAAGCGCCAAATGAATTTGGACTCAGACTTGCAGCTGCTCAAAAGAAAAAAAAATTGTCGAATTTCCTCGAGGTTTGGCGCAAACTCAAAACGCGAAAAGGAAATTGAGAAATGTATCACTGATTGGAAAGATTGTCACGAATTGTTATTCGCCGAGATATGAAAATGTTAAAAACGAAGGTGTTATCGCGTTCTCTTTATCACAAGTGTACACGCGAGGAACGAGGACGTCGTCGTATCGTGCGCGCGAGTCTCGTATCAGACAGTGAGATAGTCGGATGGAACGACATCCCAGGATTCGTTGGTTTCCTCGAGTATGGCGGAGGCGACAACGTCCTGCTGCGGATAACAAGGATGCCACCAGTCCAAAACTTTCAGATCGACAACGCCGTTCAGAACAACGACCTGAGTCGGTGTTTTGGGAATGTAACTGGTTCCAAAACTCAATTGTATTCGATGATGATCGAAGCCCGGAGACAATGTTACTCTCACCGTCTGAAGTATCAGTCCCATTACCAACGGTACCATACCGTATTTTAGGCAGGACACCTGTAATTTACAAAAAGTCGTATCGAAATCCAATAAGAGCAGATAATGAAAGAAGAAAAATGTCTAGTCTGCGTTACAAACGGGTTGGTCTGATTTTCCACGTCGATTGGATGATCGAAGACATGTTGGAAACTCGATTTTTTCGATACATTTCCGCGATAAATATAGTATCTGTTTGATAGTGAATATTTATGAGTTTCCTTGAGCAAGTAAAAACGCGGAGGGGAGAGAGAGAGAGAGAGAGAGAGAGAGAGAGAGAGAGAGAGAGAGAGAGAGAGAGAGAGAGAGAGAGAGAGAGAGAGAGAGAGAGAATGGAGGAACGGTGAAGTATGCCGGAAGACTATTTTGGGGGTTAATTAGAGAGAGTGATTTCAATCATTAAGAGAAGAACGCTTGATGTCAAATTTTGAATTAAGCGGTTCAAGTAATTTAAGTCTCGGTCAAGTCTTAGACGAAAATATCTATTTTATGAAAATAAAACTCGTGTTTTGTTTGTTTCAGAACAACCGGGTGGCCAAAATCAAGTACACCGTTGAGCCTCTCACGGTCAAAGGTCCTTCACGAGATTGTTTATAACTTCTTTAATTATTAATCTTTTTCTGTTAAATTTGGTACACAATTGTGTTTAGGTACATATAAATGAATATCAAACGATTTTTCAATCGTCGTACTTATTCCTTGAAAGCTAATTTTTTTAAATAACCCTGACTTTCGCATCGTCACAGCAGGCTACCCCTTAATTTGGAACAGGGCAGTTCTTGAGAAATGTTACTTTGACGCAGGGCCTATTGCGGATAGTCATTTTCTCATACAATTTCGTAATCTCCTTAATCACGATTAAAAAAGCTTTGCTCAAAATAAATGTTTCCCTCGCAAAAAATGAAAAGCATTACAAATTAAGCATGCACAGCCTAACTCAAAATTCATGTTGACCGGTGCAATCAAATTAAACTAATCGATTGCCCGACGATACATTGATAGTGTGGACATTTTTTTCCCTCACCCGTAAAATTCTACAACCGTCTTCCGCGTTGGACGACACGCTTTCCGACGTATGGGAGGAATCGGATTTTCCGTCATCGTCCCAATATCTTCGGTTCACCGAGAAAGGACGCCTCTTCACCTCTTTCAGTTTGAAATAAAAGTACCAGCGCGTTTTGCCCTTCTGCGCGATGAAAATTATGGAAAGATAAGTTCACGAGAGCAACCGCGACCTTGGAACAAATTTTCGTTGTTTGTTTGTTCGTCACCTTGTGCCACATGAGGCAGCATCGTCTGCTGACCAGAGAATGGGGCTCTTCTTGCTGCAAATAAAGGCTCGAACCGACCCTTTGAGCAGATGAGAAATACATCAGATGCAACGCTCTGATAACGCATGCTCGCAAACCTTCCGCTCGGGCCATTGAGTCTGGACGTAGTCGTGCAGGTAATAGAGCGTCTGGTCTATAATATCTAGAAAAAAAATGTTTCATACATCATTCTAATCAGCGAACAAACGTGGCAGTCAAGCTGGATTTATCATTTAATCACTTCTACTGCAAATGAGCCATTTGGCGAAAATACGAGTTGCGTATTAAGGTGTATCGGGAAAAAATGTTCATCTCTGACCCTGCTGTATATTATTACATGTATAAAAAAAATCATTTGCAATTCGAGCTCTCTAACTCCAGTCTAAGTTGGTATTGCTATATAATTTTTTTCCCCCATTTAATTTTTACGCATGATTCGCGTTTTACGATCCAACTTGATTAACTCAAGAACGAACTATATCCGGTAAGTCTGGTGGGGGTTACTACGCATTATTGAAGCAGAAATTCCCTGACTTTTCCAGGATTTCCATACACGTTTTTTAAAAATTCCAAGTTTTGCCACTGACCCAGATTGGGGTCAAATAAAGAACACTTTGTTTTCATCAAATATACATTTTGTAATGTTAAAGACCACAAGTTACGTCTCGTTCCTACAATACTAGTATTTGAAAACGTTACAAACTATACGGGAAAGATTATATACATAGAAATAGGAATAAATCATTTTTGTGAAAAAAAAAACATAACATTTTTAACCGACTGAAAAAAACAAAGGAAATCCTTAATTCAATCCTTCTGTTGAAAAATCATGGTGAACCGGCTAACATAATTTGAGATAAAATATATGGAAATGTTAAAAATTGAAATAAAATTTAAAAAAACTGACGTTCGAAAAATAATTTGCCCATTGTAAAGTAAAAAAAATACGTTAAAAACAAATACAGAACCAGTTCTTTATTATAAACAGAAATGTTTATATCGGGGACAATAAATAGAAACAAGTATGAACACTTATCTATAATAATAATGATGTGGTTGTGCATCGACAGATCGAATGCAAATGTATAGAGCTACATAGTAAATTAGTTTTCAGTTATTTAAATTTTCAATGTTTGACACATAACTTTTTTTTGCATATAATGAAGAGTAATATAAATATTTAAAATATACAAAAATATTTATTTTTATACTGTTCAGTTTTTTTGTCATTATTATTATTATTCGGTTATTATTTTTCGTAATTCTTGCAAAAAGTAAATTCTGAGAAAACTCCAGAGAATTGTCAAAATTCTATGACTTTTACCTGATTATTCCAGGAGGAAAGAAATCTCCCGAGTTCTCCCTGTTTTCCATGTGCGTAACAACCCTGCCGGTTGTTACTGCTTCAAAAAGCTTTCAGCGAAATTCTCGATGTTTCTTTTTTACTCGAATTATAGGTTTTAAGGGGTTAGTAAAATGTAAAGTATAAAAATAAGGTAAAAATCGATTGTCGCTTGAGGCAACTGAAATTGAAGAGAAAGATCCAACATATTGTGCAGGTATCGGTAACTGAAGGTGCATTTATGATTACAACGATAGAACTGCGAGTAAAACTTTACACGTGATTTTGTCAAAACTATATTTTAAAAAACAGTGTTTCACTGGATTGTCTATAACTTATTTTTTACAATTCTTAAGATTATCAATATTTTTAAATAAAATTTGATATACAACTTTGTTAATGTACGTACAAATAAATGTCCAAACAATTTTTCAATGATTTTGCTTACTCCTCCAAAGATTTTTTTTCAAAAAGCCTAATTTTTGGGTCGTGGCAGTAGCCTAACCCCTTAAATGACTCAGTAATCTAGGTAATTTATCAAATAGGCGTAACTTGTGTAAAAATAAATCTAGATATGCGTTTTCACAAACACTAGTTGAGTTATTCAAGTCGGAATGTAAAGAGTGTACAATATGAATCGAGTGGGGAAAAAAATTATCGAGCTCTAGGCCAGAGACCATAGAGAGTTCAAATTTCACATTATACTATATATCTCAATACCTCAACGGTTCAAAGGGATAGAGAGCGTACAGCTTTTTTCTACACGCCCTAGCCTGCACACTCTCACTACTGTGAACTGCAACAAATAATCTGGACTCTGACCCCGGTAGAGGAGCTTCGAGTTTCGTAAGCCAATTCAGTTGAATAAAGACTCCTCTAAAATCGAAGCTTGTACCAGAAGTGCAAATAATAATAGTATAATAGCCAGGGTATGTACCGTTTGTAAATGTGAAACCAAAACTTTGCAGTTTTCACGACGTAATTCGAGCCCCTGCATATGCAGGCAAATTTACCAACAGCTTCGGGCTCTATGTATTCCGATATTAGGAACCACAAATCCATTGGATAATAGGTACCTGACAATTAGGAAAAAAAAAATTCAATATCTTTGCAAATTTTCTGCGCTCAATTCTGATGACGCGTCAATACTTCTTTTGTTCTTCCATTTTAGGTCTGTATATCGTTGAAAATATTTCAAGCATGGTACACATTTTAGATATGTGTATCGAATTTACAAATTACCCTGTTCATCCCGAGATGCATTTTGGGACTTAGATTTATTTCTCCGTGGTTTTGTCTCCTTCGCCTTCGGATCGTCGACAATTGTCGAATTTTCAACGCACGTGCCATATACATCTGGGGAAAAACAACGTGATTTTGTCAGTCGAGATTGCAAAAACGAAAATGAAGTACAAAATATTGCCGTGTTGAGTAGCGTTGTAGTATACAAAACTTAACCTTCACGAGACGTTACGTTCGTTTTCGACGTCGAGGCTTTTTTCAATCTAACGTGGTGGCCCGATGGAGAATTGGCGAAATCGTTGATCGTAACGTCTATCACGAGCAAAGAGGTTTCAAAAACGTTACGTCACACAACCATTTATAGAATGAAATAATCGCGGTAGTTTTTTCTTGTTTCTTTGGTTACGAACCCTCGGGAGTCTTGCTTTCGGCCCTTTTCTTCGGTGTCACCTTTTTTCCTTTCCTCTTGCTTGTTCCAGGCATTTCAAATATCTCATTGGCGATCTCGCTAAATCAATCACGTACATCTTCGAATTTTCGTCACATAGCGCTCTAATATCGGACGTTCTTTGAACGCAGCTGACATTCGAGTCTTCACTCGACAGGCCGCCATCACTGCCGAATGCCCGGTGTCGACTGGACCACGTGACACGTGACTGACGTGACTACGTGCGGATGGAAGCTCGCCATTCCTGCAATGGGGTGGGGGGGCGCATGAAGCATAGAGCACGGTCTTACAGACCTCACCAAAGTGACTTTTTTTCATAACTACACGATTTTGGTTATTTTGATATTTTTCGAAAATCTTACGTCATTGTACAGGAAATACCTTCCAACGACATTTTTTCCTTTTTCGGTTTCAGCTACTCAATCGGCCGGAATTATGTCAGCAATGGAGGAACTTTTTTTGGCGCCTCCGAAGGCAGCGCATAAGTCGCTTGGATCTTAATATTTTTGTATGGAAAAATTATGTAATATAGGTCAAATATAGCTAAATATATTTTTAATTTGCCGAAACATTTAATTGAGTACTTTTCTTCCAAAAAATACCGGCAATCACCCAAATTTTCAGCGTTCACACTGGTATAGCCCCTTAGATCCAATCGAACATCAGCAAGATTTTTCAAACATATTAGACGATAGCTATCTGTAAGATTACAGTATATTTGTTGAATGATATTGTCAATAACGTTATTTTTTTCAATCGAAAATCACAAATATTTCATTGTATTTACAATGTCGTTATAATTTTTTTATACAAATTACTATTATCGATTGTAATTGATAATTATTATCCGAATGTTAATAAAAGTAACGAGCATACAATTTAAATGAAATTACGCAAGTGTCATATTTAAAAAAATTCTAATGGTTTATCTTTCCAGATTTTTACCTGAGCACGAATGACTTTAAATTCTCACCAAAGCTCTTTTTGGTTAAGGTAATCCTATCGCTTCACACTAATTATACCACTGATCATACTTGAGACTTTTATTACGCATATTTTTAACATATGCAAAAAAAATGTGTAGCAACTAAAATTGTTCATGTGTAGACTGTTGAATGAATGTTCGCATTTAACTAGCAAAATGGAAAAATAGTTATTCCAACGATTCGCGCAGTATTTCTATTTTTGATATTTGGCTACATTGGTTCTATCTCCGTCTCTTTTTACTCAACCAGACCAGAGTTTAACCTCCATGCTTTTCAACGTCAATCTGTCAAAACAATGTTAGGTGCGGGAAATATAAAGCATTATATTCGGGCGACGACTGGCAAAAAGCGTGGAAAATTTGTATAGGCGAAATATGTTGGGTACAAATGAAATATGTGTGGAAATTCGAATGAGTGAGATGAGGTTAGGACAAGAGTCAGCTCGTGTCTTGCTGTCGCGTCTCTTTATCGTAGCAAGTGGTTGTCACGCAAGTTGATTAGATTTCTTTCGTTTTGTGATTTACATTTTTTTGCCGTTGTCCCATTATTACTATTGAAATTTATCCGTCGCCTTGACCTACGAGTCAGATGTTTTTTTTTCGTTTCCTCCGAGAGGTTCTAATCAATTTGGATAGAGTACTGACGTACCGGTTTTCGTGTTGTATTTTTTTTCTTTCGCTTTCTGGAAATATCATTCGAATGGATCCACTAGGCAACCATTGATACGTGAAATTCATGTACGTTGTATATATATATGTTGAAGCATCGAGTTGGGATCTATTTCGAAACGTACTTTGAACAAACGAACAAAAAAGTTCTTTAATCTTCGTCCTTCTCCGATTCGGATTCCTCTTCGGCGTTCTGCAGCCATTCAATGAATTTTTTCATTAGATCCAAAAAGCGCATTTTTCCCTTGAGCGAGAGTCCCTCTTTGTAGCACTTCAGAATCATTTACTCGGCTATACTACAACTACATCCTCCGCTGACACAAAAAGCCGACGAATACGGTATTAGTTCAATCAGGACGGCGATCGTATTTTCAGCGATAAAAAAGGGCGCAAGATAGAGGGCGTACTTTTGTAGAATAACAAAACGATCTTCTGGAAGACTTTCATGAAGTTCATGTTCTCGTAATAAAATTCCTGAACTTTGAATATAAGAGCGAGCTCAGAACTGACAGTGGATGGGAATGCACAGAATAACGGTGTATAGGTTTTTAAATGTTTGAGCGCGTGTGCTGCGACCAAATCTTCCTTCTTGTTCCACTCGGCTTGTCCCATCACAATGGACCATATCTGCGGAAAGGTGAAGAAATATATCGTGAATTTCGGACGAGTTCAGGGAGGGGATTTTTATTCATATTCGATGATTACCAGTCCGATGCCTTCGTGCTCGGGAATGCCACACCTAAGCGCTATTTCCTTGAGAATAAGCACAATGCCCTTGATCGGTCGGTTGTCAGCCAAATCGTCTAGCAACAACTGTTAAAGATCGCGTTTAGCTTCCTGACTCACTTGAGCCTTGTGGACAGGGAGGCTAGAGTGGGAGGAGGCCGATCTGTGCATTTCAAAGTGGCTACAAAAAGTGGACTAACCGGGATGGCGCCACTATCTCTACAACCTCGAGCGGAAGCTGAGTATCGATGTCGTGTACGAGAGATGGAAGAGGATCGAATACGCACGGTGCAGCCAGATCGCGCGCGAAAGTTACCCTCTCTCTAGTCCCTCGCGCGCCCATCACACAATCATAGTAGCGCGTGTCCGTGAGCGAGCGACGCTCGGACATCTTCGGAAAGAGCCGAGTGCCGTCGAACTGTCCCGACCGCGCCTTCGGCAGCTACACAGCTACACAAAAAGCAATCTGAGCACGGCCCGCGCGTGACGTCACGCGACGGCACGCGTGAGGCTTTTAGATGATTTCAATGCTTATTTAGCTCTTGATTCTCTGCGTTATTAATGTATACAAAAGAATTGTATCGCGCACTCTGAACGCTTATTTTTTTAGTTCATACGTTAATTTAAATATAATAATAAATCTAAATTACAACTCATTTATCTTCTAAAAAATTGTTTACGCTTTACTCACACCCGTCCTATGCCAAATAAATTATAATTCAGAAAAGTAAGTGAAAATATATTTATATTCGTATTATTATATTAATTCTCATACTTTCATCAAGCGATAAAGTATTATCTCCAATAACAAATCAATCATCCATCCGGCCGCCAATCGTGAGTGCCAGAAAATGCATCTTCAACACAAGCGATAGGATGGTCCCGTTGGTAGCGTTCCTGGCTTCGGTCCGTAGGGGCGCAGGATCGTTCCTCACGCTCAGCGCTTTTTTTTTTTTAAATCATGGTTACTATTAAGGATGTTGAGTCCCTATAAAACATGTTAATGTTAATTGTTCAATAAATAGCTTTTTAATCGTCATGAAATTTTTACACGACCTCCTGAATACTTCATGTAAAAACATACCAAATTTTCAGAATTCTATCATCATTACTTCAACCTCCTTAAGGGTTGAAATAAAAAATGATAAGAAAATTCTGAAAATTTGGTATGTTTTTGTATGAAGTATTTAAGAGGTCGTGTTAAAATTTCACGACGATTAGGAGGCTCGTTATTGAAAAATTAACATTTTGTTAAGAACAATTTTTAAAAGAAAGAAAAAAAAATGTATCAATAAACTTCGTTTTGTTTCCGTTGCTTTCAGTATATTGTAGATATTACAAAATTGAGAGGTCAAAAGAAAAACTTATTGCAAAGTTACATCAGTTTCCATAAGACAGCATTTAATTTGTGAATGTTAATTGTTCAATAACGAGCTTCCTAATTGTCGTGAAATTTTTACACGACCTCTGGAATACTTCATACAAAAACATACCAAATTTTCAGAATTTTATCATCATTTGCGATTTGGGACCCAACATCCTTAATTCTTATTTGATTAGTTACTTTTATTAGTTATCATATTTATTTTAATTAGTTATCTTTTAGTACCGAAAAATTCATCGCGCACTCTGACCGCTTATTTTATTAGTTTTTACGTTAATTTAAATATAATAAATCTAAAATACAACTTATTTATCTTCTAGCAAAATGTTTGCGCTTTACTCACACCCGACCCTATGCCAAATAAATTGTAATTCATAAAAGTAAGCGGAAATATATTTATCTTCGTATTATTATATTCATTCTCATATACTTTCATCAAGCGATAAAGTATTATCCCCAAAAACAATCATCCATCCGACCGCGAATCGTCAGTACTAGAAAGTGAACATACATTGGCACAAAAAATTAAAGGAGCAAGAAAAGTTGAACTTTGTCAAAAGTGGTCGTACAAAAAAAAAAGGATTTTAAAGCTTCAAGTTTCTAGTTTTAGATCCGACAATGATTTTTTTTTTGAGAATCACTGATTGCGCGGTCGGAAGAAATATCACGGCAAAAAAAATTTTGCAAATTTTTACGTTTTTCAAAGTTCTGCACGTGTTTTGGAGATTTTTTTCTGACTTGACCAATATCAAGGTCATTGAGCCCATTCAATGCACTTCAATTTGCTTTTCTATCTCCGTACGACCATTTTTCGCTGAGATATCTCAGGAACTAATGGTCGTACGGGAATTCGATCGGTAGTTTTGGAAACGTGAATACTCTACAAGCTCCGATTATTATTGTGGTGAAACTTTTATTTTTTATTTTTGCCATTAGTTTTAGAACAGTACAAAAAAACGATGTCTTCTTGGTTTTTATGAAATCCACCGCTACTTTGCAAATATTGCGATAAAGACTAATGTTTATGGACGGTCATTCAGCTCAATATGTCCCCAAGAGCCATGCAAAATTCCAAGTTGATCCGATTATCGGTCTTTCTTGCCCGATTAACCAAAATTTGAAAAAAAATTAAAGGAGCAAGTTTCCTCCTTTTCAGACATCATTTCATGATTACTAAGAGGAAAAAAAACTTTTCATTACTTTTCGTACAATTGGGTATTGAGTACGCATCGAATGTTGGAAAAAAACCGTGAAAATCATATTGACGAAAAATTTTTCATAAAAAAAATATTGAAAATTTTTTTTTTTTATAAAGAAATCAGTTTCGAATTTTTTTTTTAATGTTGAAATTTTTTTTTAAATCAACATTGTACCGCCAGCATCAGAATTACCCAAAGCATACCACGGGGAGGTACGCTTTGGGTAATTCTACGTACACTTTGGGTAATTCTAATGCTGGCGGTACAATGTTGAATCGAAAAAAAATGTCAACATCAAAAAAATAAAAAAAATCGAAATAGATTTTTTTATAAACAAAAAAATTTCAACATTTTTGTTATTAAAAAAAAAAAAAATCGAAAATTTTTAGTCAATATGATTTTCAGGGTTCTTTTCCAACATTTAATGCGTACTCAATACCCAATTGTACGAAAAGTAGTGAAAAGTTGTTTTTCCTCTTAATAATCATGAAATGATTTCTGAGAAGGAGGAAACTTGTTCCTTTAATTTTTTTTCATATTTTGGTCAATCGGGCAAGAAAGACCGATGAACGGA
This sequence comes from Ophion costatus, assembly GCA_951751655.1. Taxonomy (NCBI): domain Eukaryota; kingdom Metazoa; phylum Arthropoda; class Insecta; order Hymenoptera; family Ichneumonidae; genus Ophion; species Ophion costatus. The sequence continues at coordinate 34,653,075 of OX632356.1, forward strand.
TCAATTTGGAATTTTGCATATCTCTTGGGGACATATTGAGCCGAATGACCGTCCATAAACAATAGTGTTTATCGCAATATTTGCAAAGTAGCGGTGGATTTTATAAAAAAACAAGAAAACATCGATTTTTTGTACTTTTTTAAAACTGATGGCAAAAATAATTTTTTTTAAACCTACAATAATAATCAGAGCTTGTAGAGTATGCATTCACGTTTCCAAAATTGCCGGTCGAATTCCCGTACGACCATTAGTTCCCGAGATATCGATGACTGAAGACAAAAGGACGTTTTTTCATTCAGAGGCCGACGAGGAGGCCGATATCAGCGAAAAATGGTCGTAAGGAGATAAAAAAAGAAGCAAATTGAACTGAATTGAATGGGCTCAATGACCTTGATATTGGTCAAGTCCGAAAAAAATCTCCAAAACACGTGCAGAACTTTGAAAAACGTAAAAATTTGCAACATTTTTTTTGCCGTGATATTTCTTCCTACCGCGCAATCAGTGATTCTCAAAAAAAAATCATTGTCGGAACTAAAACTAGAAACTTGAAGCTTTAACATCCTTTTTTTCGTACGAACACTTTTGACGAAGTTCAACTTTTCTTGCTCCTTTAATTTTTTGTGTCAATGTATGTTCACTTTCTGGTACTTACGATTCGCGGTCGGATAGATGGTTGTTTTTGGGGATAATACTTTTTTGCTTGATGAAAGTATATGAGAATGAATATAATAATACGAAGATAAATATATTTCCGCTTACTTTTATGAATTACAATTTATTTGGCATAGGGTCGGGTGTGAGTAAAGCGCAAACATTTTGCTAGAAGATAAATAAGTTGTATTTTAGATTTATTATATTTAAATTAACGTAAAAACTAATAAATTAAGCGGTCAGAGTGCGCGATAAATTTTTCGGTACTAAAAGATAACTAATTAAAATAAATATGATAACTAATAAAAATAACTAATCAAATAAAAATTAATAGTAACCATGATTAAAAAAAAAAGCGCTGAGCGTGAGGAACGATCCTGCGCCCCTACGGACCGAAGCCAGGAACGCTACCAACGGGACCATCTTATCACTTGTGTTAAAGATGCACTTTCTGGCAGTTACGATTGGCGGCCCGATTGATGATTGACTTGTTTTTGGAGATAATACTTTATCGCTTGATGAAAGTATGAGAATTAATATAATAATACGAATATAAATATATTTTCACTTACTTTTCTGAATTATAATTTATTTGGCATAAGGACGGATGTGAGTAAAGCGTAAACAATTTTTTAGAAGATAAATAAGTTGTAATTTAGATTTATTATTATATTTAAATTAACGTATAAACTAAAAAAATAAGCGTTCAGAGTGCGCGATACATTTTTTTGTATACATTAATAACGCAGAGAATCAAAAGCTAAATAAGCATTGAAATCATCTAAAAGTCTCGCGCGTGCCGTCGCGTGACGTCACGCGCGGGCCGTGCTCAGATTGCTTTTTCCCTCGAAGCCTTCGTTCGGCTTGGCCGCACATGAACGTGCTCAGCGTGTCTATGTGTTGGTGTAGCTGCCGAAGGCGCGGTCGGGACAGTTCGACGGCACTCGGCTCTTTCCGAAGATGTCCGAGCGTCGCTCGCTCACGGACACGCGCTACTATGATTGTGGGATGGGCGCGCGAGGGACTAGAGAGAGGGTAACTTTCGCGCGCGATCTGGCTGCACTGTTTACATCTCTCTCGCACGCAGCCTACTTCTCAAGTTTCATTCTGCCTCATGCACAACTCACTTCTCATTATTTACTTGTTCCGTCTCTGTCACACCCAGCTCGTGTCTCGAGGTTTTAGCGATAGTGGCGCCATCCCGGAAAGTCCACATTTTTGTAGCCACTTTTTTCAAGTCTCTCCATAAGAGATCGGACTCCTCCACTCTAGCCTCCATGCTTGTGGAGCTGAATGCTGTCGGTCGATCCGCTCGACTCGAACACCGAACGGAAATGTTCCTCCGATGTCTTGTTAGGTGGCACAAATTCCATTAACCTGCCAACAGTTACACGACCCAACGATTGCAAACTTTTCTCTCGTATTCAGGCTACGAGTGAAATTTTCTTGTTCATTTTTGTAAACACGCAGGGACCACGTTGCGCTTAATAAAAAAAAACCAAACGTAAGAATAAAAGCAAGCAATGCGTTAATATCGAAGAATTTCCGGGCCTTTTCAGATTAAAGGAAAGGCTTGCATTGGCAAAGGCGGATTCGAGAAAAGTTGAATTTCAAAATAGCTAAGTAAAATTGACGACGCTATACCTTCCCTCCATCCCGCCGCGTTCCGACGCCGTCGTCAAACTGGCCGAGCCCTTCTCCGTTTTCCACGTGACAAAGACGTCCACGAGAAAGTCAAGGGCCAGTTGTCCTTGACGAGATGTTTGTTGATGAGAACCGAGAGGACGGTAGGTGGTAGGGAACCGTTGGAAATCCAGGGAGCGGTCATTCTCGCAAGTTTAATTCTCTCAAAAGAAGAGAATCCTTTCATGAAAACTAGCAGTTTTTTATCTCGTTCTCAAACATCATCTCCAAGTACTTGTAACGTCGCACCAGTTTTGTGAATACTGCAAGCAACAAAGGATTTTTTCGAATAAAATTTTAATATTCGATCGTATTGTATAACAACAATGAGTATCGACTAATTTGAACCTTTCTGTCGCTTTACGTTCCAATGCATTGTTCATCAGAATGTAAGAATCATTTTTGAGAATTTACTTCTCAAGTGATTGCAATAAATAACGCAGTGGAGACAATTTTAATTTTGTGTGCTTACCAGACAATTATTGGATATATAATCGAACCGATGTGCTGGTCTAGTGGTTAGCGTGCTTACCTCTGTAATCAGCAAATCGAGAGGACATGGGTTCGAATCGGCGTCTCGTAGTTTCGGAGAAAAATACAAACACGAGCGTGATGTAGCTCCAGTTCTACACGAATGGCGCGCACACGGACCGGTACATGTGTGTTTCGCGTGCGTATGGCTGTAGCCTGTGAGCTATTTCTCAACGAAATGCGACTAGCTACGAGGCTGGGAAGCGGACTCGTGATCGGCTGTATAATCAAACAAATTTTCGCTGAGGCCTGCACAATTAGGAAGGTCATTTGGAACGACGATGCCTTTATTTCAACGAGTTGTGGACAAAAAACACTGTCTGTATTTCCAAATGGCTATGTAGACGGTGTGTGCATTCCATTTCAGTTGCAATTCTTCACTTATTCTGGTATAAATGGGCAACGTGTAAGATGGCAATATGGCTGTGACAAATGCGTGAATATATTTTTCTATAGCCCTTATGGCCCCTTTTTAACATTTTTTAACGTGCACTTTTCGTAGAATATATTAAAATCCGATTACTTTATTTTACTGGGTTTTTTTTTAAAACAAAAGCGTGAAGTTATGATAGTTAGATTTATTTTTTAATGAGCGTTTATTTTCTATTTACATTCATTATATTTATTGGGAGCAGTCCTGACCTAATGTACATGAGAGTAACCTCGCAAGTGCGTGCTTGGGTGGAATATGTCTCGCCTACAAATGAAAAAACGAAAAGGCACACTTTCTCTCACATGGGAAGTTTACAGGAAGATGAATTCTGTCTCCCAAAAAAATGAACACAGGGTTTGGAACAAGCAACTGCTCCCAAAGTATATGGTTACAGGGCAAATTCTGTCTCGCAAATGAAGGCTAGGGCGAATTATGTCTCACCTTCGAATCCAGGCACGAGAGACGTTCTCGGGACTGATATAGTCTTGCACTTGGCACTGTTGGCCTGGTACCTTATCAGCTGTTCCTCACTGCGTATGCACATTCATGAATTACTACAGACTGTAATGCACATTACCTCCTCGAGTGGCCCGACTGTCCGACCCGCCATTACAATCTGGCTCATCGGAAATTACTCACAACATTCACCAACGCTCATGTCCGCACGATCGTTGGCGCAAGGGGAACGATGCTGCGCATCCGGACGTCCATCGGCTCCTCTACTTTCATGACCGATCGTCGTTCGCATTCGTTGTCGTCCAGCGGTAACAGGCGGATGTCGCTAAGGAAGGTCGTATCCTCATGTCCGGTATCTCGCACACAACTCTGCTGAGACCTCGATGCTCGTTGTGAAGGAGAAGAATCGCTTTCGACCACGCAGATTACTCGTTGTCGCAGTCCCCGCCGACTGTATGCCTTAGAGGATTTCGTTTCGCGCGTGGTGAAAGAAACCACGAGGGTCGCGGCGCGAAGATTTTATAGAAGGACCGTCATACTATCCTGTATGTCCTCGTTTCCGGTGCCCATTGCACCGTCACGACTTACTGGGCTCGATGGCGCGTGTTGTCTACGGCGCCCGAGGTCCGCGGAACTCGATAGTCCTTCGATGCGTCGACAGCACATGGTCATCCGACGCGGGCGAGCACACGCCTTGCGTTCCGCTTCCTTCGATCGGCGATATCTCATTCATTAAAATGGCGGTCCTGCGTTTTCGGCCCGTTGTTTGGTAGCGTATCGACATCGTTCAGAGACAGAGTTTTCCGCTAAACAAAATTGTTTGTTTTCCGTACAACAAAATTGGCCAGAAAATTCGGTTTTTGGCAACCAATCACGACCCTCCATTCAGGACCCACAAGTATTATGCACTGTCATAATTTAGTAATCGACTACCAACAGTGCCGGATTCAATACCAAATGCTATCATATGCTTTTCTATCAATCGAGTCTTATTAAGAACTGGATTAGCCAAAAATAATCAGGGACCCTGCGTAAATAGGTTCTTAGCCGACCACGATTTGTGGCGACCAATCACAGCTCACCGTTCAGTTGATCATGGTGAGCCGCGATTGGTCGCCAGAAGCCGCAGCGGAAAAAGGAATTTCTAACAAAAATGCACCCATTATTTTGTGGCTAATTCATTGTGATGAGACTTAATCGATCGAAAAATAAATCAGCGTTTGGTATTGTATTCCGGACGTTTGGTAGTCGATCAATCAATTCGCCAACGCACAATACAGCGAATCGGGAATGGAGAGCTGGGATTGGTCGCCAGAAGCCACACTGGCAGAATTATTTATTAGCGTAGATTCAATCGTTATTTCTTGTCCGATTACGTTCAAATGGGTCGCGATCAATAGGAAAACATCCGGTAGCGTTTGGTATTCTATTCGGGACGTTTGGTAGTCGATCATTCAAATACGATAACACAAAGTATGTGCGTATCAGGAATAGAGGGCTGTGGCTGGTCGCCAAAAGCCGCAAGGGCAGAACGATGTGTCATTTTCATAGTTAGACTCCAAAGTCAACTAAATCCAAGAACGATAGTACGGAGAAGTTGCTGGGAAATGAATTAAACGAAATGCAAACGAATCAACATTTTCGAATTAAATTTTTTAATAAACTCCGACCGAGCCGTAAGAAATTACGCATATCCGAAACGGAAGGCTGTGATTGGTCGCGATAATATACGACATTTTTGCCATAGATGGCGTTGGTTATCGAGTCGTTTTTCGCCACCGATCGTCCTATCTCATGGATCGGAATTTTCTTTTTGATTTTCCGAAAGAACGGGAAACTACCAAACGGTTTTAATGGACTACCAAACGCTACCAAATGACTACCAAAAGATTCATAAAAAAAAAGTTCGATTAGTCAAAGTGGGGGGGGCCAACTTACTGCCCAATTTTTGATTATCGATTTTTTGAAAAACGGAGAACTACCAAACGATTTAAAGGGACTACCAAACGCTACCAAACGACCACCAAACGATTCGTAAAAAAAAAGTTCGATTAGTCTAAGTGGCGGGGCTAACTTTGGTGAGGTCTCACAATGCCAAGATGCCACGGGCATCTAAAAGTTGTCCAAAAGGCATCCATGGAGACTAGAGTCTCCATGTTTCCTTCCCTCGGGATATTTCGTCGCAGGTATATGTCGGATGGCGCGTTGATAAAAACACGCGACCCTAACGTACTTCCGAGTCGAATCTAAACGAAAATGCAAAAACTTCTCGGCGACTGGATCGTTTTTCTAAGTTGCGCGCGTTAACCACGACAGTGCGTGCGTGGGTTGATTCGAAGATTCGTTTGGAGGTACCGCGGGCAGATGGCGCTGGGGGTTCTCTCGATGATTTTCCGCACGCGGACGCGCACGCTCGTTCGCAAGAGGGAGACAAAAAGCAATATGGCATTGTGCGGAAATATCAGACGCAGTCGCGCGCGATTGCTGCCACAAAATGGCGGAGGTTGAGGAACGAGCCAAAGAGAATTCTGCATCCGGAGCTAAGGACGCGATGGTTAAGCAGGAAAAGCGTGATAATACGATGTCGAACGGTGGAAAAGGCTCCGGGGACGATGTCGACAGTCTCGAGGAGTTGCCCCTCGATATCGGTGAACACTATCTCGTCCGAAGATCGGACGACTCCTGGCGTAAGTATCGGCGAACGGTCGCCTCTCTTTTTCGCTCTTCAATTCGCGTCCGGAAATTCCGGCGACGCGAGACTCGGCTATTTCCGTGACCCGGTCGGGCCCCATCGACTATCAAAGCTCGCACATCTCGTCTCGTGCACGAAATTCAAATTATCGTTATGTCATCCGTATGACTCACGACCAGTTGTTCGCACACGTTACTATTTTTGAGTTTACTATTTTTTCTTTCAGTTCCGTGTTTTTTCTCCCTTCATAACAATACGTTAGAAAGCGAGAAGCAACTTTGTTGCTTTTTCGCATGAAGAATGTCCGCGGCCTCGCTTTTCAACTACAATTTTAATTACCTATACACGTAGCCTTGTTTTGGTTATTACGGTTGATGATTCATCGGGCATATGTGGTTGAAATTAACTTCGAGGACTATATCTCACTTAAAGTATGTTGAAAATATTTAAAAAATTTGCTCGACCTTGCTGCATATCAGTCTTCTTTCTTCTGCAACCTCCAACTCGACGAGTTTTGAACGTGAAGAAAAACTATCGTGTAATTGTAAAAAGTAAAGGCAGAATACTGTGTGTGTGTGGAAAAGTGGGCATAGGTCGATGCATTATGCCAAATACTTCTATTCTCTGTGTTCCGGAATTTCTTGACGATTCGAACTTTATTCGAAAAGGATTTTACCGGTTAAGGGCATGTAGAAGGTCCACATAACCTCACAAATTTTTGGACTGAGTATCCTCATAGATACATTCTTTAGGAAAAACAAAGCTTCAGACTCTGCAGAACTTACTGGTGCAGAGCTTGACAAATTAATTTTGCTCTAAATATTATTCATCACTGAGAAATCTCTGATAAAAAATTTCAGCTATATTGCAATCATGCACGATACGGTACAACTTATGACATTGAACTTTGCAGCGTTGAAACACAAGGAAAAATAATTTTTTTCAATTGCTCAAATTTTAGTTGGCCGCGACTTTTTTAAACCTTTTTTACGTATGCATATTAGAAATTTATGATGCCGATTAAAAAAAAATGGGTTTCGGGTAGTGATAAAAATGAAGAAAACAAATTGATGCGTCCCAACAATGCAAACTACAATGTCATGCACTACTTCTATTTTGCCTTACGATAGATCTCGCGTGTCTATTTTGCCTGAATTAATTTATAGTGGCTCTAATGGCTACCCAAAATTTTGAAGAACTTTATCCTTTCTCACTCGATTTCAAAATCCAATTTAGCAACTTCCTACTTTCGTCTGTAGCAACTATATCAAATGTGGACTCTAGCACTGTACATCGAACAATGGCCAATCCATCGAACAATCGTCAAGTTTGCGTCGTGGGAACGCAACGAAAATCCTTTTTCATATTTTTCTATTTCCTCGTGTTTATTATTTTACAATTCTTTTTGTTTGTATTTAAATTCTGGAACAATACATTCTACAAGATAAAACCCTACAAATGATGAAAATGAGGAAATAAAAGTGGAAACAGAAATTTCGTTGCATTCCGAAGATGCAAACTTTAAGACCATCTTTTCTACCCATTTTGCTTGTCTCCTTATGGCATGGAAGTTTGCATCATTAGAATGCAAAGTAAATTAAGTATTTTTCATCTATAACATCTCTTTTTGGTCGATTTAGGCTATGAAAATCATTCAAATGCTTTTATGCATTTTTTTTCACAGATTCACCACCTCAAGTTGCAAAAAAAGGGGTTGAATAATAATCTGAACCTAAATGAAGAAAATAACAACAAAAAAAATCGTTGCATCGCCATGATGCAAACTTCAACGTTGTGTCTGCTCTGCTCAACCGTCCCTTATTACCCTTCCATTCAAGACGGTTTTTTTCATTTTCTTCACGGGAAATTTTCAACTCGAGATATGCCCACAAATTATTAAGGACATGTGTCACACGTTTGGTCGCAAAATATTCTATGGCCAAGTATTCTAGACGAATGTCATCTCGGGCAAGTATAGGGGATAAAGTTGTTTATCTTTTAACAGAGCCGAAGGTGCTTCTTTTTTCTGAAATATCAACCGTCTTGGAGAACGTTGGGAATCTGCAAATCAGCTATCTCTACGATGCTGAAGTTTGCATCATTGGACTGCAACGAATTTATTTTCTTCTGGCAGATTTCGCCTTCAAAAGTTTTCAACTATGTTTTAAGATATTCATTTAGCGATCTACATGATAAATCTATTAAAAAAAACATCGTCTGTAATAATAAAAAAATGGAAAATGAAATGTAAAACAGAATTTTCGTTGCATTCCAATTATGCAAACTTCAACACTATCTTCCTCTCTCGTGCTTATGCCTTTATTACAGCCATAGCCATACAAGATAAAACGCAAATCATATATATATATATATGATAGTGCAGAGAAATAAACTTTACCAGGTAGGACATTTTTCCTTGTGGAGTTTGTTTGATGAATAGCATAAATATACAAAACTGTATAAAATGCAGACGCTAGCCCTGTTCTTGTCATATTACGATTGAGAGCGTCGATATATTTTCATAAAGAAATGTTAAACAGTGGAGGATTATTATCGGGACGAGGTAAAAAATAAAATTATAGAATTTGTTTTTTTTGGATTACACTTACAAAAAAAAATAGGTATAAACTTGACTCCATCAAAAGATGAATGCCTGAAGCTCAAATGTCCATATATCTTACCGTACATTACAAAGAACACTTTTCCAGACCTTTACAGCACAAAACGCGCATTGAACGCCTTCCTTAACATGATCTTGAAGTTTGCATCGTTGCAATGCACCGAAAGACAATTATTTTTAATTTTTCAATTGTTTAAAAGTCATTATCGACTGTGAAGATCCATCAAACTTATTTACATATTCTTATTAGAGTTTGCTAAGCTCAATTTGCAAAGAAAAGACTTTGGGTCATGATAAAAATGAAGAAATGATAGATGAACAAAAAAAATTATTGCACTCCAACGATGCATACTTCAACGTTATACTTTTATCAACTGAAATCTTAGTATCATCGCTAATCTTAATAGTATGGTAATAATGAGGCGGCAAACGACGAAATGTTTATCCAACACCGTGACGATCTTTTGCTTCAATAAATTGTGGCCTCTTTGTTAAGAAGGCTGCTTTGTTCAGCAACCTTCTTGCGACTTCTTCAATTTGAGGGCTTACTCCTAGTTGAAAGTTTTTACAATATCGATTTTTCTTTTTTGACGGATCCTGCAAACATTCATTCAATACAAAATATAATATTCTGTGAAAATTTCAAGTCGTTCCGTTCAGAATCGACGCGTTTATTGGTAGGTTCCACTAACCTGCGAACTTTAAACGCATTTTTCTCAAAATGACTTGTTCAAAGTGGGTGGGTACGATATTTAACAAATCACTGCACCGTTCAACTTCAAATTTTACAAGCTTCTTTTACATATTAAAAAGCCGTACTATAACAAACGAATTTCTTTTTCGATGCATAGTTTTGTTTTGCCAAACAAAATAGAGCCTTTTTTTCACTGACAATCGATACTTCCACTTCGAGCTACGGGCATTTTGTCAAAAAGCATTTTTTGATTGAATCCTTCATTTAAGCACCATATAATTTCATGCAGAAACTAAATGCGTTTGATTTTGAAATTTCGGATGTTTTGTGCCCGAGCAGCAGTGGTCACCGCTAACGAAGTTTTTAACGCAGCAGTATGCACAAACCATTGTACCCACCACATTTATAAATCTTTTTTAATACAAAAATTGTAAAAGATACTTAGAAATGCAACTCTGTAATGCAAACAAAAATTCAAATCTTGCATACATCTTCCCAGAAAAAAATCCACGAAAATTCCTCGTTTATCCATCCACGGGCTAGGTGTAACCCGTTGATATATTTTTCTACATGCAATGATCGTCCCATTGGTACATAACCGGTCCTTTCTCCAGATCCTGCCGAGATAATACAGACGCGATACAACGAGGCTGAAAGTCATTACGAGTACTATGTTCACTACGAGGGTCACAACAGAAGATTGGACGAATGGGTACCCAGAGACAGAATCATGTCCAGCAGATTCGACATGAGCGACCGTAGTTGGAAAACCAGCGAACGTCCCGCCAGTGACTTGCTCACCGACTCAACGGACAGGAAAATAACGAGAAATCAAAAGAGGAGGCACGACGAAATTAATCACATACAAAAGGTATGTGATCTTTCTTCTATAGTACAAGGTTATCGCTGCAATGACAAGTTAAAAAATTGGTTATCTTCAATAATATGTTGACAATTAAAATAACGATTACCGACTTGGAATTAAGCCGAAACGACACACGATTCCTTTGATAAAAAAATGCATTAAAAGTTTGCGTCACTCACTGAAATACGACTGAACCAAATGACTTGAAATTTTCGCAGTCGACGTCGAATTGCTGGAGGAAGGCGCTATTCGCCGTTGAAGTTTGATGATATTGAAGTTCGCATAATTGACATGCAGGCAAAATGAATGCTCGTGAATTTCTTTCAACAAATTGTGCCTGTAAAAATATCTTCGATATTCTTTAATCCTACGTTAACACACTTGGGTCATTTTCACTCGGATGAATTTTTTGTAAAACGCTCACGTTACCAAATTCGAAAATTTTAAATTATTTTTTCAACCATTTAAACCGATATTTTTCGAATTTTAACTGCAGACATATTGAGAAATGCTTGAAGTGTATCCCTGATTTTTTCCAATGAAAACGGTCTGAAGGGTTGTCAACCATGGCGTTGAAGTTTGCATCGTTGGGACGCAACGAAAATTCTTTTCCATTTCTTATTTCCGGCATCATTCAAAATCATATTTTGCAAATTCGTTGTAGATTGCTTGATAAGAATCCTAAAAAATGTTTGCGACATTTTTGTATCAAATCTGCCCAACGACATTTGGGTAATTGAAATTAAATCATTTTCGTTGCATTCCAACGATGCAAACTTCAGCCCCACTGTTAACGGCAGGTGGATAAAGTACTATCCGGGTCAAATGGACCCAGTGGGTTGAAATCGTATCCGAATATGAGTGTGTCAACGAAGGGTTAAGAGATCTACGATGTAATCATGCAACAAAGTATTTTGCATAATAATGAAAATAACGATACTAACATATAAAAAAGAACTTTCGTTGCACTTCAATTATGCACTTTTGCAAATTCCGTCAAATTCTGAAGTATTTCGAAATTCGCAGACTTACGCCGAAATGGATCCAACAACTGCAGCGCTGGAGAAGGAACACGAGGCAATAACAAAAGTCAAATACATCGACAGAGTACAAATAGGTAAGTCCTTGTAGAGTCTTCTCGCCTCCGCGATTTGTGTTCTGAGTGAAGAAGGAATTTCACGAGTTTCAAAGTTTTCTCGTAGGAAGGTACGAAATAGACACCTGGTACTTCAGTCCGTATCCCGAGGAATATGGCAAGCAGTCGAAACTATGGATTTGCGAGTATTGCTTGAAATATATGAGGCTTGAAAAAACATACAGATATCACATGGTAAGACAATCGATGCTTTATTAACCTCGTGTGTGCGCTGGGCTTTGAATCGTTTCAACTTTGTTTAAAATTATTTTTCCAAATCGTACCAACGGGCTACACCTACCTAGAGGTCCGAAAAAAATGGCCGAATTACGAAAATAATTCTGGGAATAGTGGTGAAAATGAAGCGCGTTTTGTACACAGACACATGTATTGTGAGCATTTAAAAAAACACCAAAACATGCAGGAAACCAAGAAAAACGTTTTTCCCGACGATTGGCGGACTATTCAAGTTATTGGGTCATCGAGACGAGTCGGTGACAAACGTCGATCTTTAATATCATTTTTTTTTTTAATAACGTGGCGACGAATCGAAACTCGAATACAAAATCTGTGAAAAAATTCGTCATTTTTACGAAACTATTAAAAAATGAAGATCGATTTTAAAAAAAGCGAGATTGTCAACGGTCATTCGATTTCCGGAACATTTCAATGAAATTTTCAGAGAACATAGCTGAAAGATGGACACTATCGAATAAAAATATTTTTGGAAAATGCTTTTTTTTGACCCACCTAGGTAGATGTAGCCGGTTAAAATATAACTCCGTATAAACGAGCGCCGAGAAAAAAAGGATCGATAAACGTTCAATTGCTGAGCGTAATTCCTTCGTTTTCGCAGAGCGAGTGTACACATCGGCAACCAGTGGGCAAGGAAATATATCGAAAAGGAACGCTGAGTATCTGGGAAGTGGACGGGAGAGAGCACAAAATTTATTGTCAAAACTTGTGTCTGCTGGCGAAACTCTTTCTCGATCACAAGACTTTATATTTCGATGTCGAGCCGTTTCTGTTCTACATTTTGTGCGAAGTCGATAAGCACGGGGCCCATCTGGTGGGATACTTCTCGAAAGTACGAAACTCCGACATATTTCATTGCCGCGACGTTGTTCTCCACTCTTCACTCCTATTTGTTTTCAAAACAGGAAAAAGAATCTCCGGATGGAAACAACGTCGCGTGTATTCTGACGTTGCCGCCGTTTCAGCGGCAAGGATACGGAAAACTCTTGATAGCTTTCAGCTACGAACTCAGTCGAATAGAGCAAACCGTCGGTAGCCCGGAAAAGCCCTTGAGCGACCTTGGAAAGTTGTCGTACAGAAGTTACTGGAGTTGGATCCTCCTGGAGATACTTCGAGACTTCAGGGGCACACTCAGCATCAAAGATCTCAGGTGAGCCTTGAGACTTTTCCTTTGATGTTGAAAATTTCATTTCAGAAACGAAATGATTTTTAAGCAAAGAATGGTAGTATTATAAATCTGCAGAATTATTAACGGGCTACATCTACCCAGAGGCTCGAAAAAAATGGCCGAATTCCGATTTTTTCTTCTGGACGGCTGGTGAAAAAGAAACACCTTTTTTTTAACACAAAGTAAAAGTGAAAAAGTAATGAACTTACGTATTTTCAAACTTCATACAAAGAATATCACGATGCTGAAGTTCGCATCGTTGGACTGCAACGAATTTAATTCCCTCTGGCAGATTTCGCCTGCAAATATCCTTCAACCATTTTTTAAGATATTTAGCGATGTGAATTATACATCTGTAAAAAAAGATCGCCTACAATAATGAAAATATGGAAAATAAAATGTAAAACGAAGCTTTCGTTGCGTTCCAATGATGCAAAATTCAACACCATAGAATCTTAATATTTAAAAGTTGAAAAATGGCATAGTACATTTAAAGGGTCTTCTCACTTCAGACGCTAAAAAAGGCTATTCTCGTGAATTTTTTTGATAGATTTATATTATAGATATTGATATAAAAATTCTTAAACTTAATAAATAGATTTAAAAACAAAGTTTATGTATTTATTTACGTAAATTTAATGTAAAATTTATGTAACCCAAACAAACTTTAAACGCGTTTTTTTCGAAACAACGTTTTTCGACAGCTTGTTGATAAAATCTTCGAAACTACTGAACTGATCCTTATGAAATTATAACCACATATTTTTTACAACTATAGTTGCAGCGTATATCAAGGCTTTTTTAAATGTTGATATTTACTATTTTTGTTTGCCAAAAACTGTGAAAAAACACATTTTTTTTGTTTTTTTTCGAAAAATGTCCGCCATTTTGTTATTTTTGCATATATGAAAAATCGTATGATATGCGCTAGAGCCACTAACATACTTTTTTAATGTATTTCGAAAGTGTATTTATTAAGTGCAGCCTTTTTATAGCGTCTAAAGTGAGAAGACCCCTTAATTGACAATAGAATAAGTCTTGTCTGTGGTAGCAAACTTTGAGCAGGGCGTGCCCGGGGCAAATGCCAACGCTTAGAAAGTTCGCGTATATGCATGCTCGCGTACTAGCATCCAAACATACGGTTCATGCACGTGGCTACGTCGCTGGCGAGCACAATCAAACCCTAATCATACTTATCACCGTGCTTGACAATGCAGTTCTTGCAGCTCGTGCAGTGTACAAATCAAAGATTTGATAAAATGGAAAATCGACCACGCTATACAGGACGACATGTAAAGTCCAAAGTTTAAAAAAGTCGTCCATGGAATGCGCATCGTTCGCGGCGTTGCCAAATCGTCCGCATTAACTTATTCGGGCTATCACGTTTCGTCACGTACTTCATACTCTAGGCACTCATAAATTGAAAAGTTTATCGTCAAAAGTAATCACGTTTTTCTTGACAATAACCGTAAAACATCCATCATTCCACCGTTTTGAATTAGCTTCTGTTTCATCATTTTTTCATTATCAACAGAACTATGATGTTCTTCTGGACTTGTCCTATGGAGCGCGTGTAAAAATTCCAATTTCGAGAGCGAATATCTCGATAACGAGATGGTCAATGTATTTAAAATTTCACAAACCTATGCGGGATACTCTGGACGACTATAGCATTACGGCCTTAGGCCACAGTAACGGGTATAATATTATGTGCGAAGTAAAAAAAAAATTTCGTATGAAAAAGTGATTCACTCATAAAATTAATTACACATCTATTTAGTATGAATATCAATCTGTTAGAATTTTTTTTTTCTTTGATGTACAAAATCGCCGACTGCTAATATTTTCTTCTGTTATCTTTTTTTAAGCGCTCCCCGGCGTGACATTTAGCATCCACAATTTTTTACCTAGAACAAAAAACAATAATTCTCATCAATCTACATTAGAATACCTAGAGAAGTACGTACGGAATTGAAAAAATATTGTTTTATTCAAAAGTTGAAGGTATTTGAACTTGAGAAATGAATTTTCAGTGAAAAATTTCGTTATAACTGCTCATAAAATGAAAAGTTTTCGATTAATCAGAAATTCCGTACGTACTTCTCTGCGGAACGCAATTAGGAACATAACTTTTAAATTTGAAGTAAATCGAGTGAAAATTGTTGAAGTTATTTGTCAAGCCAATTGCAAAAACGCTGTTTCGAGAAGTTTCGAGTAGTCGGCCATTTCGTACATGGAAGAAAAAATATTTTCTAACAGCTTGATATTCATGCTACATAGATGTGTAGTTAATTTTATGAGTGAATCATTTTTTCACACGAAAAAAAATGGTTAAATTCGCACATGACTTTATACCCGTTACTGTGGCCTAAGGCCTTAAATTACAAAACGCCACCTCACGTTATTTTTTGCATGGACTACCCCTTGACACGAAGCAGTTATTGGAGACGTAGTTAAATGGCACATTTATTTTATCAGTAAGATCAGCTGAAAATGACATTGATATTGCGATCGTTGGAAGGCAACGATTTTTATCCTATTCCTTCATTTTTACAATTATTCGCAACCTTTTTTCCAACTTGAGGTCGTAAATCTGTAATAAAAACACGCAAAAACACTGGAGGGATTTTCATTGCCTAAAATGGCCCAAAAGATATTCATCAGTAAAAAATAATGGATTTTATTTTATTTTTTAAATGGATTTATTAGTTTATGGATAGAATAATTTTTTTTTCGGCACGTTTGGGCTACAAAATTCACCGAAACATTTTTGAAGATTCTTCTTAGGGATCCGTAACCTAAGCCTGCAATGGAAAAGATAGTAGCAGGAATAAAGAAATGAAAAAATAAAAAAGGATATTCGTTGCATTGCAACGATGCAAACTTCAACACAATCGTTTTTTTGCGATGAACAGTTTGAGCCTCGAATAATTAACGTTCACCAACGAGGATCCCTTTGCAGAAGGGTGAAACATAATTGCGGAACTTTCGGGCAAAGCGTTAAAAAAAAATCCTTAACAATTGCAGTCAAATGACGAGCATCTCGCAGACGGATATAATATCGACGCTGCAGAGCATGAACATGGTCAAATATTGGAAAGGACAACACGTCATATGCGTCACACCGAAGCTCGTGGATGAGCACATAAAGAGTAACCAATTCAAGAGGCCACGTTTGACCGTCGACAGTACGGCCTTGCGTTGGGGTGCACCACCCCGTAAGAACGTTAAGCTCGGAAAAAAGTGAAACCATTTCGTTCACATTTTCTCGCCGCTTCAAACGATATTTCAGGGGAAAAGAAAAACGAATAAAACACCAATCGGAAATTACGACTTAACGGAGACGAGGGCGACGCTTCCGAACAAATTGCTCGTGTGTTATAAAAATTCTGGTGAAAAGGACACAAGTAAGACGTAGCAAAAAAAAAGAATAAGATCGCCGTGCAGTATTAGTTTGTGTACAATTGTTTCGTGTAAATTCGCAAATAAAGCGTATATTTTGATACGAAATATTCGGACATTCGTCGAATCATCAGTGGCCAACAACTTTCTAAGTAACATCGGAATAACTTTACAATTTCGAACCAGACGCTGCGTGAGCCGATTTCGCCAGGCTAACTGCAAATTTTGCCGTTCCTGGCGCGGTGCACACCCCGTACCCGCCGTGGCCGTAGTTGTGAACGATCTGAAAGAAAAATTGTTGGAATAAATCATCTAGTCAATATTTTAATGTAATACAAAGAGCATTTATTAAATCTATGGGGGGTTAAACTAGTATATTGGAGGATGGTATCTTCTTCCCGTTGAGCTCGTCACCTGCTCACACACCCCTCATTCCCCATCCATTCGGACCCTTTTCTTTCTTTTTCTTCGCCCGAAGTTTCTAAGTTAGAATATAGTCCAGTAAAATGTGCCAAAACCCAGCACTTTCTTAGGGGAAATTTGAATTTATTACTGAAGCTCAATGGTTGGATACTGAAAGCTACCCCAATGAAATCTTGTCCCTTAACCCTGCCAAACCCTCCGGGGTTTGGGTTGAAAATAGGGGTTGAAAGTATAAAAACCGCTGTATCTCGATAATTAATAGCCTGGTTAAAAAATATTTCAAACAAAAGTTCTTTGGAATGATAAAATACGCAGAAACTTATCTGATGTTCAACCTATCGTTGAAAATAAGGGCACAAAAATGTTTTAAAAATTCGGGTATTATAAATCACAAACCATGATAAAAATCTTCTAAAAAAAAATATGATCAATTCGAAAAAAATAAAAGGAGAAATGTGCCCGCGATGAGACTAGTCTTAAAAATCATCGAATGGGTCACTCGATTTTAGGGAATTTTTTGAAAAAAATACAAAATGTCAATCATGGCCACGATTACGATATCTCTGGCGTCTTAATTTAACCGCGGATTATTCACATTTGGCCCAAAAGAAACACTTTTTCCAGAATAAAAAAATCGCGATTTTGGCTTCCTTTAGAAGATACAGGACATTTTACGAATTATTCGTTTTAAACGATTTAACTCGTTAATACAGTTTTCTTCGGAATGCGCTATGTCGAGAAAAAAACAAGAACAGAAAGATAACTTTAAAAAAACAACAAGAAAAGAAAAAATAATGAAAAATAATGAAATAATGATATTTGGTCGATTTTCATGTTTGTTAACTAAAGTATGCTTCGAAATGAAAAATATATATATATATATATCGACATTGTCGATATCTCAATTAGTTCAGGAGTTATCAGCGTTTAAACGTTTCCAAAACTTCGGAAATCAATCTTTTTCGGAAAATTATAACTCCCGAAAGAGACGAGATAATAATGAATGAATATAAGAAGATAAATAATGAAAATTGGTGTGGATGTTTCTTTCATAACGTACAGTTTTACAAACAATAAAAAAAACAGGACAATCAACAATGATCGGGGTCACGGGCTAGGTAAAATGGCGTGAAATGCCTCATATGTAAATTATATACACACTATGTATAATTTATCATATACATATACATACGCGTGTATCGTGTACATACATACGTATACGGATGGTGACACGCGTTTTGACCCGACGACAAAATATCCGCGACAAAATTTCCGCGACAAAATATCCGACGACAGAATATCCGCAGGACAAAATATCCTCATTAAACAACATCCGCAAGACAAAATATCTGCCGATATTATATCCGCTGTCGGTAATTAAATGTTGAGCTGCTTGTTTGGTGTTTTGTTTGGTATTTTTGGGTTTGTTTGGTGTTTTGTTTGCGTTTGTTGGGTGTTTTGTTTGCGTTTGTTTGGTGTTTTGTTTGCGTTTGTTTGAGTTGGTTGCCAATCTTATATCCGCTGCCGGTAATTAAATGTTGAGGTGTTTGTTTGGTGTTTTTGGTGTTGCTTTGATGTTTTTGGTGTTGTTTGGTGTTTTGTTTGGGTTTGTTCGGGTTGGTTGCCGATATTATATCCGCTGTCGGTAATTAAATGTTGAGGTATTTGTTTGGGCTTGTTTGGTGTTTTGTTTGGGTTTGTTTGAGTTGGTTGCCAATCTTATACCCGCTGTCGGTAATTAAATGTTGAAGTGTTTGGTGTTTTTGTTGTTGTTTTGGTGTTTTTGGTGTTGTTTAGAGTTTTGTATGGGTTTGTTCGGGTTGGTTGCCGATTTTATATCCGCTGTCGGTAATTAAATGTTGAGGTGTTTGTTTGGGTTTGTTTGGTGTTTGGTTTGCGTTTGTTGAGTTGGTTGCCAATCTTATATCCGCTGTCGGTAATTAAATGTTGAGGTGTTTGTTTGGTGTTGTTTGGTGTTTTGTTTGGGTTTGTTCGGGTTGGTTGCCGATATTATATCCGCTGTCGGTAATTAAATGTTAAGGTGTTTGTTTGGTGTTTTTGGTGTTGTTTGGTGTTTTGTTTGTTTTCGGTGTTTGGTGTTTTGGCGCGCAGAACACTGAAGGTTTTGTGCCGGACGAGCTTTAGGATTTTGCCTCGCGGTTGTTTTGTCATGAGGATATTTTGTCTTCCGGATATTTTGTCATGAGGATATAATGTCTTTCGGATATTTTGTCCTCGGATATTTTGTCGCGGATATTTTGTCGTCGGGTATTTTGTCGTCGGGTCAGATGTCGCGTAGCCATACAGATAAGTACGTATCATATACATATACACACACGCGTGCGCGTGTGCGTGTGTGCGCGCGTGTGTGTACAACTTTAGCAAATATTCGGAAGTGGGGCTCCTGCTAGAAGCAGGGTAATTTGTGTTTGGGTTTGTTTGGGGTTGTTTGGGTTTGTTTGAACCCCTGAAGAAAATTAGCCTGCTTCTAGCAGGAGCCGCGCTTCCGAATATTTACCAAAACTTTGACATAGATTGTGTGTTTATTTCAATTGCAATTGTATATCATCGCTTCAGAAAGAATTGCGTTTCGATTATCCAAACCAGGTTCCGTCCCCATGGATTCGGATTATCGAAGTTCTACTCTGTGATGTCAAAGCTCGGATCGTTGGAAAGCATCGAAAATTCATAGTAATATTTTGACTTCCTTATTTTTATCATCGTATCAAGAATATTTCTGCAAATTACGATGGCATACCTCCGAATTAGCCTATTAGAAAATGTTTGCCAGACCTTCGCAGCTGAAATCTACAGAAATAGATTCAAGCAAGCCAAAACGGTATTTTCATTGCACTCCAACGCTGTAAATTTCAATCTCACAACGAAATAATGTAAAAGCTCATTGGTATCTTAGAGACTAACCAGTTCGTGTTGAAAAGACTCATTGAACATTTCCACATCGAAAGTTTGGAACGTACCGTAGAACTGGAAGTCCCCTTTGTGACCCTCTCCGCCTCGACTCTGACATTGTTCTCCCGATGTGGCCGCAGTCCCGTCGCGTGCTCGAGAACGTTAGCCCGGTCGATCGAGGGCAAAAGCTTGACGCATCTGTCGTAAATCGCGGCGGCCTCGTACGAGCAAACTTTCGTACTCTCCGAGCCATAGCCTCGGGATCCGCCGAGTGTCACAGTGCCGTCCAATCCTGGTATGATATAAGTATCCAGCTCCCCGTAAAATGCAGCTTTTATCCAAGGTGCTTGAATCTACAAGGATCGAATAAATTTTCATCGCATCAAAGCGCTGGACGCTTTACCTTTGGGTAAACTACGGGTAAGCAAAGGCAGTGTTATGACATCTGTGGCCCCTAATCCCGACCACGCAGTCTTCATATTCGACCCAAAATGAGACTTTTTAAGAGTAGTGAAAATCGAAATCCCACCATTAAGGGGGCGAAACGGGGTTTTAAAGTTTATATGAGACATTTTTTGGTCAGTTTTGCTTGAAACTTAGTAAAAGTAGATTCCAATATGAATAATTAAATGTGTATTTGTTTGGGCTTGTTTGGTGTATTTGTGCCAACCTAAACGAGCACAGTTAAGGGGTTAAAAGTACTACTTGAATGCCAACACGCACCGGACAGCGAGAAAAACATACAGTAAAACAAACTAAATAAATAAAACTGCATAAATAACTTTAAAAAGCATAAGAAACTAGATAAATTAAAAAAAACACTGTAAAATGTTTAAAAAATTCAAGGTAAACATACATATAACATAAATTTGGTAAGTTTCAAGTAAATTTGGTCAAAAAATACATGTTTTCTCATACAAACGTTAACACTCCCGTGCAACCCTTTTACGGCATCTGGCCACCATGTAATTGAAACCAAGGCCCGAGGCTCTCAATCAGCTGCCGAAGGAGACTCCTATGGCCCAGGAATCGCTGATTGAACGTAAGACTCGCAAAAACCGCACCGTCAGCTGAATAACCGCACATTTACTTTCTTTCGCGATCATCTCGAAACTACATTTTTTTAACTGGTACTATCGAAATATCGTAAACTATCGGTCCGATTGCTTTCAAATTTTTACACAACACTTTTAGATACATTATCTAAAATGTCACGCAGGATTTTTGCGAAAACTTGATTAGTTTTTGTTTTATTATTGTTTTTGCCCGAAAAATTTCGGTGAAAAATACAAATTTTCAAAATACAAAATTTCTTCGGCTCGCCATAATTTTTTTAATGGTCGAAAAAAAACCGCTACGCTACATTGTAGCGACACTATTCATGAATGAGCTGATTTTTTTTTCAGATGTGACATGACCGGGTAACAGCTGGGACAGCGATCGTGGGGAGGGCCCCCGCGGCAATGTGCATAACGGCGCCATTTTTAAATATTTTCAACGGAAATTTATTAACGTTATTCTTAAGGGGTTACCCCCACTTGCGATTTTCAAAAAATCGATTTTTTTTATTGCATTTTTTTGAAGTATAAGTATCTGAGAATATGTCCTGAAAATTTCAAGTCGATCCGAACAAAATTGACTGAGATATGAGCGTTGAAAGAGAAGAATCCGTGAATTGAACAACTGAAATTGAAACTTTAAACGCGTTTTTCTCAAAATGGCATTTCTGAAGTCGGTGACCAAGATTACTCGAACACTAATGAACCGATCTTCTTGAAATTTTGCAGGCTTATTTAATACATAAAAATGTAGTCTTTAATCGTTCGATTTTTTTTTTTCGAAAAAAATGGCCGTTTTATAGCCAAAAAACGGCCGTTTTTTTTCGTTAAAATCGAACCATTAACTTTGACTGTCCGCCATTTTGTGAAAAATGAATATTTTTTAAAATCCTTCAATTAAAGACTAGTGTATACTTATATTTGACTAAATCCATCCGCATTTTTTTTCAGGTGGTCCACTTCGCCGCAATGTTAGTCACCGCAAACCGTGTATATAAAAACGTTATTTCATTGACGGCCATTTGCCACTAAACAATGTAATATTTTTCAATAAAGAAATTACTGAAAGTTCTTCAAGATGTGTTCTTTAAGATGGTATATTGATCGATTAAAAAAGTTTTGTAGTTTTCTTTTAAAAAAAATAATGAAAAAGGCCTTTTTTTGCGCTACAAGTGGGGGTAACGCGTTAAAGCCCTTTCTGAGGTTGTGTAAAAAAATAAAAATATTCCTGCCCATACTTTCGAGTTTATTATTTTTTTAAAAAATATACCCATTTTTCGATCAGCCAAGGTGTCCTGACGCCTTAAAGGTTAAATTTTGGAAATTACTGAACTACATGTTTAATTATTTAAATTTTAGTGTATTCGTGCCAAGTTTCAAGTAAATCTGACAAAAATATTATGTCTCATACAAACTTTATCGCCCCCGTTTACCTCCCTTAGGGCTCGAATTTTAGGAAATGTTAAAAAAAGTGTTCAATTATTCGTATTGTAGAGTATTTATGCCAAGTTTCAAGCAAATCTGACGAAAATATATTGTCTCATATAGACTTCAAAACCCCTGTTTCCCCCCCTTAAGGGGCGAATTTCGATGTTTACTAGTCTTAGAAAAAGTCTTATTTTGAGTCGAATAGGAAGACTGCGTGGTCAGAATTAGGGGACCACAGATATCGTAATATCGCTCTCGCAAGCAAGGTTGTCGAGAAAAAAAAATCAATATCTCCGATTCGATTAAATCATAAGCTTCGAGACAATTTTGCTTCAACCGAATACTGAAAGGTCTGCTAATGATAATGGTGATCGTGATTGTGATGGTAATAATAATTGTAGCGTGAGGCACGGAGTCTTAACCTTTGTAACTTGACCTCGTATGGGTACGAGACGTTTGTCGTTGCACATTTCTCTCGAACCGAGGCCTGTGCAGTTCATAATTAAATTGTAATCGTCGATCAGCTGCCCGAGAGAGTTCAATTTCTTCTCGACCAATTTAACGCCACTCTCTTGAAGCCTTGGTGAGAAAGAAAAATCACACATTAATTGAACAATCATCGAAGTAAACGTGGAAAAAGTTGCTGCAATTTGATGTTCATCAGTCGATCGTTGACGCTATTGCTGGACATTTTTGAGCCCTGTATTTGTACACGTTCAATCATTGGTGTAGCCCCCGAGAAAAACAATCGATTTGAAATAATTACATTTAAATAATCGATTACTTTTATTAAATTCACAAAACCATAAAGATTTTAATAAAACTTGAATATTTTCTTAATCGTAATTTCGCAACTTGTACAAAAAGTAGCTGGTTCGTTGCGCAAATTCAATAGATTATTATATTTCACAATTACGTTAGCTGTGGGCAAAAGCAATACATTAGATTTGCCGGCCGGTACACAAGCAGAAGAATACTGTAGGATCAACATTTACTACCGATAGATAATATTATTGTAAATCTAAAACGCCGATTTGAGAATCTAGCGTTAGCTCATGCAGGTCGCGTATTTTTAAAAATTGAAGATGAAGATCGGAGAGGATTTCGTCAATAATTATTTTTTAAATCTTAATATTGAATACGACAGACTCAGAAGCTGAAGCGATGGTCATGAAAAATATAATGACGTTAAAAAAAATGAGATAAATTCTGGAAATTTGAGAAAACACGTTAGAAAGGAGTGCTGCCCAAACTTATATGAACTTTCCCAAGTACTTTTTCCAAGTACTTTTCCAAGTACTTTTCCAAGCACTCCCAGTGAGCTCCGCCGGCTGTGAGGGGAGTTTTTCTGTCATGAGGCGGATAAAAACGAGGCTCAGAAGCACAATGCTTCACGAACGATTCTCTCACATCTTACCACTGAACATAGACAATTACATTGTCAAAAAAAATGTCAACTAAAAAAGTGGTCGGTCGATTTGCTAAAAAAAAAATAGAACGCCAAGTCTTATTTAATCGAATAGTTATATAGATAATAGTTGAATAGGAAAATTAATTCATTATTTTTTTGAAGTACTGCAAGAGTTCGATATTAAGGGATAACGCCACTCTAGCGGCGGAAAATAAGGCCGAATTTTGAAAATGTATTTTGGGAGTATGAAAAAAGGAATAGGATTTCTTTTGAGAGGGTTTATTTAACACGTATTGAAGAATTTAAGAAAAAAAATTATTATAATTTTCATACAAAATGGCGGTGACAGAGCCCAGGGCCTAAAAAAAGGTGTCCCCTTTCTACCGGCCATTGGCCGGCTATTTTCATCTGTTTGGAAAACAAAAAATTGATTTGAGTACCTACAGATATGTAAACTAACCCTTCCAAACCTCATTTTCGTTGCTTCGTTAGAATTTTCAAAGAAAAATCCCAAAAAGCCTTGTTTTCCGACCAGCGAAAGGTATACAGTAGCGTGCAAAAGTTTCGGGCCACCCTATTTTTCGTGGATATTGCATAGAAATACGATGGTACGGGAAATACAAACGAGTGATGACATTTATAGTTGACGTCGAGATGCTTGATGTTTAAAAAAAATGTGGTATAAACAGTAATATCACTCTTCAACAATTAATTATCAAACAGTTTTTATTTAATGACTGTGCAAAAGTATTGGGCCATATACTATTGCGTATGAAAAAAAAACATAAAAATAACAAAACATGGTCTAGTTTTCTCTCTGGAGTCAATACTTCGCTGTCATGCCCTAAGCAGCGATTACAGCAGTACATCGTCGGGGTACAGACGCAATTAACTGCGAGATGCGATCTTGTGGCATCTCCTCCCACTCATATTGCAAATGATCCCGTAATTCCGTCTTGTTGGAGTGATTTTTCGTTCCAACGCGAACCTTGAGCTCTTGCCACAAATGTTCAATCGGATTTAAATCCGGTGACTGCGAGGGCCAGTCGAGAAGTCGCACTTTTCGGCTTTCAAGGAAATTCTTCACAAGACGCGAAGCATGTTTGGGATCATTGTCGTGTTGAAATATCCACCTATCCGGCATATTTTTCTTTGCAAATGGGAGCATGTGGTCTTGCAATATATTTCGATACATGATAGCGTCCATACTGCGTTGGATTTCTATTAGCGGACCAATACCGTTATCAGAAAATGCTCCCCAAACTTTAACATTTCCGCCACCGTGTTTTCCAGTTGGTATTTGATATTGTACATCGTATTTGGTACCTGCTGGACGTCTTACGTACTTGCGACCATCACTTCCGAACAATTGAAATTTGGATTCGGCGGAAAAAAGAACTTTCCGCCAATTCGATACTGTCCAGTGTTGATATTTTTTGGCAAAATTCAATCTAGCCTTCTTATTCTTTGTGCTAATGAGTGGATTCTTTACACCCACGCGCCCAATCAATCCCACAGCCTTCAGACGTCGGGATACCGTATTCCGACTGATATCACCAAAATTTTCACTACGTAATTCTTTCTTTCTTTTAATGATTTTGTCCACGCGTTTTGAAGTTTTTCGTGGTTTAACGCTTCGACTTTTATCACACAATGAATTTGTTGATTTATATTTCACCATAATACGGTTTACTGTACTTTTCCCAATAGATAGAGTATTTGTAATATCACGAGAACTCTTTCCTTTTAGAAAATAGTTTTAACACAACTTCGCGGACCTCAATTTTTGTGTGTTTCGCCATTGCGGCAGAAATAGAACTGATTTTTTCATGGTGCTTTATGTGTCGCACTAACGCGAAGGAAAACGCGGGAGAAAACGTAAACAAACCGTGTGGTTGGAGAAGGTGGGACAGCGGCCCAATATTTCGGCACACTGACCGAACGCGTTCGACGCTGTACACAAACCATACACTATACAAACAAAATAATATACCACGCTGTTATACATATTACAGCTCCCTCAAATATTTGAAATGACGGAGAGGTTCAGGCATTAAATATTTTATCGAATAACTGAGAAAAAAGGTAGGCCCGAAACTTTTGCACGCCACTTTATAAGGCCTCAACGCTTCATATTCGTAGCGTGTTGCGTGATTATCGACTATATGATGTATATATATTATTTCTTTCAAAGACGATCGTGAACAAAAACACTTTCTTGTTAGGCCGGCCCCGCACGAAGAAAGTGGCGACCACAATGCTTTCATTATTGATAAACGAATGACACGAATTTTTTTTAAAACATTTGATTTTGAACTAACTTGTTTCTAGCCCACGGCAAATAATATTTGCACTGAGTAACCAATGTCGTGAAATAAGCGCCGTATTTCCAGTCGCCACCCACGATATTGAATTCCGTGTCGTCCACGAGTCTGTAAACCGGCACGAGTCCCTCCAGCCAGGCGTTCTGTGGGAGCGTTAATTAGCGCGTGTAAACAGACTCCATAACACTCAGTTAATGTTATCGTGTGACGAAAAAAGAAGGCATGAATGAACGTGACGAACCCTGACTGCTTGTGGTCGAGAATTGGCGAACATGTAGCACGATATGCTCGCGATACCAGCCCTTGCAGATTCTCTAGACTTTCGTATTTCGTCGTAGTAATGCCACGAATCGTTTATCCATGCTCTATAAGGGCGAAAAATATAATTTGTTATTCCATTAGAATGTTTTTTCTCAATTTTAAATACTATTAATTTTAAATTACTTTATACTATTACTATGGCAATTTTAAATACTATATATTTTAAATACTGTCGGTCAACTTTTGTGATTCTGTTTTTTTTTCTCGTTCGACGCAAACTCAGCTGACTGTGGGAAAATCTCGCTCGAAAATGCTGCCCGTCAGCCTCTTAGAATGCAACCCATAATTGTTCCAAGTATGTAACGTATCGTTATGATAATAATTTATTGAGATGTTGAATAAGATCTCGCTGTTTTTTTCGTAAAAATTAATGTTTCATTTAAAAAAATCATTCCTAATGCTTTCAACCGTTTCGAAAGTGTCGTGTGATCAACTCCCCATGATCCTGCACGTTCAGCTAGCGTCTGACATGAGTCTTCATGAAGTAGGATAGGGAGGGGCATGTTAAGCAGTCGGGTAGAACTAAGCACCGGTAAAACTGAGCAACGCAACACGGGACGTTTCATTATTTTTGCGTCCAGAAGTAAAAAAAAAGTAATTCAAATTTTTTCTTCTACCATTGTATGAGTACAGCAACCAGGTGAGCATTGGTACTTAGTAAATTCACCAGGTGTAGAAGAATGAAACCGGAACTTTTTTGTAAAAATTACACGCCTGTTGTTTGAAAATGATAAAAACGAATGGAGACGGCTTTCTGCGTCACATTCAATTGATCCGCGAGTTCTTGTTGACTTTGAGTATCATGTTCATCCAATAAGGCTTGCAATTCGTTGTCTGCGAACTTTTTCGGTGGTTTCCCACGCTCTTCGTTTCTCGCGTCAAAATCACCACCTTTGAATACTTGAACCACGCGAAACTCTGTGTTTTATCAAGAGCATGTTTACCTTAAACTTCGCCAAGCATACGATGCGATTCTGCAATAGTTTTCTTCAAATGATAAACGAAAACCAATGCTGTACGTAAATCGTAGTTCGTAGACACAAAACTCGACATGTTTAAGGTCATAGAAAAATATACCACTGTAGGGAACTTGGGTTGTGTGTTGAAAATCTTCGTCAGCTGTTAGAGGGAGATGATGGCGTTGCAGAAGTGGTCTTGCGGTCCCTAAACTGATGGCTAGCACCATCTATAGGGAAATTTCAGTTTCATACTTCTACACCTGGTATGTGTCGGTCGAGATTTAACACGTATTTTAACACAAATGTAACTGATTGTAATCGTTGCATATGTCTGATTTTTTAATGCAATTCTTACCTTGCTCAACTTACCCCAAACACATGCTCAACTTACCCCACTATGGGGTCAGGTTGAGCAAGTATGGCCTTAGTCACCATTGAGAGTGACTATCTCTGAAACAATAAGGATAACAGAAATTTCGTCTACAGGCATTTTTCCCCGGATAAATGTCCTATTGACCAAAGTTGGTTTCATTTTTATATGGCAGACTGTTAAGGAATTACAGGGCGATAATTACAAACTTGCTCAACATACCCATTCCAACCCTAATGCCTTTATCTCAACACATAAAGATAATTATTTTCGAAGCGTCTTCACCAATTTCTGCATGTTGTTTCCGGCAGAGTATGGACACCGTAAGTCTTAAGGAGTGAGATGCAGTCAGTGGTGTGAAAAAACGAGCATTTTCAATAATTTTTTTTTTATAGCAATTAGGTTTGTTTTACAAAGGCGGTTACACAGACTTTTTATGTTATATGTCGGACCCCCTTCGTCATGTAGTGCTTTGCGGTGACCACTATAATTCAAAAACCACTCGATAAATTTTGATGAATTTTGGTGTGCTTATCGATAGCATTAAAAACTAGTCTTTAATCGAAGCTTTTCTTTTTTTTTTCAAAAATTAATAAAATGGCGACTTCCAACAGATAATTTTCGATTTTGAACCAAAAAATCGCTCGTTTATTGTTTTAAAAAAATAGAAATTTTCAACACAAATGAAAATCCTCCGATTAAGGACTAGTTTTTAATGCTATCAATAAGCACACCACATTTCATCAAAATCCATCGAGTGGTTTTTGAATTATAGTGGTCACCGCAAAGCATTACATGCCGAAAGGGGTCCGACAAAGATGGCGATATTTTTTATAAATAATCAATATTTTTCTTTGAAAATTTGTACAAGTCAAGTTGAAATATAACATAAAAAGTCTGTGTAACCACTTTTGTAAAACAAACTTAATTAGTACAAAAAAAAATTATGGGAAATGCTCGTTTTTTCACGCCTCTGACCGCATGTCACTCCTTAAACAGACTTCTGTGTGCTTCAGCTGCAGATTTTCACAAAATAAACTAGTACAGCAAAATTCCCCGCGAATACTCTTTTTGCCACGAAATTTGACATGTTTGACGCTATGAAAGAAAAAAGTTGTTTACACTTCGGCGAAATCGCAGACATTGACTTTTGAGCTTGCTTATAGCACTTTTTATAAATGCGTTCCTATCGTAAACTACACGCACGCAGTTCGGGTCACTGGTTGGAAAACAGCGAGAACTTATTCAACGTCCTAATAATAAAGGGTGTATCAAAATGACCTGACATTTTAAATTGCGCGCCTTTTTATGGCGAACATAGAGTACTAATTTTTGACACCTGGCATCGGGATGTATTGAGATTGAGTTATGGAGAATTACACGATCGAGCAACGCATAGAAATTATTATTTGCTGCAAAGGAAAAGTGTATACCTATGATCCACGAACCATTCTGGAGCTCAAGGAAGCAATTGGACGCACTATTTATAAAATTAGTCCACCATTATGCCAAAATGTTATTGAAAATTTCGTCAAAAGAGTGAACGTTTGCAAACGGGGACGAGGCAGCCATTTATCGGATATCGTGTTCCACACATAAGTTCCAGGTTTATACCTTAGAGTAAAATAAACCTATTCGTACTTTTCAAATGAGTAATACGTTTTATTAATAAATTAAAATGTCAGGTCATTTTGGGAACTCTATATTTATTAAATACGAAATTATCAACAATGTAGATTTTTTTTTTAATTTCGACGACTATTGTTGATAGATTCCAATTTTTTAGAGGCAAAGAAAAAGAAAAACCTCGTGATCTCCTCGGTAGGTCCGGAGTACGAACTGCCGACTCTGAATACCCCGGCGGCCACGTGGCTCGTAGTGTCATCGAAGCTCGCGGCGTAAATGGTAATTTCGGAATTTCTCATTTCTTCCTTCAATTGCAGTGCCGTCGTCAGACCCACTACACCACCCCCGACTATAGCAATCTTCATTTTTTTTCTATTGTGCTCCGAGCAGATGTAAGGACTGAAAACGTCGAAATATCAATATCACGAGCGTTTCTCGCGGACAGCACGACTTTCCCAACGGTAAATAATGCGACTGGTCAGCGGTACGCGAAGTTGATGAGAGTCGAGACAAACATTGTCGAGAGTCAAGGAGTGATAAGATATAAAATTTTTGCGTGAAGTCCGTACGCAGACGCAAAGTCGAGAATTTGTATGGTCCGGTATAGATAGTGTCGTCAATTTCCTTTTATATTGTACATGTATGTATTGTTCTTCTGCGCAAGCGCCTTTTTCGTATCTCGAGTAGCCACCTACTCGAGCCCATCCAGCGGAGCATGCGCACTATTTGCAGTCGAGTGCAGACGAAAGAAAATGTGCACAGTACTGCACAGTTCCCAATTCTGTCCGGAACACAAGTACCACTGTTGCTGCACGGCCGTTGCGCATGCCTGTTAAGGTCGTTCTGTAGGTACACGTATGAGCCAAATGTTTCGGTCAAAGCCTATAGTAACATCCAATGCCTATACGATGCCGTTGGTTATAATTTTTGACAGAGCGTGTACCCTCTATATGTTCCACACATTCGCACCTCATGCATAGGTAAGTCTCCCACGTATAGAGAGCGGCGCTGTAATCGTGGCAACAGCGTGATTTTCCTGCAGTCATAGCGTTGAACTTCCTACGATCCGTCTTTCGCGAAATATTTTATATAAATAACAAGAAAGGCGTGAAAATGTCAACACAAATGCGATAAAAAGGAAAGTTTACAAGAAAAAAAGGCGCTTGCTAAAAAACTGAAAGCTGTGGTAGCCATGTGTCAAGCAAATACGACAAAACGCGATGAGAATAACCATAACCTCAACGATCAGCAACAAAAATTCGCTGTCGAAGGACGTCGGATCGTGGATTTACATCTTCCCGACAGTTTAAATTCTATTCGCTGCAACAAAGACATTTTTTGAGGAAAACTGTGAAGGAAACCCGAATGAGATTAAATTCCATTCCACATTTTACATAATATATCTACACACGCACGCACGCACGCACACACACCCTTATATATAAATATATATATAACACGAATAAATACATACATAAATTGTACAAATTAGATTTGTTTGGAGAATCAATTTCAGCCCACGCGCTGATCAGCTGGTTGCACCGTACACTGTTGCTATTCCGTTACAGATGGTTGGGTCCGAGTTCGGTGTGGAATAAAATTACCACTTTTCATAAATCGATATCTCTGAAACTAAACGGTCAAAGCCTGTCATTAAAAAAAAAATCAATCCACTATAGTACTGCGTACGCGTGTGTTTTTATTTTGAAATTTTACGATCCGTATAGAACCTATATCGAGAAATGCGAGCAAACTCCTATCGGTTTACGTATTAGGTATAGGGATCGCGTACAAAACACCCATATTCAAATGCAATTATCTCATAAACTAAACGGCGAATCGAATTGAATTTTTAGGCATCAGTCCATAAAGGTCATAGCTACACCATACTTAGATTTCAGCCAATTCCTAAGGTTTGACCCAAAGTACAGAATTACCTTAAGCCAGCATATCAGTGTGACAGGCTGAAAAATGAGGTATTTTTTGGGATTTTTTTTTAAAAAAACGGCTCGATCAAATTATTTGAAATGTTGTGTATTAATTATTGAAGTAGTGAAGCAGACAAAGAATTTTTTGTTTTTATTTTTCGTACATTTTATTAAGCAGAGGAGCGGTCGCAAAATGGCGTGTCAAAAAAAGACTCCCCGACGGTTGACAGCATAAGTGCCACAGCAAGCATCTGAAATAAAAAATGAAAAAAGATTATTAAATGATAATAGTATAGCTATCGCAGCATCGTTGGAAATTTGAAAATTTTTATTAGAAAAAAATGGCGGCCATTTAAAAAAATTCGAATTTTACACAAAGATTTTACAGTAAATTGGTAATAAAAAAAGTGTACAATTAAAAAAAAACTCTACAATGCGACGATAGCGTTAAGTTTTCTGAAGAAAAATCCTTTTTGAGTGAAGTCGATTGGAAAAAATTTGACAGAGTTATGCTGTCAAAAAACATGGTTTCGAGAAAAATGCGTTTAAAGTTTTAAGAGGATAAAATTGAACGATGTAACTTAAATATTAGTATAAAACAAGTTCTTACCGATTAGTCTGCTATCCCTGGACCATACAGAAGCTCTTTTGCGCCCAGCAATATCATATCCTCATCCTAAAGTGGATTTATAACACTCAAGCGTCCCTCGTGCGTGTTTGCGATCGGCGTCCTTGATACATTTTCGGTCGATTTTGTGGCAATAATTGAACAGTTTCTCGCCTATGGAGATGCCCAAGTCCTCAACAACATCCAACAAAGCCACGTGACCATCATTAAATATTATAGCAGCCAAATTAGCGATTGTTTTGATTACTTTGGAGCGGCAGAAATGACTTTTCGGAGCAAATTTCCAAATCACAGCATTAAAACTTTCGTTGTTGTTTTGATTAAACGCTCCCAAACCCCTTTCGAGCAACTCATCACGACTAAGGTCTTCATAAATTGGCTTAATTGTCTCCGCAACATTTGCCGGTAGTGCTGCTTCGTGTTTGCATGAGTCAAGAGCACCGAGCGCGCGAGCCTTTTGCCAAATACACCACGATTCGACACCCTCCGGACAGTAATAGTGTTGTGGATTCTCGTCTGTGGAGCACTTATGGTAAAAAGTGGCCTATATTGCTTTCTCCATTTTGTCCTGTGAGTCACTGTTGCGTTGAATGGCGAGTCCATAATATAGAGTTAAGTCTTTTGTCAACTTATCTTACTCTACTCTACGCTACTCGAAACACGACTTGTAAGACGCACACTACTCAAAATATGGCTTGTAACTAACCAACTGACTACTAATACACAAATATATATATACCGGGCTCCCCCTGGCACGCAGGTATACATTTTGGCGCCTGAATAGACGAAAAAGGCGGGACGCGTCCAGCCCGCAAAGAAGGCTCTGAGAGCGTCGACGCTTGGCACCAATTTCGAATACTTCTAAGCCGAATATTGTTTCGAAAATTTGTAGGCATATTCTTAAAGGCCAAACCTACCTATTTAGGCAAAAAAATCGATTTTTTTACACTGATATTCCCCCTTAAGCGTTTTTGTAGACTGCAAATCAACGCCCACCTAAGCCACGATATAATGACACTTGGGACCCAAAAGTGGTCTTGGATTTCCTGAATCAATGGCCACACAATGAAGTACTCTCACTTCAACAACTCTTCATGAAAACTGCCATGTTACTCGCTTTAACAAACAGATACAGAATGCAGACTCTTGCCGCAATAAATATCCATGATATTACTAAACGTGATAAGGAAATCGAGATTAAAATACCAGCGAGAATTAAGACTTCCCATAGACAAAGAAAACAACCGACGTTGATGCTCCTGGTGTACACTGAAAACTCCAAGATTTGCGTGGCCACGACGCTCCAAAACTACCTAGAAAAAACAGAGGATATCCGACAAGATACTGAAAAATTATTTCTCTCTTATCGCAAACCTCATAAAGAAGTATCAACTCAGTCAATCAGTAGATGAATTAAAGAACTACTAGACTTATGCGGAATCGACACAAGCATCTTCACAGCATATAGCACGCGACACGCCTCGACGTCATCAGTAAAACGGAGCGGCATCAACATAGACGTAATAAAAAAGACGCCAGGCTGGGCGGGAGCGTTCATGACGTTTACACGATTCTACGATCTAGAAATCGTAAAGGATAATACCATATTCGCCACAACTGTGTTGGAATAAGTTAAAAAATAAATCACAAATAATTATTTAACGACTCCTCACAGACAATTGATAAAAATACGTGCCACACTTTAAACATCTACCAGTGATTTGAAGGAAGAGGCGCGAAATATGATTAAAAGATAAACAAACTTACCTTAAGTGAAGTTCAATCTTAATTGTATGTAGCGCCTCTTCCAAAGATCAGTCCCACCCAAGTAACCCTAATTACGGCACGTTGAACCCTAATTCATCAAGTTGAACCCTAATTACGGCACGTTACTTTAAAGAAATGGCGTAAGTATCGGAGACGAACCGGATGGAGACCCGAGAGTTGGGCTTCTTTTTTTTGCTTACTTTAAACCTGTGGTGCCATCTGTAGTAGAAAGGGGTACTTCCAGTGATCTTCGAAAGAGGCGCTACATACATGTAAGATTGAACTTCCCTTAAGGTAAGTTCGTTTAATCTTTTAATCTTTTGACGAAATTTCCCATAACATTTTGGCATAATTGCGGACTAATTTCATTAATGGTGCGTCCAATTGCTCCCTGGAGCTCCGGAATGGTCTGTGGATGATTGGCATACACTTTTCCTTTCAGAAAACCCCAAAGAACGACGTCCAATAACGGTATTGTTTCGACCGCAGTGTGGCAGGTTGCGCCATCTTGCTGAAAGAATATGCCTTCCATTTCCATGCCGTTTATGGCATTTATCGGGTATTGTGTTCCACACATAACCTCCCTGTTTGTACCTTGTATTCAAATCAAAATATTCGTACATTTTAAATAAATAATATAGTTTATTAATTTATTAAAATGTCAGGCCATTGTCAAACATTCTTTATTTCGAATTTTAGATTTCCGTACCTCGCGCCTGGGGTTTTCCATATACCGTTGAGATAAGACAGCATGCATTTAATAACAATTCCACGACTGCTTTAACGTACAGTTTATTAACGAAATTCGACATGCAACGATGACCTTGATACGAAGTTTGCGGTATGTTGCGGTCTTCCTTCGAGATCACAGCGCTGAAAGAATGTCTTCGTAATTAGCTTCAGAAATTCTACGTATTCTTTTGTAAATCTGCGGTCATAATTTTGAGGTATCGTGAAACAGATGAGGGTGCGAGGGAAATAGCAATAGTCGGGCTTGTGACAGACCGCGAGAGACGGACAGGGATTATAATACAACGATAAGTTCGTCAGCAGCATTGATAATTATAATTAATTCGTGATTAATATGTCGTTGAGAAAAATATGATTTCGGAAATATATCTATATATCGGTATATTGATCCATACTATAGTTACGTAGTATACATTTATTTAGAATTATGGATAATTATATAATAAATACGCGTGTGCCTCGAGGAATAAGCAAACACATTTTCTTACAATTTGTGTTGGTTTTGGTTTCGCCACATAGTTCTGCATATGTCACGGGTCAGTTTCGTCAACATTTTGGTGGGCCACGTACCGAATCTTTTTCTATTGCTGAGCGTTCCAAACGATCTGTACTGCGTACATCCACTATTACTTTCCAACTTACGATCATAAAAGTTTTTTTTTCATTATTTTTAATCGATACATAATTGTAATGGTTCTTGAGCGTGTGGCGCCCGCTTCTTTTCTCATGTTTCCTTTCTCCCTCGTGTCGTGCGGTCTCGAGAAGCTCGGCATGAGAGCACTCTCGAGGCAGTGAGCGTATGGAATATCGTGGATGATCCTTGGAAAAAAGGATCTTCGAAACTTTTTTCATCATTATTATTATTTATATTAATATTATCATATTAATATTAATATTATCATCATTATTGTTAATATTAATATTAATATTATCATTATTGTTTACGTAAAGTATGTATCATCGAGACCGAGAAAATATGTCGTTAAAAAAATCGAACTTATTTGATGAATTTTTAGTTATAGTAATTTTCCTATGTCATGTCAAAATGTCGACGAGAGCTGAGACGCGACAAAATGGCCGCGGTGCGTAACGTCTTTTAAGCACCTTACGATGTAACTCGCAATTTTAAATCTTCGGATGACTGTAATATTTATTCTAATATAAATTGGGTGGAGGGGGGAGAAGCATTTGTCAATAATTACACCGTTTTTCGAATACAGTATGGTGGATCATTTTCCAACAAATAGTTTCAAGATTTTTGCGCAAAATTTAAATAGACATTTATCTATTGTACTGTTACCGAAGAAAAAAGAAGTATTGGGTACAACAAAGTGACACATATTTTACCGATGTATTTCAGAGATTCAGAGAACGTATCTATGATGCTTGTGAAATTCGTATGATAAGATTTGCATCGACAATTCCTGAAGCTAGCGTGTACAAGTATAGAACTTTGATTTGATCAACTGGATCGCTTTGCGGAAGTACAATATTCTTCGTACTGTACTTGGACACAGAGTTTTAAAAAAGAAGAGCAATTGAGGTTAGGTATCTTGTTTAGGGCTCCCGTTCGATAAATACATATTCACCAAAATCTCAACCCGTTTCTCGAAAGTCCTATGCCTTCAATGACCTTTAACGAATATGTGCGTTCCTTGTTCTAATTTGGCCATTTCTCCCTTCCAACTTCCTCAACGGTCGACCTATGCAGAAACCACTCGACGCTTCCGTCATATGTGCTCGCAACGCCAGTTCGCCAATTGCCAGAGTTGACTCCAGACTCAGTTAGCCTCCTATAGAGCATCAAATTTGCGCAACGTTCTCGCGAATACCAAATCTTTATTATTTTGAAGGTAAAAGACGCTGATTGGACTCGGTTTCGTTTCAGGACTTAAAAGTTCATTTGTAACGGCCATTTTTGTCGGCCTGCAGCGCCGCCGTGGTAGTAGTTCATTTTATCCACTGAAATACAGAAAAACTAGCAATACAGAAACGTGCAGCGCACCAGCGGTGACAATTGGTCGCCAGAGGGTTAACCTCAAAAAGCAGACGCAGATCATTGCCTGCATCTGACTGACAGACTATGTTTCAGGGGTGAAAAGTGATGGAGATACCGAACATTCTCTCCTTTTTGGACCAGTGGCTATAAGTCTGTTCGTGCAGGATAGACATACCCAAGTTTTCAATCTATGCAGCGATCGATTGGCTAAGTGCATTCAGCTAAAGCAAACGTTTCAGTGTTACTATGGGTGCGTTCGATTTCGGCGCTCACACACTTCCAGCATTTGTGAGCAACGCTGATGTTCAACTTGACGCTGTGCGCGCTTACAGTAGCATATATGACGTCACGCGTGGCGTCATTGCCGCTGCTGTATTGTGCTCACAAACGCTTATCTCAACAAGGTAGGGGAGCAAAAGCGTGAGCGTCAAAAACGCGCTTATTTTCGAATCGAACGCCGCGTGAGCACAACGAACACAATGGTGTCCCAAGTAGCAATTTGCACATAGTTGTCGAGAAGTTGTCTAAATGAGTACAAAATGTCCGCTTGGAAGTTACCTGCAAGTTATCATGAGTCCAACATATACTGGTTATCCTTATGGATGGTGAACCCGAAGGTAACCTCCGGGCAAACATTCCGTACACTTCTACGTGACTTCTGGGCAACTTTCTGAAAATTGCCATTTGGGTTACCAGTTCTTTGTGAGAAGTTATAAAAAATGGCAGTAACAGCTTCAGGAAAATTGTTTTCAGCTAATTTGGGGGGCCCTTTTTCTAATAAAATAATCTCTTCGTCATAATTCTCGATCCGAGTTAGGAGATTTTTCTTGAAGAAGATATCCAAAAATTACGAAAAATGTTCCCACTTCATCTCTTCGTCACTACTATATTCTATTAGACCGTACTCTCGATCACTATCAGTTTCATTGTTAATTATGTTAAACAACTCGTCAATAATTTGAAAACCAACAAAAGCTTCTGCTGCGTCCGCCATCTTGATACTTATGTCAACCCAAAGAAGTCTGGTTCCGGAAAAGGTAAGCTCGTCGAAGTGCGCATCCTAACATGACAGGGCACCGCTAATAAGCGTGAGCGCCTAAGTCCAACGCACCCTATATTTCAGTGGCTTCTCATCATTCGTGTGTCGTCTTATAGAGAAAAAAGTGCACGCACGCGGCGCCCTCTCTCGTTAAAATCGGACTACAATTAACCTTAATGATCAGTCGATCTTTTTAAAAACATATATCGATCAAACGGACACTAAAAATATAGTTTTCCAATCAATGCGCGATCTTTACGGATCTCTCATGATAGTCCAGTAAAATGTGCCTAAACCCAGCACTTTTTTAGGGGAAATCTTAATTTTTGATTGAAGCTAAGTGGTTGGATACTCAATGTAACCCCAATGAAATGTTGTTCCTCAACCCTGTCAAACCCTCCGAAATAGGGGTTGAAAGTGTAAAAATCGCTATATCTCCATAATTAATAGCCCGATCAAAAAAGGTTTTAAACAAATGTTGCTTGGAATAATAAGATACGTAGAAAGTTATCTGACGTTCAACCCTATATCTCTGAAAATAAGGGCACAAGAAAGGTTTAAAAATTCGGGTATGCTTGAAAATGTATGTTTTGTGAGAGCACCACTGACGCAGAGAGTGACGCTTCGGTTTGTATCTATATATACACGCGTAGGGGAAGCGTGGCTGCGAGTGCGAGCCGTACGGATATAGAACGTCTCTCTGCTCCAGCGGTGCGCAACTAGTAACTCCACGATGATAAATTAACAGTAACGGATGATTAAAAAAATCTCTAGAAATATAGACGAACTCATCCTGATTTGATATGAAGCGAAAAACGTTACAAAATATATGAACACATCTTTTTTTCATTGTCTAAAGTTATAATGTTTTCGTACCAACCCCAAATTTTCAAATCATTGTTGTGCCCACATTTTCAAAGATAGGGGCTTAGACGTCAGATAACTTTCTACGTATTTTATTATTCCAAAGAACTTTTGTTCGAAACAGTTTTTAATCAGGCTATTAATTATCGAGATATAGCGATTTGTATACTTTCAACCACTATTTCGGAGGGTTCAGCAGGGTTAAAAAACATAATTTAATTGGGCTTAGTTTCAGTATCCAACTATTTAGCTTCAGTAAAAAATTCAAATTTCCCCGAAAAAAATGGTGGGTTTTCGCCCATTTTACTGGACTGTGAATACTGCCAGCACCGGAAGGGTCTCGTCGGAAAGTACTTCGGGGTGTGGCGCTGCCGTCGTGAGTGTGACGTGCTCGCGCACGGAGACTACATAAAGCAGTCCGAACTCCAATGGAAGTGGTATGGGAAAAGTGACCACAAAATCGAGGAACGAAAGGGTTCCCGAAATCGCCACTTCTTGGCGCTGATTGTTAGGAGCGACAGCTTGAAATTAGCTATGCGTGAGAGAGATCGAATGATGAAGCGTCATCGATCGGCCATATTGAATTGTTGAACCGTTGTCATGGAAACAACACC
Source organism: Ophion costatus (assembly GCA_951751655.1). Classification (NCBI taxonomy): domain Eukaryota; kingdom Metazoa; phylum Arthropoda; class Insecta; order Hymenoptera; family Ichneumonidae; genus Ophion; species Ophion costatus. The sequence goes on from OX632356.1 coordinate 34,692,079, forward strand.
ACTAGCTAATTTCAAGTTGTCGCTGCTAGCAATCAGCGCCACGATGTGGCGCTTCCGAGAACCATTCCGTTCCTCGATTTTGTGGTCACTTTCCTAATACTCAGTTCGGGCTTCTTTATATTGCCTCCATGTCCTCGCGCATGGAAATACGATCGTCACGGTGGTGCATCTTCAAGATCCCACGGCTCTAGTTGCATAAAATTCGGCACCAGATGTCGCACAGCAGTTTTCCGTTTGGTCTTCAGCTTCCAAGTCACAGGGCTGTTGATCATCGCTGCTTGTCGAGTCCGCGCGAACCGGAGATATGTGTGTGGGTGTGTGCATGCTTCCTGTATTGTTCATCATCTGATTCTTTTATCTCGCATAGTTCAGCTCTTTCACGCCTGCTTTGGATGCGGTGCCGGTGCGGGTCCGGGATCCGAACGGAAACACGAGAGCAGGAAACCCGTGTACATCAAGAACAATATTGTTATGGCGATTAACATGTACATGTAGATGTTGAGCTCCGGCTGACGGAACCTGTTCTTCCGTAGCCACTCCAAAACCTCCTCCTCCTTGCGCAAGTCCCCTTTGCAAAAAAAAAAACAAATATTGTTGTCATTTTCCATCCTCTATATCGTGACGGCCAATTGCCAGACAGTTTTATTTCTCCCGAATAAACATTTTGATCAACGTTGCATACAATGAAACGTTCTAGGAACCAAATTATTTTGAAATTTGTAACGTCGGTGACCGATGTTGAAATAACTCGGTAGACAATGGTCGTTCAGCAATTTGAAAAAAATCAAAACGCGAGGACTACAGGAGTCGTGCGTTAAATTTGTTCAGAAACATTTTAGCCCATCGAGACCGGCAACGTGGGGTAATTTTTCCGGCTTCCTAGCCTCAAGTGCTTACACCTAGTGGACACTGAAAAACATCGATTTTTGGTCTTCGCCGGATTCCCAAAGTATAACATTTCAAAAATATTCTGTAAAAGTTTCAAGTCCGTTCAAAATTGAGGAAGGCGAACTTTAGTGTTTTTGCTCAAAATGGCTTCTTCAAAATCGGTGACCACGATATCGCAAAAATCACTGCACCTATCGACTTCAAGCATTACGAGCTTTTTTTACACATAGAAATACAGTGCTTGAACGAAGGTCTTTTTGTATAGATTTTTGTCAACGAATATAAAGCGTTTTTTTTCACTGAAAGTCGATACTTTCACTTTGGCCCACGGTCTTATTACATACGGGTCTGAAAACTTCGTTAGTTTATATGGTTCCTTTGCCGAAGCTCGACGCTAGAGGTGCTGCAATCGTGGAGTGTTGTGTGCGACAGAGACAACGATACTCACGCATTCGCGCTATAGCCTAACCCGTGATCAAAACGACACTCCCGATACTAGCGACACCACGAATTCGGTTTCAATAGTTAAGTCACCCCAACCATGCATGAGCCTTCGATTTTATTATTTCGGACGATTTGTTTCCGAGCAGCAGCTGCCACCACGAAGGACGTTTTTCAAACAGCGGTCTGCACAAACCATTGTATCTACCACATTCATAAATATTTTTCTTACCTCGATAAATACTGGGAAATCGTTTTCGGAAATAGACGATGGCGGGCAATTTTGTGACGCCCCATTTACGCGCGTATCGAGGATCCGCCATTTTGACGAACGTGATATCGAGGTTGTCGGTCTCGCCATCTATGTTCTCGAGATGTTGGCTGACCTCCTCGCTCTCCTTGTTGTCATGCTCGTCTGTTACGAAAAAGGAGTGTTTCGAGTGATCGAGAGCGCACAAATTGCAAGTTAGAGCCAATTCACAGCGACCAATCGTAGGCGACTTACAGAAGAAAACGGTGACAAATTCATTCTCGTCGAGCAATTTATCGAGCATCTTCTTGTTCACTTCTTCGATCTCATTTTTAATCTCGAAAACATCCTGCGACGTAAGCCATTGAAGGATCTTGTCTTCTTGGGTTAGATCACCGTCGTATATGAGGGGGATCTTCTTTCGGAAATACGTCAGCGAAGGTACATTCATTATTCCGTATTTTTCGGCGTACTCGGGACTCGAGATCTTCACGAAATCGATACCAAAGAGATCCGCCTCACCATCGATCTTTTCCAGAGCTTCCATTATCTCGTCGCAATCAGAGCAATCTTCGTCGTCTGAAAAAGGCATAATCGTTTTTTTTTCTAATTCTAATCTTTTCCCCAATTTTGTTTTTTTCTTCAATTCTAAATTTTTTCCAATTCCAAGCTTGTCCAATTCAAAGTTATTACAATTCTGTTTTTGTCCATTTCGATTTTTTTTCCATTTTAAGTTTTTTCCAATCTTAATTTTTTCCAATTCTAAGTTTTGTCAGTTCTGAGTTCTTTCAATTCTAAGTTCCTTCAATTCTAAGTTCTTCCAATTCGAAGTTCTTGCAATTTTAAGTTCTTTCAATTCTAAGTTCTTCCAATTCTAAGTTCTTTCAATTCTAAGTTCTTCCAATTCTAAGTTCTTTCAATTCTAAGTTCTTCCAATTCTAAGTTCTTTCACTTCTAAGTTCTTTCAATTCTAAGTTCTTTCAATTCTAAGTTCTTTCAAGGCTAAGTTCTTTCAATTCTAAGTTCTTCCAATTCTAAGTTCTTTCAATTCTAAGTTCTTCCAATTCTAAGTTCTTTCAATTCTAAGGTCTTTCAATTCTAAGTTCTTTCAATTCTAAGTTCTTTCAATTTTAAGTTCTTTCAATTCTGTTCTTTCAATTCTAAGTTCTCTCAATTTTAAGTTCTTTCAATTCTAAGTTTTTTCTTGTTTTAATTTTTTTCCAATTGTTCGTCGTATAAAATACGAAAATGTGCAAGTCGTTTTTTCCCCCAATTCTAAGTTAAGATATGGCAGAACTTCTCTAACTCTAATCCCAATAAAAATGCCAAATTTTTCATTTTTCACGGATGCATGTCGCGTACTAGTCGTGAAGGTCTGAAATTTAAACACCTTTCTCGAGGTTTTCCGTTCAAGATATAGAGATTCGAAAAATTGTCAATGTAGAGGTCTATGAGGATTGTAGAAAAAATACATTAACGCTTTTACTTATTGAAGTTCCGTAGACAGAAATTCGAGTTATACGAATTCATTTCGTATTTTTTGACGAATTCATTCATGAGAGATCAATGTTTTATCGAGTGCCCAGCCTCGTAAAGACTTTCAGCTAAAGGATGTCAATATTTCGAGGAAGAAAGGTTTTTTATGTTTTTGAGGTTCTACCATCATGGATAAAACAATAACAAATTAGAATTTATTACATCATTACTATTACTATTGCCGCTTATATAGGAGTTTTGAAAAAATCTATGTCGGAAGTGCATTAAAAGTGTAGAAAGACTTCATTGTAAATTCGGGAACTTACAAAAAAAGACTGCGAGAAAAGGTGACTCGTCGAGAAGTCTCTCCAGCATTCTGTCATTGACCGATTCGATTTCATCAGCCAATTCTCGGTTGTCATCGTCGATAAGCCATTCGAGAACGGATTCTTCGTTCTGAAGATCACCTGTAAAATCGGCAATATCCATTCCATATTATACCTCGTCAGATTCAATTCGTTAAATTCTATATATTTTTCAATCAGCCGTGACTTACCCTCGAATAACAGAGGATTGCCGTTTCTAAAGTAAACGAGAGCCGGAAACGTTTTTATCGAGTATCTTTTGGCGAGTTGAGGATCCTTTATCTTGACCATGTGAATTCCAAAAACATCGCACTCGTCGTCGATCTTTTCGAGACCCTCGAGAAGCTCCTCGCAAATATGGCAATTTTGCTTGTCTTGAAAAATCGTCAAATTTCTCACTTTTATCGTTGAATCGCCAAGAATGTTCTCAGCCTTCAGGTCATATCGATAAGTTACTGCGACTTAACTCACTAAACTTTTTATACGTTTCTGTAGTGTCAGAAATCATTTCGTGAATAGTGAAAGATACGTAAGTGTAGTTCGATTTTGGAATACCAATTATTTTGGATCTCAAAATAGAGAGAACTTCGTTACGGTGACATCTTTTTCGATTTTTTCCTCGAAATGACTCCAGAGTTTTTCTCTAATCGAAAAGTCGCATTTCTAGGAAGTTTTTAGAAAACTTCACTTGAAGGTAAGTTTGCTCGATTTTTTTCAGTGCTGTCAGCTGGATATCTTCGAACAATGTTTCTGAGAATTTAACGCTTCAATTTCACAATAATAATCCACGCAATTCAAATTTATAATGATGATTTGCTATAGTTCCGATTACTATGTAAACATCAAAATTTCTCTGTTTTGCTAAAATCATGTAACTCCACTTAAAAAAAAATAAATTCAACGTTTTTCGAGTAAGGCGAACCGTTGAATTTTTTCACTAGCCCGAAGCGTTTATTTGCAAAAGTGGACGATTTTTTAAATGCAGTATTTTGCGAAAACAGGAAGAATGTTTTTTTTTCAAAATACTCCATTTTCACTTTCTTACTTGTTTCCGCGGCGAATTCGTTATAATTGTTATAACTTTTGAAAAAATGACTTTTTACGTTTGACAACCGAGAAAGCAATTTTCTCTACAATTCTCGACTGGAAAATAAGCTTTACTTCGTTTTGGTTCCGAGCGGAATATTCGTGATCAGCGGACGATTTTGCATCGAATAGAATCCAACTAATTTAAGGTCGTCCTATCGCTTCACACTAGTCATACCAATGATTTTACTTGAGACCTGTACAATTTATATTTTTAACATATGCAAAAAAAATAATTCGTAATAACTAAAATTTTCCATTTGTGAACTGTTTAATGAATGTTCACATTTAATAAGAAAAATTAAAAAATAACTGTTCCAACAATTCGCGTAGTATTTCTAGGTTTGATATTTGGCAACATTGGTTCTATCTCCGTCTCTTTTCACTCATAAAGGCGAGTTTAACCTCCATGCTTTTCAACGTCGATCTGTCAAAACAATGTCAGGTGCGGGAAATGTAAAGCATTGTATTCGGGCCACGACTGGTAAAAAAGCATGGAAAATTTGTGTCGGCGAAATATGTCGGTTAAAAATGAAATATGTGTGGAAATTTGAATGAGTGAGATGAGGTTACGACTACCGTCAGCTGTTGCCTTGCTGTCACGTCTCTTTATCGTAGCAAGTGGTAATAAATCCAATACCGAAAGTTCAAATTAAATTTGATATTACATGAAAATTAGATCAATGAGCGTATTTTTTGCTGAGAGCATTGGATTACTACAAGTGTTAGGTATGTAAATCTGATTATTTTTAAGAATCTGACGGATTCTCACTATTGTATACATTTCTGTAGCGACCGGAAATTGGGTTTTTGTACGTCGTCTCGGGATTCCTTCACAAAAGTACGCAATTTTTATATTTTTTTCTCTGTAATAAGGTCGATAGCCGACCCTGCAATTTTAGAGAGACGATTATTAATATAGTTAGTGGAGCTGAAAAAAAATTATGAAAATCCTATGAATTGAAGGCTGTCGATAGGGCTACCTTAAGCAATTATCGAAGTTCAACTAATTTAATGAATTATAAAAGTGTTCCGGCTGAATTCATGGTTATCAATTCAGCCGGACCGTTTCTTATTATTCCTCCAAGATCTTGTAGTCGCGATAATCGCACATGTCTCATAAATAATACATATTTGATCAGTATACAGTATGCAAATATAATTTTTTAGATAATATTAAAATTCGTTAAGCAATATATAGATAATATTAATATTTTAATTGTTTTCAATATTAATATTATTTAAATATTAATATTAAAATGGTTTCTAATATTAATATTATTCAAATACTTATATTAAAACGATTTTGCATTGAACAGAATCTTGCCCAACCAATTCAACGAATTATAAAAGTGCTCGGGCTATTTAGCTATAAAAACGGTCCGGCCAAATTTACACCTGTGAACTTTCAACACCGTTTTCGATTGTTCGGTGCAGATCTTATCGTTCCGAAAATCATACGCGTCTCATGAATAATATTCGATCAATAGTAGACAAAAATTAAAAAATATCGATAGTAGATAAAAATCCAAAAATATCAACAGTAGACAAAAATGGGTTTTTAAATAATATTACAATGGTGCTCAAAATTCATTATAGCAATAATAATATCAATATTACATTTTTTCTAGATAACATTAAAAACAGGGATTTTTTTTACAATCGGTAAATAAGAAAACTGGAAAAATTAAAAAATACTTACAAAAGTAAACTGCGAGGTATTGAGTATCCTCGACCGAAGATTCAAGCATAACTCGTGAAATGAGCTCGATACGATCTTCCGTTCTTTGCATTATTAGCCATTGGAGTACTTCTTCCTCCTCGGATAATTCACCCTCGAAAATGTTTGGAATCTGCTCCTCGAAATAAACGAGAACTGGGAAATCGGTCACTCCGTAATCTTCGGCGATCTTGTAATCCTAGAGAAGAAAAAAAAGTTAAAAAAAATTTTAACAAATACGACGACATAATGATTGGCATAATTTTTTTGCTTCATAAGGTATCGTAATATTAAATTCATCTGAGGATGTGCAGCATATGCAATTGCGTTCAGAAAAATTTGGCTCAATGAGGATTCCTAATGTGAAGACAATAGTGGGAGGGTCAATGTTAAACAACAGAAAGTACTTTACGGTAGGTATGTTTTGGAATTTTTTTTGATAAAGTTTGATTCCTCTTTCTGAATACACAGAAGCTTGATGACTGACAAAATTCGTTTTTGATTTTGTTAGTCCTTAAGCAGTTTCGAGATAATTGACTATAAAATATTCTATAAAAGTTCTATAAAATTTACAATTGAAAAAAAAAACACTTTTTAACATAGGGTATTTAAGATTAAGGCACTGGTGACGGCATTGTCATAATGTAGTGAGTGATTTGACAGTTTTTCATAATATTTTAAACATTTTTCCACACTATTTTGTGCGCAAAAGTGCCATTCAGCGATGAGCGTAGGCATTTTCCTATGTTGGAAAGTGTTTTTTCAAGTGAGAATTTGGCGGGACATTCAGTATATATGACAAAGAATTTACTGTATAAATTTGAAGCAAATGCTAACACCAATTGTCCCGAAACTCCTTAAGGCCTTAGGCCACAGTAACGGGTATAAAATCATGTGCGAATTTAACAACTTTTTTTCGTATGAAAAAACGATTCACTCATAAAATTAATTATACATCTATTTAGTATGAATATCAAGTTGTTAGAAAATATATTACTTGATATATATTACTTGATACTTGAATTCTATCAATTTTCATGAGTATAGCTATTGAATTTTGAGAATATCAATTTTTGTGTAATTGGCAAGCATTTTAAGTAAAAACTCAAATTTCGACAGAAAAAAGGACAATCATTTGTTAATAACTAATGCTATAATTAACTCATAGAAAATCCCGTACGTATTTCACTTAGGAATGTTATTTTAAAGATGTGCTCAAGATTTGCAGTGAAAAGAATGAAAATTATTGGCGTGAGGCTGCGTGCCGTTTTGAAAAATTGTCTTCCGAGAAAAACCGTCGATGCCTCGCACACGTTCCAGCCACGGCCACCGCAGACCCACATAGGCCTGCGGACCTTTGTTTTACAAGTACCAAACTTTTTCCCCCCTCAATTTAGATGGTTCAAATTATCTCTTAAGCCAATGTAACAGAAATCAATTTTTTGAAAATTCGACAGTGGCGTTAGCCCGTAAAACGTGAACACGCGAAAAAGTGTAAATCGAACCTGAGTTTTCACGAACGTGATGCCGTGTCGATCGCAGTCGTCGTCGATGTTCTCCAACTCCTCGAGAATACCGGCGCATTGCGCGCACTCGTCGCTGTCTGTGGAGGAGCTTGTGTATGAAAAAAAGCCACGGACAGGCGCGAGAGGGAAGGGAGATGAACAAATTTGAAAAAGACAAGAATGGAACCGGAAAAATTCATAGGCGATATTCAAATGAAGGGAAACGAAAGATAACGTAGCCAAGACAACAAAAGCGGACGCTACACTACGCTTCAACGTTTCAGTGTTTGTGTCACGCATTGAGAAGTATATGAATAACGACAAAAAACAAACATACGATTGTCACAGTGGTCGAAAAATTAACAAACAAAAAAATAGTGTCTTGTTTCTTTCGATTTTCTCGTACGTTTTCGAGGTTAATCTCGGTGCTTAAGGAGGGTGGAGCGATCCAGTTGAGTAAAATGACTGTTTGTGTTTTTTTTCTCAATAAACCTCAAAAAATGCATATAAGGTATAGATATATTCTGTAGTTGCTAATTTTTCATAAAATATACAATTAAAGGGCAAAATTATGCATTTTTATATTTTTGATACGTAAAAAAGGAAACCTTTGTGTTACTACCAACTTCAAAAAATATACCATTATTCATGATTATTATGAATAAACTGCGTCAGGAAATGTTTGATACAACTCAGAATGAAATTTTGGGTAATTTATAATTAAAACTATTGACATTATGTCACGAAATTATTTATTACCATTAGTCAATATTAATCGTTGCCGACCTACGGCAACGTCACGGACATTGAGGTTGGCAGCAATGCTCTTTATTCGCCAGCCAAGATTCGTAATCTTTCATCAAACCTTGATAGTTCAATATTGAATATACATGGTTTTCGATGGGCAAAATGGGTTTTTTCTTCCCAATGTTTACAAAGGTTAAGTTTACGTAAATCCATTGTTAGTAATGGTTTATCTTGATGCTTAATATGCCATTGATTGTTTAATACTGAATATATATTGGATTTTTACGATGGGCAAGGTGGGCCCATCGTATATTACTGCCCAAATTACGATGGGCCAGTATGGGGTTTTTTTCTAAATGTTTAGAGCCGAGCTGACGATGAGCAAGATGGGTTAATCAAGCCCAACTTACGATGGTCAAGATGGGTTTAAAACCCAACTTACGATAGGCAAGATGGGTTTGTTTTCTAAATGTTTGCAAAAGTTTAGTTTGCGTCAATTCGTTGTTAGAAATGGTTTATTTTGGTGCTTAATATGTAAAAAATTGCATCACCCGTGAACCCATGCCCATCTAACCGCACGTAAAATAACATACATTAAACTATTTTTCATCTCTAATGTTTTGTGCTGAAAAAATTTCAAAAAATTTGTAAAGCCTCAGTATAGTCTACACAATGAATAAAAAATATATATATATTTCCAATCTTGGATGTACGTGCGGGTGACGCTCCAACCTCCTTAAGGCCATGTATCACACGCCCCGACCGCTCCGAAATGTTTATTCTTAATTTCGACTAAACGATAAAATCAATTGAGATGAAATTTCCTGTCTACATGCGATATTGTTGCAGAAAGAGCCCCATGGTCAATACATGCCCAAATTCCGAGAAGAAAACCTTTACAGATTGGAGTTACTATAAGATGAGTTGTGAATTATTAACCGATGTACCGAATTCTTTGTGCCTGATTTTATGAATTGAGCCTTGTTTCACTGATTTCATGGAAAAATAATGAAGAAATTGGGGTTTAGAGTTTCGTCAACATAAAACTAGGAAAATTGTACCAACGAAGCTCAAAATATCATTGACAATCTTGAAAAATCTAGCGCATCAGTTTTTCCACATGGGTGATGTGATCAGATTTCCCGCATCCCCCATGGTGAACGTGCACACATTTGCACGCATCAATCACGGACTTGTAGCAATTGTCGCCTATTGGGGCTCTGCTCTTTGCTGTAGTGTGAGTAGTAGACGGTTGCTGCGCCATGTTGCGGCGGCTCGTAGCCAAAAACTACAAATTTTGCAAAGCCGTCATGAGCGCGTCGAAATTACGCAGCGTGTGATACATGTCCTTAAATTAACAGGTCTACGGTAATGGCTGTTCATTGCTGATAATAAGAATCGATCGTTTATCTTCTTGCCTACTGTTTTTTTCCTGTAAGCATATCTTAATTACTGATGACGATTCGTAAAATTTCGTTCCCTGGGTAGAATAGCATTTTCCATATCGATACACACGAATATTTCCATTTTATTAGTTGCTCACCCGAATTAAAACCCGACCATAAACTTGAATCAGATCGTTCCCAACGATTCAATGTTTCAATGGGGACAATCATGGCGATAATTGACATTTTTATCGTCGACCCGATTACGAGATCACGCAGTAAGCTTCATTATTGTAATTGTAAAACTACTGCTTCCATTTATTGTAAAAATACTGCTTTTCGAAACGAATTTAACGAAAAAAAACTTGCTCGCACTTCGTAAGTATAAAAAGTAGTTCCATAGTAATTTCGCGATGTATTTTGGGGCGTGCAAGTTCAGGATACCTCGCATACCTGAGTGTGTATACATTAGGGTGGCACGATTTTAAGCTCTATTTTCTTTCTGTTTCTCACTATCCAATTATCTTCTTTAAATAAAAAAAAAAATTGTCGCGAGAGTTGCGAGCCGTGAAAAAATATTTAGTGGGCGCTCATGCCTTCCAAACATTCACATTTTCATTAAAAAATCGATTTTTTTAGTCCAATTCTCACGCATGAATTTCAGGCTTTATAATTTTTTAATTTACCTCGTGAAAGGTCTAGCTGCCCAATGAATATTTAACAGTCGCTCAAGAGCTTCGAAACTTCCAATTTTCGCAATCTTTCTACGCTTCTCATTCACAAATTTGACGCTTTGTCAAATTTTTAAAGCAATTCATCCTTTTTTCTTCAGAAACAGATTTTTCAAATTTGCTTCACATTTCTAACTCAAGAATTATAATCGCTATTCTCATAAAATAATTCTTTAAAGCTCTTGTCCCACAGTTGGTCTCGTTAGTCAAACTGCGGACCAATCGAAGCTGTACTCTGTGACTAACGACGCCATAATACAATAATACATAATAACACATATCGTCTAATTGGTGTTTGTTACCAATTATTATAATAAATTATTCAGAAAATGTTCGTTGTTAATTTTGTTTTTATGCTATAAGAAATTACAGTGCACGCGAGACTTATTTTGTGGCGGAAATTCTGAATTTCGAAAACTTTGAGGGACCACTAAATATTCATTGGCTGGCTAGAGCTTCCGCGAGATTAATTTAAAAATCATAAAGCGAATAATTTGTAGGCAAGAAGTGGACGAAAAAATCGATTTTTAAATGAAAATTTGAATTTTTTGGAGGTTTGCGCGACCTCTAAATATTTTTTGACCCCTCGAAGCTTCCGCGATTAATTTTTTTTTCTTTAAATAAGATAATTGGATGGTGAGAGAAGGGGAAAAAATGGAGCTCAAAATTGTGCGATCCGAGTATACATGGATCGATAGATCCGCCGTTTTTACAGACCGCCCAACCTGTTACTGTTTTTTTTCGTAGGTGCTCCGCGTGCCCAATAGTTAGCGCACTCTCAGCTGTTTTTGCATTAATCGGTCAGAGTAGAATAGATAGCGAAAGATAGAGAGATAGAGAGAGAGAGAGAGAGAGAGAGAGAGAGAGCGGGAGACAAAAACGAGACAGAGAAATAAAATATTTGAAAATAGTGTCGTGCGTGTCCAGAAGCTGCTGAAGAATCTCTCAATGTCCTATGGTACGGCTATTCGTGGCTGTTCGAGAATAGTAAATGAGACAAAACTTCATTTGAAAAAATTGTAAAAAAAAAATCGCCTGTGAAGCGTGATCCAAGCGCTGGGGATTGCGGCAAAAACGAGTGCAACGATACAATGAGAAGCGTTCAGCGATCAGGGTTGCCAATGCCAAGGGGTCTTTCCAAATGTTTTTTTTTCTTTTTTTTTAATCAAATTATATGGGTTGGCTTTGTTTGGTTTTTTTTCTCTTTGAAATGGTACCGTCGCCTTCTTCGACCGCTTCCCCTTCGACGGTCGTCTTCTGTTCCTGCTTGTGACGCATCTGCTTGCGAAACGCCTTCGATTGGCACATGTCGCAAAGCGTTCTGTTCCCTACGGCAGCATTAGTTTTTTTTCACGTCAAAACGGACGAGAGATAGATTTGATTGGATGAAAGATAATTAAATTAGCGTTTTTTCGTGAACGGGGAAGAGGAGGGGATAATAAATGAGACTGAGAAGGAAGACAGAGAGAGAGCGAGGAATGGAGCAGGAGGGGAGATAGTGATGAGACGAGTGATATGAAGAGTGGCTTTTTATTATCACATTTTAGACGCGATTTTTTTAGCTGCATTATGCGGCAAGCAAAAGCATTCGATTATGAGTTTGCGACGTTATTTTTATCGCGGCAATTTTTTTTTTTTCGTCATTTTCTCGAGATGTATTTTTATTTAAGTAGCATCGAAAGTTTTAGAAGAAAACAATTCTATCCCCGTTCCCAACGTACCCGAAAGTCCTTCGAATAAATGTATTACTGAATTTAACGAAATATAATACGTTGATTAAATGTACAGGTTTATGCATATTTTAATAAATATAATATTATGAAATATATCATAATTATAATATATCTTAAGTACAGTATCATTCACTCATTGTGCATGTAGATGGCAAGTATAATTGAAAAATGAAAATACTTAGTTGCAAACTTTGCCGAAAAGTTCGTTGGGTAAATGAAAACTTACAGAAATAGACGGCCAGTCCTTGCGATTCCCGAATAAGGTGAAGAAGTTCTTCTCCCTCGAGGTCCTCGATCATATCGCCCGATGGATCTTTTTGTGTCATGAGCCACTGGAGGATTTGGTTCTCGTCGTAGAGATCACCTGTGGACGGATCAATTCAAGTTGCAATTCGGTCAATATCACGTTACGTATATTTTTCGACGAAGATTGAGGGACTAGTTGAAATTGTTGAAAATCTCGATTTTTGGTTTTCGACGGATTCTCAAAATATAACATTTCAAAAATATTGTCGGAAAATTTCAAGTTTAACACGATATCGCAAAAATCACTGCGCCGAGCAAGTTCGAACTTTACAAGCTTCTTTTACATATAAAATTTTTTTTATCAAGTAAAATTGATACTTTCACTTTGGACTGCGAGCATTTTCTACACAATTAATATTTTAGTAAATCCCTCATTCAAGTACTAGATAATTTTATCCGAAAACTAGATCCGTTTAGTTTTTTATTTCGGATGATTTGGACTTAATGGATGGATACTTAATTCGCCTTTAACCTTTTAAGGACGGGGGTGGTCGATATATCGACCAGCAGTTAGGCTTGGGACTCCAATTGAGAAATTCATCGATTTTATTGATATCTTTTATGTAAAAAGAAAAGTCGATTTTAATGGAAATTTCCCCGTCCTTCAAAGGTTAAATACGGCCCTTTCGCGAAGGGCCGTATTTTGCGGGGGCATAAGGAACGTTCGTGAAAGGAATACCTCAAAATCATACTTTTTGTGTAAAAAAATTGAAAACTGCACACGTTTTCCCAGAAAAAAATCACGAAAGTTCCTCTTTTTCCGACCACAAGCCTAGGTGTAACCCGCTAACGTTTCGAGAAAGGGAAGTCTCACTTCGTTCCCCTTCCAATAGAGCGAAACATGAAACTTTTCTACTTTCCGAAATATAGACTGCCTGGGACCAAACTGACGAGGAACATCACTTAAGGATGTTGAGTCCCTATGAAACATGTTAATGCTAATTGTTCAATAAATAGCTTCTTAATCGTCATGAAGTTTTTACACGACCTCTTGAATACTTCATGTAAAAACATACCAAATTTTCAGAGTTCTATCATCATTATTTCAACCTTGTTAAGGGTTGAAATAAAAAATGATATGAAAATTCTGAAAATTTGGTATGTTTTTGTAGGAAGTATTTAAGAAGTCGTGTTAAAATTTCACGACGATTAGGAAGCTCGTTATTAAAAAATTAACATTTTGTTAAGAACAATTTTTAAAAGAAATGCAAAAAAATTTATCAATAAACTTCGTTTTGTTTTCGTTGCTTTCAGTATATTGTAGATATTATAAAATTGAGAGGTCAAAAAAAACTTATTGCAAAGTTACATCAGTTTCCATAAAACAACATTTAATTTGTGAATGCTAATTGTTCAATAACCAGCTTCCTAATTGTCGTGAAATTTTTACACGACCTCTGAAATACTTCATACAAAAACATACCAAATTTTCAGAATTTTATCATCATTTGCGATTTGGGACTCAACATCCTTAAGTGCCCACCTCCGATTTTGTTGAAACTCATATATGTGATAAAGCATTGAAAACTATTAGAAACGTAATTTTTCGTCTGCGTAAAAACGTTTTCAAGGGGGGAAACGACCCCTCAAAGAAGGGCGTGTCACCCCTTAATTTAATTATTGTCGATTATTATAGATAGTAGATTTTTCGTCGCTATACATTAGTAGAATTTTGGTATTCGGTTCCTTCACCTCGGTGGACTACTTTTTGGTAAAACTGCAAAACCACCCCTCGACACGCCTTTCTTTGAGAGCTGATTTCCCTCCTTAAGTTCGTTTTTCCGCAGATCAAAAAAATACCTGTCTAATAGTTTTCAATGTTTTATTACACATATGAGTTTCAACAAAATCGATGGCGGACACAAGTGATGTTTCTTGTGAGAAATGCTTTGTGAGCTATCTCTCTCGTACTTGTATATGTTACGTGGCATTTCCTTCACTCTCCCCCGGTGGAATTTTACGATATTGTTTCGTTTTTGGGCTTCGAAACGGGACAATGGTCCTACAGGACTTCTTCTCGTTATACCTTTCTAGCTCGTATCTTTTTGTCGTGCTGTTTTCTCGATCTTTTTCGGAATACATGCATAACTGGTATTAACCGAAGCAAGCGAGCATTGGGATACATATTTCAAAAGACAAAAAAACCCACTGCAAGTTGTCAAACATGACCATTCCTTATTTTTAAATAACGTGAAGAAAAACTACCTGTCAAATTCGGTTTCCCAAAATTGTTTAGATGTGACGTCTTGGGTAAGACGGAAAGCGAACTAACGCGTCATTATGAAATGGACTTCGTTCAGTATTTCCCCCGAATTCACTCAATTTCTTACCTGCATAAATGACGGGTTCCTTTGAGCCCATCCGGAAAAACAATATGCCCGGAAGTGCGAAAACCCCGTAATCCTTGGCCAATTGTTTATCGTCGATCTTGACGAAATTTATTCCGGCACTGTCCGCCTCGTCGTCAATGTGCTCGATCTCCGACAAAACACGGCTGCACTGCTTGCAATCTTTGCTGTCTAACGAGATTTCAAGCGCGCATCAAGTCACGCGCTATTTTTGTGATTTTTTCTTCATAGGTTCACGAAGAAGACGAAAAAACTTCTTCGTTACGTATTTGGAGGAAAGACTCACAGAAAAATACAGCGACGTAATCCGAAGTTTGGCGAATCTTGTGAAACATTTTACGATTGATTCGCTCTATGTGATCAGTGAGTTCCATGTTCTCAGGATTCGTCAACCAGTCGAGAATCTCCTCCTCGTCATCTATATCACCGTCGTAATTGATGTACTTTCCCTTGCGGAAGTACGTGATGCCCGGTGGATTTCTGAAGCCATACTTCTTCGCCATCAGACGATCGCTTATCTTAACGATCTTGATTCCGTACTCGGACGCCTCGTCGTCTATCAGCTCGATGTGACGAATGATGCGTGGACTCTCCGGGTCTTCTTCATTGTCTGGGAACATTTCGCTGGCGTGAAGAATCTCGTCGAGTTTTATTGGTGATTTAGTCTGACTTAGGTAATTTAGTCTGACTTAGGTGATTTAGTCTGACTTAGGTGATTTACTCTGACTTTAGGTGACTAGCAATTTTTATAATTTTCTCGTCAAAATCGTTGTAGGGAACGAAAAACAAATTTCAACGATTCTCTCGGGCAATTAAGGTGGCGAGAATTACTTCCCCGGGGAAACAAGGGTACATTTTCTTAAAAACATACTTCCGGGTATATTTTTTTGAATCTTAATGTGGTGATTACATGAGGATTGTTTCTTCGGAAATTAAAAGTTTCGGGACAACAGTAAGGAACGATCTATTGACAGTAATTTTTCAGGATGTTGAAGTTTGCATCGTTGGAATGCAACGAATATTCTTTTTTCTTCTTTCATCTTTACTAATAAAGAAAAAAATTTCTCGCCAATTTATGTTACAGATTTTTAATAAGGAGCCTGAAAAACGATCGAGTGATTTTTGGCCCGAATAGGCAAAAAAAAGATTTGGCAATCTGAAAAAATTAATTTTCGTTGCATTCCAACGATGCAAACTTGAACACCATAATTTGTCATTATGACGAGCGGAATGAATGAGATTTGAAACTAATGATAACGCGCAGTAACGATTCATTGAGAATCTTTCGTAATTATGACAAGCAGAAAATGAGTTGTTGAAACTAATGAAAGAAACGATTGAATTTTAGCAAAATCTTATTAGACTCAAGACCTTCCTGATGAGCAGAAAAAATGGTCGAGCGTTTTTTTATGGGCTTTAATTATGTATAAACATCAGAGAATGATATAGAAAATGTTTTGAACTGTTTAAAATTTTTTTGAGTTTATAAACTTGTTAAAGTGCTTAAATGTTTGAATTTTTTTGAATTGTTTTTTACACCCTATTTTCCGAAGCGCTTCCGAGCTCTCCAAAATGCATGAAACATGCCTCGGTGGGTACATGCAGAATTTGAATGAATGCTTCAATGCCATCGTGTGGACGATACCGTCTAAATCAGTTTTGAAGCTGCAAACGCGTTTTTCTCAAAACCACGTTTTTGAAATCGGGAGAACTTATAATTCGGACAGTTTTCATCCGATTTACTTGAAATTTTAACTGCATCTTCTTCGATAGATTTGTTAAAGAAGTACACACACTGTTTACAATTCATCAACAATTATCATTTTCATAATTAAGTCAAGACCGATTTTTTAGCAAACAAATTTCATTCAAAATGGTGCCGTTTTTGGAAAAAAAATCCGTAACTCATATTAACGGAATGTACTTCTCTAGCAAAACTCAAGTCAATGCCAAAAATATTGTTATTTTTTCGTTCTAAGTCTGCGTCCTCCCACCCAGTGCTGATAAAAAAAAACGCTCTCGATATAGCTATCACTGAGCCACCAAATTGTATTTTTTTTCACTATACAAATATTTTTGTTATCCTCCAACACATGTAGAATAAACCCGCAAAATCTTATTTTGATTGCTTTTTTACTGTTCTTACAAAAAACTCCCAAAAAAGTCTCATTTTTCGGTAAGCCACGTAAGGCCTTAAATCTACCGAATTCATTCGGGGCAAACATTTGTTTCTATGGAAATGAAATATGTAGTTTGAAGATGACGTTTCATTGACTAGAAAAGTCGCCACGTTTCAGTGACTAGAAAAGTCGCCACGTTTCAGTGACTAGAAAAGTCAGAGTTAAATTGAGTTTCAATGCGAGTTCAATCGACTGCAACAATTATGATCGAAGAGAAAATCCCTTTTATCATAAATGAAATAACGTCTAAGATTTTTCGGTACAGTGGCGTTCCCTCAACGGGTCGTTTCCGAGACAATCTTTGTGGCGCTTTTTCTCGCCGATACAAGTCACCCTTTGTTTTTTACTCACAGAAAATAACGGCCAGAAATTCTTTGGTCTCGATGTACTTGTTCAAAAGTTCCCGATCAATTTTCTCGATGCTCGCGTCGTTCCTCTGCTTCACCATCCAGTCAAGGACTTCCGCCTCATCCAGCAGGTTACCTGCGCATCGATAGGCATGAAGGTGAAGAAAAAAATATTTTTTCCTATTCTCAGGCCAAATTTGCATGTTCCTTTGTTCGTTAAGGGGCCACGATAAAAATATGTGTAAAAAAATCATAACAATGCTTGACGATCGATCGTAGGAGTCGTTTCGAAAAGTATTGTGACGAATTTTTATGCTGATTCGAGAAGATCGGCTAGTGCATTTTTTCCCGAAACAACACTGACAAACGAAATCTCGCAAATTTCGTTTTGTGATGCTTTTTTTACACGAATAGAAAAGCTGTTCGAACAACATGCCGACTAGAATTTGAGGTACATTTTTTTTTTAATTTAAAAGAATATGCATGTGTTTGCTGACTTTTGAAGTGCTCTGGATTAACGCCAATGATAAAGGAATTCAACAAGATTCATTCACGTTTATACATACAGGTCGTGCTGTTAATTGATTTTTGTTGAACTTCACGTTATCGGTCACACAAACGCTGTCTCGTTAAGGGGCTATACCAGTGTGAACGCTGAAAATTTGGGAATTTTTTGGAAGAAAAGTACTGAATTAAATGTTTCGAAAAATTAAGAATATATCTGGCTATATTCGACCTATATTACATAATTTTTTCATAGAAAAATATTGAGACCCAAGCGACTTATGCGCTGCCTTCGGAGGCGCCAAAAAAAGTGCCTTCACTGCTCACATGATTCCGGCCGATTAAGTAGGCGAAACCGAAAAAGGAAAAAATGTCGTTAAGCTGGAAGGTATTTCCCGTACAATGACGTAGGATTTTCGAAAAATATCAAAATCTAACAAAATGGCGTAGTTATGAAAAAAACGTCTGTTTTCTTGCCTATAAAATAGTCGTTTTTTTCAATGCCAAATCGTCAATTTTCATTCAATCGAAAATATACCACGTCATTGTAGAGTAAGTATATTCAAGAGTACTCAGTTTAAATTTCAACTCAATCGGGTAATTGCTCTTCGAGTTACAATGTCAGCAAATTTGAAAAATCTCATTGCGAGAAAAGTGCGTTTAAAGATTTAACTGCGGAATTTTATACGTACGAGCGGTTGCTCTTTAGAAGGCTGCCATTCGGGGAGTATTAGAGATATGGCCTTTAGATTTTTACAGGATATTCTTGAAAGTATAAACTATCGAAAAAGGCAAAAAAATCGATTTTTTGAAAGTGTCACACTGGTATAGCCGCTTAATCTACAAGAAACGTAATTAATTGATCCGTCGATTGATTCAACGACCAATCGAA
Organism: Ophion costatus; assembly: GCA_951751655.1. Taxonomy (NCBI): domain Eukaryota; kingdom Metazoa; phylum Arthropoda; class Insecta; order Hymenoptera; family Ichneumonidae; genus Ophion; species Ophion costatus. Next base: position 34,710,983 of record OX632356.1, read on the forward strand.
CATTTCTTCGATCATTTAATTAACTTTCTTTTCTAAAAAAAGCTTCGAGAGTCACGGTCTCGACGCCAATTCGTGGCAAAAAAAATCCAACGACGTCAAAGTTGAGCGTCGTGAACGAACGTTCGATTTTTTTTCTCGTTGTTGTGTAAATGAGAATAAAAAGGAACAGAATTTTCATTGCTTACGATAATTAATCGTCTCGATCGTGCCTGGTCTGATGGAGCACGAGGACAATAAGAAATAATGTACAAACCGCAGTGATCATATATATTTATACGTATGTGCATATACATATATATGTATTTGTATCTATATACGTATATATATATATATATATATATATATGTATATAATATACCACACAGTTGAAATATTGGCGGCGGGACCGTTCTGGAATGGCTACGAGCAAGGCAAGTAGAATTATTTTGACCTTTCTGGTACGTACCCCTGAAAAAATGAAATCTTCCGAGTGCACAGGTTCACCGTAAACGACCCTGCCCAAACTCAACGTGTCACTGTCTCTCCTAGTACGATGATATGTCAAAATGCGTTTGTCGATATCCTCGAGATTTTTCAGTATGATTATTTTTCGAACTTTAATACGGAACGTATGATAATAATAACAAAAAAGGAAGATATTTTGAACTGAGAGGAAAATATCGTTAAACGTCTTCAAAATTGACAATCTTTTGCTTTTAGTTTATTTCAGATCGAAGCTTTTATTTATTTGCAATCTGTCCAAATGTGTGTAAGGATTATTTTTAAACGGTGACAACAAAAATATATTCAACGAAGAAAGATGAACGATGACCGAAAAAAATTATAGCTTTAAGAAAGATTTTTTGAAAATTAAAAAAGGTTTAATGAGAATTTCGTTTCAGTTGGGTCGGGAATATGTAGCAAATAAAAGTGTAGTAGGAAACGTATATTTATTTCATCGTAATGTTGGCATATTCTTTTTTTTTTTCTTATCCGTACATGAGATTGCTCTGCAGCGCTGTACATTTAATATCGGTTCTGTGACATATACGTATGTATTTGCAACAATGAACACAGGAGTTGCCTACAATGCAGGAGAATCCTCACCGCTCAACCGAATGTAAATATCCAAGCGAGGAGGCTTACATCCTTTTTCCGCCTTCTCTATTTAATCGCGCGATCGTGCCCGAATAATAGTTATAATGATCGTCATAATAATGAAGAACGCATCGTTCGCCTAATATCGTCGCTAAATCGCGATAATGATCGCTATACAGTTTGGATGGCTCTTATCCATTTTTATTTAAATTCTATTATATGCCCCGGGCACGCCTTACGTCGCTGGTACGAGAGGCTTCTCTGAAATAATATGTACGGTTCTTAGCGAGAATGAATTAAACGAAATAGAGAATTATTGTGTTAGAACGTATTTGAGATACGGAGAAATAAATTAATGTTAATTGCAGAGAAAATCAGACAGACAGAGAGAGAGAGCTGATGAAGAGAATGAGAATGAGAGTGCCTGATTGTAATTTCTTACAGCCCTATAGCGTAGAGAATGAATGTTTGATGCGAGTAGGATTGATAAGAGAAATTAAAAGTTAGTGATAACAGTGATAAACGATGGTGTTGAATTTTCCATTGTTGGAATGCAAAGAAAGTTCTTTTGATTTTTTCTTTTCATTATTCTTATTACAATCTACAATTTTTTCATAGATTAAGATCGCGCCTTTTTCACGAGGATAAGAAAAACCGTTCAATTGATTTTCTTACCCTGAATCGGCACAAAAATGTGAGCATCGGAAGAAAAAATAACTTTCGTTGTATTCCAACGATGCAAGCTTCATTCAATGTGGCTCAAGAATTCTAAGCAAATATTCGATGTATGTAAAATGCTGAATAATTCCCCTCGACAATTCGTTACTTCGCCAATTTTCGAAAGTCGATATGATTTCGCTTTTTTCTCCCATTGTCTCGAGTAATATTGAATTCGAGCTTGCAAGGCCCCACAATAGGGGTTAGTTTTTAAAATTGTTTGATAACAAGGCAACGAACTATGGCAGATTGAATCTTTAAGTGGACGATGATACCAAAACGCGACTACGATCTTTTTCGAGTCACGGCAACCCCCCCCCCCTCTCCGAGCTACCGTGTCGAGGCTTTTCCCCCACCCTAGCGGTTACTCGGTCACGTTTCGGAACGGGACGGTCTGATTAACGCCTTAGGCCGCAGTTACGGGTGTAAAATCATGTGCGAATTTAACAATTTTTTTTCGTACGAAAAACTGATTCACTTATAAAATTAATTACACATCTATTTAGTATGAATATCAAGCTGTGAGAATTTTTTTTTTTTCGATGTACAAAATGGTCGACTACTCGAAACTTCTCGAAACAGCTTTTTTCCAATTGGCGTGACAAATAACTTCAACAATTTTCACTCGATTTACTTCAAATTTTAAAGTTATGTTTCTAATTGCATCTCGCAGAGAAGTACGTACGGAATTTCTGATGAATCGGAAACTTTTCATTCTATGAGCAGTTATAACGAAATTTTTCACTGAAAATTCATTTCTTAAGTTCAAATACCTACAACTTTTGAATAAAACAATATTTCTTAAATTCCTTACGTACTTCTCTAGGTATTATAATGTAGATTGCCGAAAATTTTTGTTTTTTGTCCTAGGTCGAAAAATTGTGGATGGTAAATGTCACGCCGCGGAGCGCCTAAAAAAAAAGATAACAAAAGAAACTATTAGTAGTCGGCCATTTTGTGCATGGAAAAAAAAAATATATTTTCTAACAGCTTGATATTCATACTAAATAAATGTGTAATTAATTTTATAAGTGAATCACTTTTTGATACGAAAAAAATGGTTAAATTCGCACATGATTTTATACCCGTTATTGTGGCCTAAGGCCTTAAACAGTTTTTCGCAAAAATACCTATGCGAGTAAATAGATTTTTTTATCATAAATAAAATTCAATTAGCTATCTATCTATTATATAGCTATACCTATGAGGACAGGTAGAATTAATCTTCAGCTGGTTGCATTTGAACTCATTCGGTGTGGAGCTTTTAAAATATGGGGGCTGCGCTCAGAAATAATCGGAGTGCGAAAAACGAATGAGATTTGGTAACTTTTTCGCCACTATTGCGACAATGTTGTAAGATAAACGAAAAATAAACTTTTTTTTAGCACCAGTCGCTTTTCGACGATGATTAAATGGACTTTTTTTCATTCGCTTATGACGATGTGACAAAAAAATCAATGCACTGGCTGGATATGGAAGAAAAGTTGAAAAAGATTCATGCTTTAGGCCGTAGCAGACTTTTCATCCCTTTGAATATTAATGACGTTAATGTGTGTGTGTGGGTCTAAAACGAGAAGGGCAAAAATTAGGAAATTTACAATCCCGGCCTGTCACGAAAACACGTGTGGTAAGAAAATGCGGAAACGGAAATGCGATCACGCGAAAATATTTTTAGATAAGATGAAAAATCGTTAAAATATTATTCGCGTCAGTGTGGGATAAGCGCGTGGCGCAATGAGTAGATAATCCTTCGCGTGTTACGTACCAGACAGAATCGATTAGTCATCAACCAAACGAATCGATCAATTGATACGTCGATAAATTAGTAGCTGTTCCAGCAAAAATTGTTTCGGCCAAAATTGTCTCCGATAAATCTACGGTTTTCGAAGTTAACTTTTGGGAGAAACGAGTTTGGCTGAAACTACTTTAGAGCACTACCAATAATTCGATCAGTCGATCAGTGGGATACATTTATTTATCGAGTGAAGAACAAATTGTATTTTTATGAAACTCATCGAGGAGCTGTGATTGGCAGTAGTAATAATTTTGTTTGTTTTGAAAAAGGTTCTGTTCAATTTTTCTTTATCAGATCGTTTGATCAAAAAAAAATACTACAAAGATAGTCTCTTCATTGTACACGTGAGACTCGACGTTTAATTATAGTTGTAGAAAAGAAAAACCACGCTTTTGATTAAAAAAACTGGTAAGATGCAATGTCTGGCAAGTATTTCGAATATAAATGCCATCTAGTGCAATTTAATCAATTTTCACGATTTCTGTTTACCAAATGACGAACATTTTTTAAAGGACTTCAAGTAGTTGTGCTGCCTCGAAATTGCATTTCAATTACTCATCATTGTTTATTGTTGACCTGAAAACTGCAATTACTATGATATTCGGATTGCTTTTGATGAAAATGTAACTATTTGATGTTTATTTGTGATTTTTAGATACATGCATTACAAATGCAATAATGGGTGCGTTTTATTGGGCCGTCTTAATTGCAGTTTAGAAGTTATGCTCTTTTTTTAATAGGCATCACAAATGCAGTGGTAAGTTTTAATAGTAATTTGAATTTTGAATCCCGGGGAGTCGCGACGTTGTCAAACGGGAAAGCACGTATTGACATGTATACCGAATGATTGTGTTTCCGTTTTTCGAATAAATTCCATAATTGTCAGACATACTGTCATATACACGATGTTGAAGTTTACATCGTTAGGCTGCGACAAAAATTCGTTTTTTCTTATTTTATTCTCATTATTATCGGAAACAATTTGTGCCAACTTACGTTGTCGACTTTTAATAAGGATCCTGAAAAACGTTTGAGTTATTTTCGCAACCCAAGTACGTCGAAAAAAATGCTTCGGCAATGTGTAAAAAAAATTAATTTTCGTTGCCTTCCAACGATGCAAACTTCAACGCCATCCATATACACAAATAAATGAATTAAATAAATAAATAAGCTTCTCCCACCAAACGCGTTTCCCTTCCTTTCTTCTGCGTTCGTGAAATAACGTCGTCCAAATTGTTACTTCGTTCGAGCGAGAAATCATTCTGTGGGATTCGTGGCGAGAACGATGGCTACGACGATTACAAAAAAAAATTTATTTACGGAAGAGATGTCGAATAATCGTTATCGTTTTTTTTTCATTTTCGATGATGATGACGACATTGCTCTCTTTTTCGGATATTTCAATTGAGCATCGTTTCTTTACCCCCTCCCCTTCGGCAAAAAAACTTTTACAGCGCTTGTGTTTCTCTGTGTGTATGTGTGTAACGTCGTAAATTCTCGGGATCCCTCTTCGGTCGTGAATTCTCGTACGACCCGATGATCCGTTGATTGATCATCGTCATTAATCAGACCTTCATTAGGTAGGGAATCCCGGCGACAACTGCAACACCCCACAATCGCGTACTGAATTTCATTCTTTTATTTTATTCTTCATATATTATTATCGCTTCGTTGTCTTCACTTCGAATGTCTCTGACGTTCCCTCTCCTCATTCTCTCTCTCTCTCTCTCTCTCTCTCTCTCTCTCTCTCTCTCTCTCTCAATTTATTTCGCTCCCACACTCATTCACCCACTCTTTCATACGGGTTTTCTCTTTTCGAAATCACTGCAAGCACGATCGGAAACGGATATGACACAACGATGAAAATATTCGACCATTTCCTTCGGACCATGCTGACGTTTGCATGGTTGGAATGCAATTCAGTTTGATCGAATCACCCGAATTTTTTGACAGATTGAGGCTGCAAAAATCACTCATTTCATTTGAATATATACAGTCAATTCTTCGTCATATAACGAAAGGACCCCCTAAAATTTTAATCGATCGTCTTTACCGTTTCGGTCAAATTTACAATTGAATAAACACGTTCTAACAGAGAGATGTCTAATTGTCATAAGTGTACTGAGTGATTTGACAGTTTTTCACTCACAAGGAAAGGTCGCGAGGTCGAACTCTCCGATTTCGATGAAATTTGGCATGTTTGTAGAATGGGTAAAAATAGGCGACACGTATTTTTTTACATCTGCGAAACCCGATTTTTAAGGGGTGAAACGCACCTTCGAAAATAGGGGTGTTTTTCGGTTGAAATTTGTTGTTATCTGCATCGTTCTCAACTCTAATGCACAGTACACGGAGCAATAAACGTTGTTGCAATTTCATTTTTTTTCATATCTCGTACCATTGAAATGTTATCGACGAAAAAACACTCCTATTTGCGAGGGCTCGTTTCACCCCTTGAAAATCGGGTTCCACAGATACAAAAATATGCGTGTCGACTATTTTTGCCCACTCTACAAACATGCCAAATTTCGTCGCAATCAGTACATTATGAAAATGTTGTCATCAGTGTTATAATGTACTGGGCGATTTGAGAGTTTTTAATAATATTTTTATTATTTTTTCACACTATTTCGTAAAGTTGCCATACAGCGATAAGCGTAGGCATCCCCCTATGTTAAAAAGTGTTCAATTGTAAATTTCATAGAAGCGGTGCGGACGATCGATTTAAACTTTGAAGGGTGCAGTCAGTACATGACAAAGAATTAACTGTATAAACTTGAATCAAATGGTAACGTATCGTCAATTCTCGCGAGACTCCTTAAGGTAGAACGAGCGTGCGTTGTTGATTTCTATAGATTTTGTTTAAATTTTAACCAGACATTGTTCATATCATTATGGATGTTTGAGTGAAATTTCAGAACAGTCGACTATTTAGATTGGGGGATAATAGCTTTTTAAATTGCAACTTTTAACACCACAGGGTCTACATTGACCGGAAGCCAGGTCACATAATTCGTCGTATCATTCTCTTGTGTTTATAAATTTTGAAGAAAAATTATATTGACATAGCAAACTGGTTAATGAAAAAGTAAAAAAAGTTTGGACTGCCTTTACTATTCGGTTTTGCTAAAAACGTCCAGTAAAGACAGAATAATGTCCCGTAAAAAATATTTATCCTCTATAATAAGAAGAGATATGGCAACACCTTCGACACATTTGTTCTTTTTGGCTTCGGCCATTGATGTCAGAGCTCTTATTTCACTGTCCACGACTTTTTTCTTCCGCCACTTTCCTTAGAAACGAATTCTGTCTGAAATTTGTATTTTTTTTCCGATAATATAACCAACTAGCTTGATCCATATTGAGCTGACAGAAAAGTCTGAGCATCGCGGAAATATTCCGTGATGCTCACATTTTCCTATCACCTCCGCGACAGGTCGTTACAGTGTTGCCACGATTGTTCATCCGCCGAAATCTATAGTCGGGTTGCTAGCTTGGTATAGCATTTCTCACACTGTACTGTAGGAAAAGTACTGTACTGTACTGTAGGAAAAGTTTTATTACGAAACTATAGATTCATGTATATGCTCTACTGCATGTAGCGCGTGATATTTTTGTTTCCGACGACCGCGCTAGGCCTACCTTAAATCAACCACAAAGATTTTGGATGTCAATGAAAATAAAGAGATGAAAAATGTAAAATGGATTTCATTGCATTCCAACTATGCAAACTTCAACATCATGACTTTGGTCTCGTTAATTTGGTCCGGAATTCCGAATTTTGTTTTGCTTCGCGTTCCATCTCGTGGATGAATCCGATTGTTGTCTGGCAGTGATTTTCTTTAAAAGACGATTTATTCATTACTCTCTCTCTCTCTCTCTCTCTGTCTCTCTCTCTCTCTCTCTCTCTCTCTCTCTCTCTCTCTCTCTCTCTCTCTCTCTCTCTCTCTCACTCTCTTTCGTTTTGTGGTATTGTTAGAAAATATTTACCGCTTCCGAAAAATCCCTTCTTGCCCTTGGTCGGTTTGACCGGATTGTCGGCTTTGTTCGCTGCCTTTCCCTTGTTCCCTACCGTTCTGCCTGAGCTTCCGGTCGTATCGACGACGGTAGCGAACTTTTTGCTGTCCTTAGCCGTTAGCTTGTTTATAGGCTTGAGCGAGGGTATTACGTTTGACGACGACGACGACGACGACGACGACGAAGACGACGAGCTAGACGACGTCGTCGAGGATGCTTTTCCGACGTTAGACTTGGCCGTACTTAGCTTGGACGTAAGACCGATGTTGCTCAGCCTGGCGCCACTAGAAGTACCCTTTTGCGAGGCCGTAACACGGCTGACTTTGGCAACCCTCGTTGCTTGGTTCAGCTTCGCGGGACAGCACTGGTAGGGCTCATAGGAGGGAACCGTGGGTTTTGCGCTTTTACCACCCATCCCGATGTAGAAACAGCCGTCGCCTGCGGTAAGCAAATACACAACGTGTCAGACAACAATCGGTTAAGTTCTTTCGCATTCTTTTTCTTGATTATTCTCTTTTCGTTTTTTCTTCATTACGTTTTTTTTCTCTTTTTTCTTGGACTTTGGCTGATTCTCGCACGAGTTAAGGCGCACAGGGGATTGAGGGAAGTGGGTCTTTGTCGTTAGTATTCGGATAATTAGCCTTTTTGTCGTCTACGTCGTCTCGATTGTCACCTTACGAGCGTGCATCCTGCATGGACCAAAATCTGTGCTCTACACTTCGACGTCTGGACCTAGCTTCGATGAGGAACTCAGCTTCGAAATAAACGACGATTCCTTTGCATCAGGTTGTTCGTAGAAATGCTATTCGGTTTTTTCCGTTTAGACTTGCCTCATTGACGGAAGTGAATTTTTGTTGTACGTTTATGAATCTCTACCAGGTAATTTTGCATCGAACACCCGAGATGATGACTACCCGACTAACACTCAGACTAACCCGAACAAAGCCAGCCTTACTCCCCGGACTATAACTCTAGAAAATAACTGCTCCACCAGGGTACTTGGGTTTGCAAAGAAATCTACCGGGAAAAAGCTCCGTCAGTCAAATGTCTAGACTGGAGACATCATCTCTAGCACTGCTCCAAAAATTTCCCGCAGCACAAATGTCCATCAGAGAAGTTGAAAAAGTATTTTGTAAATGAGGGAAAATCAATTCTGGGTCGAGTTGAAAACGCGTACATTTTTTTCCCTCGACTTGCGAAAAGGTCTTTTCCTGATTAGTTATTCTTCTAAAACGTTGTCCCCGATGAGCTACTCTCCAGATGATCGAGAAAATTCGGAAATGTACTTTTTTGGATTTTCCATCCGGAGACTGCGTTTTGATACAACGTAATCATTTTATACAATAATGAAGATTATTTTGATCGATCACCATATGAAAAAAAATAATCCGTAGTGTTGAACAGTTTGAAGCTGATCTACACTTTTATGCCAAATTAGTACTGTCTGGCTTGGAAAATGCTTGATGGTTAAATGAGAGCAAAATCCTCAAGAATATCGAGCCAATTTTGTATACACATCGCAAGATTATCGAATGAACTTTAGGTCGAGAGAATACCGATATTGTTTTTTCCTGCTACTAGTGATGCCTCTGGCGGTGAGCGAGAGCAAAAGTACGACACGACTGAAAGGCCAATTATCCGATTTTTTTAAGATAGCGAAAGAGAGAGGGAAGGAAAGAGATAGTGAACTGAATAATTAAGAAGACGTGCCTGAACTACAGGATAAGTTCACTTCAATGCCTCAGTGGCCAAAAATTCAAACGTGCAAACTTCAAAGAAAAACTACCTCAAGTTTTCCAATCAAGTTTTCTCGGATATGCCCTGAGGAAATGGATGGAATTTCGAAAATAACTCCATCATTATGGCATAAGACCGACGGATTTTTTCTTCCAGTTGCAAGAATTACCAAACAATTTTTCGAAATATTTTTTCCAACGATACGCCGTTTTTAAATTTGTTTTCGTGAAAACGCCGATTATCGCTCATCGTTTGGAGCAAATACGTTGCACTGCAATTCCATTCCGACATTTCGAGAAAACTTGGATTGTAAATTTCTCAGGATTATGTCGACTGAAACACCGAGAAAAATTAATTTGTAAAATTTTTTTTAAAAGATCGCCTCCAGTGCCAGAAAATGTTATTTTGACTCGGATGATATTCAATCGTAATGACAAATTGGTTGATTTCGTCCAAAGTGTGAAACCCCATTATCGAATAACTCAATTTTTTTCGGTGTAGAGTCAATATTAATATGTATTACGGTTTTTTTAATGTTGCTCTTCGAAATCGGTCGACGTCGTTGTCATCGTATATCGACAATAAATCAATACCAACGCCGATACCAGCAATTATAAAAAACAATAACAATACGAAACTACGCAATTGCCATTGTAAATTCGCGATGCAAACGCGCTTCTTTTACAGACTACTCTCATTTTGTTCTCGTCTTTTGCACGACGACAAGATTTTCCAAATAATTCTACACAAAAGCCTGATGCTCAAGAAAACCGATATTGCCACGTGGAAAAACGATTTTTCCTTGTGGACGCCGGGACAATACGGAACAAGAGAGAAGAGGAAAAGAACAATTTCAAATAATAAGAAGCGAGAGTTAGGGCATGAGATCACTGGGTCATACAACATCAATTGCATCGAAGTGAAACGATACAGTGCTCCGTCGATGAAGAATTACTGGCTACTTTCGGCAGTGCTTATGAATTATTGTGTTCCAAGTCTTGACGTACATTTCGTCGTTTCGTCATAACCAGAGTGTTCCGAATCTACATTACGCCCTTGAAGAACAAGCGTCTCCAGCTTTCCACTTTCGGTGCTTTCGACACTTCCGCATCTCTACTTTACACGATGAAATCATTCGTTTGCAGTTTTGTCCACGGCTCGATCAATCGCGAAAGCATTATGCGAAATCGGCTCGTGGGTCATTCAGCACGGCTGCGTGTCTCCAATATCCGCCATCCTGATATTGAAAGGTCTGTCAGCAAATGATGTCAACAGCAATGATCGATGACATTCTTAACAGAGACTCCTCCAAGACTCGAGACCGTGACAATTCTGATCCACAAAGATTTCCCCGTACAGAGAAAAGATTCGGAAGAGTGATTGAGTGTCTGTAAGATGGACGGTTTGATTTACGTACATCATCTATATGCAGCTCATCTATAGGAAGCAGCTCAATTGTGAAGACCTTAGGAAGGATTCCTGAGTACGTGAAAGATATGTGCCAATGATGAAAAACGCCATGTGCCAATGATGAAATAGACCAATACCATCAATGGCCTGTATCCTTCACGTACTCGCACAAGGAACGTCTCTTAAGGAGTTTTGGGACAATTGATGATATGTTACCATTTGATTCACATTTATAAAGTAAATATCTTGCCATTCCTCTTTTAATCGATCGTCTTCACCGTTTCTATAAAATTTACAATTGAAGAAACACCTTTTAACAAAGGGAGATGCCTAATTGTCATGATGTAAACGGAGAGGAAGTTGTCATAATGTACTCAGTGATTTCGCAGTTTTCCACTCAGTACATTATGACAAATTACATGATGTACTGAGTGACTTGACAGTTTCTCACTCATAAGGAACATCACTTTGGTGTCCTCCGATTTTGTTGAAACTTTTTTATGTGGAAGAGTATCAAAAACTAAGAGACATGTATTTTTTTATCAGCGGAAAAACGATATAAGGGGTGAAACGCACCCTCGAAAATAGGGGCGTTTTTCGTTTTTCGTCGATAACGTTATCGTTCTCATCTCCAATGTACAGTACTATAGTAGTGTAGTAAAAACGAAAAACATCCCCATTTTTGAGGGTGCGTTTCACCCCTTAAAACCGTTTTTCCGCCGATAAAGAAAAGACGGGTCTCTTAGTTTATGATACTCTCCCACATAAAAAAGTTTCAACAAAATCGGAGGAGGACACCAAAGTGATGTTCCTTGTCAGTACATTATGACAATTTCGTCATCAGTGTCATAATGTACCGAGTGATTTGATAGTTTTTCATAACATTATAAACACTTTTTCACACTATTTCGTGTGTAAAACTGCCATTCAGTAATGAGCGCAGGTATCTCCCTTCGTTAAAATCGTTCTCCACCATTGAAAAAAAAACGTATCTAATAGCGCTCAATGCATTATTACATATTTGAGTTTCAACAAAATCAAAGGCGGACAATTAAGTGATGTTCCTTGTCAGCAATCCTTCGTAATGTCTCCACAATTGAGCTGCTTGCTTCGTTTGATCGCGATGCCCAGCCATCTGTTTTTTCGTACACACTCTCGTCTGGCAAATGTTCACCAGAAATTTCAAAAGCCTATCGATATTTCATGGGAAAAGCGGCTTTATTCACTTCGTACTGTTCCAGTACACCCCCGCACACGCACCTCCAGTGCCAAAACTGCCGTGTATCATTTCGCTTCGAGTTGATTGACGGAAGATATTAAAATGATGAACAATTTGGAAGGTAACAACACGCACGAGCGATAGACAGAGTGGAAGGAGAATAAAAGATTTTTGGAAAAGTTTAAAAACGATTTCTCATGCGGTACGCCCTCCAGTACAGCCGCCGGCCCGAGAGCGTGTTCGTACTAAAAGTATTGTCTAGTACGTAAACGGAAGACCAAGCTGTCTAAGCAATATATGCACTACGCGTGGCCATAAATAATAAACGTCATTGAAAATTTCACGCATTCAATATATATATATACATCTTTATTTTCATATGTATATATATATATGTGTGTGTGTATATATATATATATATATATATATATATATATATATATATAAACACACCACGCATAAGAGCGCAAAGAACTATCGTTCTCGGGTCAAATTAATGAAAAATTAATAGCTTCGAACCCGCCGGTCTTGGAACTCTCTAATGCTGGATATACCTACATCTACCAACGATCTCTGCCATATTTAACATCTCGTTTATCTCTTTCGTTCCGTTATCATTCTCCCGGACCTTCGTTATCATATCGTCACTCAGAATACACAGATTCACTGGATGCTCTCAAGTTTTTTTATTTTTCATTTGCAATAGCGTATTTTTTTGGCTTAATTCCCGTCCTCCTGGGTCTCGCTAAGGCGTCGCTGCACGTTTACCTTTGTGGAGGATTTTCTTCAATGCTTTGTTATAATTTTCCACGTTGTTTTTATGATCATCGTTGTTGTCATCATCATCATCATCATCATCATCATCATCATCATCATCATCATCATCATCATCATCATCATTGTCATTATCACCATATTCATCATTTTCATCATCATCATCATCATCATCATCATCATCATCATCATCATCATCATCATCATCATCATCATCATCATCATCATCATCATCATCATCATCATCATCATCATCATCATCATCATCATCATCATCATCATCATCATCATCATCATCATCATCATCATCATCATCATCATCATCATCATCATCATCATCATCATCATCATCATCATCATCATCATCATCATCATCATCATCATCATCATCATCATTATCATCATCATCATCATTATCATCATCATCATCATCATCATCATCATCATCATCATCATCATCATCATCATCATCATCATCATCATCATCATCATCATCATCATCATCATCATCATTATCATCATCATCATCATCATCATTATCATCATCTTCATCATCATGATCATTATCATCATCATCATCATCATCATCATCATCATCATCATCATCATCATCATCATCATCATCATCATCATCATCATCATCATCATCATCATCATCATCATCATCATCATCATCATCATCATCATCATCATCATCATCATCATCATCATCATCATCATCATCATCATCATCATCATCATCATCATCATCATCATCATCATCATCATCATCATCATCATCATCATCATCATCATCATCATCATCATCATCATCATCATCATCATCATCATCATCATCATCATCATCATCATCATCATCATCATCATCATCATCATCATCATCATCATCATCACCATCATCATCATCATCATCATCATCATCATCATCATCATCATCATCATCATCATCATCATCATCATCATCATCATCATCATCATCATCATCATCATCATCACCATCATCATCATCATCATCATCATCATCATCATCATCATCATTATCATTATCATCATCATCATCATCATCATCATCATCATCATCATTATCACCATCGTCGTCATCATTATCATCGTCATCATTACCTGTATCAAGAGTAGCAGTTGTCATCACACACAGAATGTAGAGACACTCGGTATGATTAACAGGTGATCTGTTCGTGATTTTATATATATCTGAAGGTTCAAATCTCTATTTATACGCCCATATGAAAAACTATCAAATCTCAACATTTTGATTTGGACTTTCGCGGAACTCATCTACTGTAGTGTAATAATCGAGAGATTTTTTTTCGAAATGCCGCCTGGAGGTGTGCCCATTGTTCTCGTTTGTTGGTGTTATTATTATTATTATTGTGGTTATTTTCAATAATTAAAAAATATATTATTAATGAGTGCGGGTAGATAACACGTTGGAGCGAAGCTTGTTCTGTGAAGTGTCGCAGACGACGTGTTAGACATGCGGGAAACAGACTAGAGATATGAGATTTGAATTCAAATCGCGGGAGCGAGAGAAAGAGAGAGAGAGCGAGAGAAAGAGTATGTACGTGTGATGGCGTATAAGCTCGAATACGCGTCGCGATGCCGAAGTCATTTGTACGCGACGTTTTACGCGCGTTTAACTTGATTAAGTGGACGTACGAAACGCGGGCTCTGCGTCTGTGATCGATGAGCGTCTTCGGCCGAGAGACAACGTCGCGCGGATCTTCTGTTCCCGTTGACCAAACAGTCTCGCGTTCACATATATACATATAGATACGAGTTTTCGATTCGCTTTATGCCACGAAGGATAATCGTTCTATCCGTAATTTTGGGTAGCTGGAAATCAGCCATTTTACGAATTACCGGGTCGATAGTTTTTACAAATAAAATCTTTCGCTATTCCGATGGTTGTCATCAGATAGTGAAGTTTCGCGAACCTCAGCAAGAGTGAAAAATGTCAAGTCGATGTCTTGTACGAGTGAGATGCCTGAATTTATGAGGGACACTTGACGAATTAGCTCGTTTACTAAGAATGCATAGTTACGAGAGCGATTTCTAGGTAAACTAGATGTAAAGAAATGCTACTTTTAGTCAAAGGAACTTCCACTCTAGCGATAATTACAAAATCGGTTTTTCCATCATCATTGCATCGATAGCTACGACACGCGCGGTGGGCATTTACAAAAGTAGCTACTTTCATGAAAAATCGGTCATTTGGGTGGTTTGTCAAAAAAAAAGACGGTCGTTGGGGGTATGCTCGCGGTTCGGTGGCGACCGGTTGGAACGATTATTGAAAATAAATGACGGTACACATCAAAGGCTAGTTAATGAGTACGACACGGAGAATAATAAAATAAAACAAAATAACGTCAAAATCGGTTTTACACTCGGTAGGAAGAGGAATTTTCGTATAGTGGGCAACGCTACCTGTGCTGAGCTTGGGATTAGTCGAGTCGTCGAGAAGATCGATGTGTGCTCCGCGCGTCAAATCGTCTCTGCATATGCGTTTCTTACAAACAACTAATTCTTTTTTTTTCACTCATATGCGAGCTGCTTCTCGTTTGTTTACTTTTAGGAACACTGAACGGACGCGAAGTGAAGAGAAAAAAAATGTTCGATCTGTACGTGACATCATCGTGATACTGCTTGGCATTGGGAAACTATTTCCTTTTCAGCCGCAGCGCAGAAGCGTAAAGGAATAACGTGCGAACCGATAAATTGAGTATCGAATGAATAAATTATTGAAAAAAATGATAGAAGTGATGATAGATGAATAAATACACGTATCTGTTTAACTCTGAACGGTAGGATTTTGAGTGATTTGTGACGCGATTTTTTTTTCACGAATCCTGGACGGTACTGGCACGTTAATCAAAGTGACAATAAGGTGCGAGCGAAAAATACAGAGCAAGAGCGACAGTAATATATATATGTATGCATATGTGGAGCAAAAAAAAACGAGTCTCTCGATTTTTCACCATTGAATAATTCAATTGGATTGAGAAAATAAAAATAGAGATCAGTGCGGTCGCGAACACGAGGGCACGATCGCGACGGCGCGTGCGCGTTGGTACTTGTGGTAAGCCGGCGTTGTATCAGTCACGATTGATATTAAAGTCACAAAGAACAGTACACCCGTAATAATTATCATCATTCTAGATGTTTCCTTACTTTTCTGTTCGATTAGCCATTCCAGAACTTTGTCCTCGTTCTTAAGATTACCTACAAAAGTCAGACACACGCACACATATATATAGCATATAATGATCTATTTCCAACGATAAAAGAAAACTTATGTCTACGCGCTGTTTTACTGATGGAGGGGGAAATTAAAGAAAAGCATTGAAGAATGCGCGGAAGAGAATTTAAGGTATTCCTTTCACGAACCCGAATATTTAAGGGGCTGTACCAGTGTGACACTTTCAACAAATCGATTTTTTTTTTGGGTTTTTTCGACAGTTTATACTTTCAAGAATATCCTGTAAAAATGTCAAGGCCGTATCTCTAATACTCCCCGAATGGCAGCCTTCTAAACAGCAACCGCTCGTAGGTATAAAATGTCCCAGTTCAATATTTAAAGGCGTTTCTCTCGAAACGAGACTTTTCAAATTTGCTGACATTGTAACTCAAAGAGCAATTATCCGATTGACTTGAAATTTGAACTGAGTACTCTTGAATATATTTACTCTACAATGACGTGGGATATTTTTGATTGGATGAAAATTGACGATTTGGCATTGAAAAAAACAACCATTTTATAGGCAAGAAAACAGACGTTTGTTTCATAACTACGCCATTTTGTTAGATTTTGATATTTTTCGAAAATCCTACGTCATTGTACAGGAAATACCTTCCAGTTTAACGACATTTTTTCTTTTTTCGGTTTCGGCTACTCAATCGGCCGAAATCATGTCAGCAGTGGAGGAACTTTTTTTTTCGGCGCCTCCGAAGGCAGCCCAAAAGTTGCTTGGCTCTCAATATTTTTCTATGAAAAAATTATGTAATATAGGTCAAATATAGCCAAATATATTCTTAATTTTCCGAAGCATTCAATTGAGTACTTTTTTTCCAAAATATTCCTGAAAATCACCCAAATTTTCAGCGTTCACACTGGTATAGCCCCTTAACAATTGACTGATTTTCCTGTATAATCAAGTAAAAATACATCACAGTGTGCTGGTAAAATTTCAAGCCGAGTTATCGAACTATGAACGAAAAATTACAACTGTATAAATCGTGGCATTTATACGGCATTTTGTGGATATTACACGCTGGCCACATTTGTATCCAATAATTCGTACACTAAATAACTCCATATGCCTGATATAAAATGCTCAACGCGTGTAAAAACTTCTAAAGATTTCTTTACGACAATGAAAAAACTGGGTTCACTGAATGTGTTAAGAAAAAATGATGATAAAACTTAGAAAAATGTGACTGGCGGAAGAATTTCCATAGCCGCGACTTTTCCAAGAAAATATCTGAATCTACAAATTCGCTCAAAATATCTTACTCCAGTTTATCGTTAGG
Source organism: Ophion costatus (assembly GCA_951751655.1). Taxonomy (NCBI): domain Eukaryota; kingdom Metazoa; phylum Arthropoda; class Insecta; order Hymenoptera; family Ichneumonidae; genus Ophion; species Ophion costatus. The sequence goes on from OX632356.1 coordinate 34,728,277, forward strand.
TATAATAATTCCTAATTCTTTAAATGACTTGCGAAAAATAAGCCGAACATTTTTTTTTGCTATTTCCTCATTTATTGGTATATACATAATGATATACATTCGGGGAAGCTGAAATCCTCCCCATAAAAAGTTATGGGGTTTTGAAGTTCGCGGAAACACGTGATAAAATAGGGCATTTTTCAAAATTTCGTATTCTATATTGGGTTTGTTTGGGTCGCAAACCCAAACAATTATAATTATGTTTTGCTCGTAATAGTTATTCGTCGAAAAGTCACTTATCTAAAGAATTACCTAATAATTTATTGTCTTACTTTTATTAAGCGCCACTGTAATTTACCAATCATTCAGAAGGGCCCTGCTGATGCCCCCACAAAATACGGCCCTCCGCGAAAGGAATACCTTAATTGCCCGTCACCGGTTGGCGGTTCACGCGAAGAATTTATTGAATCTTCATTCTTTCCGAGCTAAGCTTTTATTATTTTCATCGAATTATGATCTACCTTCTCAGAAAGTGTACAGGGTTACGATCGTTTTTTTTTTTACAAAAAATTGGTCCGGTTGACACCTCAATATCGAAATTACTCGTTCAATTTTAGAGAAAGATGGAATTTAGCTAGTGATTGAAAAACCTCCTATGTTCAAACGGATTGTAACACATCGGATATATTCTTCCTATCTTGAAAAAAAAAGATTTTGCAAGACGCTTTAATTTACCAAGGAACAGCACCGTCATTGATTTAATTCGATACTTCTCAGAGTGAAAAGTACGCGAATTCGACTCTTCTATCAAGTTTGCTGCATGTTCGAAATTATATCGACAAGAGTAAACGAAGTGTGATGATTTTTCGTTACGCGATAAAATTATTATTTCCTGTAACAGATTTGATGAAAATATCTGACGCAACGAAGGTATGGACTGCAGTTGTTTTTTTTTTTCTGTAAATTATCGAAATCTGTATGGTTTTGGTTCGCTGTCACTGACGAGTATAAAAACGGAAGGTTGATTTCACATAAAGTAAATATGATGTCAATCGTGAGAACTCTCATGACTCTTACCGTCATACATGATGGGCACACCGGTCTCGTAATAGACGAGCGCCGGAAACGAGAAGATTCCGATTTCGGCGGCGAGTTTCACGTCGTTGGATTTTACGAACTGTATACCGTGCTTGTCCGTGTCGTCATCGATTGTTTCCAATTCTTCAAGAATCTCGCGACACGTGTCGCATTTCTCGTCGTCAGCATCTACAGAAGTAAAAAAAACAAACAAAAATACAAGTTATCCATTTTTTTTTGCATTCCGAGTAACGTTTCTCATATTTTTGAAATTTATTCTTCGCTTAGTTTAACAAGTGTGTATTTTTTGAGGTATAGTGAACGTTCATTTTACGTTATCAGGAATTTCGAAATGGGGTCCCTACGATTTATTTTACGCCCCCGATTAAAGGCCCTTCACTTCAAATATCTTCCATACGCCAACGTTTATCAAAATTTCTAATGGGTGAAATAAACTACAACGGCGAATTGCTTGTGAAATTTGAGAAAGCTAAGTTGCTACAGATGTTTGATATTAGTATATTAGATATTAGATATTAGATACTAGCTATTAAAGTTAGCAAGTTTTCACATATCGAGAGATATGACATCAAAACCAGCAACTTTCACGCAGTATCCAGATATGGGGTGACAAAAAATGTATTATCGTCCCTTCTGTTTTCGAAATCTAATGACGAAAAGCATAAAATTTGAACTAAGGTTCGCCACGTTAAGCGGCCAGTCCACTTTGAAAATTACAAAAAAACGATTTTTTTTACAGTTTTCGAAAGTACATATATTCAGAAATATTGGATTTTGTATGGTGCAGGAATTGCCGATTGAGTTTAGATAAGAGTTTTTCATAGTATAAACTTCAAACGCGTTTTTCTCGAAACAACGTTTTCAAAATCTAGCTCCCTCGTATCTCTAAAACTAATAAACCGATTCTCCTGAAATTTGAACCATATATTGTAAGCATTATTCGCAACAAGATGACTCTCGATGGTCTTAACATTTTTATTTTTACTCGTTTTTTTGCGAAAAACTGCGAATAAAACGCGTTTTTAAAAACTTTTTTCGTTTTTCATCTGCCATTTTTTTATTTTTCGATTAAACTTTATATCCGAGGGTCATTTTGTAGCTGGTGTCATACCGAATCTAATGGACTTTGATTTTTTTGTTTCAGACAAGCCGTTGCCGAGTTGTGATGGAGCTACCCACCTATTTTTGAGGTGTTACGTTAAACTATAGTTTTTGTACTTTAAAATGAATAAAAATGAATAAAAAATTTTAAAATGTATTTCAAGACTTTATTTATAAAGCTCAACCACTTTTACATGCATATATTTTATAAGATTCTCAAAAAAAAATCGCGAAAGTAGCCTTTTTTTCGTGGCTCCAAAGTGGACTGGCCCCTTAAGTTTTACGACCATCTCTCAGGCAAATGGTTTATAGTACGCGAGTGTGTCGGTGATGATAATTCTTTCATGAGTAGCAGCGATTCAAAAATGGTCCCAATCGAAAGATAATCCCTCAACCGTCCCTATATTTTCGCATGTTTTACGAGAAATACTTTTTACCCTATTACAGGACGAGAAATACGTTAAGATCATTAACAGTAATACAATTAAGGCCTTAGGCCACAGTAACGGGTATAAAATCTTGTGCGAAGTTAACAATTTTTTTTCGCATGAAAAAGTAATTCACTCATAAAATTAATTACACATATATTTAGTATGAATATCGAGCTGTTGGAAATTTTTTTTTTCGATGTAGAAAATGGCCGACTACTCGAAACTTCTCGAAACAGCTTTTTTCCAACTGGCGTAACAAATAACTTCAACAATTTTCACTCGATTTACTTGAAATTTAAAAGTTATGTTCCTAATTGCATTTCGCAGAGAACTACGTACGGAATTTCTGATTAATCGAAGACTTTTAATTTTACGAGCAGTTTATGAGCAGTTAAAACGGAATTTTTCACTAAAAAATTCATTTCTTAAGTTCAAATACCTACAACTTTTGAATAAACAATATTTTTTAAATTCCGTACGTACTTCTCTAAGTATTCTAATGTAGATTGACGAGAATTTTTGTTTTTTGTTGTAGGTAAAAAATTATGGATGCTAAATGTCACCCCGCGGAGCGCCTTAAAAAAAGATAACAAATGAAAATATTAGTAGTCAGTCATTTTGTACATCGAAAAAAAAAAAATTTCTAACAGCTTGATATTCATACTAAATAGATGTGCAATTAATTTTATGAGTGAATCACTTTTCACATGATCTTATACCTGTTACTGTGGCCTAAGGTCTTAAGGATATTGAGTCCCAATGAAACATGTGAATGTTAATTGTTCAATAAATAGCTTCTTAATCGTCATGAAATTTTTACACGACCTCCTGAATACTTTGTGTAAAAACACCAAATTTTCAGAATTCTATCATCATTACTTCAACCTCTTTAGGGGTTGAAATAAAAAATAATAAGAAATTTCTAAAAATTTGGTATGTTTTTGTATGAAGTATTTAAGAGGTCGTGCTAAAATTTCACGACGATTAGGAAGCTCGTTATTAAAAAATTAACATTTTGTTAAGAACAATTTTTAAAAGAAATTAAAAAAAAATTTATCAATAAACGTCAATTTGTTTCCGTTGCTTTCGGTATACTGTAGATATTACAAAATTGCGAGGTCAAAAAAAACTTATTGCAAAGTTACATCAGTTTCCACAAGACAGCATTTAATTTGTGAATTGTTAATTGTTCAATAACGAGCTTCCTAATTGTCGTGAAATTTTTACACGACCTCTGAAGAAATACTTCATACAAAAACGTACCAAATTTTCAGAATTTTATTATCATTTGCGATTTGATTAAAATTGATTAAAATTTATACAGTCAATTCTTCGTTATATACTGAATGCACCCTCTAAATTTTAATTCGGTCGTCTGCACCATTTCTATAAAATTTACAATTAAAGAAGCACTTTTTAACATAGGTTGACAGTTTTTCATAACATTGTGAACATATTTTTACACTATTTCGTGCGTAAAATTGCCATTCAGTGATGGTTCAGCTTAAGGATGTTGAGTCCCAAATCGCAAATGATAATAAAATTCTGAAAATTTGGTACGTTTTTGTATGAAGTATTTCAGAGGTCGTGTAAAAATTTCACGACAATTACGAAGCTCGTTATTGAACAATTAACATTCACAGATAAAATGTTGTCTTGGGGAAACTGATGTAACTTTGCAATAAGTTTTTTTTGACCTCTCAATTTTGTAATATCTACAATATACTGAAAGGAACGGAAACAAAACGAAGTTTATTGATAAATTTTTTAAAATTTCTTTTGAAAATTGTTCTTAACAAAATGTTAATTTTTTAATAACGAGCTTCCTAATCGTCGTGAAATTTTAACACGACCTCTTAAATACTTCATACAAAAACATACCAAATTTTCAGAATTTTCTTATCATTTTTTATTTCAACCCTTAAGGACGTTGAAGCAATGATGATAGAATTTTGAAAATTTGGTATGTTTTTACATGAAGTATTTAGGAGGCCGTGTAAAAATTTCATGACGATTAAGAAGCTATTTATTGAACAATTAACATTAACATGTTTCATAGGGAGTCTACATCCTTAAACAACTGACTCATCAAACGTCAAGGCTTGTTTTAGTTTGCAACTTACAAAAAAATACAGCAAGATGTTCGACATCGTTGATGAGGACCTGCAGTGTCTTGCGATCGACGCTCTCAATGACATCCGGCGTCGAACGGCGGAGCTCGAGAACCCAATCGAGAATCTGCTCCTCGTGCATCATATCGCCGTTGTAGATGTTACGGAATTTGTGACGATAGAAGGCGAGGGCAGGAAGTCCAGGCAAGTCGTACTCTTTCTCGATTCCTTCATCCGATATTTTTACGAAATCTATGTCCTTCTCCTCGCACTCGTCGTCTATGTTCTCCAACTCTTGAAGAATCTTTTGACTCTTTTTGTCGCCCTCTTTATCTGCGAATTACGGCGTCGAAAAACTGTTTAGCGCGGTACAGTCGAACCATCGAGTAATCAGACTCATTCGTCAATTTCGTACTGTGTTTAGATATTGGTGCATAAATTAAAAGAAATATTACATCATAGAGACAAGCGTAACATTTAGAAATGATGAGTTTTCGGAAATCGGATAAAGTTTCATCGACTTTGAAAATAATGGTATCGAGTATGTATCACACCGAAAATTACAGTGGCGTCCCATAATTTATTATTTACGCAAATAAATGTAATATTTAATGACTTTGAATATTATTATGATTTTTTAAACTTAAACTTCTATAAACTTAAATAATATTAGTATTATTCGAGATAAACTTTGAATATTACTCTCATTTGAAAACGTGATTATTTGTTTGACACCTACAAACAATTGTTCCAATATTTTTGAAAATTTACAAATTAAACATTACAATCAATTACAATAAATTTACAAGTCATATTTACTACAATTTGTCTCTTTTTTCCGTAACGATCTGTGTGTACAATAAACGCCATTATTCAATTTCAACGCATTATGCATTCGCGTAGCCTTTAAAGACCCTCATGATTCATCGCTGAAGGTCCAGAGTTGTTCAAGGTCGAGAAATCATTGAGTTTGCTGCTCTCAAAATGATCGAGTCTTAATTTTTATCCTATATTTACAAAATTTATAATATACTATTGAACCGGACTTTTAATTTTCGAATTTCTATCCGCCCGTTTGAATTCCGGACAAATCAAATTGTAAAAATAGATCGAATGTTTAAAAAAAGCGTCTAGAAGATACATCAGGCATACAAAAGTGTCACAAGTTTTTAAGCTGCATTAAAAAATGTAGTCGAGATTTTTGTACTCACAAAAAAAGACGACAACGTGATCATTCTCGTCCAAAATGTTCTCCAACATTCTCGCGTTGACCTCCTCAATTTTGCCAGGTATCTCGAGTGTGTTCTCGTCCGTTAGCCACGAGAGAACTTCGTCCTCGTCCTCAACGTCACCCTTGTAAATCAGTGGTTCCTTATTACGGAAGAACGCGAGAATGGGAAAATTTTTGATTCCGTGTTTTTTCGCGACACCGGTGTCTTCGGTCGTTACAAATATTATTCCGGTCTCGTCGAGCTCGTCATCGATGTTTTCCAATTCTTTGAGGACGGTCTCGCACTCGTCACCCTCTTCGCAGCGACCACCTGGAGTAGAGTTTTCAACGAAAAAATGGAGTATGAAATCGGAAATTCTTCGAGAATCAAGTTTTTTTTTCACGATAACATTTGCATTGTACTCATCGCGTTTTTTTCGGTCTTTCCTTCGAGCAATCATCGGGAAAATATGGTAAAATTTCATTTCCAAATGAATGCCAAAGACATTGGGTCTTTTTCGTTTATACAATTCGAAAAACTTACTAAAGTAAACGACGACGTATTCGTGCTCGTCGATAAGGCCCGACAGAATTTCGTCCGTAACTTCTTCGATCGTTGCTGAATTTTTTTGCTCTATCAGCCACTCTAGCACCTCGTCCTCGTTGAGCAAATCGCCCTCGTAGATTGCCGGTATCTTGTCCTCGAAGTAAACGAGGGTTGGCAAATGATCGATGCCGTAATCCTTCGCCTCTGCCGCGTTGTCCAGCCGTATCATCACGATGTTCTCCCTCTCGAGATCGTCGTCGATGTTCTCGAGCTCGTTGAGAATTCTCATGTTCTGCTTGTCATCTTTGTCGTCTGCGAATCCGTAAAGTTGCAACTCGTCGATTAAGGGATAACGCAACTCTAGGATTTTTTCGAAAAATCGCTTTTTTTTGCTTAAAAAATACTTTGGGATAGAATACATCAACGTAGATGGACAAATGTATGGTGCAGGCATCGCAGATCAAAGGTGAACGAAAAGTTCGAGGATTTGAGTGCTCGTGCAACTTTAAACGCGTTTTTCTCGAAACCACTTTTTTTAAACTGGGAGGACGGATTACTCGAACACGTTTGCATGGATCGATTTGAAATTTTGGTAGTAGCTTTACAATTACATTCACATACAAATGTAAACTTATTTTTATAAACAATTTACTGCTTATTTTTTGGGCAAAAAATCGACGTATTTCTTTCAAAGTGCGACATCTTTCCAAAATTTGATTTTCAAAAATCCCTACGTAGTCCCATAGCTAATAATATGTAGATTATAATATTTTTTGTTTTTGTTCCAGGTCTTATACTTTACGAGAAAACCGTTCTCCCGTGAAGCTATTGCAAAAAAACTCGTTTTTCAACATGGGCTCTGTGGCCGCCATTGGTATAAAAATTATAATAAAAAAGATTTTTTTTACACTTTAAGGAGGTAGGATCACTTCCACGGGGTCAAAAAGGAGTCTAAATTTATCTAAAAAAAATCAGATTATCTAAAAAAAATCAGCGGGAAACCTATTAAAATAGGCTTGAATTACCTCAGCGGAATTAACACGATAGGCAGAATATAATTATACATATTATTGATACGTGATAAACGATAAAACTCCATAAATTGTTGTATGCATATTTTGGGGCGGCTTCTATTCAAATTAATTTCAAAACAAAGCTGGATTATGTTCGCCAAACACATCAGCTGTTGCTGGCGACGTTGCTAAGTCTGTGGGTACTACTTCGCCGTTCTGACGACTTTCAACCGGAAATTGCAACTTTCTTGTAACGTAGTGCTTCAACTACACGGTGAAGATTGATTTTCTTATTTTTTACAATATCTATTATATCTAATCTATCGAATTTCAGTTTTCCATCGGGTTTAGTTGGATACGTGAGCAGACAAACCACTTCCGGTTGACCGTCTCCATAAGACGACGTGCTTCGGTAAGTCAAAGTGCTCGACTTTGCAGTTTTATTGCGAAAAAACTAAACGGTCAAAATAGCACCAATTTTGGCAATAGGCGCATAAAGTATTCGTCAAAATCATATAAAAATGTCAAATCCGAAAGTTGGATTCGTAGTAATGATCGTACCTCCTCAATATGTGTTAAATAAACCCTTTCGAAGAAATCCTGTTACTCTTTTCGTACTCCCAAAATAAATTGTCAAAGTTAGGCCTTATTTTCTGCCGCTAGAGTGGTGTCATCCCTTAAGGGGTTACTCCCACTTGCGATTTTGAAAAATTGATTTTTTTTTATTGCATTTTTTTGAAGTGTAAGTATCTGGGAATATGTCCTGAAAATTTCAAGTCGATCCGAACAAAATTGACTGAGATATGAGCGTTGAAAGAGAAGAATCCGTGAATTGAAGAACTGAAATTGAAACTTTAAACGCGTTTTTCGCAAAATGGCATTTCTGAAGTCGGTGACCAAGATTACTCGAACACTAATGAACCGATCTTCTTGAAATTTTGCAGGCTTATTTAATACATAAAAATGTAGTCTTTAATCGTTCGATTTTTTTTTCGAAAAAAATTGCCGTTTTATAGCCAAAAAACGGCCGTTTTTTTCGTTAAAATCGAACCATTAACTTTGACTGTCCGCCATTTTGTGAAAAATGAATATTTTTTAAAATCCTTCGATTAAAGACTAGTTTATACTTATATTTGACTAAATCCATCCGCATTTTTTTTCGAATGATCCACTTCGCCGCAATGTTGGTCACCGCAAACCGTGTATATAAAAACATTATTTCATTGACGGCCATTTGCCACTAAACAATGTAATATTTTTCAATAAAAATATTACTGAAAGTTCTTCAAGATGTGTTCTTTAAGATGTTATATTGATCGATTAAAAAAGTTTTGTAGTTTTCTTTAAAAAGATTCATGAAAAAGGCCTTTTTTGCGCTACAAGTGGGGGTAACGCGTTAACGAATACAAACCAACCATTCGTGTGCAAATCATGATATGCTTCATTCGATTTGCTTCATGATATGCTTCATTCGTTGAACAGTCATTCGATGTTTGACCGGCCGATTTGTTCTATTCGGTGTACAACGGAAATTCGATCGTTTAAAGTTTCAACGAAGGATAACGAACTTTCCGAAGAAGGAAATAGAAAGGCAGGTGCGAAGAAAGTTGGACGATTTTGCTTTCGGTATGAATAATCTCAGCGTCGAAAGGACTTACATTGGATTACTTACAAAACAGTACAGCAAGGTATGGGGTTTTCTCGATAAGTTTCTCCATCATCTCGTCGGTTACTTCCGGAATTTCTCGATGTTTCTTTTGGTGTATCAGCCAGCCGAGCAATTGATCCTCGTTCATCAGATCTCCTGGGAATTCAACGAGCTTGTTATCTTCACCACCATCGCTATTTCGACATCACTCGTCTGTTGAAATTGCAACGGGGCATTTTCCTCTATAAGATCCAAATTACCATCGTATATGTGTGGTATTCCACGCTCGAAGAATACCAGCGTCGGCAAATCATCGATTCCATACTCCTTTGCCTCGTCCTCGTCGTCGATCTTGACGAACGCAATGTCGTGTTGATCGCAATCGTCGTCGATGTTTTCCAACTCTGCGAGAATCTTCTGGCTCTTCTTCTGATCTTTATCGTCTACGAAGGAACAAATTGAAATATTTGACTTTCCCACGAATCAAGTCGTACCTCGAATTACTGATTTTCCACATCATTCGAAAAACATAAAATTCATTTATATTTCGCAAAGATGTACCCAAAAGATCCCAACATCATCCGAATAATTGCAGACAGCAAATTAGGAAAACTTCCTTTTAGCATTTTCGATGAAGGTTTGGTACGAGCGAAATTAATTAGGAACCGCAGGTGTTTTTGAGCTGTGGCGCTTGGGCACTTGGAAAATATTTCGCCTTTGATTCGGTTTATGATGGAAAGTTACTCACAAAACAAGACTGCCACATAGGGCATTTTCTCGATAACCATGTCCAACATTTCATTGGTAATGTCCTCAATCTGGTCGCTCTTTTGTTGCCGTTCAAGCCACTTGAGAACCTTCTCCTCGTCCTCGAGATTTCCCTCGTAAAGGGTCGGTATGCCTTTCTCAAAGTATATCAGACTGGGCATTTTTTCGATTCCGTACTCCTTGGCTTCATCGGCATTGTCGATTTTCACGAATATCACACCCAACTGATCGCACTCGTCGTCAATGTTCTCTAGCTCGTTGAGCACTCTCTGTGACTTTCGGTCGTTGTTGTCGTCTGAATCATTTGTTTGTTTCGGCGTAAAGTTAAACGGTGGCAAATCATAGAAACGCAGCGTATGGGCATAAACACGGAATAACAATTGCACAGCCGCTTCCTCGCGATCTTCAGGCGAACCCAAACATTTTGGGTAATCTTTTCTGACCCCAAAGATATATCAGGTCGAGGTCAGGTCAAGTGATGAAAAGGGAAGCTCCTCTAGCTCGCCTTTTCATCACTCTTTAGGGCCTTGCTATGCAAAAAATAATCTGACTTACAAAAGAGTACTGCTATAGTTTTTCCTTCCTTCACGAGACGATCGAGCATTTCGTCCGTCACATCCTCGATTTCGTCCTTCTCCAATTGAGATAGCAACCATTCGAGAATTTCGTCCTCATTCTCGACGTCACCTTTGGATGGTAAAAAAAAGTGAAAATCAATTGCAGTAAACCTCGTATTAAAAAAAAAACCTCTTGAAAGTAAATCAAATGGTTATTTTAGGCCTTCAGATGTGATGGATCAGTTGGTGTTTTTGGATATTACCGAACAGGTGGTTCATTCTTTTCGACCCTTATGGTTTTTTCTCGCAGCATTTTCACCCCGCATAAATTCCTACCGTCAAATACATTGGGTATTTGTCTTTCAAAATACACAATTGCAGGTATGGAATCGATGCCAAAATCTTTCGCTGCTCTCTCATCGTCAATCTTAACAAATTGGATTCCGTGCTTGTCGCAATCATCGTCGATCTTCTCGAGCCCGTTAAGAACCTGCATCGAGTCGTCGTCGCCATGGTCGTCTGTGTTTTTGTTTTTTTTTACGAATTAGAGGGACTTGCGATGATACAATTATCTACAATTAACCAAAGAATATTTAGATCGAACGCAGCATTACGTACAGAAAAGTACAACGAGATTATCCAAGTTGCCGATTAGCGTGTTTAGAGTTTTGGCGGTTACATCCTCAATCACGTCCTCCTCGTCACCGGTACTCTTATTCGATACTAACCATTCCAAGACATCCTCTTCTTTGCTCAGTTCGTCTGTGAAGTTAATCATCTCTATGGCATTCGTTTTTTTTATTGCATGATTACGAGAGTATCAAAGTATTTCTCCTCGTAAATTGTTCATTCAATCAAACGATCGATTCAATAATTGTGAAATGATTATTCAGTTACGTAAGTTTACATTTCAATCGTGGTTTTGGGGATAAATCATATTCCTTGTCAGTCAGTTGTGGAAAATTATTTCTTCTCTTTGCTCTATTACAAGCGAAATTTTTATTGAATAAATTCCGAACTAATTCACGAGTCAATTTATCAGTTATTCGTACTTTCACTATAACACGGACCGGCGCGCAGATTACTGCCGGATTACTGCCTTTTCAACCAAATTGCTTATGGCCTTTCTGTTATCAAATAAAAAAAGTAATAAAAAGTAATGAAAATTGCAAAATAGCCCGAAATCCGAAAATTGTCATTTTTTCAAATGATCATCATTCGATTTCTCGTCAAGAGGCTTCTTTTGGCAGTGTTCCAAAAATCTTTTTACTGATGGCCAAAAATGGCATTTCTTCTGATATTTTAACTCTTCCTGTTTGGAAAAATCCTCCGAAAATCACAAAAACTGTTCCCGAGGATGAGCGTGAAAATCCTGACAACCAATAGTCCGATTTTGGACTTCCGTATGGAATCAAAGAAACAACGTAGTTGGATGATTTAAATGGCAACGTGGAGGCCGATTACAGGCCATCAAAATGAGTTCAAACTGGAGCCCTGACTTGAACAAGGATACGGCTGAAATCGCAACCGGATCAGCCTCGAAAGAGTCAAGAAAATTTGATTTCGTATCTGTAGGTCTTTTTCTCCATCAAAATTCTTTGTCTTTTGACAAATGGCCGTTTGTACCGTTTCATTGAACTTCTGAACATTGAGTGTCTGATCACTACAATGCTGATCTACAATTACGCGGCAATCGTTTGTCAGACGTTTTCTTTCCCTTTTCGCCGAAATTTCACGATTCTGAACAAAATGTTCATCGATCGATTTTTGAGAATATCGCTTCCCCATAAAAAACCACGTTGAAGTTGTCGATTTTTTATAAAGTTCTCGTGAACTTACGTTCGTAAATAATTGGAATTTGATGACGATAGTAGACGAGAGCCGGGAGAGGTCCGAGGTTGTATTCCTCGGCCAGTTCCTCATCCGCGATTTTTACGAAACCAATGCCAAGCTGATCAGCCTCGTCGTCAATATTCTCCAGTTCCTGAAGTGCTTTCGCGCACTTTTTGCAGTCCGGTTTGTCTGTCCCATTTGAAATCAATGAATTTTTGTATTATTTCTCGTCCGATTTCAGTTCCGTTTATCCTTCTCGTTTTTTTGCTCGACAATGACGAGCGTTGAATCCCCGAACTCGACGAATTAACATTAGGGGTAACAGGAGTACACAATTTTTATGAACAAAAAAAATTGCACAAATCCCGATCAAAGAGTCTGCTTCCTTGATCTACAGATAAAGTGACGTAAAAAAACAGTTGGTAAAATGCTCTCATGCGATCCGATATTTCGAGGTTGTTTCGTGTACGTGTCTGTAATTTTTTTTTTTTTCGTCGCCATATTTAAAACGTATTCAGAAAAGCCGGGGATCTTCGTTGATTTAATATGGGACTTGCACAACTTCAATGCGATTCGCCGAGCCGTTTCGTCATGAACATTTTAAATTGTTGCCAATCCAACGTAGTGAGAACTTTTAGGTTTCTGTTGAATAAAATTCAAAATGTTCGAAAAAGAGCTTTGTATTAATTGATTACAATGTCGCGGTGTTATGATTATTGAGCGTTATTTTATTATTTAATATACATTGTTGACTGTCCATACAGGAAACTTTCCTCGTTTTATTACCACACTGAGATTAGAGAAGATTATTAATACACAAATCGTGCAACTGAGTTATCGTGTTTGAAAAAAAGTTTAGTGACGTCGAAACTACGAATGACTAGGGATGAAACTATGTCTCTCTAGTTAGAGATGGGTATCGTTCGAATAAACCGGCGATCATTATTTTCCAATCGAATAATCACGTAACGATCTTTAATATTCTCAATCCCCAAAGGAGTTTAATAAACTTAAAGATTTAATGAAGTCGTGTTTTTTTCCTTTGACGATAGTAAGTAATTCAGTAGAAATTGCGGTCAGAACTTTTTAATTTATTTATTCAGATAGACGATATTTCATGGCGTAGTATTTCCAAAAAAAAAGATGAGTTTAAGGGGCTACACCAGTGTGGCACTTAAAAAAAAATCGATTTTTTTGCCTTTTCGACAGTTTATACTTTCAAGAATGTCCTGTAAAAATTCCGAGGCCGTATCTCTAATACTCCCGAATGACAGCCTTCTAGAGAGCAACCGTTCGTAGGTATGGAATCGATAGTTAAATCTTTAAATGCGTTTTTCTCGAAATGAGTTTTCTCAAATTTGCTGACATTGTAACTCAAAAATCAATTATCCGATTGTCTTGAAATTTGAACTGAGTACGCTTGAATATATTCTCGAATATATATTCTTGAATATATTCTATACTCTACAATGACGTAGGATATTTTTGATGGGATGAACATTGACGATTTGGCATTGAAAGAAACGACGATTTTATAGGCGAGAAAACAGCATTTTTTTTCATTACTACGCCATTTTGTTAGATTTTGATATTTTTCGAAAATTCTACGTCATTGTATAGGAAATACCAGTTTAACGACATTTTTTCCTTTTTCAGTTTCAGCTACTCAATCGGCCAGAATCATATCAGCAGTGGAGAAACTTTTTTTTGTCGCCTCCGAAGGCAGCGCATAAGTCGCTTGGATCTCAAAAATTTTCTATGAAAAAATGATGTAATATAGGTCAAATATAGCCAAATATATTCTTAATTTTCCGAAACATTTAATTGAGTACCTTTTTTCCAAAAAATTCCCGAAAATCACCCAAATTTTCAGCATTCACACTGCCATAGCCCCTTAAATATTATAAGAGACATAGCTTATTTTGTTTTTCAAAAGCACCACCCTTTTGTTGCCAAACAACTGAGAGAATTACGGGTGTGTTTACATGATAATTTCCTCATCTTCTAAAATGTGGGCATTTAAAATTTGTCCCGACAATCTTTTTTGGAACGACCTTCATGATTGGACTTGCTACACCGGACCCAATGTATTGCATTTATCATTTTCCATGCATCATAATCGTCAAGAGTTGAAAAAAGCATATACTAATGAAAAACCTACGATGTTTTCAATTACGATAAATTGTCAATAGTAAATCTAATGGTCTTTACATGTCACTTTGATCAGTGAGTTTATCAAGTTCGCTTCTTCTTTTATTTCTCATAAATAGAGCAGGACTTTCCAGCAATCAGGCCAAGAAAAATGTTTTTCAATATTTAGTTTTTTAATCATTTTCGTATTTAAAAAGCAGCTTGAGTGTTTAAATAATTAGATGGTATACCATTTTTAAACTAGCAATCAAGTAAGCAGTCGCAACTTGACCCGAAACTTGTCAGTTATTTCGTGTCCCTGCCATAATGCAAATTGCTTCTTATACCGGCTTCGTACGATCGTATGCGTGATAATTATTTCCGGCTATGAGTGGGAACTAAAGGAAAACGATAACATCTTCTAATTTCACTCGAAGATCTAGAAAAGGTCTACTCTAAAAATCTATTTATAAGAAAAATCGAATTATCATTGATTACTGAAAAAAGAAGAAAATTACGATGATATTACATTTGGGGGGAGGGGGGGGGATGGATTTTACGTAAGAGTGTACTTACTAGAGCCGGCGCCAGTACACCGCTCCGTGTTCGGACCTACCCACACCAACACACACCAGAAAAATTTTCACCTATATTAGATACACGTTATTATTAATATTATTATTATTTACGCATTTGTTTAAATGTGCGCCAGGCACACGAGCGCCCGAATGCAACGTTCGATTATTTACATACTCCTGAAAAATAAACCTGGATGAGTCATTCGATTTGGAGACATACAGGAGGTATGTAGGTACGTCTGAGTCACGTGATCTTTTTTTCAAACAATTTTTTTTCTTCCATCGCCTGGATAAATAAACTGGAATTTAAGCGGAGAAAATTTCTCAAATCGTTAAATAGATATGCCAATTTTGTTTTGTTCGTCTTGTAACATGTGGCTCTAAAAGTTTAAATAAAAAATCGCATGTATTCACAGAATTTAAACATTTCGGATAACAATTAAAAATAATATTCCTCTCAAATGCATTAAACACGTGTGCCAATTTTTTTGTGAGCAAGATTTGACGTCCGATTTCTGTCATAATTGTTTCGTATAGAATTACTCCGACTGTAATAAGGATCAAGGCGTTAATGAAATTACGATCTGACGCGATTGTACCTCCCGTACCTCCTTGACAATATTATTCATCCGCGTAAGCTGCTTTTCCATTATTGTGTACGTTTATTTCAGACTTGAAACACTCGTGCCTTGTCCAAACTTCTATCGATCCAAACAGTAAATAATTTTGCAAAAAATCATATCTGCAGTAAATATAATTTTTTGTGATGCCAATTTATGACCTGAAAGAGGATATGAGAGATTCTCCATCAATTCAGCGACTTTTTTTCGGCCATCTCAGATCTGCCCCATAATTGGTTATATCAAAGTACTACTGAAACGCATTCTGTGTGAATTTTTTTAGATTTTTTAATTAAACATTTTAGAAAATGCCATTTCCAAATGAATATATCTCGGAAACTAGAAGTAACTGAAAAAAAGTCTGTACATAAAAGTTGTAGTTTTGTGTTAGCTTTCGGGGGGACGACTTGAAATAATTTTGACGTTCCGGTAACGCTGATTTTTTACCAAAAAAGGGGGAAATTATGTTTTGAATTAAAAAACGGCCATTTTTTTGGCTGAAAAAATTACAGTCTTCCAGTATGTCTGACGATAGCGCAAAAAAATTGCCAGAGTGGCACGGAGCGAGGTTCCGGTATAAAAAAATTAATTTGTGTGGTTTCATTTTTTTTACGCTAGAACCTCGATCCGTGCCACTCTGGCAATTTTTTTGCGATATCGTCAGACATACTGGAGGACTCTGTAATTTTTTCAGCAAAAAAATGGCCGTTTTTTAATTAAAAAAAATTATTTCCCCCTCTTTTGGTAAAAAATCAGCGTTACCGGAACGTAAAAATTATTTCAAGCCGTCCGCTCGAAAGCTAACATAAAACTACAACTTTTATGTACAGACATTTTTTTCAGTTACTTCTAGTTTCCGAGATCTATTCATTGGGAAAAAAACGGCATTTTCGAAAATGTTGAATTAAAAAATCGGAAAAAATTCACATATAATGCCTTTTAGTAGTACTTTGATATAACCAATTATGGGGCAGATCTGAGATGGTCGAAAAAAATCTATATGTGTTATGGGAGGCTGCCCCATGCGGTGGAAAGTGAGACAACATTTAACTACGTCAATTTTCTCATGTATGAAAAACAAAAACTTGCATAGCCTCATCAATCGTGATTAAGCCCTGTCGATGAAATCTTTAAAAAATGCGAGTACATCAGTAAAGTTAAAAAAAAATCAATGTTAGTTTACGAATATTTAAGTCTGTTATATATCGTATACTTGTTAAAAAATGTGACCAATAGTTTATCTCCTTTCGTTTACCATCCTTTTGAAAAATGCATCTTTCGGGTGAAGTATCATTTATGCGACAATCACGTAGACATAAATCGACATTGATGAAAAAAAAGAGATCGCCCCATATGGGTAGACGAGCAAAGCTTCGGTCATTGAACTTTCTCGTATTGCTCATACTTTTGGCCAACAAGCACAACATGTGACGCTTTGCATAGATCATATATATATAAATCGCTTCTTACAATATATATATATATATACACACACACAAATATAATACGCAAAATGTCGTCCAAGCCAGCGTTAATCATAATGAAAATCATATTTCGTCGATATGTATATATATATATACATACATATATGTTACTCTCGCCCAACGCAAACTCATCACGCGGACTTCACGTTATAAACACTAACATTTACACTGATATTTACAACATTTACATAATACACATTGCCGTCCCGTGTCTCTTAACGTCGTTGAAAAAAAAGCAAACAAATGTGAAAAAGACAGACCGACGAAAAGATTCTGCGAAGGATTCTGTAGAAAAGTTGAGTAATTAATCAAGGCATTACTATTAGCCATTCAGCTTTTTAAGATTTTCTATTGGGGCTATATTTATTTTGTTGATAGATTTTTGGAATTTTTTTAATCTTGCTGGCTTTCGTCTCGATCTCATACAGCGGGTGAATAATAATTATTGCAAAATGCACGCCAGCAAAGGCGGAAGCTTTCCATTCACAGAAAATCCATTGATTATTATTTGTCGAAACTATTAACATTTTTAGGTCGAGCATTCTGATTATAATTGTTGATTCTAGCCTTATCGTGGATGCTGCGAAGTAAGAGCTTTCTTTCACTAAATTATATAAATCAATATCGAAAATATATAATTTTTGTCAGAAACATTACATTTTTAAGTAGCTCGTAGATTCACCACACTGTTATCACGGTTATATTTCTTTAAATAATCCAAGTGATTGAAAATTAAAAGAGCTTTAAAGAATTTAAGCAAATGGACGATTCGTATGACTTACAGAAGAGAACGGCCACGAATTCCGTATCTTCGACTATTTTACCGAGGATTTTCGAATTTACTTCTTCGATTCTGTCGGGCAGGTCCATGGCCTCGAGACTCGTCAAGAATTCCAGTACATTCTCTTCGTCCATTAGGTCACCTAGATCATTTTATTGAAACTTTATTCGTCATATATTTATCGTGAGCTTAATTTACATTACACGATCATCATACACAAACAGACGCCGTAATAAATACATATATTATACATACACCAATTAAAACTTGAGACTCATTCAAACCCTCACCTTACGTACACATACTAGTGGAATAAATTCTGGACACCATTCCATTTCTTTTTAATTCCGCATATATTGATCATTTTTTACTTTATAATCATTTGTGTTTGATGTTCTTACCAAAGAAGGTTTATTTAGGCAAATATTAAGTAGAAGCATTATAGATTAAAATAAAAACATTACAGTATCATTTCGGCGGAGCAGAATATACGTTTTCTGCGTAGTGGTAAAAAAAGCTAATTTCTATTGACCATGTACCTTTGGAAACGAAAAAAATTATCGTGTTTTTTATTGCCTGAAAGGACGTATGAACGTCCTGAGACTGATATGGTCCGGAGAAAAATACTTTTGAAACTTTAAACGCGTTTTTCTGGAAACCGTGTCTTTAAAATCAAGCGGACTCGTAGCGCCTACAATTTTCAACCGATTGATTTCCAATTTCAACTGCAGATTCTTAGAAAGATTTTCTCGCGAATTGCACACAACTTTACGGTCGACTAAGCATTACGGTTTCTACAAACACATTAAGGCCGTTTTTTTCAGTAGAAAAAGCGACTTTTCTTCAAAATGGTGCCGAATTTGCAAAAATCGAAATATCATGTAGTAATTGTGTGGACTTCGCGAGCAAAATTCGCGTAGATAACAAAAAAAATTAGTTATTTTTTAGTTGGGTACTGATGTGCGTGTCCAACGAGCCCGGGGCCTTAAAAAATGGGTTCTCTTTTCACCAGCCACTGAGGCGCTATTTTGTATTCTTTGGAAGATAAAAAATTGATTCGAGTTTTCGCAGATATGTAAAATAAACGCTCCAAATTGAATTATTAGTATATTTGAGAAAGATTAGTTTAGATTAGATTAGAAAGATTTTGATTGACTTAATAGTATAGAAAAAAAAACTTGAAAGAAGCCTTGTTTTCCAGGCATCCAAAGGTATATAAGGTCTCAAAGGTGTCCAGAATTAATTTCACTACTATATATTTATGGTTTTACACGATATATATGTATGGGTGTAGGTAACGTATCACATTACACATTGAAGAATGACGAGATAGCTACCGGCATGTGGAATTCAATACGATCAATGCACTCGTCCAGCTTCTGCGGTTTTAATATAACTCCCAGTCGATAATAAAAAATGCCAATTGAATTTAAACCGAGATCAATATAAAAAAGGGACCAGAATATTTTTCCCTCTCCTTTAAAAATCGACTATTTTATTTTTTAAATTTAATATTGTTCTCTGGATTACGTGAAACATTTTATTGAAATCTTTCGAATGTTCGGAATCAAAATGAGACAAACATGTCTAGAGTTTTTATTCGAGGGCGTTTAATAAGCTTGGCACTTGACGTGCAATTTATTGCTTCGTTGAAGATTTATGTTCTTTCAAGGCCACAGTTGATCCGAGAACAAATGAAACATACTTGATGAACTATAAACTGCACCGCGTCTTTATTTTGACGCGCATCTCGAATTACAAAATATACTCATTGTAACAATAGACTTCAGCGAAGGGCTGTTTTATGAGACAAGAGAGATATAACACGCGCACGGAGAAAACGAGTAAACGGAAGGTCCCCTAAATGTTGCACGTATAGATATAGCCTAACCATCTGACAACAAAAAAAGCCGAAATCGGCTTTTTTTGTTGTCGTAACGTAAATTAACGAAATCCTTCGACCATTGGATATTTTTAATAAATAAAAAAAGAATAATAATAACGGAATAATGTCACCAATTTGTAATAGAACGAGTTGCAACATAATTCCAATATTTTTAGGAAAAAGTGGAGTAATCCTTATGCAGGTGGCAGTGCATTTTAGTACAGCAGTCGTACGGAATCTCGCGGAATTCGACAAAGTCCATCTGCTTGCTGGTAACGTGCAGGGTGCACGAGTACATCGAGGTTGAAGCAATTCAGAATTGTGGGTCAAATGCTATTGCCTGAACCTCGAGCTTTTCTCATTCCTTTAGCAAGGTCGTAAGTTTCGGCATTATTCCAATAAAAGTTTTTGGCGGCGACGCGCTGTGCCACCGCCCCCGCGAATCTCATCAACGAGACCCGATGTTATGTGTACTGGTATTTAGGGGAAAAACAAACAACGGTGCAAAAACAATGAAAAAGAATCTTCTGGTCTCGCATAACTGTGACGCAGCTTTATCTTCATCTCAAGGGGGGAGATACCTTTAGGTGAGGAAAGAATTTGCTGATTTTCATGTTTTTTTTAAGGACAAATTTCTTTGCCTTTTCTTAAACTTAGGGTTCGTTTTATTACTACCTTTGGCTGTGGCGTGGTATTTTTTTGAATATTATTTTGTTTAAATGGCGTAGGTATAGCATGGTCTACTAAATCTGTATTTTTAAAACTGGCGTGTAGCTAAAAAACTAATCGACCGTAAAAAAAAAAAAAAAATCGACCGTAAAAAAATAAAAAAATAAATCTTTCTAACCTTGTTTCTAACCATGCCCAAAAAATGACCCTAAAGGTGTTTGAAAATTAAAAAAAACAAGTATTTTGATTGCAAAAGGTAGCCATTTTTTGGAAAATTCAATCTTTTTGTCTCTAAGCATAGCATTCCATAGGTTTTCAACATTTGTCACCTTTTCTTGGTTCTTATTCTGCGGATGAATGTTAAGGAGCTATTCCAGTGTGACACTTTCAAAAAATCGATTTTTTTTGCATTCTTCGACGTTTATACTTTCAAGAATCTCCTGTAAAAATTTCAAGGCTGTATCTCTAATACTCCCCGAATAGCAGCCTTCTAAAGACGAACCGCTCGTAGGTATAAAATGCGATAGTTAAATCTTTAAACATGTTTTTCTCGAAATGAGATTTTTCAAATTTGCTGACATTGTAACTCAAAGAGAAATTATTCCGATTCACTTGAAATTTGAACTGAGTACTCTTGAATATATTTACTCTACAATGACGTAGGATATTCTCGATTGGATGAAAATTGATGATTTGGCATTGAAAAAACGACCACTTTATAGGCAAGAAAACAGACTTTTTTCATAACTACGCCATTTTGTTAGATTTTGGTATTTTCCGAAAATTCTACGTCATTGTACAGGAAATACCTTCTAGTTTAACGACATTTTTTCCTTTTTCGGTTTCGGCTACTCAATCGGCCGGAATCATTTCAGCAGTGGAGGAACTTTTTTTTGGCTCCGTTGAAGGCAGCGCATAAGTCGCTTGGATCTCAATATTTTTTCATGAAAAAATTATGTAATACAGATCAAATATAGCCAAATATATTCTTAATTTTTCGAAACATTTAATTGAGTACTTTCTTTCCAAAAAAATCCCGAAAATCACCCAAAATTTCAGCGTTCACACTGGTATAGCTCCTTGAGGAAAGAACCGTCTGACAACATTCGCTGCGACCCGTTTAAAAGACCGTGCCAAACCTCCGCCATTTTTGAAAAATAATAAAAAATAAAAAATACCATGCAACAGCTAAAAGTAGTAATAAAAGTACCCTGAGTCTCGAAAATGGTGAAGAGATCTTTCCATAAAGAAAAAAAAATTAATGAAATCCGCCATTTTTCTCTCGCCTAAAGGTCGCCCCTTAAGATATATCTTGGATTCAAAAGAATCCACAGCGATCTTGCGTCCAGTGATGATTATGCTCCCTTGTATTCGTTTATTTTTGAGATGTTGCACTCGTAAATATAATAATCTTGGACCCAGGCTAATTGAAACTTCCTTCCGACATTTTTCAATATTGCAGGTAAACCACTTTAGTCTTTCCCAGTCCAGAATGACTCAGTCGAAACACTGGGTCATTTTCAACCAGACGAATTTGACATGATATGCCCACTTTTCCAAATTGAACGTTTTCACAAATTCTGTGTAACATTCTAATTTTATATTTTCTGAATTTAAATACCGCATACACATTAAAAAGTGTTAACAGAGTATTACTGTGTTTTTTTTCAAATACAAATCGACCGAAGGGTTGCTTAGACCTTATTACCGTTGAAAAAAATGTATCATCTTTTAAAGTGTCTTAAATCATGTCTAAGTATCCAAAGAATTATATGATCCGAAGAAAAATTGTTTTTAAAACTTTAAGCGTGATTTTATTGAAACGATTTTTTCAAAATCGGGCGAACTCGTAGCTCCTACAATTTTAAACAAATTGACTTCGAATTCCAACTGGAGTTTCTTAGATAGATTTTCCAGCGAAGCACGCACGATTTTTACGATCGATTGATAATTACGGTTTTTATATAAAAAAAATGAAGGCCGTTTGTTTAGTCGAGAATGGGATTTGTTTATGGTGCCAATTCTGCCATAATCAATATTTTGTAATAAACGTGCGAACTTTGCTAGCAAAACTCATGTGAATCACGAAAGAAAAAAATTGTTCTCGATCCTCATGTGCGTCTCCGAGTCCGCCCATTCAAAGTCCTAAAAAAGAGGCGTCCTCTTTCTATACCGGCTACAGAGCCGCCATTTTGTATTTTTTTTAAATAAGAATTTTATTTGAGTACCAACAGAAATGTGAAATAAACCCTCCAAGTCTCATTTTGGTTGCTTTATTAGTATTCAAAAAAAATGAATCCCAAAAGAGCCTTATTTTCGGACCATCCAAGGATACATAAGGTGGATTAATTACCATCCGGCTCAAATAGACCCAGTGCATCAAAATCATCGCCAGCGATATGTGTGTCAACGGAAGGTTAATCGCTAGTTATTCACGTGCTCACCATCGTAGATGATCGGCTCTTTTTCCCGGAAATACGTGAGTGCCGGAAAATTTTTGATACCATATTGCTTGGCGAGCCTCTTGTCGTTAATCTTGACGAAGTCGACTCCAAAGGTGTCCGTGTCATCGTCGATCTTCTCGAGCTCGGACAAGACTTTGTCGCATGTCGTGCAGCTCCTTGCGTCTGTAACATCGGAACATCTACGGGTTTATTCATCGTCACCTAGCGGTTGTAGCAATCCTTAAGAAACATAAGGGCGCAACCTTCATCCCTATACGATTCAACCCTGTATCATTGTTTCGGTTATGTACAGTTTCTAGGGTCATTTAGTTTCGTTTAATTATTCACGAATGTAACGATGAGTGAGGAGCTTCAAGGCGGAATGTAAAGGGTGTCTAAAAATGACCTGACATTTTAAATTGCGCGCCATTTTTTCTGTGGCGAATGTAGAGTACTAATCTTTGACAACTGGCATGAGGGAGTGTTGGGGTTTAGTCATGGAGAATTACACGATCAAGGAAGCTTTTCTGAAGGGATTACCCCCAATTGCGATTTTGAAAAAATCGTTTCTTTATTGCATTTTTTTGAAGTATAAGTATCTGAGAATGTGTCCTGAAAATTTCAAGTCGATCCGAACAAAATTGACTGAGATATGAGCGTTGAAAGAGAAGAATCCGTGAATTGAACAACTGAAATTGAAACTTTAAACGCGTTTTTCTCAAAATGGCATTTCTGAAGTCGGTGACCAAGATTACTCGAACACTAATGAACCGATCTTCTTGAAATTTTGCAGGCTTATTTAATACATAAAAATGTAGTCTTTAATCGTTCGATTTTTTTTTCGAAAAAAAAATGGCCGTTTTATAGCCAAAAAACGGCCGTTTTTTTCATTAAAATCGAACCATTAACTTTGACTGTCCGCCATTTTGTGAAAAGTGAATATTTTTTAAAATCCTTCGATTAAAGACTAGTTTATACTTATATTTGACTAAATCCATCCGCATTTTTTTTCTCAGATGATCCACTTCGCCGCAATGTTGGTCACCGCAAACCGTGAATATAAAAACATTATTTCATCGACGGCCATTTGCCACTAAACAATGTAATATTTATCAATAAAAAAATTACTGAAAGTTCTTCAGGATGTGTTGTTTAAGATGATTCTTTAAGATATTTTTTCTTCTTAAAGTATAAAGTTCTTTAAGATATTGATCGATTAAAAAAGTTTTGTAGTTTTCTTTAAAAAAATTCACGAAAAAGGCCTTTTTTTGGGCTACAAGTGGGGGTAACGCGTGAAAGGAAAAGTGTATGCCAGTGATTCACAAACCACTCCAGAGCTCAAGGAAGCAATCGGACGCACCATTAACGAAATTAGACCGCAATTATGGCAACGTGATATTGACAATTTCGTCAAAAGAGTGAACGTTTGGGAATAGGGTCGAGGCGGCCATTTATCGGATATTGTGTTCCACACATAATCTCCGTGTTATATTATATAAACCTTATATTAAAATAAAAATATTCCTACTTTCCAAATAAATAATACATTTTATTAATAAAATATAATGTTAGCTCGTTTTCAGACACCCTGTACATTTACCTCGTAGTAACCACACTTCGATTAAGGATACACATATGCCGCACTAGTACGATTTGGGGTTTTGCATTTTCAAATTACTATGACTTTTGTATAAGTAATACAAAAGTATTCGATAACCAGTGTTTCTTGGGGTATAAATTTCTCAGAAATCTAATGGCAATAGTCTGGCATTGCGAAAAATAGTACTTATTCGGTGAAAATTCGTGAAAATCGAAAAAAAAAATTACAGTCACTAACGACACATTTCAGGTGGTCCAAATTTGCACCTGTGTGGTAACCACGGCTCACAATGATGAAAAAATCGATATTTTTTAGACGATAGGACTATGTATGTAGAATATTTTCCCAAAGTTTCAAAGCAAAAATCGAAAAGCATCAAACGTTTCGGCCAGTCAACACTGTGCCTTGCCGCTCGAATTCGAAATGCGCGCCGCAGGTAGAAGCGAGAGCGCAGAGGGGCAAACAGAGAGGGGCAAAAAGTAATTAAATTAACAATTAATCTCTAGCATCATTACCGTATCACTACCGTAGTTGATAATTTTAGTACTTTGTACCAGAGTACTTAAGTAATCGGTTACCACAAGTATCCAATGCAATTTAATTCAAATTCGATGTTCACTTTGAACGCGTTTTTTCTTAAAACTGCATTTTCGAAATTGGCGTGCAGCATTACTCAAAAACTATTGAGCCGATTGAGTTGAAACTTGGTAGAAATATTGATAATATTTCTACATTCTAGCTTACGAGAATTGCTTTTGGAAATTAGAAAAGCAAGTACTTTCTTAATCCAAATTTTAAAGAAATTTAGTGTGAGATTTCGATTTTTTTTTTTTGCAAAGACATGCCATTTTCTTGAACTTGCATTTCTTTCAATTTAATTACTGTCCAATAAAAACTATACATGTCTAGCGGAAGCTTCTTAAAAATATTCTTGAAAATCAAAGTCTACAGGAATCTAGACTGCACGCCGATTCGCAACTCCCGCGGCAAACCCGCTCGTGACACTCTGCCACAGCTCCGCTATTTTGATGATAAATGAATGTAAAATATTGTTCTGTACAATTAAATATACTACTTTAGTATATTACAGTCACAGTTTGATAAATGTAGTTATTTACAGTTTGATACTTACAGTTACTTACAGTTTGATAAATACAGAATAATTATTTCTTAGTTCGAAAAATCCCTCACAACCGCTGATTAATCCCGTCCAAATGTGCTGCCTCAAGTCAAATTACTATGCTTGCTGTGGAGATAAATGCGTTGCGGAAAAAATAATAAGAATGGTACTCCATTTGACAAACTTGTCTATTTTAACAAATTTTGGCTGATATTAGAAAAAATTGACTCGACAAAAAAGGCTTATTATCATTATCACTACGAAGTATTCGTATTATACTGACATCCATTTGGGCCGGGGATAAGAGGGGTCTTCGTTGCAATAATATTTTGCCTAAATCCTGGTGATTCGAAATTCGAACGATGATAATATTTTTCTATACATTTACACGCATGAACATTGAATCCATAAGCGTGCGAAACATGCACGTGGCTCTCGTATAAAAGCGCAAAAATATATTCGCGTTTCTGCCTAGCGTCGAGTTCCACACGCGTCAAAAGGCGATAAAACAAGAAATGAACAAATAAATACCATATGTATGAATATACTGGTGGTGAATGCAATATGCTTTATACGTATGATGTGTGTGTGTGTGTGTGTGTGTGTGTGTGTGTGTGTGTGTGTGTGTGTGTGTGTGTGTGTGTGTGTGTGTGTGTGTGTGTGTGTGTGTGTGTGTGTGTGTGTGTGTGTGTGTGTGTGTGTGTGTGTGTGTGTGTGTGTGTGTGTGTGTGTGTGTGTGTGTGTGTGTGTGTGTGTGTGTGTGTGTGTGTGTGTGTGTGTGTGTGTGTGTGTGTGTGCGTGTGTGCGTGTGTGTGTGTCGTATTTATATGTGTACATAGCACATTTGGATACACGTCAAAACGAGATCCATATTTATAAAACAAAAAGTATGTAACAGAAAATAATTTAATCAATCGATTAATGGTTGATCATGATATTTTTTTTACCGAACTGACGTAAGGATCCTTCGGCAAGTTCACTTCGAGCAATCTGTTTTTTCGGTTACTTTAACCTCCGATCGGTATTTGCAATATCACAAGTCAAGAAAAAAAAATCTTGGTGCCGAAAAAATTCGTTTTAGCAATCTATATTTCAAGTTACTGCACTAGGTTTTCAAATGAATTTTAATTTCATAGCGAGGGTCGTTAGCAGTTCATTTGAGAACCTTCTTCTTTGCTTTTTATTATTTGCTGTTACAAACTAATTCAGGGATATGGCGACGACAGCAATGCGAAGACGAGGTTGTGCGAAATACCTTAATGTATTTTGTTATATGCGCGGAGGGTATGTTATTCAAAAGTTTAGAAAAACGATTACAAATTTCATCGAGAGGGCTTTTTTTTCTTATTTAGGGATAGAAATGAAGGATCGAGATAAGTTCGCAGAAAATCTTAGCTCCTTTAGTGAAGCGCAAGGAGAACGATTCCATCAAGACAAAAATGATGGATGATGCGTATCAGGGAGGATAGGGCACACACACACGATGGCTGATTTTGGTGACGTTTGGAGTTTAATGCGTCACTGCCTTGACGAGGCTCACTCAAGAAAATCACGGAAAAGAAGTTTACTCAATGTAAAAATATTTAACGAAACCTAAATTTGTCATTAAAATTAGATTTTATGGAAAGATGGTATATTCCGGTCCTCTTACGTAGAATTTCAATACTAAGTGTTCAAATCGGCTGTGAGCTGTCTGGTCAACAGGTCATCAAGGATCGAGCCTCCTTCTGACAATTTACGTGGTTTCATAACCATACACCGTGTCTACACGTGTGTGTCGAGAGGAAGGATTTCCAAAGGAAGAAAAAGAAGAAAAAAATCGAAATATTCATCACGACCTGTCAGATTTTATGAATACAATTCGAAACGTTTTTAATTGCAAATAAATATTAATTGTGGTAGATGTATTGAAGAAAAATAATTAAATTCGCTGGAAGAGTAGAAAGGAGGATCAAAACAAAAGTGGACTAAGAAACCGAACGGGATTGGAATAAAATAAAATTGAATATAGATAATGGGCGAGCCAAAGAAATTTGGGCGAGACTGAGATGTGGGAATGTGGGGACGGAATAAAATAAGGGGTATAGTGACAATAAATGCAGGGTTTGTAAAAAGGAAGTAGATAACTTATTGTTAGTGCATAAAATCATAGAAAAATCATCATCAGAAGGTATAAAATCATGTGTGAATTTAACCATAAAATTAATTGCACATCTATTTAGTATGAATTATCAAGTAAGAATTTTTTTTTTCGATGTACAAAATGGCCTACTACTAATATTTTCTTTTGTTATCTTTTTTTAGGCGCTCCGCGGCGTGCCATTCAGCATCCGCAATTTTTCACCTAGAACAACAAACAAAAATTCTCGTCAATCTACATTAGAATACCTAGAGAAGTGCGTACGGAATTAAAAATATATTGTTTTATTCAAAAGTTGTAGGTATTTGAACTTAAGAAATGAATTTTCATTGAAAAATTTCGTTATAACTGCTCATAAACTGCTCATAAAATGAAAAGTTTTCGATTAATCAGAAATTCCGTGCGTACTTATTTGCGAAATGCAATTAGGAACATAACTTTTAAATTTGAACTAAGTCGAGGGAAAATTGTTGAAGTTATTTGTCACGCCAATTAGAAAAAAAATGTTTCGAGAAATTTCGAGTAAGCGGCTATTGTGTACATCGAAAAAAAAATCCTACAGCTTGATATTCATACTAAATAGATGCGTAATTAGTTTTATGAGTGAATCACTTTTTCAAATGAAAAAAAATTGTTAAATTCGCACATGATTGTAATAGCTCGGTGAAGTGTCAATACACATACATCACGCATCGCAAATATATTAATACTTTTGTTTTGTTTAAATGAAAATGGTAAAAAAATATCCATTCAGTAATCGTGCCTCGAGAATGATTCATTTATGCGAGATGAACAGTGGTATATATGTGATACGTTGAAGAAAGTCACGCCTCAGACTGGGGAGAGACACGAGAGGGTTTATCGGAACGACGTGCACGCACTAGACCGCGTGATCTAATTAGTCGGCGACGACGATGAGCGTTGAGAAACTATATAATCTTGGGCATCTCTATACACCCTGAGAAATAAGGTGTAGTATGAGATATGGTTCAGAATATACGACACGCTGTCTCGGCGCATTTCTCGCGCGTGAAAAAAAAACACTGCGTCATAACCAGACCCAGATGGACCGTAATTTGGCTTTATACTTTTTTAATCCACAGTCATTAAGACGCGCTTCGAACATAACATTAATGTAAACACAATGTAGCATGGTTTGCAATAGGCACCGTTTTTCAACTGTCCGAACGTAGGAGTCGAAGTATAGAGCACTGTTTTCGTTCTCAAGTTGGAAATAAATGTAAAGTGATGGGTCCGTAAAATTAATTAATTTAACGGAGAGATTTGAGCGAGGAAAAAATTGCTGCTTTTCAAGATTTTTTTTATGGACAGATTTTGTCACTCTTTTCGAGAATTAGGATAAGTTTTATTACTACTTTTGGTTGTTACTTGGTATTTTTTTAATTTTTATTCATCTTCAAAAATGGCGAAGGTACAGCACGGTCAAAGAAAACGTGAGAAATTTTGAAGATTGATGAAATGATACACTTTGAAACAAAAATATTGAATTGTCTGGAAAAAATCGCTACATTTGCAATAAAAATACTTAAATGTTTTGTTAAACATTTAAGGTCATGTTTCAGACAATAAGGTTAGAAAAATGTATACCAAATTTCATCAGAATTGGTTGCGTTGTTTTCAAGCTGTCCGTCACGCCAGTTTTGAAAATGGAGTTTAGAAGACCGTGCCATACATCCGTCATTTTGAAAGATTAATCATTAAAAAATACCATGTAATAGACAAAAGTAGTGTTCAAACATACCCCAAGTCTCAAAAATAGTGAAGAAATCTTTCCTTTAAAAAACAATGATGAAAATCAGGAAATTTTTTCCTCGGCTACAGGTATCTCCCCCTTAAGCAGAGAAGAGGGCGGAATGTTCCACCTTGGTCTGACAAATAAAGGTGTCTTCCATTTTTGGCTGAGCTTGATGGCGTTTCGAGTCCTACTATGAGGAATAAGCGATGACGTAAAGATTGTGTTCCTTTTCTGATGTCTTTTGTCAAGGTTTTATAGAAACTTCGCTTGCATTCAGCTGTCTATGATCAAGATACTTATGTAGGGTTGTTCTCAATGTTTAAAGCCTGACACTGGAAAAAAATAGGTGGACACTACTAGAAATGAAAACAAAAAATAAATTCCATTGGATTCGAACGATACGTATATGGGTTAAAAAAAAAAGAAGGAAAGGAAAGAACCCAAGTTAGTTATTGGGACGACTGCCGTTTTTTTTTCTCGTGAGTTTGACGTTCTAACAAATTTTGTAAAAACAATTATTTGTTTGGTTTATTATAATTATTATAATTAGACCTTGTATAATTAAATTTAAATTAGACCTTGTATAATTAAATTTAAATTAGACCTTGTATAATGGAATTATAATTAGATCTTGTATAATTAAGTTATAATTGGACCTACTGTAATTAAATTATTTAAAGCGCGTTTATGGTTTGCAAGAGACGAAAAATGCACTGAGAAAAGGAAGGTCATCGGATAGAGGAGATCGTATAAAAATATGTTGGAATAAAATTTAAGAGTCGGCAGTGGCTTTGTGAGAGCGTTTTAGCTTCAGGGCTACGTTCGCCTCGATACATCTGTAGATATCTACATATAATCGTGCACAAAAAATATGTCTTCACCAATAAAAATTGCCTCGAGTTTTCTTTCCTTCCCTCATTCAATAAAATTTATCGCTCTCGGTTTTTTTTATTCTCATTCGCGATCATACGAAGACATCGTGAAAGCAATCGACCGCGGTTTCGTCTTATAAATAGAGTAAGCATATAAGTTTACATTTTTTTTTCAATCGTTCAAATATTTGTATACCCGGGAGGAGGTTAAGTGACTCGAAGAAAAGAAAACCTCCGCACAGATACGAGTAATGAGCTTCCATTCTGCAAAAACGTATGAGGAGTGGAGTAGTTAACGATTGTTAACGGGGAGAGATACCTTTATGCGAGGAAAATATTTGCTGTTTTTCATGATTTTTTTAAAGGGGTTACCCCCACTTGCAATTTTGAAAAAATCGTTTTTTTTTCATTGCATTTTTTTGAAGTATAAGTGTCTGAGAATATGTCCTGAAAATGTCAAGTCGATCCGAACAAAATTGACTGAGATATGAGCGTTGAAAGAGAAGAATCCGTTCTTCGTGTAAACTGAAATTGAAATTTTAAACGCGTTTTTCTCAAAATGGCATTCCTGAAGTCGGTGACCAAGATTACTCGAACACTAATGAACCGATCTTCTTGGAATTTTGCAGGCTTATTTAATACATAAAAATGTAGTCTTTAATCGTTCGATTTTTTTTTCGAAAAAATGGCCGTTTTATAGCCAAAAAACGGCCGTTTTTTTTCATTAAAATCGAACCATTAACTTTGACTGTCCGCCATTTGTGAAAAATGAATATTTTTTAAAATCCTTCGATTAAAGACTAGTTTATACTTATATTTGACTAAATCCATCCGCATTTTTTTTCTCAGATGATCCACTTCGCCGCAATGTTGGTCACCGCAAACCGTGTATATAAAAACATTATTTAATTGACGGCCATTTGCCACTAAACAATGTAATATTTTTCAATAAAAAAATTACTGAAAGTTCTTCAAGATGTGTTCTTTAAGATGGTATATTGATCGATTAAAAAAGTTTTGTGGTTTTCTTTAAAAAAATTCATGAAAAAGGCCTTTTTTGCGCTACAAGTGGGGGTAACGCGTTAAAGCAAAGATTTTATTCGCCATTTTGGCGCCTTCGGATATATTATATTACTACTTTTGACTGTTACACGGTTTCTTTTAAATTATTCTTTAACAATGGCAGAGGTATGGCACGGCCTTCTAAACTGCATTTTCAAAACTAGCGTGACGTATAGCTAAAAAACTAATCGACCGATTCTGATAACAGTTGGTATTAATCTTTCTAACCTATCGTCATGACCCTAAATGTTTTTAAAAATAGAAGAAAAAGTGCTTTTGTTTGCAAAATGTAATCATTTTTTTTTTGATAATTCAATCTTTTCGTTTGAAAGCATACTATATCATCGATTTTTAACATTTCTCACTTTTTCTTGGTTCATATTCTGCGTACGAATGTTAATGAAACCAAAATCTTTGTCGGTTTTTTTTCAATTTAAGGGGGAAATCCCTTAAGACGCCCGAAAATGAGTCATTTTTCATGAATTTTTTTAAAGGGTGACAAAATAATCGGATCTTCTTTACATTTTGACATTATCTTATTACAACTTTCAAATGTTGAACATTTTCCTCTTTTAAACAAAACAATATGGCAGCGTTATAAGGTATCCCTTTGGGCCCATTTTGAAAAACTGTTCATTGATCGATAACTCAAAAACTGCCCATCAATAATCGAAAAACTGATCTGGCTGAAATTTGGGGAGATTTCTCACTATAGCATCATTGGAAGGATATACCTATAAAAATATAAAGAAGTACAAAATTAAAAACTTAGTAGGCTTTGTAATCAAATTTTCACATTTTTGACCGCTTTCTCGACAATTTTTACCCCAAAAAAGTAATTTATTTCCGCGATGACCCTAAAACTTTAGGTATATCTTTTCAATAATGTAATAGTGAGAAATCTCCCAAAATTTCAGCCGGATCGATCAATAACTTTTTGAGCTATAACATGGGCAGTTTTTCCATAGACGCCCAGACGAATACCTTATAACGCCGCCATTTTTTTCGTTAAAAAAGAAACCGAAATTCTAAAACTTAAAATTTGTAATAAGATAATGTCAAAATTTCAAAATGATGAGGTTATTTCATCACCTTTAAAAAAAATCATGAAAAATGACTAATTTTCGGGCGCCTGAGAGGATTTCCCCCCTTGATCCCGCTGTCGCAACGTGCCATATCGTCTGACATCCGCCGCAACCCGCTTAGGAGGCTTTACCATACATCCATCATTTTCGAAGATTAATTTTTAAACGATACCACGTAACAGCCAAAAGTAATAATAAAACGTACCCTAAGTCTAAAAAATGGTGAATAAATCTGTCCTTTAAAAAAAAACATGAAAATCAGCAATTTTTTCCTCGCCTAAAGGTATCATCCCCCTTAATTTGGGACCCAATCAATATTTTCCTTCGTACACAAACATTGTAAAGTCAGACAAATTATAGGACCTCATTTCCTAGGGCTCATTTTTGGTGTCCTCGAGGCAATTTGGGAACGGAGAAAATACCTGGAGAGCAATGACAATCGAGAGATCGAATTATTTTTGACAGTTCGGCAGCGAAGAAAGACGCGAGTAGAGATCGAATCTCTTGCGAGATATTATTTTCAACGTTCGCGCGACCATTTTAGAAGATACGAGCCCTGGGAATAGAGCGAGGACGGAAAAAAGCAAAGTTCGCTGGAGTAGGGGATATACGAGGTGAGAGAAAATACGCGGGCTGGCTCAGAAAAATATAAAAGCTGAGCGAAATATAAAAGCGCGTAGGGGTTTTAAAAAATGTCTCCGTTCCGAAGTCCCGAGCGTTCGACATTTCGCGCGATCCCTCGTCGTTCTTGCATTATTCTTGCATATTATCCTCCCTCGACGCTTTTTATCGTACCCACATAGAGGTCGGGAGCTTAATAGCTGCGGCGCAAATTTGCGACCCGCACGAAAAAAAAATCGAAACTGCTTTCCATCGAATATTTTTATTCCACGGTCCGAATTTGTGGACGCGTAGGTATAGGTATAGTAGGTATAGTAGGTAGGATTGAGAGCAAATTCTTTTAATCGCCATCAATATCTTACAGAGCCAATATTTCGATCCATCTCTTATTTTTATCACAAAGATCAATTTCATTTAATTGAACGCGGAAATATTGTTAAATCAAATGTCCATCAGTGTTTCTGCGAAAGAGCGCAATTTTCCGTTTTTATGTACTTCTTACTGAAGATTCTAATGATCGATAGAAAAAAGGACACGATTGACGTATTTTACGAAAGTGACAGTTCATGGAGTTGAAGTTTGCATCGTTGAATACAACGATACTCCTTTTTCGTATTTTTATTTTCTTCATTCTATATTCATTTCTCTTTCAAATTTTTTTTTGCATATCTACATTGTAGATCTCTAAATAAGTGTCTTAAAAATAATAAACGGATTTTGGGAGGCACAATTTGCTGAAAGAAATTCATAAGTATTTATTTTTATTGCATGTCAACGATGCAAACTTCAATCTCAAGCTAGTCACAGTTTTTCTTCTTTTTACTGTCCTTGACTTTTCTTCAATACTCATTAATATTATAAAATGTTAGTCATGAATAATCTATCTGCGACAGCTCACTTAAAAAACTACCCGACAACGAGTCAATTTCAATTTCAATAGACCTTTTGTTTACAGTTCTTTTTTTACTGTCCGGTCCACGACTTTTCTTTGATCCTTGTTAATGTATTATAAAATGTTATTTGCGAATAATCTATCTGCAACAGCTGGCGTAAAAAACTGTCCAATGACGAGTCAATTTAATTGATTTATTTCACTCAACCTTCTATTTATTGATTCACTCAAACACATCCTCTTAAGGTATTCTCCTCGCGGGGGGCCGTATTTTGTATCATCTGAATCATCGGTAAATTACAGTGGCGCTCAACAAAAAATAACTTACAATCAATCACTATACCTAATGATAAACTGGAATAAAAGATTCGGCAGATTTGGACGCTTTTACATTTTTTCTAAAAATTCGCGGCTACGAAAATTCTTCTGCTAGTCACAATTTTCTAAGTTTTATTATTTAATTTTTCTTTGAACATTCGGTGGACCCCATTTTTTTGTTATTACGGAATTTCAAAGTTTTTTTTATACGCGTGAGCATGTTATATCAGTCATCTACAGTTATTTAGTGCATAAATTATAAGACAGAAATGTGGTCACCGTGCGATCTCCATAAAGCGTTGTATAAATGAGACGATTTTTAAAGTCATAATTTCTCATTAAAAGTTCGGTAACTTGGCTTGAAATTTTACCAGTATACTGAGATGTTTTTTCACTTGATCATCGACGAAAAACAGTTAAATGTTAAATATTCGGGTCCGTCAAAAGTATACCTTAACTTTGTAAATTAATTATTGTAATCGTGTCAATTTCCAATGGTGCTGGGTCAAATGTGGAGATAGCCCTAAAATCACTTTCTTTTAGCTTTTCGACTATTCTTATGGCAACAATTCAGGCGCGTTATTATATCTTTGCGTTATTATATCGAGTTGTCTCAACTGGTCTTGTTCGTGTTCTTCACGCGCGTCTTCTTCCTGGCCGTTCTCGACGGAAAGACGTCTATATATATGCTGTCACTGACAGATACGTGTAGGGACTCGCTCCGTTGACAAACTCCCCCGCACGTGTAAATGCACACGAACACACACACACATACACACACACACAGACACACACGCGCGCGCGAGCGCGCGCGCGCACGCACGCACGCACGCACACACACACACACACACACGCGCGCGCGCAACACACACACGTGGCATGATGAGAGGGAGGGGATGAAATTATAGCAATTCGGTCAGTCGCGACAACTACGAGATGTTCTCTTACCAAATTTTCGTATATACGCGCGCGCGCGTGTGTGTGTGTGTGTGTGCGCGCGGGAATTTGCGTATATACTTAACTTTGCGTATGCACTTAACAGACACGCAAAAGTCGAAACCTCAATGAATAAATTAAATGAGAGTGAATATTAAATTTCTTCAGTATATAAAACCAATTTAAAAATTCTAGTAAAAATCGACAAAGTATTATTTCTACCTATCTTCAGCGGACGATTGATTTTTCTTTTAGAATTGTACAAGGCTCACTGAAATTCAGAAACCATCATATATCCGTTAGTTGCGGGATAATTACAACAATTTTCATTCCACTA
The DNA here is from genome assembly GCA_951751655.1 of Ophion costatus. Classification (NCBI taxonomy): domain Eukaryota; kingdom Metazoa; phylum Arthropoda; class Insecta; order Hymenoptera; family Ichneumonidae; genus Ophion; species Ophion costatus. The sequence continues at coordinate 34,763,903 of OX632356.1, forward strand.
CAAATAGTAATCCTCGTTATTCCTGATCGTTAATTATAACACATCCCGAGGAAAGACATTTCCCGGTTCTTACATTTTAGGAGAATAGCGGAATACTAACCTACAATTTATTCGCCATTCTACATCCGAGTGCTTACCGTTTTCTCCCTCACGGAGATATTATACAATATTTGGTCGTACATTGGCTGACCTCGATCGTGCCTCGTTTGAAAACGTTTAGTTACGTTTAAACCTCGGAGCTGGGAGTAATAAGGTGTATTTAGCGAGTCCTCCGCGCTGCCTTTGACCGCGAAAACTATCCGCAACTCTCTCTCTCGCCCTCGCTCTCGCCCTCGCCCTCTCCCTCTCCCTCTCCCTCTCCCTCTCCCTCTCCCTCGCTCACGCTCTCGCTCTCGCTCTCGCTCTCGCTCTCGCTCTCGCTCTCGCTCTCGCTCTCGCTCTCGCTCTCGCTCTCGCTCTCGCTCTCGCTCTCGCTCTCGCTCTCGCTCTCGCTCTCGCTCTCGCTCTCGCTCTCGCTCTCGCTCTCGCTCTCGCTCTCGCTCTCGCTCTCGCTCTCGCTCTCGCTCTCGCTCTCGCTCTCGCTCTCGCTCTCGCTCTCGCTCTCGCTCTCGCTCTCGCTCTCGCTCTCGCTCTCGCTCTCGCTCTCGCTCTCGCTCTCGCTCTCGCTCTCGCTCTCGCTCTCGCTCTCGCTCTCGCTCTCGCTCTCGCTCTCGCTCTCGCTCTCGCTCTCGCTCTCGCTCTCGCTCTCGCTCTCGCTCTCGCTCTCGCTCTCGCTCTCGCTCTCGCTCTCGCTCTCGCTCTCGCTCTCGCTCTCGCTCTCGCTCTCGCTCTCGCTCTCGCTCTCGCTCTCGCTCTCGCTCTCGCTCTCGCTCTCGCTCTCGCTCTCGCTCTCGCTCTCGCTCTCGCTCTCGCTCTCGCTCTCGCTCTCGCTCTCGCTCTCGCTCTCGCTCTCGCTCTCGCTCTCGCTCTCGCTCTCGCTCTCGCTCTCGCTCTCGCTCTCGCTCTCGCTCTCGCTCTCGCTCTCGCTCTCGCTCTCGCTCTCGCTCTCGCTCTCGCTCTCGCTCTCGCTCTCGCTCTCGCTCTCGCTCTCGCTCTCGCTCTCGCTCTCGCTCTCGCTCTCGCTCTCGCTCTCGCTCTCGCTCTCGCTCTCGCTCTCGCTCTCGCTCTCGCTCTCGCTCTCGCTCTCGCTCTCGCTCTCGCTCTCGCTCTCGCTCTCGCTCTCGCTCTCGCTCTCGCTCTCGCTCTCGCTCTCGCTCTCGCTCTCGCTCTCGCTCTCGCTCTCGCTCTCGCTCTCGCTCTCGCTCTCGCTCTCGCTCTCGCTCTCGCTCTCGCTCTCGCTCTCGCTCTCGCTCTCGCTCTCGCTCTCGCTCTCGCTCTCGCTCTCGCTCTCGCTCTCGCTCTCGCTCTCGCTCTCGCTCTCGCTCTCGCTCTCGCTCTCGCTCTCGCTCTCGCTCTCGCTCTCGCTCTCGCTCTCGCTCTCGCTCTCGCTCTCGCTCTCGCTCTCGCTCTCGCTCTCGCTCTCGCTCTCGCTCTCGCTCTCGCTCTCGCTCTCGCTCTCGCTCTCGCTCTCGCTCTCGCTCTCGCTCTCGCTCTCGCTCTCGCTCTCGCTCTCGCTCTCGCTCTCGCTCTCGCTCTCGCTCTCGCTCTCGCTCTCGCTCTCGCTCTCGCTCTCGCTCTCGCTCTCTCTCTCTCTCTCTCTCTCTCTCTCTCTCTCTCTCTCTCTCTCTCTCTCTCTCTCTCTCTCTCTCTCTCTCTCTCTCTCTCTCTCTCTCTCTCTCTCTCTCTCTCTCTCTCTCTCTCTCTCTCTCTCTCTCTCTCTCTCTCTCTCTCTCTCTCTCTCTCTCTCTCTCTCTCTCTCTCTCTCTCTCTCTCTCTCTCTCTCTCTCTCTCTCTCTCTCTCTCTCTCTCTCTCTCTCTCTCTCTCTCTCTCTCTCTCTCTCTCTCTCTCTCTCTCTCTCTCTCTCTCTCTCTCTCTCTCTCTCTCTCTCTCTCTCTCTCTCTCTCTCTCTCTCTCTCTCTCTCTCTCTCTCTCTCTCTCTCTCTCTCTCTCTCTCTCTCTCTCTCTCTCTCTCTCTCTCTCTCTCTCTCTCTCTCTCTCTCTCTCTCTCTCTCTCTCTCTCTCTCTCTCTCTCTCTCTCTCTCTCTCTCTCTCTCTCTCCCTCCCTCCCTCCCTTCCTCCCTCACTCTCTCTCTCCCTCTCATGCTCAAGTACAATTAATGCCGAACGAGCAATTATACATCTCGTTTCCGAACGTATATAGGGTGGTTTATGCACACGAATTCATTTTCCAACGGCGAGTGTGCCAGCTTTGGCTTATAGATTTTTATTCACTTACTTTTGTGCCCCACACACACACACACACACCCGTGCACGTGCACATACACATTCCCTCATTGGTCCGTTATACCAGCGATATCCGAGACACCCACGCAATGTCCCAAATCGCGAGCTTGCGCGTTTTAAAGCTCCTGTCTTTTTCGTGCACAGAGAGGCCACAGAGGCCACTACTGACCCGAAGCACGAATAAGCCGTGCAATAAACGAAATTATTCCTTAATAAAAATTAATAATACAAAAAGGTAAACATCAGGCTGCTGATGTAGAGTTGGACTGAAATATTTAACTTTTTTGACAGTCCGCTCAATTCGATTGAAGAGTAAAGCTTTTGCTGAGAAAAATAGTCAGGAGGAGGAAAGGAAGAAACATAAAAATCGACATCGCGGAAATTCTCACAAATTCAACATCCAGATCACAAAGCTAATGTGCCACGATTGAATATCAGCGAACGAATTGTCGTCGCCTTCGAGGCTAATTAATCGTCCGCTGTACAGTGGCGACTCGATTGAAAGTGAGAGAAAAAGAAAAACAGAATCGAGGAGAAGAAAAGAGTCGTTTCGGTACCTGCAGCTTGCCCGCTCTGGCACACAACAGTTTTAGCATTCGCTCTCGAGCTCCCACACACCGGCGACGAAAAAGCTATCCGTCGTATATTTCGTATACGTATAGTCATACGTCGAGTCGGGAGTATCTCTCGAAAGCTCAGAACCTCCCCAGTACCCATACGAAGCAACACGAGACCCTCACACCCGTAATTCGAACCCTCCGAGATTTTTTCATTTCTTCGACCGAATAAACGTAACCGGAAGCGAAAACCAATATCCATTGCCAATAACTATTATGGATTTCTCTTCGAACGAGGTAGCTGTGCAAAAAACTCCACATAGTTTGTCAGAAATAATATTTATAATTAAAAAAAAAACTTATTTATCAGTCACTTGTGGATTCATTTTATTGGAAAGACATCCCGGATTTTTTTTCATCAATTTCTGCGTTCCTGCGTATAGTGAATTTGCTTTTTTTCGTGTCGAATATACACGAGGGTGCATGACGTCCTCAGTGACGTCGTTGCAAGAATGAGAAAACTATGCACGCACACACGTGTAGGAAGGGGCTACATGTTGATATATATATATATATATATATATATATATATATATATATATATATATATATATATATATATATATATATATACCGTCTAGTATATACGCAACGGCTGGCTAATTTACGCGAGAGGCTACGGAAGAAGAAGAAGAATAAGAAGGAGAAGAAGAGGCTCGACTCTGGAAATAGTATCGGCCAGCGAGCTCGACAAAGATCTAACGCTGAGCACCACGGAACCTCGAGTGTCGTCTTATATATACGTATACATAAGAACGCCAACGTTTTTCCTCCATACGAAAACACTTTTTTTCGTCAAAAAAACCTTTTTTTTCGTACCTAGTCGTTTTCGAATGGCTTTGCATCGAGTTCTTACCTCAATTGATTCATTGTCACTTTTCCTTACCCATTCCCACTTTTTTTTCAACATTTTCGAAATTTTTTTTATCGTAGGGCCATCCATAAATACCTAGCAAATGACGTGATGCGTTGTGTACCCTAAACAATGAATTTAAAAAATTCTTGTGCCCTATAAAAATCCTGAGGATTATTGTGACATAGAATATCAGAAGATATTTTGTACAGCAACATTTTCACAAGAGATCGCGCTACAGTGGCGAACTTGATTGATTTTTGTCAAGTTAAGGAAAATTCAAAGATAATCGGTGGCGAATCGTTGCACGACGTAACCACGTCAGCTCTGAATCCAACGGAATTCAATATTTTATCTGGTGCGTAGTTTTCCAGAGGTAGCCGATTCAAAGAATCCTGTGATTGTATGAGAAACTCGAACGTCATCTGGCTTTAAATTGTTCATTGTCCATAAGGTTGCCCACGTTGAATGCGAAAAGTACAGAGTGCACATTTTTCGTTGCGTTGAGTTGAATCTATTTTCTCTCCTCACTACACTCGATATCTAAGGACTTTTAGCATTCCGTGGATATTTTCTACTTATCATCAAATGCAAATAATGACGACATATGCTTTTTCGTTCTCACCAGCGAACCTCACATCCGGGCAATTTCAACATATAGGGAATCTAATTGTAAGTACGACTCAACCTCGAATTCCGCCAATCGTAAAATGCCCAAACGCACAATTAAGGCGTTACCCCCACTTGTAGCGCAAAAAAGGCCTTTTTCATGAATTTCTTTAAAGAAAACTACAAAACTTTTTTAATCGATCAATATACCATCTTAAAGAACACATCTTGAAGAACTTTCAGTAATTTTTTTATTGAAAAATATTACATTGTTTAGTGGCAAATGGCCGTCAATTAAATAATGTTTTTATATACACGGTTTGCGGTGACCAACATTGCGGCGAAGTGGATCATCTGAAAAAAAAAATGCGGATGGATTTAGTCAAATATAAGTATAAACTAGTCTTTAATCGAAGGATTTTAAAAAATATTCATTTTTCACAAAATGGCGGACAGTCAAAGTTAATGGTTCGGTTGTAACGAAAAAAACGGCCGTTTTTTGGCTATAAAACGGCCATTTTTTTCGAAAAAAAAAAATCGAACGATTAAAGACTACATTTTTATGTATTAAATAAGCCTGCAAAATTTCAAGAAGATCGGTTAATTAGTGTTCGAGTAATCTTGGTCACCGACTTCAGAAATGCCATTTTGAGAAAAACGCGTTTAAAGTTTCAATTTCAGTTTACACGAAGAACGGATTCTTCTCTTTCAACGCTCATATCTCAGTCAATTTTGTTCGGATCGACTTGAAATTTGCAGGACATATTCTCAGATACTTATACTTCAAAAAAATGCAATAAAAAAAACGATTTTTTCAAAATCGCAAGTGGGGGTAACCCCTTAAACGTTACTCCCCAGGATGCGATGCGCCTGCAGACAATTTCAACATTTTATAGAGAACTTAGACACTGGCTTATTTTACTTTACAATTACTTACATTTTTAATGTGAATGCTTGAATTTGTAATATTTTCCTAGTAGGAGGGCGTGTTTTTTGCTAGTAGGCAAAGTGATGTTTGCATCAGTTGGCTCGCTGGCATACAGTGCAATCATTCTAGATATTATACGGAGATTTTAAACATCAATCATTATGATCGTGCTATCATCGTTTTTCTCGACATATATACGTCGTCCAAGAGATGTATTTGGATAAAGCGATATATAGGAAAGTGTGCCCGTCGAGTCTAGATCCGTAGGAACTTATCTTTTAGTCGTCTTGCCGCGCTGGGATGGTATATAGTACAACAGGCAAAAAGCAGGAACGGGGCGACGCGCGCGCGCAACCGTGCCAAAATAACTTGGTACGTATTCTAAAAGCGTTACAGGCCACCGAGGGAGCGCCGTGGCGATCGACGGCTACCTCCTGGTCGGCCGGCCTTGCGGCCACCACACCGATTTGCCCGAATCTCTCGCTCTGTCGCTGGTCGAAATCTCTTTCCTCTCATTCTCTTATTTCTTTAACCTCTTCTTCGCTCCGTCATCCACCTCCACCGCGGCGTGTCTAAAATGAACATTTTCTCGAGTACGAATGATTTTTCATCCGCGGGCGAAGAGTCATCGAGGCTTTTACGATATTTGCCCGCTATAGGTTTTTCTTTTTCGGTATCCTATGTAGCTAGTAACGCGACGCGGCCTTGGAAGACCTCGACCTCTTTCCTCCGAACGTGACGAAAATCAAAATATACCATCCGAGTAGACCGGAAATCGTCTTTTCTCACCGGGCTGGCGAAGTCTATCGACGATTTTCGCCAAAAATGTTGATGCGTGCTTTTGTTAATTTCAACTTTCGCCGCCGCGTGTATGCAGCATGACGAAGCACGATAATGGCGGACGCGCGACGCGTCTCTCACCTCGCACATTCGCACTGTCCGCAGGCACCTGCTTTTCACTTTTTTGTGGTTATTTTTGCGGGAGATTGTTCTTAGCCAGTGAACATTTGCTGGGATTACAAAGTTCCACGATGTTTGTTTTTGTTTCTGGAAATGTTTTAGGTTATGGTGCGATTGGAGCTGTCGCCAGAGGAGGTCAGGGTCGGCGCGTACTTTCGGGTGAGTACTTACTGGGCGCGGGGGAACGCGATAAGTGTCAGTTGATAGTGTGCTGTTCCAATCGAGAGCTTCGGACTTACGGCAAGTGGTTTGTCTACATCTGGAGGCACATGCGGAGCTAATTTCTGAAAAGTAGGTCATAAACGTAGAATGCGACGTGTGCTGTTTTTCAAATCTGATCTCGAAACTAAACGAGGGCCAGGGGTTTCTTTACTCTGTGCACTTATGTAACTTGATGAAAGAATTGATGAAAATTGTCATATTCGTGGTCTTGGATTCCGTGAAAATGGGTGGTGATGGACAGCGACGGAAACATGGAAATTTCTCACTGACGACTCGCGAAAATTCCTCGAGTTTATTTATTGGCAAGATTCTATGATTATATTTTGCTAGAGAAACTGAGTTGCGTCAACACCTCGTTGCACACTGCAGTGTAAACAATATTACACCATTCCAACGTAATAGCACGACTACCGTAGCTCTATACCGTGCTTGAGGATATATTAAACGTACAGTCGTGTTCAAAAAATACCAAACACACAACAAAAAATCATGTCCTTTGTAATGATTTTAAATTTGCTTCAATGGAAACCTGCCTGATAATTGAATAATCACTCTTCAACGTAACAATCGTTTAGGTGTCAAGTCATTTTCTAGCAGACGTAATATAATTTCAACCAGGTCCAAAAAATCCATTCTGTATACACCAATATGCGGAAAGAAGAAACAAAAAAAGTTAACCATATGAATTTGCAAATATCCTTCCATCGAATAGAAGGACTGAGAAAGAACCCGTTGAATTATAAAACGATCAGTGGAAAACTATCAGTGGATATCAGCTCGTGGAAAACTAAACGAAATGAAATACACCTCACAATCAGAGGCAGTGATTTAAGGTATTTTTTGCGGCCCCAAAATACGGCCTTTTTACGAAATACTTTGTGGGGGCATAAGCAGGGCCCTGCGGAATCATCGGTAAATTACGGTGGCGTAAATAAAAAAAATGCTATCAAAGGTCATAGCCGGGTAATTAGGGAAAAATTGCCCTCGCATTTTTTCCAGCGAAATTTGGAGCATATTTTGAGGTATAAAAAAAACAAATTTTCTGAAAATTTCATCCCCGTCACCGCAATGGTTTCAGAAAAATGAATTTTTTTTAAATATAAAAAAAAATTCCGGAAACGGTTCAGTGGATCGATTTGATTTTTTTTTGTACTTGTTACGATCAAACGTGTTACAAAATAAGATTATAGAACATCTTGCGAAAGATTAAGGTTTGAAAAAAAGTAATGTTCCTTGTTTTATTATTTTTTACCATAATCCACTTGGGGCACAATAACGAATTTTTTTTCATATAATCTTTGGGCACCTTATTAGATTATATAATTTTTTCGAAATGATCGGTTTGGTATGCCACTGTGAAAAAAAAGAAACAGACTTTATTGATGATATTTTAGTTATATTTCTGTACTGATATATTTAGTTATATATTTCGGCTTGAAAGTTTACCAGTATACTGAGATGTGTTTTTACTTTATCATGGATAAAAATCATTCAATCGTTAAACATTCGGATTCCTTAAATAAATAAGAGTTACTTATAACCATAATACGTTTTTGCTCGCAGCTTATGTGTGATTATTGTACCGTCAAAATGAAAAACAAACTGATCTTGCCTGCCACCAATATCGTTAATAACGTCAAACTAATGATCATTAAACTACAATTATTCATCAAGCTTATGAACAATCAAATAAATTCTTTTCTCTGGCTCCTCTTTCTTTGTTAAAAGCTCTTATTTTACCTGGCAGATATTCATCATCATGACATTTTTACTGTTTTATTCAATTTTTGTTTAACCACGACAGATTGGCAATAATTTATCTATTTCCGTGTCGATTCGTAGTTCCTTTGAACTCTGAGGAAACTGCACCGAAGCAATGTCACCAGGCCAACCTCAAAAACCATTAAAAAAATAATTACAAAAGAAATGCTCTCGTTTTTGGAGGCGCCTGTACAGGCAAGTACGTCCCGAAAAACTTGGCGTATTCGGTTCTCGTTCGTCGGGCATCGACTCGTCACGAAGAAGCTCTCTTCCCAGCCCCCGTATGGTGGTGTGAAAATCTGTACCCGCGCTCGCGCGAAGGGAACAGAGGCTGTCCTCATCTACCCATTACGCAATAACGGCCACCCTCTCCCTCTCACATTTGCCATCACGTGTTGGTAATCCAAACACGTTAACTTCTTCACGCATTTGTATATAGAACGCTCCTACGTCATCGAGAATATCGCGCATTCATAAATCCACATAAAACAGGGAAATCGTCTTTGCGTATGGTTCATCTTATTTCCAAGATTTCGAAATCGGGTCCACAATAAAAGCTACGAATAAATCAATTTAAAAAAAATAACGACAATAATAATAATAATGATAATGCGGATAAGATAATTAGAAAATGAAATTTTCGTGAATAATAAATCAAATTTGTTGGCTATTTTTAAATGAAGTAGAATTGTCATTATGTTTATTTACTTTTAAATCAAAATGAAAAAAGAAAAAAATGTCATCCATCAAGAGAGAACATTTTTATTTATAATTCAAATGACGAGTCAATTTGTAAAATGATTTAGCGGGACTTCTACTAAGTTTTTCATTTGCAGGCTTAATGCTTTACACTGGGCACGATTGCACGCTGTCACCAATTGAGAAATTGATTGTCTCCCATGAAGATATATATATATATATATATCTCCGTCGTACTTTTTCATTAGCCATAACGTTGGAATACGTGTTGAATATGGCAATCGAACTTACACCAATAAACGGCGACAAAGTCCTTCTCGTTGAGCAAACGTTCGAGTTGTTTGGCGTTGACTTCTTCGATGACGGGCTCCGCTTCTTTGCCGCCGTGATGATGATGGGTCGGGGACGAAGCTCCGGTGTTTTTGGCCGATGCTGAACCGGCACGAGTAGCACTACCAGCGTCATCGGCACGAGTTCTCGCGGCCGCATCACCGTAACCACCGTAACAACTTGCCGTTATCAATACGAAAAAACCAACGAGTAGTATACTCGAGAATCGGGGCATCATTAAACACGAGATTACACCACGTTTATTCCCGTTCTTAACCGTCCAACATTCCCGGCACCGAGCCGAACCGTCGTTCGTCGTCGACATCGCCGCACTAACTGCCACGGTTATTTTTGATTTTCCACGTCCGACACACCGCCCGTCTTGAATCGTAGGTAAATGTAAGCTTCGCGCACCAACACAGCCACGCACTTTGGGCAAAAAAAAGCACACGCGAGCGCTCTCTCAGTCGATCTCGCGTGAGCACGAACCACTCGCAGCCCGGAAAGCTCGGAATGAAGGAGAACGAAGAAGATGCGACGAGACGATGTGATTCAAGCTGCTTGAGCCTCGAGGACGGACGAAGAACGAGCCACCCCAGCCCTCGCAGTGACATACAACGATAGTGCCTCTAAATCGTTATTGAAACTCATCTACTCGATCTACTGACAGATGCTCTTCCATGTGTCAGGCTCGGCATCATCAGGAGGCGAAGAAAAATCACATCTTAAGGATGTTGAGTCCCAAATCGCAAATGATGATGAAATTCTGAAAATTTGGTATGTTTTTGTATGAAGTATTTCAGAGGTCGTGTAAACATTTCACGACAATTAGGAAGCTCGTTATTGAACGATTAACATTCACAAATTAAATGTTGTTTTATGGAAACTGATGTAACTTTGCAGTAAGTTTTTTTTTTGACCTCTCAATTTTATAATATCTACAATATACTGAAAGCAACGGAAACAAAACGAAGTTTATTGATAAATTTGTTTTTATTTCTTTTAAAAATTGTTCTTAACAAAATGTTAATTTTTTAATAACGAGTTTCCTAATCGTCGTGAAATTTTAACACGACCTCTTAAATACTTCATACATAAACATACCAAGTTTTCAGAATTTTCTCATCATTTTTTATTTCAACCCTTAAGGAGGTTGAAGTAATGATGATAGAATTCTGAAAATTTGGTATGTTTTTACATGAAGTATTCAGGAAGTCGTGTAAAAATTTCATGACGATTAAGAAGCAATTTATTAAACAATTAACATTAACATGTTTCATAGGGACTCAACATCCTTAAGGGGCTATACGAGTGTGAACGCTGAAAATTTGGGTGATTTTCGGCAATTTTTTGGAAGAAAAGTACTCAATTAAATGTTTCGGTAAATTAATAATATATTTGGCTATATTTTACCTAGATTACATAATTTTTTCACAGAAAAATATTGACATCCAAGCGACTTATTCGCTGCCTTTGGAGGCGCCAAAAAAAAGTTCTTCCACTGCTGACATGATTCCGGCCGATTGAGTAGCTGAGACCGAAGAAGAAAAAAATTTCGTTAAACTGGAAGGTATTTCCTGTACAACGACGTAGGATTTTCGGAAAATATCAAAATCTAACAAAATGGCGTAGTTATGAAAAAAGTCTGTTTTCTTGCCTATAAAGTTGTCGTTTTTTTCAATGCCAAATCGTCAATTTTCATCCAATTCAAAAACATACCACGTCATTGTAGAGTAAACATATTCAAGAGTACTCAGTTCAAATTTCAAGTCAATCGGATATTTGCTCTTCGAGTTACAATGTCAGCAAATTTGAAACATCTCATTTCGAGAAAAAAGCGTTTACGAGCGGTTGCTATTTGGAAGGCAGCCATTCGAAGAGTATTAAAGATACGGCCTTGATATTTTTACAGGATATTCTTGAAAGTATAAACTGTTGCAAAAGGCAAAAAAATCGATTTTTTTAAAGTGTCACACTGGTATGACCCCTTAACGCAGCAGCGTCCCATTGGGATTCTGGCTTTTTGTTGGTCACTGAGCTTGGGAATGACAGAAAGTGAAAGGAGAATTTTTAATCCAGTAGAAAATTAAGGCGTTAGTCTAGTGTGACAATGACGAACTCCCGTTCGTCGCTTGAGGCAACTCAAATTGAAGAGGAAGATCCTATATATGGTGCAGGAATCACAGATTGAAGGTTTACTTATGATTACGATAGAACTGCTAGTAACAATTTGAACCGGTTTTTCTCGAAACCATGTTTTTCCAAATGGTGTTCACGATTTCTCGATATTTAATGAACGGAATGATTTGAAATTTGATACACTATTCAGTGTAATAGTCGTGACGGGTATAGTTCCAAAAAAGACATACCTTCGATTAATTTGGAGTTCCGTGGACAAATGTATTTTGACTCGCTGATTGCGAATGTGATAGTGAAAATAGCTGCAAATTTGATTTCCAAGGTCAAAAGCTCACAAAAGCTGACTTTTTAAAAGTTTTTCTACTTTATGTTAATAAATGTTGATCCTAGAGGCAAATGTTTTCTACACAAGTTGTAGCCTATGAAAAGATTGATCATTTATGTTCCACACAGTTTTTGTCTAAAACCGTTCTGTTTGGAGAAAAATGGGATAATGCTCCAATAAGGACATTTTGCTAAACTCCATTAGTTTTGATATTATCTACTTACGCACATTGCCGCGGGAAGGTTGGAGTTTGTTTGCGTTTGTTTGTTGTGTTGTATGTTTGGGTTAGTTTGTTGTGTTATGTGTTGTTTGGGTTTTTTGTTTTGTTGTGTGTTGTTTAGGTGTGCGTATATATAGTGTGCGTGTAGTCCAACTACAACCTTCCCGCGATCAAATACGTAAGTAGCTAATATCGAAACTAATGGAGTTTAGAAAAATACACTTTCCGGAGCATGACCTTATTTTTCTAGAAACAGATTGGTTTTAGACAAAACTTATATTGAACACAAAATATCAATCTCATCATAGGCTACAACTTTTATACGAAACATTTGTCTCGACGATCAACATTTATTACAATAAAATAGAAAAAAAAATTTAATCGGTTTTTATGAGTTTTGACCTTGAAAATCAAATTTGCGGGTATTTTCACCATCATATTCATCATCAGCGAGTACACATGGGTACACAAAATTTCAAATTAATCGGAGCTATGTCCTTTTCGGAACATTATCCGTCTTGACGGCCGTTTTTTTCTTAACATTATTTTTCATTAGTTTTTAAAAAATCATTTTTCTCCGAAAAATCTAAAAAAAACTAGGCAACATTTTTTCAATGATTGAAACGCGATAATAAAAATACTTAGTCAAGTTTTAGCCAATATTATTTTTTGTAAGAAAAAAAAATCGTTTTTTTCGTTTCAGATCGAGCGGATGGCCAAACTCAAGTACATCGTTCAGCCCCTCACGTTCAATGGTTCTTCACGAAGTTGTTTATAATTTATTTAACCCTACGCTGACCAACCGGGTCATTTTGACCCGGACGATTTTTTAATAAAAATACTCACCTTCACCAAAATAAAAATGTTCAATATTTTTTTACAACGAATGAATTAAATACTCTCCGAATTTCAATTATGCAGACATATTGAGAAATGTTTAAAGTGTGTCTCTCAATTTTTTCCCATGAAAACCGACCGCGAAGGGTTGTTAATGGCAGCTGAATGAAGTCGGGTCAAATTGACCCATCGTGTGAAAATTGTCGCCAAATATCAGTAGGTCGACGAAGGGTTAATTTTGAATCTTTGTATATGAAATTTGCTTCACAACTTTGTTAATGTACGTACAAATAAATGTCCAATCGATTCTTCACTGACCTCATTTATTCCTCTCAATTTTTTTTAATAACCCTGTTTTTCGGATCGTCACAGTAGCCAAATCCCTTAGTTGTGGGCGGAAAAGGAAGGACCAGTTTCAAACAACTGGATACTATTGAAGTTTTCATTTTAAGGGGTTACCCCCACTTACGATTTTGAAAAAATCGTTTTTTTTATTCCATTTTTTTGAAGTATAAGTATCTGAGAATATGTCCTGAAAATTTCAAGTCGATCCGCACAAAATTGACTGAGATATGAGCGTTGAAAGAGAAGAATCCGTTCTTCGTGTAAACTGAAATTGAAACTTTAAACGCGTTTTTCTCAAAATGGCATTTCTGAAGTCGGTGACCAAGATTACTCGAACACTAATGAACCGATCTCCTTGAAATTTTGCAGGCTTATTTAATACATAAAAATGTAGTCTTTAATCGTTCGATTTTTTTTTCGAAAAAAAATGGCCGTTTTATAGCCAAAAAACGGCCGTTTTTTTTCGTTAGAATCGAACCATTAACTTTGACTGTCCGCCATTTTGTGAAAAATGAATATTTTTTAAAATCCTTCGATTAAAGACTAGTTTATACTTATATTTGACTAAATCCATCCGCATTTTTTTTTTCAGATGATCCACTTCGCCGCAATGTTGGTCACTGCAAACCGTGTATATAAAAACATTATTTCATTGACGGCCATTTGCCACTAAACAATGTAATATTTTTCAATAAAAAAATTACTGAAAGTTCTTCAAGATGTGTTCTTTAAGATGGTATATTGATCGATTAAAAAAATGTTGTATTTTTCTTTAAAAAAATTCGCGAAAAAGCCGTTTTTCTGCGCTACAAGTGGAGGTAACGCTTTAATGGAAAGTATTCCAGTTACTGCAGAGCTAGGTAAAATTCCCTGACGTGGATTGGCATCAAATGTGCATCGATTCTTTTGTATTCGAATATAACACTGTTGTTTATTGCAGGAAACAGTTCTGTCGACAGCTAGTCTCGAGTTCGTCAACAAACCATTTGCATAGGAATGTTGTAAAAAATATGCAAACAATTGGACTTTTGTTTTGCTCAACTAAAATCCGTAGCCAAGTTGCTGTGAACGAGCAGTGTGGCAAAGACGACTCAACTGCACCAACGTGAAACTCGACTGCGTGGTGCTAATTAAAATCCACCGCAAAAAAACTACAACAATACTGGGCGATACTCAGTGTTCAAATGCGATAGTCAAAGGCCGAAAGCCCAGAAAACGAAATCGAAAATAGTCTCGAACCTATAGATACACTATCGAAACGCACGCGAGTATCCTTCACCTCCACAAATTTGCAAAAGCTATTACATCCTCGAAAATGTTTGTTCTTACGTTTTCGTATTATTTTGGCAATATCGTCGATACGCCCAACCCACACAGAGACGCCCTCGTGTCTCGATTCCTATATCGAACCCACAAACACGCAGACTATTCAACACACTGATCGACAGTTATGTGTCTGGTTTTACTATTCGAACGATCTTGTTTTAGCACAATCTATTACGCATGGACTCGTGGCTTCTCACACGTTCACGATGCTAGTCGTTTCCTGTGTATTCCAAAAGCAACGCGCACTTCGAGGGGGCGGGGATTAAAAGACTATTGTGATTTTGCGATCAGAGCCGTAGGAGCCGGAACGAAAAAAAAAATAGACTCATCAGTGAGGTGGTCTCAAATGTCTATTTTGGCATTGATCCAGTACTTTATCCAACTTGTGCCGATATTCAATGTCGAGACGACTGACACGTGCATAGAACCAGCAGTTGAATAGTTAAATTTTATGTTACGCATTGGCGGACGCCAATACCTCGATGGGTGGCCAGCTATGCATTGCAAAAAATCTGGTGGGTGAAAGTAGACGAACAGCACATACGTGCATGCCAAGGAACATTTTAACTAGAAGAACGAAAACTATGTACTTATACAGGGTGAATCAATAACTATTAGCACCTTGAATATCAAACTGCGAATAATGGAAAAGTTTGATTACATACATTTTTTGAGAGGTGCTTCCCGGACATCAGCTGCAAATCGATAACAGTTAAATATTTTTGCACAAAAAAGTTACAGTGTGCAGATGATACTGTTTCAAATGCCTATTTTTTGTAGATGTTTGTGGTCACGATTTTCTAAATAAAATCCCAAATACGAGCTGTTTTCGACTGTTGGAACTACGTATAGTCAGACAAATTCTCAGGTTGAAAAAAAGTTAATTTACGTGCAAGCATTATCTAACCTTGTCAGCTTTAGTTTTCTAACGACTTTTAGCGATTTTGTTACCCACTCGGTTTCTTCTTTCGGTAAGCGCAACGCTTTTTTCGCACGATAAGATTATCGGTGGGTTTTTATTCCAAAAATGCAGAAAAACATTAAAACACCGATAAATGTGTGCATCACTCTTGACAAGCTCGAAAATGCTGTCTCGTTCGGTGTATATCTCATTCAGTCTAGTTTACGTACTCGGTAATCTCCGTGGTCAAAGATCAGTACATGAAAATGCGAGGGTCAAGGTCGGAGTTCGTGAACGCTTTAATATTCCCAAATACAACTCGATATATGGGCCTGCGACTCGTCATACTTCCAGACGAGAATGTTTTCGGGAATCGAAATTACGAAATGCCTTTTTTTATCTCAAGCAATCTTGCAAATTGTACTTTCGAATATGATCGATACTTGAGCATGGTCGACGGTGTTACACATTCACCTACTAATGTGATAAGACAATTTGCCCATAACGCTATTCCTTGAGCCAGGCGATAACTGGCAGATCGTTCCCAAAGATAAATGCAAATTGTCGCTGCTCACTGGATTCATCCAAAAACTTCAGTTTTAGGTATGAGGAATTGCAAAACAAGCAGGTTTCGTAATTTTTTATACCAATCATGCAGTTATTCTGGGAAAAAACTGGCAAATTGGTTCTCGTTAATATTTTTGGGCTTGGGAATACATGTGCTTTCATGCATCAACTATATGATAAACAAAAAAAAGGGAACCTTTCCACGTATCGTTTGAACCAAGATGTTCTCGTTCGTACTAAACCAGAATAATATATATCATAAATTATGTAAGATGAAAAAATAACATATATCTACACTACTCCAAAAAATTAAAGGAACAGAAACTTTCTTTAATTTTTTTAGTGTTTTTCGAAACGCTGTGTGTAAGTGAAATATGGTCGTATCAAGATGGAAAAAAAGTATTTTGAAGCTTCAAGTTCCTAGTTTCAATTTTTTTTTTTTTGAGGGCACACGGATCTTTTTTCAGTTAAATCAACATATACGTCAGTTAACTTGTTTATTCAGCTTCAATTTGGTTTTTTTATGGTCTCTTTACGTCAATTTTTGCTGAGATATCCGACTTGGAATAAAAAGAGATCCCTTTATCTTTGATCATCGATATCTCGGCAACCAATGATCGCACAGGGCTTTAGAGTGCAGCTTTGAAAACTTGGATAAATTTTCTACAAGACCCTTTTGTTGATTTTTGAGAATTTTTTTCACCCTCAACATTAATTTGAAAAAAGTACAAAAAAATGACTTCTGATGGATTTTCAGTAAATCTACCTCTACATTACAAATATTGATAGAAGGACTAATGTTGCCAGGTTTTTTCAGCTCAATGTACTCCCAGTGGCCCTGTAAATTTTGAAATTGATCCATCGAACTGTTTTTACGGAGCGATTGATCAAAGCTTTACAAAACAATTGAAGGAACAAGTGTATTGTTCCTAAACATCGTGTAATCATCGTCAAAATGACAAGACCGATTTTCTTCGACTTTTATCACAACTTTCCACTAGTTCCTTGTTAAATTTAAGATTAAAAAATTGAAAAATACATTTCTGAAAGTTTGTATTTGCATTAGAGTTATTAGGGTTAGAAAAAACTATTTTTTTTAAAACTGATCTGTTTTTCATCTCGATACGACCATTTTTCCCGTAGACAGAGCTCTTCAAAAACACGTAAAAAATTGAAGAAATGTTATGTTCCTTTAATTTTTGGATTAGTGTAATATGGAAAAGAAATGAAAAAATGGTATATCCTTCACATCGAAAAAACATAATTCATAACCCTTTCGACTGGTGGGAAATTTGAAAAACTGCATATGCAAGTATAACGCGAAGCCCTATGCGTTCCTCAAGACTCTACTCCTTCTTTTTCGTTCCGCGTTATCCCACCATACGATCGGTCAATCGCAACGGGCTTCTCGGTGAAAAATTCAGTACCCGACGAGACACGATGACGAAAGAACCGAGAGTACTTGACATAGCAATCGTCGGAGGTGGCTTGGTAAATATATGACACCTCGGCAATTAAAATTCGTGTTATCGTATAACGTCCATTATATTGTGATACGTTTTTATACATACGAATAAATCGATATAATTCTTATACTCATTATAGGGATAAATTCGATAAATGTATGACTACAATAACTTAATTTAATTTGGAGACCATCGATATCCCATTGAATATAACTATCTAGCCGATAAATTGTCGAGTGTGTTCACAAATGCAAATAATTTTTGAAAAATTAGCTATTTATTTTGTCAAAAGAATCGTATCAATGTCGTATTTAATTCACTGTAACTAGTATCAACAAAAAACACTTTTTTTTGCTTCACTAAAATTGCTGTTTGCCAAGAAAGGCAAAATAATGTGAAGAAAAGACTGAAAAAATGTCCGCTCTTAGGCGGGCAGTTTGGCCGCCTGTGCATTAACGAGGCGGGGTCATCGTGTGCGCGTCTATGAGTATCGTTCCGGTACGTAAAGGTGATCAAATAAAATAGAATTTGTACGAAAAATCGTATTTAAGGCTTTAGACCACAGTAACGGGTATAAAATCATGTGCGAATTTAACAATTTTTTTTCGTATGAAAAAGTGAATCCTTCATAAAATTAATTACACATCTATTTAGTATGGATATCAAGCTGTTAGAAATTTTTTTTTTTTCGATGTACAAAATAGCCGACTGCTCGAAACATCTCGAAATAGCTTTTTTCCAATTGGCGTGACAAATATCTTCAACAATTTTCACTCGATTTACATCAAATTCAAAAGTTATGTTCCTAATTGCATTTCGCAGAGAAGTACGTACAGAATTTCTGATTAATCGAAAACTGTTCATTTTATGAGCAGTTATAAAGAAATTTTTCACTGAAAATTAATTTCTTAAGTTCAAATACCTACAACTTTTGAATGAAACAATATTTTTCATATTCCGTACGTACTTCTCTAGGTATTCTAATGTAGATTGACGAGAATTTTTGTCACGCCGCGGAGCGCCTAAAAAAAAGATAAAAGGAAATATTAGTAGTCGGCCATTTTGTGCATCGAAAAAAAATATATATGTTTTGATAGCTCGATATTCATACTAAATAGATGTAAAATTAATTTGAGGAGTGAATCACTTTTTCATACGAAAAAAAATTGGTAAGTTCACACATGATTTTGTACCCGTTACTGTGGCCTAAGGCCTTAAAAAATACAGTAACAGTGACCGGTTTCGTTCTACGCGTGATTATTAATGGATTATTTTAATTAACCGGGGATTATTTAACGTCACATCGAAGATATTCGAGTTGAAGAGTCCCGGGGCCAGAGCATCGATCTCGCCCTCTCGATACGCGGTCGTGAAGCCCTTCGTCTCGTTGATCTCGAGGATACCCTCGTTCACCATCATGGGATTGCCATGCGTGGTCGAATGTTGCATGGACGAGATGGGAAATTGAACGAAATGATATACGACAGGATTGGACATAACGTCAGTTTTTTTTGTCAAACATTCCGGATTATTCGACGAGTTTCTGTTTTTTTTTGCTTTAAAGAAATTTATTTTGCAGTGCATCTATTCCGTGAGCCGAAAATACATGAATCAAGTTTTACTGAACGGTAAGTTGCCATACTTTAACTGCATTCACGCCGTTTATTCAATATCGATAAAAACAGATTTAAGGTATTCCTTTCGCGGAGGGCCGTAGTTTGTGGGGAGATAAGCAGGGCCCTTCTGAATCATTCGAAAATTATAGTGGTGCTTAACAAAAAAAAATAAGTTACAATCAATGATTTTATACAACGATAAACTGAAATGAAAAATTTCGAGCATATTTAGTAGATTATGACATTTTTTTTTAATACACGGCTGCGAAAATTCTTCTGTTAGTCACATTTTCCCAAGTTTTAACAATGAAATTTTCTTGACATTTGGTGACCCTCGTTTTTATTGTCGTTACGGATTCTTTAGAATTTTTTTCACGCGCAGAGCAGTGTATATCAGAGATCTAGAGTGATTTAGTGTATACATTATTAGATAGAAATGTGGCCAGCGTGCCATTTCGATAAAATCCCGTACAAATGAAACAATTTTTAGCGTCATAATTGCCCGTTAAAATTTCGGTAACTTGGCTTTAAATGTTATCACTATACTGGGATTTATTTTTATTTAATTATAGACGAAAATCAGTTAATTGTTAAATAGTTCGGTTCATGAAAGAAATATCAATGGGGAATGCACCTTTGTGAGGCAAACTGAAGGGTCATTTTTGAGAATTAATTTAAGAAAAACGAAACAATATTTTTTAATTCGGTTTTTTATACATATTTGTACAAGTCGTAAGGTAAAAGAAATTTCTTTAAAAGTGATTTTGAAAAAATCGGTGGCGCAGTAGTCGATGAAAGAAAACTCCTTTTTTCATAGTCCTCTACGGGCGTATTCGCACAGGTCCTAATTTTCAAGCTAGAACAAAAAACGAAAAATATTTTGCAAGTAAATATAAAAAACTAGTCCAGTACGTAGGGGTTTTTCAAAATATCGATTTTTACAAAATCGTGATATGAAAGTTGATATGAAAAAAAAATCGTAATTGAATCGGTCGAATATCGATCGTCAAATTTTTTAATTTCAACTTATCGAAAAAATCCGACGTACTGGACTAGAAAATGTTGTCAAGAAACTACAGTTAAAATTTCACGTCAATCGATTGAAAACTCGAGGCGCTACGCCCGTGTCTAAAAACATAGTTTCGAGGAAAACGCGTTTAAAGCCATTTTGGGTGGGGGGAAAAATGTCGAACGATCGATATGCAGATGGGCCAAAATGTCGAATTCGAAAATGCCGAATGTTCGAATATAGATGGGTCAATCTTACTAGAGTCTGTAAAGTCGAAAATAACAATTACGAATATGAACATCTCGGAAGTTGATATATAGCGAAAAACAAAAATCAGATTTAATAAATTAGCGAAAAACACAATATCGATGGGCCTGTATGCATAACACCAAATAATTCAAGACGACAATTCTCCGAATTAAAAAAATTGCGACGGTTCACAATGCAGAAAATCATTAAAGCGAACGGCCAAAAAGTCGAGTGGTTAAAATCGCGAAGGGTCAAAATGTAGAACGGCCCGGATGGCGAATCGAGCAATACATTACTTGCGCTTCAGAGTGAAGTTGCGAGATGGCGCTGTCGGTCAGTCGGCTAAAATATCGTAAGGCAGTCATCCCACGTGACGGGCCCCACCACGTTCGTCATTTTGGCCGTTCGACCTTTTGGCGTTCGACATTTCGGGCTATCGACATTTTGCGTTTCGATTTATTGCTTTTCGCCATAGACGATATTACGCATATTAGGCACTCGCTATTTTCTGTTTCGGAAATATGGGTGTTCTACATTTTTCGATTCTGTATTTTTATGTTCTGAATTGCAGACGATCTGAATATTCGTTTTCGAATAAATTAGCTCTCCAATAAATAATGGTTCGATTTATAGTCATTCAATTTTTTTATCAGTCGACACATAAAATTTCGAATAATTGAACCTTCGTTATTTTGAGAGTTCATAATTCTACCGTTTCGAAATCTTTGTCGTTCTACATTTGGTCATTCGACATTTTTACCCCCACCCGCCATTTTGTTTCAGAATTTAAAAAAATAATTAAAAAAAAATGTTTTCTTTTACTTTAAGACCTGTACTAACATGTAGAAAAAACCGAATTTAAAAATATTGTTTTGTTTTTCTTAAATAAATTGTCAAAAATGACCCTTGCTTTTGCCCTGACAAAGGTATATCCCCCCTTAAGAATAGATTATTGAACGAATCATTCCTAAATGTTCTGACAACGAGCCAAATCGATATTTTATTAAGAAGAAGTCATGAAAATTGAAAAATTTTCACGTCGTTTTCTCATAACCTTTGGCTCGATCGGGAAGTTCCCTCGAGTATTTTCATTCTATGAATTCGTTGCATATATGAAATATAAAAATATGAAGCCTTAAAATATCCACAATTTGTCACTGGATTCAATCTAAACCCTTAAAATGCCTCCGATTACAAGGTTTCATTGTTTTAGTATCATGTATTATTTATATATCGTGATTTTGTTTGGGTTTATTTGGGTTTATTGGTAATGTGTGGGTTATTACTTTATGATTTTTATAAATGTTCTCAACGCCGGCCGATAACCATGTTTCCACTACTGAATGCTGAAAATTCAAAACTTGAGAAAAAGTGAAGTCCCTAACTCGATTTCGATAAATCCGAAACCAGTTGCTCGTGCATTGAACTGTATTTCTGTTAAAAGTAAATGTCCGATATTTTCAAGCTTGCGAAGGTTAGAGTGCGATCATAAATATGATTCGTTTTACATGTGAAATTTCGCAACACTCACATTTTTCGTTCACTGAAAATTCACGAGAATGGACTTCCAAAATAGTATACTTGTCGAACTTGAAAAACGTACTTTCCATCATCACCGCAAATAGCGTTGAGATATTATCAATATCTACGCATGATCTGAATTCCGGGCGTACGTAAAAAAGGTGTTTGCGTGTGTGCCCTGCAAAAGTATCCTGTTACGACAAGAAGCTCGTGTGGCAAATACGGTTATTCTGCAAGCCTAGTGTCTCGTTACGAGGACAGCATTCTCGAAGCCCTTTGGTAGTATTTTTATCGCAAGTACGCAATCGAAAAAAATGTTCGTTACCCAAATAAAAATAACTTATCGTATTTTCAATACTTTATGAAATACCCACAAATTCGGGCTTTAGGAAATATTGAGACACGGTACCTAAACATCGTTAATTGTTCTAACAGAATTCAATGGTCTTTGGTATTGAACTCGCAAAAACTAAGGGATTATGGACGATCAAAAATTTTCCCGAAATTTATTCCGAACATTGAAACGTAGACGATACCCTCTCGAGCTGGAGAGTTCAGACGAAAGTAAAGATAAAAATTATCATATCGATTTATCGGTCTTTTTTCAGTCGCACAGTTCTGAAAAATATTATAGATATAAATCAATTATAAAGTCGATATGGATGCGATACTGTTTATTTTCTGATTTCTTATATAATATGAGATACGCACTATCGAGAAAAATGTATTTCGTATGGAATATTTCGTAGTGATAATCCTCAAACGCAGCAATGTTATCAGCTTTAACGATCTTTAAAAATTGCAAACCACCGTGGAGACTTCAAATACGTTCCTCATTTAAAATTTATTTCACGATCAACTGTACGTGGTAAACAGCTGCTGATGAGCATCCATGCGTTGATCTTCATTTCAACAAGAAGTTGATAGACGCTGACCTCGATAATGGAAAACTCAAATTTATCGAGTAAGTGGCGATCCTATGAAAGTACATTTACCGGCATGTGGGTACCTATACATTTTTATTATCGCCTGCAAGTGTGTAATTCCGTTTGACAGTACGAATACCCGCGAAATAATCGATACCGAAGCGGAAGTTATAATCGGAGCGGACGGTGCTTATTCGTCAGTGAGAAAGGCAATGATGAAAAGAGCTGGCTTTGACTTCTCCCAGACTTACATCGAGCACGGTTACGTCGAGATCACAATACCATCGAAATTCATCGACGAGACTCATCCCGAAAGGGGCCGAAAGGTCAGAAAACATATCATGACAGAAAGAAACAATGATTGTATTTTATTAAGCGCTCGTGCCTAGTCGTTACAGTCGACAACAGCTCATTTATGGGATTTTTTAAAAGAATAACGTGGTCTTAAATTTCTACAAAAATTAGGTATCTGGAAACGTATCATCTGCAGAACACTCCGTATTTTCTTGTGTATAAATGTTCAATTGTGAGCACCGAGTAAGCACCTCTCGAAAACGTATTTTGCGGTGACCAATGTCCACCTGAACCAGGTTATCTAATATTAAAAAATCGAACAGATTTCGTTAGCAAATTAGTTTATTCTATGATGATTCGAAGGGGTTTCGAAATATCAAAAAAAAATGGCGCGTTCTTAAAGTGAGGGTTTTGATTTCTGCGAAAAGTAGGCATCTTTCGTTCGTCAAAGCGGAAGTACACATCGGTAAAAAATCCTTTGATCAAATACTATATTTTTACATCTAGAAAAAGCCCTAAAATTTGGAGAAAGCTCGATGCGGTAGTTTTTTTTTTACATATTTTGCTTACCGTCTTTGAAAACGTACTTTCGAGAAAGAATCGTTTGAAGTTTCGAACGATCCTCCGAGCGTTCCGACGGGCGTCATAATAGCCTATAAATTTGTCAATTGTGATCCGATCACCTTGACATTTTCAGAGAACATTTATACGACGATATACTGTCAAAATATGTTGGTTTTGAAAAAAGTATTGTAATTTGACGACTTTTACTACTAGCCATAACCTCTTAAAGAAAAATGAGGCTATTCGATACTGTCCTTTAATTGGTTCCTCCGCGCTATTAAAATGTCACAGAAAAATAATAGAACTGCTATTTTTTAGTAGTATTTTATAATAACAATTCTGTCAAGTTTTTAACAGTTTAGGACAAATGTCCGAGGAACGAAAAACCATTTTCCTCATCACGTGGTCAGTTTCCGTTAATATATATATATATATTAAATTAACGTCTGTTTATTTCGTGGCCATCCATACGTGTCCAGTTCGCGATGAGTAACAAGCATCTTCACATCTGGCCACGTGGTCACTTCATGATGATCGCCCTGCCGAACGACGATTTTACGTTCACGGGAAATTTATTTGCGCCCCTCGACATTCTCAATGGTCTAGACACGCCCGAGAAACTCGTCAAGTTTTTCGAGAAGGAATTTCCGGACGCCCTTCCTCTGATCGGAGGAACGAAGGCTCTCATCGACAATTTTTTTGCTACGAAGCCCAAGACTCTCATATCCATTAAGGTAAAAAATTCCCCTTAACCTCTGGAAAAAGCTCTCCTCTCATTACTTCACGTAACGCGTAAACTATGTGGCTCTCTGCTTTATCAATTCCATATATGGTTTCTTACTGTCAACGCTTCCTCAACAACTTGTTTAATAAATAATAAACATTTTTTTTACTCTTTTTCATGAAATTTTTTTCATGAAAAAGCACTGAGTTTTTCGTATAGCAAATGTATATTGAAAAGCTAATGAGTATCCAAAGGTTCCTCGTGTTATATTGTTTGCGAAGTGATTTTGGCAATATTGAGAGGTTTCAATTTTTCGTCGATGTATTATTTCCAAGAATGATAATGACCAGTTTTATTTTTCTTTTATAGAGCTAGAATTGTGTTTTTTTATCGTGTAGCGATATTGAGGAATATGCTCCAACTTAATGGTCTTTTTAAAGTCTGAATTGAAGATCACATTGGTACTAAAAGTATTATTTGTCATAAACTATAAACACATTTGATATAAATGGAACTAGAAATAGTACTGAAGTAC
This sequence comes from Ophion costatus, assembly GCA_951751655.1. Lineage (NCBI taxonomy): Eukaryota > Metazoa > Arthropoda > Insecta > Hymenoptera > Ichneumonidae > Ophion > Ophion costatus. Next base: position 34,788,790 of record OX632356.1, read on the forward strand.
CTCAAGGCTTCTGCAGTTGATATTTTCCATTTATTTCAGTGCAAGCCATACAACGCTGGTAACAGAGCCCTCATTTTGGGAGATGCTGCCCACGCCATGGTACCTTTCTACGCCCAGGGGATGAATGCAGTCGGTACCCTCGAGGAGTCTTACAAATTCGCTTACGATTTATTTTTCTCTCGATAAATAACGAACAAACAAATGTCATTCTCAACCAGGCATTCGAAGACGTACTTTTGCTGGATGGCCTCATGGAAAAATATAGTTCTGATCCTGAAAAAGTGCTTCCGGAATTTTCGAAACTTCGCTGCGAGGATGCTCACGCTATATGCGATCTCGCTATGTACAACTACATTGAGGTAAATACGCAACAACGACAAAATTAATTAAAAATGAGCCCAAAAAAATTCATTGTAGAATTTTTTTTCCATAACGTTTTAAGGTTGTTGAAAAAAAATTTTTTATTTATATTTCCGATTTTTCACACAGCAAGTTAGTACAAATCGATATAATTCGATGCGATCAATATAATCGTGTGTATAAGTGTTTTATTTTCTCAAGACGAACCGCACAATGCAGCGATGATCGGAAAACTAGATGTTTCATTTTGCTCGTAGATGCGAGACCTTGTGACGAGGAAAAGCTTCATGATGCGACGCGGGCTCGACACTCTGCTGCACGCCTTATGGCCAACCGGATGGGTCCCGCTCTACAACACCGTTCACTTTTCTCGCATGGGATTTCGCGACTGCATCGCGAATAGGGCATGGCAAGACAAGGTCGATCTAAATACGTCATCGAATTTATTTATTCTTCCATTATTATTTCGTCTCATCGAAGCCTCTGAAGGAAACGTTTCGTCTCATTGCCAATGTTTCTTGTATTTTGGTTTTCTAGATTTTGCGAAGAAGCTTTTGGTGTCTCGGAACAGCGGCTTCCCTTGGCTTGTTACTCGTGACCAAACTGTCGATTGGGACGGCGGAAAATTAATTTTTACGTATCTTCATCGGCTATGAATAATAATAATTATGACGATTATTATTGTCATCGCATATTTTTATTACTAGCGTTCAAAGGACCGATATAAAGTAGCCGTGTGCTCGTGAAATGTTCAACGTCGCAAATTAGCTGTAGCTCATTTTATCCACCCTCGAACCGAACACTTTTCTTCGGCACCTTCCAACGGAACACATGGGTCATTGGGGTCCGCGACATATTTAACCATTTTTTATGTTACGAAAAATTCTGAAAAAAATCACAGTTGTTCTTTGTAGTGTAGGCTATAAGTTTAATCAATAATAATATCATAATATTAATTTTTAAGTATTCATTTAATCGTTGGAAAAAAATACAGTAAATGCACCGTAATGTTGAAAAATTCGTTATTTTTGACAAGTAACTTCTTTTTAAAAAAACCTTTGTGTTATTTTTACTTGAGATGGTGTACTTTCAGAAAAAAAATGGTAGGCTTCGTAAAAAAAAAGAGTATTTATTTTAAGGTTTGAATATCGCTGTTTAGTATGGACACTAATAGAAGATAAAATTTGAAATAAATGTACAATATTGATGGATAAATTGAAAAACTTTCGAATCGGAAAACTCATCGTACTCCTCTTCCCCTTCCTGATGATATTCTCCCTCGATACGATCTTCATCGTCGGAATGTTCTCCGCCGAAATATTCCACTTGTTTGCGAGGACGAAGTGACGCCCTAACCTCTACGCTGGTTCGCACGTCCATTTTCGCTTTTATTTACTCAACACCTTCGTGAATCTTTTTATTTCGAGTAAAAAAACAGAATTATAAAGAAAAGAAAAATGTTTTCGCGAAGTCGGATTTTGGATACGTTTCCGAACACATGGGTCGTTTGCGTCCTCGACAGATTTTTAGGGCTTGTCGACACAGACTAATTTTCAATAATTAATTACGGAAAAACTACCAATGCAATGTTGACAATTTTTTTATACGATGTCACGTACACGTTAAAGAGTGCGTTCAAAAATTTTTATTGAGAAAAATTTACAATTGGATTGGTTATATCTCCTCGCGCGTTCCGGCGATTTTCGTCCGCGGTCGATCGGTGTACGTGATATCGCAAGCACCAGTGATCGGGGAAAAAAAAATATGCTCATTAACTACTTTCTATTGGCTATAGGCGGACGGAGCTTTTTTTCCTCTTTGGTGGCGAAAAAAAAATTCCTGAATTTTTTCGAAATTTTCGGCTCAATAAAATGTGTTATTTTTATCAATAATTATTAAACAAAAAATAAAAACGATAAAATCTTCCGTCCACCGAAAAGTACTATTCCTTTGAGTATGTGTACCAAATTTCAAGTCGATTCGTCGATTACAGCTCGAGATATCGTGTACACTGTTTTAAAAAACATAATTTCGAGAAAAACGCGGTTAAAGTTCGAGCACGGGTTTTTAGAGTGAAATTTTTTTATTTTCATGTCTTACCTTTAATCTGCCATTCCTACCTCGTACAATGGATTAATCTTAACCGTTCAAACTATTTTTTAAAGGAAAAAACGATTTTTTTTTTTAATCACAGTAGGATAACCCCTTAACCGATTCCGGCGGGTCTGTGGCAGTGAGGTAACCGTACGTCAAAGTTTTTTTAGAGAATAATACGAACGTCCCAGGGAAACGGACCTTCACGAGAAACCTCGTCGTTGAAATGCAGAGGACGCGAACAACCCATGTGTTCGGTTCGAGGGTTAATTAGTGTTCTTGTCTAGCTGAATAATATTAATTTGGTACAATTATACACTATTTTATTGGGACATGACAATGGCAGGTATTATTTTCGTCGCAGTAGAGGTATCGATGTTGCTTCAGACATTCACATTATTTACAATATTTCATCAATTACAAATTTCATCATTTACGAAAATACAAAGACCGCCCATTCTTTTCGGAGGTTCCACTTTTGTCGGCTCGGTGCCGCGAATAAAAAAAACTTCCGTGCATTCTCTCGTCTTATATCTGTCTTTTTTTAATCATCGTACTACTCTATAGTGAGCGAAATGCCTTCCGGATTCGCGATGTAATTGTACTTTTCCGTCTCGAAGAAATCGATCAATTTTTCTTTGAACTTTGTGTGATACTCTTCTATCTGTTCGGCGGTTGGTTCCGCAATTTTTGGAACTTCCATTGGCGAACCGACTGTAATGAAAATAAATAAAGTTTCATCGAGGTATTCCTTTCACGAACCCGAATATTCAACAATTAACTGATTTTCCTTATAACGAAGTAAACATTTAAATATTCGATATATAAACCCAACCCCGATGTGAACGCAGTATACTAAAAATTTCAAATCCAGTTATCGAACTTTTAAGGGCGGGGTAAAGTATTAAAATTTTTTTTTTCATTTTTTTTAAATTTTTTAAATGAATGCATAATATATCAAGAATATTGTGTTAAAATTTCAAGTCGATCGGAGTAAAATTGACGAAGTTATGAGTATTTGAGCGTCTATTGCTCCATGCCGGGTTTTATACCTGGGCAGCAGCTGCGCGGCGCGCTATTGTATTTTAAAGTATAGTTATTTAATAAGTGTACTAAAGAAGAAAGAGTTTTGCGTAGACAAACGCAAAAAGATGCTCTCGATCATCTTGATGGAAGCCTTTTGCTCTACGGACCTGGCATCGACGACTTTGAGTGAGTATAAGAAAATTATCGAGTTTTATTTTGAATTTCTAAAAATTCAAAGATAATTGAAAAATCTGAAAAAATTCATACGTATTCAGAAAAATGAACGAATCACGAAAAAAAATTGGGTTGCGGGGAAATTTGTTGACTAATTTTGTTTTTTTCATCATTTTTTTAATAACATTTTGGAATTATTATTATGCAAAATTAATCTTTTGAGTACCTTTAATATGCATGAATTTTCTCAGATTTTTATGCAATCGAGAAGTGTTCTCAAACTTATGTGCAATGAGCCCTAAGCGACCAAACTCTTCTGCGTTTTTCAAACCGTTTTTCTGAGACTTGTCATATTTGAAGTCCGTGTGCACCATAACTCAAAATCTACTGGACCAATCGCTTTGAAATTTTGCACAGTACTTCTTCACATAATTCACCAGGTATTGTCAAGAGCTTTTTTGTTTTTTTTAATAATTACTAATTTTTCAACAACAAATTAGCCGATTTTTTTTAGCGAAAATCGGGTTTTTGGCTCCCAAGTGCTACGAACAATCGAAAAATCGAGAAAAAAAAATCCTCCCGTCATTACCTCGAGAAACATCTCCTTTAACAAATGCATTTCTCGATTTTTTTGTTTCAGATGATTCTGTTGCGAGTTATGGTGCACACCGCAAACCAAATTTTTTTCGAGGCGCCTCCGGGGTTTAATTTCACTCGCTCAATTTTGAATATTTTGCAATGCAAAATTGGGAGAATGTTGTTCAAATGTTACTTTATTATATGTCAATTTTTCAATAAACGAACACTATTCGTTACGCCAAAAAAAATCTTAAAAACATGCCTTTTTTCGCCGAATTAACTTCACCCCGCCCTTCAGGATGTTGAGTCCCTATGAAACACGCTAATGTTAATTATTCAATAAATAGCTTCTTAATCGTCATTAAATTTTTACACGGCCTCCTTCATCATCAAATCATTTGCGATTTGAGACTCAACATCCTTAACGAAAGATTACGACTGTACAAATCGTCTCATCCATACGGCACTTTGTGCAGATGACATGCTGGCCACATTTGGATCTAATTATTTATACACTAAATAACTCAAGATGCCCGATATAAACTGCTGACGCGTGTAAAAATTCTAAAGATTCTGCAACGACAAATAAAACAAATCGCCGAATGTTTTTAAAAAAATGTTAATGATAAAACTTGGAAAAATGTGACTAGCAGAAGAATTTTCGTAGCCGCTACTTTTCAGAGACAATGTAGGAATGTCTGAATCGATTAAATTTAAAGGAAATTTTTCATTCCAGTTTATCGTTGGGTATAATAATAGGGTATTGGACTATATTAAAAATATGACTCATTTTCTTGTCATCTTACGTCATATAGTGTTTAAAAAGTATTATCAATGATTTTATCGAAAAAAATATGCATTATTTTTGTTTCTTTGAATTTTTAAATTACATAAATTTGAACGTTTGGTCACATGGACGAAAACGCTCCAGGATTGGTTGGATCTCTAGTGACATCACGTGCCAGTAAACAGATTGTCATTACGAGTACTGTGACGAGAAACGTGCAACTTTCTAGTTTATTTCAGTGTATTTCTGTGCTTTTTCTGTTCATTCATAGTTATTTGCAGTGATAGTCACCATATTATAAACTTTCAAATAAGAATGGATAGGAAGGTTTGCTGTGCGACAGCTCAGCGGCGATTTAGGTCCTTTGCCTTGTTTACTGGCATGTGACGTCACAGGCGTCACGTGACTACATATCTGACAACGGGAGCGTTTTGGCGGTCTGGTTGAATGCTTAAATTTTATTGCCGATTTATATCGTAAATACTGACATTCACGAAGAAAAAATAATATTGCGAGCATGATATAAAATAATTGACCATTCAAGATGATTTCCGTACAACAGTCGAGTACAACGATTGTGACTTATTTTTATCAAGCGCCACGGTAATTCACCATTTACCCATAAGGGCCCTCCTTATGTCCCCACAAAATACGGCCCTGCGCGAAAGAATACCTTAAGGGATCTTCTCACTTTACACCCTAAAAAGGGTATTTTTGTTACACTTAATAAATACACTTTTGAAATACATTTTTTTTTCTTAATTATGTATTTATGTAACCCAAACAAACTTTAAGCGCGTTTTTCTCGAAACAACGTTTTTCGACGGCTTGTTGATAAAATCTTCGAGACGACTGAACCGACCCTTTTGAAATTTCAACCACATATTCTTTACAACTATAGCTATAGCGCATATCGAGGATTTTTAAAATGTTGATATTTACCGTTTTTTTGTACCAAAAACGGTAAAAAAATACGTTCTTTTTTTATTTTTCGAAAAATATCCGCCATTTTATTTTTGCATGTATAAAAAATTGTATGATACCTGCTGTAGCCATTAAGGGGTTACCCCCACTTGCGATTTTGAAAAAATCGTTTTGTTTATTGCATTTTTTTGAAGTATAAGTATCTAATATGTCCTGAAAATTTCAAGTCGATCCGAACAAAATTGACTGAGATATGAGCGTTGAAAGAGAAGAATCCGTGAATTGAAGAACTGAAATTGAAACTTTAAACGCGTTTTTCTCAAAATGGCATTTCTGAAGTCGGAGACCAAGATTACTCGAACACTAATGAACCGATCTTCTTGAAATTTTGCAGGCTTATTTAATACATAAAAATGTAGTCTTTAATCGTTCGATTTTTTTTTTTCGAAAAAAATGGCCGTTTTATAGCCAAAAAAAGGCCGTTTTTTCGTTAAAATCGAACCATTAACTTTGACTGTCCGCCATTTTGTGAAAAATGAATATTTTTTAAAATCCTTCGATTAAAGACTAGTTTGTACTTATATTTGACTAAATCCATCCGCATTTTTTTTTCAGATGATCCACTTCGCCGCAATGTTGGTCACCGCAAACCGTGTATATAAAAACATTATTTCATTGACGGCCATTTTCCACTAAACAATGTAATATTTTTCAATAAAAAAATTACTGATAGTTCTTCAAGATGTGTTCTTTAAGATGGTATATTGATCGATTAAAAAAGTTTTGTAGTTTTCTTTAAAAAATTCATGAAAAAGGCCTTTTTGCGCTACAAGTGGGGATAATGCCTTAAGATACTGAATCTAAAACCGTTTGAGTTTTTTTGTTTCGGATGATCCATTTCCGAGATTGCATCAACAGCGCAGACCTACAATTTTTTTCGGACATTTTTTCAACTGCCACTTTCGTCTATAAATAGTGACTGGAATAAATAATTTTTTTTTGTTATGTATTTCGAAATTGTATTTATGAAGTGTAACAACTTTTGTATCAATATCTATAATATAAACGAATGAAAAAAAATCGTGAAAATAGCTTTTTTAGCGTATAAAGTGAGAAAACCCCTTAAATTCACTCGAGCCGTAGAATTGAGGCGAAATTTTCCTCGGACAATATAAATCCACCAGGTTTTTCCGTATATCATTCAAGCGCTCGCCGGTGTACTAAATTACGAAATTATGCCCATTCGTACAATAATCCGTTCGAATGTCGTCACTGAATTATCTTTAACGACGAAAAAAAAACCTGACGAGAAGAAACTTCCCTCTTAGGATTTTTCAAGTCAGTTTGGGTTCGGAAATTGGGTTATTGTTCATCATGAAAAATGCTATTGTTCATCACGAAAAATGTTGACTCACCGACTACCGTGACTGGCTTTCTCTTCGGCACGATGCCGAAAGTGTACTGAAAAAATCCTCGTCCGATCGCCAAAACGGGCGCGATTCCCGTGACTTTTCTGAACAGCTGTTGCATCTTGTAAAGCAACGAACCATCGGGGGCTATTATTTGATCGTAGAGGTCCGTTTCACCGAACGAAATGACCGGTACCAGTGGCGCTCTGGAATGCGGAAGAACATAATTGACGAAGAAATTGCAATAATAACGGAAATCTGAAGTAAACAAAGCGCTCATTCCAGCTGACCCATTTTTCAATGCAATCCTGACGAAACCCTTTCTTCGTCGCAATATTATATTGTAACGTCCCGGTTTGCACTTGAGGGACTCCGCTGCGCCACCTACGATCAGAACGACAGCTCTCCCTCCGCTTTTCTCGTCCTCCCCCTCCAGACAATTCACGTCCTCTAATCTAGTTCTACGATCGGCCAGAAGATAATTCAGACTTTCCGCGCTTGAACTGCAAGCACCTGTCATTCAAGCAAAACCAGAACTGTTTTTCATTCTTGTCTACAACGCTGAATAATAGCGGTTCGAAGGGGATGCGCGAGTATGCGGAATCCTCTGCGCATAGCGGCCTTTGGTTCAAACGTTTGCCGCTAGGGGCACGCGACATCGTCGATGAAGGCTTAGGAGGTTGTTAGGAGGTTATGTGTCATCGTTGATCGTGCGGAGGGCTGAATGACGGGCAGTTTTGACGTGAGGCTAAAGTGGAGTTTCATCGTTGGTGAAGTTAAACCGGATTTAGCGGTGGAAAGTTTAAATACCTACAACTTTTGAATGGAACAATATTTTTCAAATTCCGTACGTACTTCTCTAAGTATTCTAATGTAGATTGACGAGAATTTTTGTTTTTTGTTCTAGGTGAAAAAATGTGGATGTTAAATGTCACGCCACGGAGCGCTTTAAAAAGAAAGATAACAAAAGAAAATATTAGCAGTCGGCCATTTTTACTTAGAAAAAAATATATATATGTTTTTTCTAACAGCTTGATATTCATACTGAATAGATGTGTAATTAATTTTATGAGTGAATCACTTTTTCATGCGAAAAAAACATTGTTAAATTCGCACATGATTTTATACCCGTTACTGTGGCCTACGGCCTTAAGTGACCGCCTTCGATTTCGTTGAAACTCGTATATGTGATTAAGTATTGAAGACTATTAGACACGTACTTTTTATCAGCGGAAATACGGCGTTAAGGGGGAAACCACCCCTGAAAAAAGGTGCGTCACCCTTTAATTTAATATTTTTCGATACTTCTATAGTGGATTTTTCGTCGCTTTACATTAGAAGAACTTTAGTTTTTGTTTTATTTGGATCGATGGATTGCTTGTAGGTGAAGTTGCACAATCATCCCTCAACATGCCTTTTTCTTTGAGGGGCGTTTACCCCCCATAAAATGTTTTTCCGCAAATAATGAAATACGTGTCATAGTTTACACTGCTTTATCACATATACGAGTTTCAACAAAATCGAAGCCGGACACTTAAGTGCTGTTGCTTTTAAGTGGCAGGAGCACTTTTGGCACGACTTACCAAAACTGTGTACGAATTCTCGAAACAATGGCACATGGAAATGCATATCCAGAGTGACCATTCGAGGCTCCATGCCGGGAAATAGCTTCTCGAAGCCAAGAATGTCAGTGGCGAAAGCGCCAAAAGCTCCGGTCGATAATATTCCATGGGGAAAGGCGCAAAAAAGGTAATTTCGCGATGGATCGAGATCAGCTGACTTTACCAATTTTATGGGAAAGTAAGAACAGAAGTACCGCCACCATGCGCAATTCCTCATCCAGTGTGTCCATGCTTTACTGAAAATATATTTTTATAGATCAGAATTCGCGCACCAAAAAGTCAGTGACGTGGATATCTTTCCCTGTCTTGTACAAAATTTTCTTATTTTTTCAATAGTACAACCAAAAATATTAGAACTGCTTGCTGTTATAATAGTCGATTGAGTTATTAGAATTCTTTCGTAGGTTTGGATACTCAATTCATTTATTTTTAATCTCATTAATCTGTCGAACCATGTTTAAAAATGCAGAATTTCCTGAATTAAATTATCAAACGTGCTGACAATTTTCGTGAAAATTGGCATCGAACAAGCAGCAACCCTGTCACTGTATTCAAGTAAAAAGAAATTACGCATCGAATTCATTTATCTTGAATAATTCGGGATCATTTCCCGAATTAATCGAATTATCGTAAATTATAACTCCAAATCATCCTTATCGGGCTACATTTACCTAGGTGGGTAAAAAAATGCATTTGCCAAAAATATTTTTATTGAATAGTGAAAAATTTCATTGAAAATTTCATCGTAATATTCCTAAAATTGAATGAGCTATAGCTTCCAACAGTCGCTCGGGCGAGCGGTAGCAGCACGAAGCTTAAAACTTTAGCGGCGTTTTAGTCGGAGACTACTCGATGGATTATTTCCAAATTTACAGGAGACACGATAAGAGACGTGGATAGGTCGTTGACGATCTCGCTTTTTTCAAATCGGTCTTCATTTTTTAATAGTTGGGTAAAAATGACGATTTTTTCATAGATTTTGTATACTCGAGTTTTCATTCGTCGCCACGTAGTTAATAAAAATAAAAAAATTCAATCGACGATCGTCAACGACTCGAATTTATTGTTGACTCGAATAACCCGTTTGGTTTCTAGATTTCAGATGGACCGTTTAAGCTGGACTGTCCACCGCCAAACGTCGCGAAAAAAAATGTCATCATCCACCGCCGTTCATCTTTTCGTTGTTTTTCTGTACTTTTTGGTGACATTTTTTTAAAACGCTCTTAACATATGTACCTTTGGGTAAAAAAAGATGCGTTTCTTATTCACCAACAACTTCCCAGAAACAAAATCGTAATTTGGCCAGTTTTGTCGGGCCTCTAGGTAGACGTAGCCCCTTAATTCTGTGGCCAACCTACTTACAGTCCTGCACGCAATTTACCAAGTTCTACTTCCGCATTCCAATTATTGCCGAAGTCAAATCGTTACCAAGTCATTTTTTTCAAATTCCATTAATCTTTTCTCTGGGCCATAAACTTCTACGAACATCGCCCAAAGCGCGCGAGGTTAATTACTACAATTATGCACAAAATCTCATTCCGTTATGTCAAGTGCATCGTAAATTATAACGGTTTTTATTATAACAACATAGACAATCTCGAAAAACATGAGTCTTCAGAATTACCTTTAAAAAAAGAAAATTTGTTATATGGGTATGTAAAAAAAAACAGATCTCGACTCACCCCCGCCCGCCTCGTCGACACGTGTCACGATCGTAGTAAATCCAAAGAAAATAAACGAGCATGACGTAACGCAGCCATTGGGTGAAGATAAGGATGTAAGCCGTGAGGAGATATCCGATTGGACCGCCTGTGGCGAGAAGGCATATCCACGCAGCAGCCGCGACAGTTTGAAGTCTTCTCTCGATCGGCACTCTCAAAGGTGCAAATTTCACACCGAGCAATTCCATCCCAACTTACGTATCGGCGAGCACTAAAAATTGTTTTCCATTTCTCCAACAAATGTAATTTTCCTGGAACGAGTCTATTTTATTTAAAAGAAAAATATCGTTTTTCGGTTATCAAAAAATACTCTCGCTACCCTTTATTCGCTAATTCAAGAGCAGGATTTTTGTCACAGGCTCTCAAAAATGTTCCTTCGATATTGCGTAGGACTTCGTAAAAGTTGAAAATCAAATTGAAACTTCTCTTTCAGCTTCATTTATTTTTGTTTTGTTCTCTCTCTCTCTCGGTATTCAAATATTATTCGATTCACATCCCATAATCACCAAATGAGTCGTTGATTTATTTTCTTTATTTTTTATTGCAGACCTCGTAACGCCTGCTTCCGGTTGATTTTTCTTTAAATACTTTTATAATCGCGAGTGGTGCGATCTGGTCCCCGTTCGGAAATGACTCGTTATCGTTCGAGTCGCTATACTTACTACTACTAATATTAGAAGTCCACGTACACTCGCGCAAGTCTCGAATATATCACGATCGGCGTGTACCGCAGTATCAACACGCGTGGCTTTTTTTTTTTCATTCAATTTATTCGCTTTCAACAGATTCGCCAGGTCCTTCGGGTGGTTTTGTGTCTCGAAAAGTCACGCGCCTGAATTTTTTTCGCGCACTCCGTCCAAAGAACTATATTTTACGCGTGCGGTGACAAGTGAAACGTGGCTAGGTAGAACAATCCGAAGAAAAATTACCATTTTTGGGACTCTTCGACAGGACGATATAAAAATATAGGTAATGGTAATTTGATTATTTATTCGCTTGATTCCTCGTCACTATACATACACGGGTACATGCACGCGTATATATCTTTAGACGTTCAATTTTTGTGAGTTTTTTCGGCCTCCCGAACGAACGCGACAAGGAGAAGTTTCGAAATTATCACTCTACGAATAGACAAAAGAGACTGAGAAATTCACGAACAGGCAGCGGAAAAAATCAGCATACTGAAGAGTGGAAGTGAATAAAATACCAGATGATACACCATGTGAGGATATAGCCATGCGAATTGTGGTCGTGCACTTATATTTGTATAGTAAGAATTCTTATTATCATTCCTCCTTATCCATGAATAACTAAATGGGTATGTTTTTCATACTATTGGTTTTATATATACACAGACGCATACGCGTATGAAAAGCGTGCATCTATGCTTCAGAAAAGTGTATGCTAATACGAAGGATACGGGAGGAAAAATGCACATCGCGAAATGTGAAAATCATCGCTTTCGAGGGTCAAGGATATGCCTCGGAATACTTTAGCATGGAAAATTGACTGAAACCGACGAATAAGAACGCTGAAAAAAAATTGAATAACACAAAAGTAATTGACATTCCATTATTTTTTTATCTCCATGGTTATATTTTCCCTTTCGTGATCCGAAACATTAAAGAAACAAATTCGTAGATAATGCAATTGAGCTACCAATTTTTAGCGACAAAATTTCCGGCGGAAATATTTCTGTGCATAGTTTTTTGGCACATGAGATCACCTTTTTTTAGTTTAAAGTATCTCTCTGAGGCGTCCCAGCACTTTTGGATGCATTTTTGTGATGATGCTCGCGCAAATGCCTCACCGACAGAATTTATTAAGATTCGGAGTGGGTGAGAAAAATGATGTCTATGCCTGAAATTTCAATGAGTTTTACTACTCCACCGAGATTTCGTAACAGAGCAACTTTTCGCATGTCGTGTACAGCAACCAAATGAAATATAACGCTAGCCCTGCGCATTTTATATGCAGCAAAGGTTTATCATCCTGAAAAGGTGACACAAAAACAATGTCATCGATCCTCTCGTTTTTGAGTAGTTAGGCTACAGTGAAAATTAAAAAAGTGGATAATCGCTGGAGGCAACTCGAATTGAAGAGGCAGGTTCAACATATGGTGCAGAACTCGCAAATTGAAGGTAAACTTATGGTTACAACGATAGAACTGCTAGTAAAATTTTAAATCCATTTTTTCGAAACTATGTATTTCAAAACGGTGTACGCGATTTCTCGTAATGTAATGAAGGGATAGACTTAAAATTTGGTACACTTATTCAGTGTGATAGTAGTTTAGTCTTGACCGTCGTTTTTCTTCTTACCATTTTTTTCATTGGTTATTAACTATACTAATGTGATTTTTTTCTCGAAAAATCGAAACGAAATTCTCAAACTTATTTTGTTGATAGAAACATAATAACGAAGAAAAAACTCGGTCAAGTCTTAGTAAATCCTATATATTTTGAGGAAAAAAATCGTTTTTTTATTTAGATCAACCGTGTGGCCGAAATCAGGTACACCGTTGAGCCCCTGACGTTCAAAGGTCCTTCACGAGATTGTTTATAACCTCTTTAATTATTAAGATTTTCAAATATAATTTGGCACACAACTTTGTTAATGTACATACAAATAAATGTCAAAACGATTTTTCAATCAGCTTACTTATTTCGGTGTTGGAATTAATTCGTAGCGTTTTACAAGAGATGGCGTACGTAGTACAGTATTTCGTTGTTACCGACAGTAATGTATTCATCGTGAAACAGCTATCATTGAGTCATTTTCTGTACATAACCTCTTTTTGAATCGTAAATAACAACACTATGTAATTTATTGAATATGCCAACATTTGTGCCGAATAAAGTGTTTTTGGAAAATGGATCCATTACGACAATTCGAAGCGCAGAAAATCATGGGTTAAGCCCGGTCAACCATCAACATCAGTGGCAAAGCCAAATATCCATGGGTCTAAGCTCCTGCTCTGTATTTGGTGGGATCAAGGGGGTGTGATTGCAAAGATAATTCTCTTACGTGTAGCAACGATCCGAGTGTGGACTTAATCAAAAGTTCAATGCTCCGCTGTTTCTATATTCTCTTATATGATACGAGGAAAACTTCTTTACACTATTGCAGCACGAGAACTATGTTAAATCGAAGGAGTGAGCTTTCAATTTCAACACGATTCGGACTCGGAGATTCGCAAAGTAGAAATTCCTGTAAAGTCGAATACACTTGGAACAGCCTATACATAGGTAGTGCTAGAGAGCCAGAAGCTGCAGGAAATTAAAAAAATAATATAAATAGCAATATCTGGCCTTGATAACTAAGCGACTCTCGGTGCACGTTGAGAAATTTAGAAAAAAAAACACTTCATACGCATCTGGTCATCGTTACCCCACCGTTTACGGAGGTAACACGACGTTCATTATGACCACGTTACACTCTTTCTACCGCTACGTTATCGTACCTGTGACACAATTTCTCAGTCTTTATGCCAAATAACTTGCATTTATGAACTTGAAGGTGGATTTTGGACTCTTAGTTCACGGTTTGTCGAGCAACGAGAAACGAACTTTGTAACGCCCCAAAGTCCTGTCCGTGTATCATATGATAAACGATAACCTTATCTCTCACTTTACGCGCTATAATTATTTCTCAAACGAACGAGCACACCTGGTATTTTAACAAGACTCCACATAAATCCATAAAATTGTAAATATTCCAGTAACCAAGGACAGCATCGTTATCGTCGTTATTCTACTGTTTTTCACTCTTCATAGTATTCTCAGTTATTGATTATTATTCCATTTTTCTTATTCAATTATTATTCAGTCCTCTAAGTCATTATTATTCTCGTCGTTTTATTCTCAAACACCTTATTCGACTGTTTTTCTTTTTTGAGCCAAAAACAAATATTTCTCTCTCGGAGAGCGTGAAGTGTTTTTTTCTTGCATTGATACAAAGGTACACGATTATTTGATGGCAGATATTTGTGAAATAAAGAATGATTTTTGTTGCGGGGAGGATAATCAAATATTATTCTCTGCCTTGACACAACGGTACACAATTAATTGATAGCAGACTCTTGAAGATAAATTACGAGATTCAGAACGAAAAATTGTGAAACGAAAAAATAATCTTCGATTCTGGGAGTTTAAAAAAATCATTCCTTCTGCCACGACACCCAGGTACACAATTATTTGATAGCAGATATTTGAAAACAAATACCGAGATGCAGAAAGGAAAATTGTCGAATGAAAAAGTATTTTTCTCTCAGGGAGTGTGAAAGAATATTTTCCGCCTTGCCACAAAGGTACACAATTATTTGAAAGCAGACATTTGAAGATAAATTACTAGATTCAAAAAGAAAAAAATGACTAATAAAAAATTAATTCTGTTTCGGGGAGCGTAAAAAATATTTGTTTTGCCTTGCCACGAAGGTACACAATTATTTGCAAGTAGATATTTGAAGATGAATTACTAGATTTAAAGAGAAAAACTGTAAAATAAAAAAATTATTTGCGTTTCGGGGAGTGTAAATTTTTTTGCCTTGACACAGCGGTACACAACTATTTGATAGCAGTTTTTTGAACATGAATTTCGAGATCCAGAAAGAAAAATGGTCCAACAACGTATTCGAGAGCCGATTTATTTTTATTCGTAGTTTAAGATATTTTCTCTTCAAGTACTGTTTCGAGACTTTGATCTTTTTGGTTCGTGTACCGCACACACGCGCCTTGTATGCACTGTATTGGCGGACAAAATTATACAATCGTATTCTTGTACACGTGTAAACATTAGCGAGAGAACCACTTGTGCTGTATGGCGATGCACTTGAGTAAACATTCGTCGAGTCGTATAGCCCGACGAAGAGTCCTTCGCGGTAAAGATATACGTACCCGTCGACCCAACTGACTTCGGAATAGACTGCGACAATTTTCTTTGCCCGTATGATGCCTCAAAAATGCTATATACAAGATTAGAGACGACAGAAAGTATAGTGATATCGAATAGGCGTTGCCTCTCTCCCTGTCACTTCCTCTTTACCTCTCACTCTGTTGGTTCCACACACTCTCTCTCCCGACTGTGAATACTTCTTATCTTCCAATTCTAGACTCCGTACGAAAGTGTGTTTGCGATAAGTGATTGGAAGCAATAGCTTCCTCTATTGGCATTGATCGAACGGATCTAGACTTTTTTACGTACGTGCTAACTCATGCGGGATTTACGTTCGATTTTAAGCTACAAATTTTGGTATCGAATTAATGCTTTCACGATCCGCCAGTTATTTCAATACGTTCTACTTATATTCTCGCGGTGTAATCCACTGAACTTCAGAGCTCAGTTTCTCGACGAATTTAATAGCAGTCGATCGTTATTAGGGTAGTGCGAGAAAATCTGAAATTAATTTTTTGAAATTCAAGTAGGCGAATCCTTATTCGGCGGACCAAAAAGCAGAAGATTATTTTTTTAAATTATACTCGAGCGATTTTGAGGTGCAAATGGGAGATTTCCAAAAATCCAAAATGGCACACCTAGGATAGCATTTGGAAATTCGAAAAATACTTGGATGTCTATAAAAATTGATATCCTGGGGCTGATTAGGATAACTGAATATATATCAAATAGGAGGCGTACATAAATTACGTAACGCAATTGGGGGGGTTCGGCCTGGCGTTACGGTCTACGTACATGGGGGGGGGGGGGGGGGGCAAGGTTTACGTTACGTCACGATTTTAGAACTGTCAGAAATAGGAAAATTTCTGCATGTTCAAGTTCCTTTAATTTAAAACTCATCGTTCAGAATAGATGAAGTGCAAGTTCTTATTATTTTGAGAAATATAATGGCGATGAAAAACCGTCATATAGCCCGCGACTTAACACTTTAATGTAAGTATCAATATTTTAGAAAAAAACATGACTTTATATCAAGACAAACGGAACGAAAACTTTGATCGCGATTTTCTCGAAACTACTTTTTTCGACCTTGTCTCCGCGAATGCTCAAAAACTTATCAACCGATTTTCAATTTTTTAAAAACATTTTTGTAATCGTAGTGACTAAGGTTGTACGTAGCCGATTTTTTAAATTTTGATCATTACTGTTTTTAAAGATCGCTTGAGTACAAAAAAGGGCCTAGGAGGTCGAAAAAAAATGCCCAAACTGTCGGCGTTTTGTAAAAAAAACGAAAACAAAAAAACGGCTACGCATAACGATAACTACATTTGTATAGACATCGATAAATTGTTGACATTTTATTTACAGATAGGCTTTCGTAAAGATATCGGCGGGACAATGAAGGGAATTTTTTTTCGTCGCCGAATCGAGGTTTTTTTTTAATTGAAGAGAAGCTGAAGAGAAATCGCAGCGGTCACCCCCTGTCGCCCTGAAGCCGTTGTTTGGGTTTGTTTGGGTTATTAGAGCGCCACAGATTATCAATGTAGTACAATTGTAGTTCATTTAAGGATATTGAGTCCCTATGAAACGTGTTAATGTTAATTGTTCAATAAATAGCTTCTTAATCGTCATGAAATTTTTACACGACCTCCTGAATACTTCATGTAAAAACATACCAAATTTTCAGAATTCTATCATTATTACTTCAACCTCCTTAAGGGTTGAAATAAAAAATGATAAGAAAATTCTGAAAATTTGGTATGTTTTTGTATGAAGTATTTAAGAGGTCGTGTTAAAATTTCACGACGATTAGGAAGCTCGTTATCAAAAAATGATCATTTTGTTAAAACAATTTTTCAAAGAAATTTAAAAAAAATTATCAATAAACTTCGTTTTGTTTCCGTTGCTTTCAGTACATTGTAGATATTATAAAATTGAGAGGTCAAAAAAAACCTATTGCAAAGTTACATCAGTTTCCATAAAACAACATTTAATCTGTGAATGTTATTGTTCAATAACGAGCTTCCTAATTGTCGTGAAATGTTTACACGACCTCTGAAATACTTCATACAAAAACATACCAAATTTTCAGAATTTTATCATCATTTGCGATTTGGGACTCAACATCCTTAAATAGATTTGAAAAACTACGTTTGATGTCTTTGGGGGGCCTGCGCGGTGCCAGCCCCTGGCAAAATTTCTATTTGGCTGATTTAGGCAACGAAGATAATTCGATCGTTTTTTACCGATTTTCATTACAGATTTACTACCGCAAGTTGCAAAAAAAGGTTTCAAATTACCATAAAAACGAAGAAATGAAAGAAAAAATCTGTCGCATTCCAGCTATGCTAACTTCAACATCATTTTGTCCGCCACATTGATAAATATTTTTCAATACAAAAATTATAAAATATGGGTAAAATCATACCCTTCAATGTAAAGAGGAAAAAAAGGTGAAAACCTGCACACGTGCTCCCAAAAAGAAATTCACGAAAAGTCTTCTCGTTTCCGGTTACGAGCTAAGTGTAACCCATCAAGGAATCGAGCCGGCATTCAGTTTGATTAAGGTAGTACTAGCGACTTGGCTAGTCAACATAAAATCGGTAAATTTCCGAATTTGAAAAAAAAAAAGCAAAATATAATACATTTTGGTATAACAATAACCACGATACGGAAAGGAATTATTTGAGAAGTATATCCGATGGAACGTTTCTGAGGTGTTGAAGAATTTTTGTGGTAAAAAATTCGCTCGGAAATTCGGCCGAATATTACGAGATCTCAAGATTGAGTAGACGGATCGAAAAATGACCCAAACAAAATCGATAGGAAAAAATAACATTTCATTGGTAAAGTGTCGTTAAATTTTCGATTTGTCACCGCGTTTTCGCGTAATGTCGAATCTAAGGTAAAAATTCGTCTGCTAAAGGCCATCTTACTGTATAAAGAGTCGCGGCGTGTTCGTCGTCCGTGACAGTGTTTCGCATTCTAGCGAATGCGAAAATTAGTCGATTGGATCGACAATATCTGCTCGAAATGTCCAGTAACCTCTATTTATAATGAAACGTCCGTGACCGCGACAGTTTTCTTGTTATTTATCGCTTTCGCATTCCCCATATGGCGCGGGTTGAATGCATTGATTTCGTGGATTAACGGGTTACCCCCACTTGCGATTTAGAAAAAATCGATTTTTTTTATTGCATTTTTTTTTAAGTATAAGTATCTGAGAATATGTCCTGAAAATTTCAAGTCGATCCGAACAAAATTGACTGAGATATGAGCGTTGAAAGAAAAGAATCCGTGAATTGAAGAACTGAAATTGAAACTTTAAACGCGTTTTTCTCAAAATGGCATTTCTGAAGTCGGTGACCAAGATTACTCGAACACTAATGAACCGATCTTCTTGAAATTTTGCAGGCTTATTTAATACATAAAAATGTAGTCTTTAATCGTTCGATTTTTTTTTTCGAAAAAAAAATGGCCGTTTTATAGCCAAAAAACGGCCGTTTTTTTTCGTTAAAATCGAACCATTAACTTTGACTGTCCGCCATTTTGCGAAAAATGAATATTTTTTAAAATCCTTCGATTAAAGACTAGTTTATACTTATATTTGACTAAATCCATCCGCATTTTTTTTTCGGATGATCCCCTTCGCCGCAATGTTGGTCACCGCAAACCGTGTATATAAAAACATTATTTCATTGACGGCCATTTGCCACTAAACAATGTAATATTTTTCAATAAAAAAATTACTGAAAGTTCTTCAAGATGTGTTCTTTAAGATGGTATATTGATCGATTGAAAAAGTTTTGTAGTTTTCTTTAAAAAAAAATCATGAAAAAGGCCTTTTTTTGCGCTACAAGTGGGGGTAACCCGTTAATTACTGTTGTATTTAGCCGGTAAGGCATGCGGAGTTTTCGCGGACGTCATTCTGTATGTCTACACCACAGCATGCAACAAAGTCATTTTTTTTCTAATGAGGAGGTTCGTGCACATACTACCTCAAGGCGAGAAATCCCTTTAGAATTTGCAAAAAATCGATTAAAAAAAAAACATTTCGAAAGTACGATACCCAAAGACTATACCGACCAAAGGAAAACTCGAAATATTGAATATTTGCGGAGTTATCGCATATAGTCTAGAGCGCGGGGTAAGTCACCACAATTAATAGTTTTCACATGTTGAAACTTTAAACGCGATTATCTCGGAACTACTTTTTCAAAAACTGCTCGTGTTGTAGCTCAAAAAGTTATCGACCGATCGGATGAAATTTTGGGAGGTTACTCTCAGTAATATTATCGGAAGGATATACCTAAAGTTTGAAAGGTAGCGTGTAAATAAATATTTTTTTTTGGGTCAAGTATGTCGAAAATTCGAACTTTGAAGTAAAAAGCCTCCCAAATTTTCAATTTTGCACTTTTTCATCATTTTTTAGGTATATCCTTCCCCTTAATATGTCAGTAAACAAATGACACTAGTTAAATCTTTTTCAGATCAACAGAAAATTAGTGACAACTGCAGCACTTTTTTATGTCGCGGAAAACAGGCGTCCGAAGACCCTTAATGACGCCGCCGTTTTGTTGGTCATCCTAAAAAAAAAAAAATTTTTTTCCCATACTCGACAGTCATGATAAACTCGTGTCCAAATTTGAAAATGATCAGATTATTTTATGCCCGCTAAAAAAATTCCCGAAAAATACCTATTTTTCACGCTCCTGAGGCATTTCTCGCCTTAATAAGATTTAAAAACTCGGCTCGTCCGTATAATGTAACGGTGTCTTTAATAACCATATATCAATCAATAACCGCTCTCTATTTTATATAATGTATAATAGAATAACAACAATATGAGAGAGTTAACAATATCTCTCTTATACTCTGTGTCACTCTTCCACGCATTTCCTGTTTCTCTCTCTCTCTCTCTCGCACGCACACGTATCTTTCTCTCCAGACACGTCACAATGGATTTGCCGTACGTAAAATAGAAATGGAACGTTTTACGATACACAAACCCATACAAATATAAACCATTGGTATACACGATCGTACGTAAATCAATAAAATACACCAGCGTGCTCTTTTTACTCGCAGTTTGAAAATAATAATAACTCTTCAAACAATATAATGACACAATCAGCAAGTATCAAGTCTACACGAATTTCCCAGACACTTTACACTTGACGATGTGGATGAGGCGTGTTGTTTCTTCTTTCGTTCGTGAGTATTTGAATAAGCGGAGCGTGACGCATATGACTTCCACAAAGTGAATACAAACCACTCGAACAATTCGATCTTGATAACCGGACAATGAGGTCGGCGAGGGTTTCCTGCTCGTCGTAACCAATCGACCCAAAACAACAATGTACAGTATGTCCCAATTTTGTTATCGAGTCTTGCTTTCTACGCCACGCGACTCTCATCGTCAGTGGGAAATCATTCTGAAATTTGCGGTTTTACTGCTTTTTTTTATTAGCTACTCTTTTTGTTTTATTTACAGTCGATCGATTTGAAACTGTCCGCTCCCACTCGTTCCTTCCTACTCTTGCTCGGCGAATCTACGATCGCGACGACTCTACTGGCACGACTGGGGAAGGGAAGGATTTTCACGATTCCCGCTACGTCGTAAGGTACATCGATCGACTAATAATATAATTTTCTCGACACGATCGGACGCTGCTATTTATTTTTCGTCGCTTTTTTATACCAATTTTGTTGTCTCGTTTCATAACACACCGTCGCGAAGCGCTGAAACGTCGATTACTTCAGGACACGTGTCTCGGTCTCGTCGTCAATGATAAAATATAATCATAGCGATAAGAATAATAAATGTAGTAATAGTAATAATAAATATGTAAATAGCGCCGCGATTGATTGTCAGACCGTAACGCGATTTTTCTCTTCTCTACTTCTACGTCATATATACGTGTGTATATATATGACGACTATGGGTCGCAGTAACGCTCTTTTTTCCGTCCACATTATTCGTCGTTTGTTTAAAAATTGTCAACAACAGCGCGGCCTTTGAGAATAAATGGTGGCGCGAAGCTCTTCACATTCTTATTGCTTCACCTAGCCTACGAATTTTTAAGCCTAGTTTCGGGCGACGATCCAACGAGAAACTCGGGTAGTCGTTGGTTACACAGCTCCGCGGAACTCTTCGCTCGGAAAGTACTAACGTTCGTTTGTAATTTTGGCAAGGTCAGAGCATTACATTCTACCGTTGTAACGTAACACATGTTTCGTCGTAATGTGTGGCTATTAAAATATCGCAGGGCAAGCTTGCTTGAATCGTACCGCTATCGCGTCAAAACACCACCATCGACCGATACAAAGGAAACCACTCAGTCGGCCATGTTTGGTTGCGAGAATTGCAATAATTTGCAGCCGCTGCATCGTAAAATATTCAAAAAGTAAATACTTTGTCAGGTATGTACAGGAAAGTAGTTATTCATTTCGAAGGATGGCATGAATATTGGCAACCGCAGGAACTGCTCATTCATGCCAGTAGGGTTGTCCTCAATCGCACCGGTAAGTTTCAAGAATAGTTTTACGGTTATTTCACGTTGACTCGATTTTGTGTAAGTACGTTGCCATTGTGCAAGAATAATGGACAACTGATACGTAAAGTGAGACAAGAAGAAATTACCGTCGAACCTCGATATAACAAAGATTTGAACATTCCCTTGCGATAGGCACCCGAAACCTTGATAGAACGACATAATAATACACGTTATGTTCTAATTGATAATTGCTTGTAAAAATGGCTCTAATTTGAACCTTTTTTTTCTTCAAAAAATATCACTGTATTTATAGTACTAATGTATATTATTTCAAAGAACATTTTAAGGAGCATGACTTCTATACAACGAAAACTGATTATACCGAACTTCCCTGGAGATTCGTTATATTGAGGTTCGACTGTAGTTCAGCAACTGTAAAGAAGGAATGCCCTGTAAACTATATACTGGGAGAGTTTGTTTGTAATCCTACCAGTACGATTTAAGCATAACTATTCGTGTACTTTGAGTAGTCCTAATTTAGTTTCGGGTATATAGAAAGTGTCCCTTGGATGACCTTGACCGCGCAGTATATTGTTCTTTTCATGATACCCAACAACTCTCCTCCTGTTCAATAATGCGCAGAAACGACTCCTTCATTGCTTTTTTAGTGTTAGCAATATTATACGCGTAGTTTTGCGTACCAACGTACGCAATTTACAATACTTTTGACACTTTGACTTTAACTTTGTTTGGGTTTGTTTCGCTTCGGATGTTGTTAAAGGTTGTTGTTGTTTGGGGTTTGGGGTTAGGTGTTGTTTGGATTTCGGTTTGTTTACGATCGTTTACGTTTGTTTGGATTTGGGTGTGCCGAGTGTATGCAAGTGGCAGAATTGTATACTCTACTCAACACATACTATCACGGTTATTCATTTATTCGACCTTGAAAGCGTCCAAAACATCGCGAACAACTCTTTCCCACACAAATGTATATATATACTTGTTCGGGGTGACCTCTACAACATATTTCAAGGTCAACGTCATCCGATATAAGACCTAATTTCTGTACAATTACCATACACTGTCAACGTTTCGTTCTCTGCAAGTACAATTCAGGATAAACCTTGTACGATCAAGGAACAATATTCCCAAATCGTGTATTTCGAACATTTCATTGTCAGTAAAACATTCGTACGTGGGTCAACTATCTGCTCATATCGAGTTCGTGTTATGCGAGAAAAATTCATTAATAACCCTCAGCCTCCTTGTCTACAGTTGAAGATGTTGCGAATGACAACAAACGTCATTAGGAGGTTAGGTACGATTCCGGCAAGTCTACCCTACTTTCTATACAATCCGCCTGGGTTCTTGAAAAACAGCATCAATCGTGCTGAACGAAAATCACCCGCTCATCGACAATTTCAATGCAGTTGGTAATTTCCTCACAAATGAATAGTGTTTCCCGTTCCCCGTCTCTCTCCCTCTGTGCTAAGTGCAAACTTTGGCTCGACCGAACGAATAATAATTGGTGTGGGTTGCTTGCGAATAGTTGCGACCGATGAAAATCGACGGCACGGAGCACTGTCAGAGTACGCAGCTACGGAATACTGCAAGTCCATTCGGTAAAAGAATAAAAAAATAAACAGAGAACGCTCCTATCTTCCAACGCAGCCCGACACGTTCATCTCCGAATGTTTGCTTTGAAGTCATAATGGAAAAGCCAGTTATCTTGATCGAAATTTATGCTTCTCTCGTTCACAGTATTGCAAATACTCGAGGATAGACAACGTAATGGTAATTTTTGTTTGTTTTTACGTCTATCCGAGAGACTCGAGCACGTACGACGACGCATCTACACACGGGCCACGTACCACCAGTCACGATTTATTCTACCACTGAGAGAGATCCATTCGATTGAATTTTAATTGAATCGATTGAAATTTATCGAGACATTCATTCTCATAATACGAACGCGGCCGATTACACGCCGAGTTCGATTACCCCAAATCACCGCGGATTCGAAAAAAATTCAATTCCGATCGAATCTCTCAACTGATTACTTTTATTTCCTAACTTCCACGATCGGTAAGATCGCGCTCTATTATAGCACGTTTCGAATATTAAAATATCGATAATTTAAAGTAATCGTAGAGTCGGGCTCTGTAACACGGATCGATCGGCAAAATACAAATTTTGTTTTGCCTGACATCTTAAGGGTTTTATTTATCAACTGGACATTAGGGTTTATATATATATATATATATATGTCTACAGAATGGTTCATTTAGAGTACTACAATAAAGACCACGCATTGTAATTTAAAAAAAACGTTTTCAAAACGAGTAGTCTACTCCTGAGAGGGAGAAAATACGGACTCTGAGTTTGACCTTGAACGCATATTCCCAGATCATTTAGAACGTCAAAACTTTTAGGGGGTTAGGCTGCTGTCGAAACTTCAAAAAGTCGTTCGTCGCCTGAGGCGACTCGAATTAAAGAGGAAGGCTCAACATGCCGTACAGGAATCGCAGTTTGAAGGTAAACTCATTATTACAGCGATATAACTGCTGGTAAATATCTAAACGCGTATTTCTCGAAACTATGTTTTTCAAAACGGCATACACGATTTCAAATTTAGTCTTGACCGATGTTTTTCGTAACATTTTCTTTCGTTAGTTGTTAACAATGTTATTTTGACTCGAAAAACAAATGCAACATTTTTTCCGATGACTGAAAGACGATAACAAAAAAAAACAGCTCGGTCAAGTCTTAGCCAATGTTATGAAATTGAAGGAAAACTCATTTATGTGCTCCAGATCAACCGCGTGGCCGCAATCTTTCTTTCTCCGATTTGATACACAACTTTGTAAACGTCCAAACGACTTTGCCATCATCTTGCTTAGTCCGTCAAAATTAACGTTTTTTAAATAACCCCGATTTTCGGGTCGTCACAGTAGCCTAACCCCTTAATGTGAATCCAAACTTTCATTGTATATTGTCGTAGCTCGCTCCAAGTTATTTTTCAAACACAGGTACTTGCAAGTACTTCTCGTCCAAGCCTTCTTGAGGTACGAGCCGTAAAAGTTGCACATGGCGCACCTTCGATAACGTCAGCGCCCGCAGTAGCTTCGAAATCGCATAGTTGAAACTTCATGAAAAAATATGTTAAAAGCTGTCGCGCCACGTAACAAGGCTGACGATAAAAAAAATTGTGTTCTCGTTTAAAATTCGAACGTTGGCCTTCACATTAGCCATGACACTTAAGATCAAGCTCAGAATCTTCTTTTCTTTGCCGCGGAATCAAACAACTTCTTTCGATGGATTTTTCATCACGACGCGTGGGCTTAATGGCAACTTCCAACAGCTCGAATGAGACACCCTGTATAAATGTCTATATATATTTATATGTGTGTGTGTGTGTGTGGGTTTGTGCCTATAATCAAGATCTACTTTTTCTCTCTTCCCAATGTCCCGTTGGCAGAAAGATACTTCGCATTATTAAAATCGCGAGGATATCGCGATTTCAGGATAACACTGGGAACAAAGCGCACACTTACGCACGGGATCGTTAAACGCCTGCGACATATATATATACACATACGATATCGCAGGCAAATCATGTATATGGATATATATATATATATATACACCTGATTTGACTAATTCTCGTCACAAGTTAAAGTGTTAGAGTCCTTGATTCGACTGATCTGACGTGGAATCTCCCAATTATTTCACTTTGTTTTTCGAATAATAGGTTTCCCTATTCGACGCGAATCACGAAAACTGATTGAGATAAACGATGACTGGCAGTCGTTTGTTCGCTGTTAATGTCGCGTAGAAAAAGCGCACTACAATCACACGAACGATCAACTCGTACGAGATTCTCCTTGTGCAAGGTTCATACTCGGAAACGTGATTTGCTCTGTGTCTCTCTCTCTCTCTTTTTTTTCAACAACGTAATCCATGATGAAATCTTCGTACTCGTCCCTCGCGATAAACGACATATTATTTTAACATCGCCTTTCGTCGACACAGTCGTTCTGCTCTGGTATCGCCGTTCTCGTTTATTTCCTCACTATTGCACCTCGCGCGTAGAAGACCCAGCGTTACCGGAGAAATAAAGCATCGTTCCTTCGAGTATCTTTCGAAACGTCCGGGAATACTTTTCGCCGTGAATTTTGAATAACCCTTGGGATGGGCTCGTTTATTTTTCTCGTATTCGAAAAACACTAGCCGTAGACATAATTGTCGATGTCCGAGTTGCATTGAGACGTGCAAGCGACGTCCTGAAGGTTTTTCGGTACAGGCAAAGGAAGCATTTTTGGAAAACAAATTACCACGACGCCTGCGCGACGATGCAAAAGAGATAAAATTATCATTTGCGCTCGCATCTTCGTCATATTCTGAGTAATTCGATGAAAAAAAGTAGGAAAAAGTGTATGCTCTCGGAGTTTCGTATAAAAGGATTAGTCTTTATTGTAAGAGAGGTTCCCTACACTTGTCGAAACAAAACAAACAAACAAAAAACAGGCGCACTTATGAAAGCTGTCGATTATCTTTTTAGCGAATTTTCGATACCCATACTGTTTCGAATCGAACGGAAGATGCCTTATTTCTGAGTAACGCGGAAATTCCTACGATAGAGTTTGGTTTTTGGCTACCCAACGCTAATTTACCACGAATCGATCGCAACATCGATGCGACGCGTCGACACCTCAATCCAGTGATTTCTCTTTGCTCGCGAATTCACGATCCATCGAGATCGCCGTTTTCTCTGACGCGGATAGTAGTTTTTTTTCATTCTCGTACTCGACATACGATACGTCGACTCTTGAAACTCGAGGAGCATCGTTGCTCTCGTTGGATGATGTCTCGACGACACCGGGAATAGGCGAACGAAGACGAAACAGGGACAGCAGGATCGAAACGATGATCCATGGAATTTTCCGGCTCTGCTTTTCCAGCGACCCCGGCTCTGCGTCGTTTAATCGCGCTAGTTACGTCAACGGTTCACCCGGCTGTTCAGGCTGGTAATACCGCATCCCATTTATCTGGAATACGAAAGAAAAAAAACACGTGTCGGAAATTTTGTCGTCATGAACATTTTTGATGTCTCGCTTCTTCACAGAGAAGGTTTCGTGCTTGTCTTTTGCCCTCGCGTATGCCAAAAAGGTAAAGACTGAGCGTTGTTGAAGAGTTTCGAGACTGAAGTCGAAATGCTTGTAGACAATTGAAATTTATATCAACGATAGATTGATGGATGCATTAAGGGATCAAATAAGGCTATTTTCATGAATTTTTTCATAAGTTTATACGATAGATGTTGATAAAAAAGTTGTTACATTTTACGAGGTACGATCACTTCCACGGGGTCACAAAAAAGAGTCTAAATTTATTTACCCACAGCTGCTCTGATTGATGTTTACTTATGTTGATTATTCGTATTATCGATTATAGTGTGCCAAATGTTCCGGTAAATGACGAATTTATTGCACGTGAACGAATAAAAACTGAAAAATTATATTGTCAACGACTCGGTAGTAATCTTCGTAATAATAATATAAACATATCCGCCATAAAAATGGACTAAAAAGACAACAAAAATCATCCGGAAACCTATTAAAATAGGCTTGAATTACCTCAGCGGAATTAACACGATAGGCAGACTATAATTATACACGGTGAAGATTGATTTTCTTATTTTTTGCAATATCTATCATATCTACTCTGTCGAATTTCACTTTTCCAACGGGTTTAGTTGGACACGTGAGCAGAAAAACCACGATCACGGCACTTCCGGATGACCGTCTCCATAAGACGACGGGCTTCGGTAACTCAAAGTGCGCGACTTTGCAGTTTCATTGCGAAAAAACTAAACGGTCAAAATAGCTAGAATTTTCACAATAGGCGCATAAAGTATTCGTCAAAATCATATAAAAATTTCAAATCCGAAAGCTGGATTCTTAGTAATAATCGTACCTCCTTAATAAATACACTTTCGAAATACATTTGAAATAAATTTTATTAATTTACGTCACTATTTATAGACGAAAATCGTAGTTAAAAAGATGTCCAAAAAAAAATTGTAGGTCTGCGCTGATGAAATCTCGGAGATGGATCGTCCGAAACAAAAAAATCAAAATCAGATATATGCAAAAATAACAAAATGGCGGACATTTTTCGAAAAACAAAAAAACACGTGTTTTTTCACCGTTTTTGGGAAAAAAATGTAGTAAATGTCCAGATTTAAAATAAGCCTTGATATGCGCTATAGTTGTAAAGAATATGTGGTTAAAATTTCATAAGGATTGGTTTAGTAGTTTCGAAGATTTTATCAACAAGCCGTCGAAACGCGTTGTTTCGAGAAAAACGCGTTTAAAGTTTGTTTGGGTTACGTAAATTGATTAAAAAAAAAATGTTATGTATTTCAAAAGTGTATTTTATAAGAGTTGGAGTTTGCCCAATAATAATTGTTTTTTACACGAGACTTTATTCGCAAGGAGTTGGCAGTCTGCCGAAAACTCATTGTATTTGCATCCCCACTCTTGCAGCCAGGAAACTGTAACAAAACTTCTCGATACCAAATTGATATTTCGGGAAACATTCGTGTTCCGCTCGGTTGAAAGAACAGAGTCTACCTCTTCGCTTGCTCGAAACGTAATCCCTCATTGACTTGAAGTTTGCATCGTTGCAAACGTTTTCATTTAATTTTTGTTATCACACAAAACGTTTTTTGCAGATGTAGAATGCAGAACATTAAGAAAAAAAAATCCAAGACTATTTTTCAGTTTTTTTCGGGAGAACAAAAATTCGCAACGCTTCAAAATGGGTTGTGAATTGTCGTGAAAGTTGCCCAAAGATTTCAGCCGCATATCCAACGTTTACGACAAAATATTTGCGGATACCCGAATGCCGGTATTTCCAAGATAGCGATTTTTTTTTGTTCTCGGTTTAAACGGAATCTTTCGATAGAGTGATTTTTAATCAATTTAGCAATCGGTCAGTCGCCTCTGAGCTAGTTGTATTATTTACCGTCATATCATATTCCGTGATGTAGGCTGGAATCTCCAACTGGTCGGGCGACATGGTCTCGTAGAGATACTCGACCCCCGGTAAGTTGTGAAACTTTTGTTTGATCGCCGGCGCCATAAAAGTGGTGAACCACCACGTCATCATCTGTAACGAAAAAAATTCTTCGATAAAAAAAACCTGCGTCGTGAACGTTTTTACTAAAAAAAAAAAAAAAAAGAAAGAGGATCATTGGTTGAAAAAGTATTGTCTTTGGGCTTTGGAAGAGGAATAGCTTGGGAGACTCATTGTACGTAATATCAACGCACGCTGAGCATGATTCGTTTGGAGATGTCTGTGACTGCGTTGACTCGATTGTGAGTTGAGTTTCTCAAGATTATGGAACTCGTACGAAGTTTCTCTCAACATTAGTGAACTGGGCAAGGGGAGCGAGTAAGCGTTTAATCTGCAGTGAAAATATTGACTCTCGCTCCCAAGGTCAAATAATTACGTCTCGACTGCTTACAAAAGAAATTCGTAGCTCCTCGAGGTCGTGATACTCGTTAACGGATCAACAGAGCCGCGAGCAGAAGGTTCGTTCGTCGTGTGTAAGGGGTCAGGCTAGACCGAATATTTTTGTTTAATCGTTCGTCGCTCGGGGCGACTCAAATTGAAGAGGAAGGTCCAACATATGGTGGAGGAATCGCAAATTGAAGGTAAACTTGTGATTACAAGCATAGAACTGCTAATCAAACTTTAAGGGGAGGGTAGGGATTCGCACTTTTGAAAAATCCATGTTTTTTTTCGTCTTTTCTTATAGTTAAACATTTCAAGAATATAATCCCAAAATTTCAAGTCAATCGGAGCAAAACTCTCGAAGTTATTGACTATTTAATCCCGCTCCTCTAACGCTGTAGCTCGCGCTTCAAACTGTAGCTAACACTTCAAACGCGTTTTTCTCGAAACCACTTTTTCAAAGTCTGTGTTCACTGTCATTTGAAAACTACATGACCGATTTATTTCAAACTTGGTACACACTTTCTACATATAAAATACCTCCCCGCAACGGTTAGTTTGAGATTTTTTTTTACATCGAGGGGTTTTTCCACCCCCGAAATGGCGGAATTTTTCGTGAAAAATTGCACTTTTCACTTTACACGACCACCAAAAATTTAAAAATGAAAAAAAAAATTATCAAAGACCGTTGGAGGGAGGATTTGATGATACTTTGACTAAATTTTAATGGTACTTGATTTCAGATAATTTCTAGCTGAGATACAGTGAACACCGCAAATCGTGTTTTTCCAAAGGCGTTCTTGGAAAAGCATTGTCACCGGCTTCTTTGTGAATATTTTCGCGTACAAATTTCACGGAATGTTCTTAAAATGATACTTAACAATGTACGAAAGGTTTCAATAAATTTACTCTATCCGTATAGATGAAAAAAAATCGCAAAAAAGTGTTTTTTTTCACGCTGAAACTCCTACCCTACCCTTAAGCGCGGTGTTCTCGTGACTGTTTTTTAAAACTGTGTACACGTTTTCTCGACATCTGATGAACGGATTGACTCGAAATTTCGTACACTTATTCAGTGTAATAGTAATTCAGTCTTGACCGTCGTTTTTCTTCTTAACATTTTCTTCCATTAGCTATGAACAATAACGATGTCATGGTTCCTCGAAAAATCGAAAACAATGAATTTTTTTTTTTGATTGCAACACGATAACAAAAAAACTCGGGCAAGTCTTAGCCAATATTATCCATCCTAATAAAAGAAACTCGTATTTTTTTTATTATTTCAGATCACATTCAAATATCCTTCACGAGGATGATTATAACTTCTTTAACTATTAATATTTTAAATCGAAATTTGGTACACAACTCTGTTAATGTACATACAAATAAATGTCGAAACGATTGTTCAATCATGTTACTTATTCGTTCCAAACAATTGTTTTACAATAACTCTGACTTTCGAATCGTCACAGTAGCCTAACCCCTTAAGGGGTCTTCTCACTTTAGACGCTGAAAAGGGCGTTGTTTTTTATTAATTTTTTGATAGGTTTATATTATAGATATTGATATCAAAGTTGTTGAGCTTAATAAATACACTTTCGAAATACATTTAAAAAAAAATATTTACTCATGTCACTATTTAAAGACGAAAATGGTGGTTAAAAAAATTGTTGTCCTGCGCTGTTGATATAATCTCGGAGATGGATCATCCGAAACAAAAAAGTCATACGGTTTTAGATGCAGTATGTTAATGTCTATAGCGCATATCATACGATCTTTGATACATGTAAAAATAAAAAAATGGCGAACATTTTTCGAAAAAAACGTGTTTTCTCACCGTTTTGGCAAAAAAAATTGTAAATATCGAAATTTGAAAAAATTCTTGATATGCGCTATAGCTATAGTTGTAAATAATGTGGTTTAAATTTCATAAGGATCGGTTCAGTAGTATCGAAGATTTTATCAACAAGCCGTCGAAAACCGTTGTTTCGAAAAAAAAGCGTTTGAAGTTTGTCTAGGTTACATATAAACATAAATTTCTTTTTAAATGTATTTCGAAAGTGTATTTATTAAGTGTAACAACTTTCATATCAATATCTATAATATGAACCTATCAAAAAATGCATGAAAGTAGCCTTTTTAGCGTCTAAAGTGAGAAAACCCCTTAAAATGATGCAAACGAGTCACCGGTGCGAGAAGCATCAGTGGCGCGAGCGGCAGATTGCGAGTGACCCCAACGCGCACCCCCATCACGAGCTTGCAAATCAACTCGTCACGTGGAATACTGAACCAAGTGAATTGAACGTCGATTGCAAATAGCTAGAGCTAGTACCTTAAGGGGGAATATACCTTTGTAAGGGCAAAATCAAGGGTCACTTTTGACCATTTATTTAAGAAAAACAAAACAATATATTTAAATTCGGTTTTTTATACATGTTAGTACAAGTCTTAAAGTAAAAGAAAACATTTTTTTTCAATTATTTTGAAACAAAATGTCTTTAAACGCGTTTTTCATTTTTTTTTCTTCGTTTTTCATATCAACGCTATTTTTTTCAAATCAATATTTTAAAAAAATCCTACGTACTGGACTAGTTTTTTATATCTACTTAAAGTAAAAGAAAACATTTTTTTTTCAATTATTTCGAAACAAAATGGCTTTAAACGCGTTTTTCATTTTTTTTTCTTCGTTTTTCATATCAACGCCATTTTTTTTTAATCAATATTTTAAAAAATTCCTACGTACTGAACTAGTTTTTTATATCTACTTTCAAAATATTTTTCGTTTTTTGGTCTAGCTTGAAAATGATGACCTGTGCGAATTCGCCCGCAGAGAACTATAAAAAAAGGAGTTTTCTTTCATCGACTGCTGCGCCGCCATTTTGTTTCAAAATAATTTTAAAAAAAAATTCTTTTACTTTAAGACTTGTACTAACCTGTAAAAAAAGTCGAATTTAAAAATATTGTTTTGTTTGCTTTAAATAAATGATCAAAAACGACCCTTGATTTTGCCCTCACAAAGGCATATTCCCCCTTAAACCTCATGAGCTACGAACACCCAAAAGAAATAAACAATCAAATTACCAATCGACATGCGCCGAAAAGAAACACAGAGAAGGAATGTAGAGACAAAAGGAAAAAAGAAATGCAGAGAAACAATATAGAGACAAACACCGAGCAAATAATAAGTATAAATTAAATTCAATTTGTACGTCTGACAAGACGAAAACGACAAACGTCGTATATTTTCGAACGAGGATTTTTTTCTACCATAGTATGTTGCCACGTGCCTATCGTATTGAAAATCAGATGAGAACCGAAGCTCGTAATTGCGTTTTCAAATGAAACAAGGAAACGAGCAGTCTTGCTTGAAGGCAGTGTCTCGAAACGATACTAAAGATAACGATGTGTCGAGAGGAAACATTGTTGTGGGTACAGCGTGGAATAGCGCATGAAGGAATAAATGAAAATCATACCAACCTTGGTCCAAAAAGTGGGATGAATAATGTAGAAATGCTTGAGGTGCTTCTTATATCTGAAAATGAAATAGCGAAAATGCACGGTCAGCTACATAACATCTACTCGTCATAGCTATGATGATCTTCCATCGTGACATCGAGAATAAGATTGCAGTACGGCGTGTTGTGATTTGGTACGTTCTCGCGAAAAACGAGCACTTCAAACAGCTCAGTGTCAAAGTTTTTGTTTATTATCGCCGCTTGCGAATATGCGTTGAAGAGAACGAGCACGTTGTATGTACATGTTCGTTATCGTGTTGACGACGGTAACGAAGTTTGCGCCGTTGGAACGCAACGAGAATTCACCCTTTCCGATTGCCAAAGCATTTTTTTTTGGTCGCTTTGAAACACTTAAATCACTCGAACGTTTTTCAGGATCCTGAGTAAAAACCCACGTCATAAATGGGCAGGAAAATATTGCCGATAATAGGAAAAATAAAAGAAGAAAAACGATTTTTCGTTGCGTTCCAACGACGCAAACTTCAACACCGTTGGTGATGTGATGTGATATGACAGATTGAATAAAAGCAATATATTTAGGTATTGCAAAATAAGGTTGGAAGTTGTCTGACGTTTCGCTGTTTGGCATATTTTTTCCATTAGTTATCAATAATAATTGTGGCATTATTGCTCGAGAAATCGAAAAAGAAATTCAAAAATTGTTATTGACGCTTGTAACACGATAACAAAAAAGAAGCTCGGTCAAGTTTTAGTCAACATTATCCGTTTTTAGATAGAAAATCTTTTTTTTGGTTCGGATCAACCGGGTGACCGAAATCAAGTACACCCTTGAGCCCCTCACGTTCAAAGATTCTTTACGAGATTGTTTATGACTTCTTTGATCATACTTTGTTACGAAATTTGGTACACAACTTACAGAGTAAGCCAAACAAACCCAAACAACCCCAAACATTTTCGATGGTCTTTCCTATTCGTGAAATATTTGAGAAAATACTACGCCTTCGATAATAATCTATTCGACGTTCAGCGTTTCCAACAGAATTTTTTTTCCCGTACACAACATTTTAGTAATTGTTTGATAACTGAAAAATAATAATATACAATCCGATTTCGCGGATCGTGTCGGGTTTACGCGAAAAGATGAAAAAAACTGATACTTTTTCTTCCAACTTCAGTCGTATGCTTTGCGATATCTTTTGCATGCTTTTTAAAAGTAAATATTCTTGTCTCCTCAGGTGACTTACTTGTATGGAAGCACGTTGTATACTTCGCGCAACCACTGAAGGCTAGGGTAATTATTGCTGGTCGTCTGGGTGTGAAAATAAGCAATAACGTAATCACCTTTGACGATCGGATCCAGCAACTGTATCAAGTAAAGTAAGGCCTGAAAACAATTGAACGCGTCATTAGAATCGAACGCCTTTTCGGAGTACTTCGTTCAAGCTCTAGGGGTACGAACTATAAACGTAACTTACGATAAATCCTCACGTTACTTTTTTTTAAATTGAATTTTATTCAAAGGAAACTAAATATCTGTAGTAAAAAATAAAAGACTAAATATCCGTAGTAAAAAAAAAACAAAAGAAACGAACAATCGTACAAATTAGAAATATCCACATTGTTCTCTTATCGTTTTTTTTTGCTCTCGAATATTCCCTTATGCATTCCTCGAATATTCCCTTATGCATTTTGTCATTAAGTTAAAGTTTACATCGTTGGAATGCAACGAAAATGCAACGTATTTAAATGCAATTATTTGTAACTCTGCCATTTATTTTTGGCCGATTTAGCATGTCAAAATCATTCAAACGTTTTTACGTATTATTATGAGACATTGACGACGTGAGTTTTCAAAAAAGGGCTTTCGATAATGATAAAAATAAAGTAACAAAAAATGAACGAAAAATCGTTGTATTCCAACGGTGCAAACTTCAACGTCATTTTTTCTCCCTCTATTGATGTAACCAAAAAAATGCGTCCAACGTACGGACAGAACTGAATTCGAGAATGGTCATGGTGCCTGTTCCACAGGAAACCCCGCCAAATCGGCTAAATAGGGAACAA
This sequence comes from Ophion costatus, assembly GCA_951751655.1. Taxonomy (NCBI): domain Eukaryota; kingdom Metazoa; phylum Arthropoda; class Insecta; order Hymenoptera; family Ichneumonidae; genus Ophion; species Ophion costatus. The sequence goes on from OX632356.1 coordinate 34,823,934, forward strand.
ATATTTTTTACGATAAATTAATCTGTCGAAACTTCAATGCAGACCCTGCAGTGTTGAAAGTTGCAATTTTAAAACCCACTATCTCCCAATTTAAATAGTCGACTGTTCTGAAATTTCACTCAAACATGCATGTTGATATGAACAATGTCTGGTTAAAATTTGAACAAAATCTATAGAAATCAAGATTGCGCGCTCGTACTACCTTAAAGGAAAGATGCATTCACCATTTTTTACACTTAGGATATGTTTTATTACTACTTTTGGCTGTTACGTGGTATTTTTTTATGTTAATCTTTAAAAATGGTGGAGGAATAAGCTCTTTTTAAAAATATGTAAAGTATATCATAGTATATATATCAAGTATATAAGTATAATAACTAAACTGCATTTTTAAAACTGGCATGACGTATAGCTAAAAAACTAATCGACGGATTCTGATGAAATTCGGTATAAATCTTTCTAACCTTATCGTCTAAAACACGACCCTAAATGTTCGTGGAAATTAAAAGGAAAGTAGTTTTTATTGCAAAATGTAGCCATTTGTTTCATAAAATTCTATCTTTTTGTTTCAAAGCGTAACATTTCACCGATTTGCAACATTTTTCACCCTTTCTTGGTCCATATACTGCATATAAGTGTTAATTGAAAAAAAAATCTTCGTTTTTTTTTCATATTCATCCCACCGGCGCTACGTGTCATGACGTCTGACAACATCAGCCGCAACCTGTTCAGAAGACCGCGTCATACCTCCGCCATTTTTAAAGATCAATATTGTTTTTGAAATACCATGTGACAGTCAAAAGCAATAATAAAACATGACCCAAGTCTCGAAAATAGTAAAGAAATCTTTCGTTTAACAAAAAAGTCATGAGAATCAGCAATTTTTTCCTCGCCCAAAGGTATCTCCCCCCATAAACGTGTAACCCTTTATCACAACGGTAAAGTTTGCATCGTTGAAACGCAAGGAAAAATCTTTTTTATATTCTCATTTCCTCATTTCCATTATTGTACAGAATCGTTTTTCCGCGGATTCAGAATGCAATTTTCCAAATAGCAATTCTAACAAATGTTTCGGTGATTTTTGTAGCTTAAATCTGACGAAAGTATGAGAAGGAAAAAAATCACATGCAAACGTCAATTTCATCGATTGGAAGAGTTAAAATCCAACGCTGACAAGTCTTTGGAAGAATCGAGTCGCATTCGAGCAGCTGAAGTGGCACTTTAACATTTCGAATTCAGTTTAGTAGAGCAAATGGAAAGTACATTCGAAGCTATCGAGAGTAGTTCGAAGGAAAGTTCCTCAACTTTATTCGAAGCTCGAGCGAATCAATAAAGCTGCGTTTGAAAATACATCCTCATGGCGTGTGGCTTTTTTGTTTTCTTTATTATTACGATCGGTGAGTCAAGCGAGAATGAAAGAGAATGGGGCTGTCCAGGCATACATTCACACGCCCATATACACACACACACACACGCGCACACATGCCCATTCTAGTTTCTGTAGTAACCAGATCGATCCGCGGAAGGACGAAGAGATTCCGAAGCTCACGTGTCTCTCAACGAATAGGGAGAAAGAGAGACGAAGAGACTGGACGAGCTTTGCCCGAGCTTATACGATGATAACCCGCTTTCGCGTTCCCTACTTATAATGGGCATCGTACTACGTGCACAATCCTGTCTTGAGGGTAAAGAAATAACCCGCAAAAAAAATTGTAAAAAAGTATAGCAATAACTTTATCCGCAATGACAATAATGATGATAATTGTGAATTTTAATTAATTATATGTAATAAATTAATATTATTAATTATGGTAAATATTCGGAAGTGGGGCTCCTGCTAGAAGTAGGTTAATTTTCTTCAAGGGTTCAAACAAACCCAAACAACTTCAAACAACCCCAAACAACCTCAAAAACGCCAAACAAACCCAAACAAAAATTAGCCTGATTCTAGCAGGAGCTAGCAGGAGCTAGACCTTCGACCCGTAACACTGTGATGATCCCTTAAGAGGTCTTCTCACTTTATACGCTAAAAAAGGCTATGTCCATGCATTTTTTTGATAGGTTTATATTACAGATATTGATTTTAAAAAGATGTTACACGTAATAAATACACTTTCGAAATACATTTTCAAAATTTTATTTACTTCAGTCACTATTTATAGGCGTAAATTGTAGTTAAAAAAACATCCTAAAAGATTGTAGGTCTGCGCTGTTGATGAAACCTCGGAGATGGATCATCCGAAACAAAAAAAAATCAAACGTTTTTAGATTCAGTATGTTAATGTCTATAGCGCATATCATACGATGTTTGATACACGCAAAAATTAAAAAACGGCGGACATTTTTCGAAAAAAAAAACCTGTTTTTTCACCGTTTTGGCAAAAAAAAATAGTAAATATCAAAATTTGAAAGAATCCTTGATATCTAATGATATGCATTGATATGTTAATCGCTATATATATAGCGCATATCATACGATTTTTTATTTATGCAAAAATAAGAAAATGGTGGACATTTTTCAAAAAAACAAAATGGCGGACATCTTTTCGAAAAAACCAAAGAAACGTGTTTTTTCACCGTTTTTGGCAAAAAAGGTGAATATCACAATTTTAAAAAATCCTTGATTTGCGCTATAGCTATAGTTGTAAAGAATATGTGGTTCAAATTTCATAAGAATCGGTTCAGTAGTTTCGAAGATTTTATCAACAAGCCGTCGAAAAACGTTTCGAGAAAAAACGAGTTTAAAGTTTGTTTGGGTTACATAAATACATTTAAACAAATTTTAATGTACTTCGAAAGTGTCTTTATTAAAACTTTTATATCAATATCTATAATATAAACCTATCAAAAAAATTCATGAAAATAGCCTTTTAGCGTCCAAAGCGAGAAGACCCCTTAAGAAAAAGAAACTCGTTTTTGTTCCAGATCAAACAGGTAGTCATAATCAAGTACACCATTCAGCCCCTCACGCTCATAGGTCCTTCACGCGATTTTTTATACCTTATTTAACTATCGATACTTTTTGTTTAACACGATTTTGTTAATGTACATACAAACGAAGGTCTAAACGATTTTTCAATCATCCTGCATATTCCTTAAAGATTGATTTTTTTTATAACCCTGATTTTCGGGTCATCACAGTAGCCTAACGCCTTGAAATATTTAATTGATTAATTAAATTTTATTCCAATATATTAAATTAAATTTTATTTTATTTTATTTTATTTTATTCCAATATATAGTGAAAGGGAAGAAGAAGAGGCGGAATCGTTTGCTAATTTCATCTTGAGAAGGCAGCCTTTGAGAAAATAACGAAAAATAAAATTGTAAGAATATTTCAAAATCTGTTCGAAGTGGCGAACGGCACGATGAGATTTATCAAGAATACTCCCACGCGAAGAATCTCAAATTTCTTCGCTCAGTTCCACGCGATACATTACACCAGGCGATATTGTATCAGCGTAGAATCGTGCTCTGACATAATTATGCAAAAAGTAACACGAGAAAAAGAAACAATTCCCCGAGGGAGATTTGATCGGGTTGTTCGATATGCGATCGCGCGATGTCCTTGGCTTGAAATGAACGCAGCGTATGAACGGTGAGAGGGGAATACTCTAGACGCGAAATAAATTGCGCGAAACTGAATCGCGAAGAGAAACAAAATTTTATAGCATTTTCCCACCTGGTCCTTCATATGATGTTGAAGTTTGCATCGTTGGAATGAGAGAGTAAACGAGAGTTAATTTTTTTTTCTATTGCCCAATTTTTTTGCGGATTTACGGTAGGCAAATGACTCAAAGAGTTTTCCTCATCCTCGTATAAGATCCACGATCGTAATCTATACGAAAAATGATATATTGTAATAAAAATGGACAAACAAAAAAAAATGAAAAGCATTTTCGTTGCATTCCAACGATGCAAACTTCAACGCCATTCATTTACGTATTTCGGAATGAAAGTTAAAAATCAAAATGCAATCATCGCTTGGGAGTAAACAAAAATATTAATTGAGGCGGAAGTCTGAATTAGAAGTCCAAAAAAACGTTTTTTTCGGGGGTTTCTTTAGAAGGGAAAAAAACAAATGAGCCCAAGTAAACATTGAGGTATCTTTTCATATATATTTGGAATATCTAAAAAAATCTTCAACATGAAACAATAAATGACTGCAGATTTATTAGCAGCTCGTAATTCTTGATTCAAACAAAAAAAACCAATAACATTTTCAATCGTCATATACTTTTCGTCTGAATTAAGAAAATTAAGAAATTAATTAAGAAACAGCTGAAAAAATCGTAAAATTATAACTTTTCTCAGGTTTGAAAAAAAAAATGTGTTTAAAAAAACACTTTAACGTGATACAAAAACTATCTAAAAAGACTTATCCAACGACTTTTTTAATTCACTTGGAAGAGATTTTCATACTGAAGAAACTAAACTTTGGTTCGATTCAATAGGTCGTTTAGTTTTTGTGCTATCACACTCGGCAATTTGAAAAAATCGAGAAAATGGAAACTGGAGAAAACGCGCTTTAAAGTTTTCAATAGGATGAAATATCAATCGCTTCTCCGATTTTGGCGTTGTATCTTTGAAAATATTTACAATTGGCCTCTGTAACTTTGTAAGTATATTCTTCAATAGGTTATCTATCGATTTAAGCGATGAAAAAAAATGATTTTTCAGACCTTCTAATTCAGGCTCCGGCCTTAAGATATTTTGATTATTTAGTGATTCTGTCCCCTGAGTTATCCTCACAACGAGATTCTGTACAAAATAATTAATATAACTGATATGTGTCATCAGAATTGAACCTTACGTGGGGTTCCGTAAATTTGCGTTCAGCGTTTTTGTTCTTCATGCAACGGAAGCTCATTATCATTTGCATTGGTGAGTTAAATAGAATTTCAATGTACATACCAAAATTCCATTTAAGTTTGAATTTCGTTATTATTATTATTATTATTATTATTATTATTATTATTATTATTATATCCTATTTATTATTATCACCAAAGTGGTTTTCAAAAATGATTATTAATATCGTAATCAGTATTGTTATCGCTGTCATATTTATGCTGTCCCATCCTGTACTATCAAGCAAGCGATAATGGTACATTTGTATAACTGTACATTTTATCTCAAAAACGTGAAAAAGCGATATAGCTCTGTACAAATCTCAACATCCGGAGAACGCGTTTTGGTAGACGAATAACTAAAACAACTTCTACAAACGAATAATAAAACAATTTTTAAAAAACGATTTATTTCTCGTTCGTATTGCCTTATTAATCTAGATGAATTTGACTTACAGTGGGTTAAAGAAGTATTTGTACATCTCACACGAAACTGTTGTTAATTTGGCTTCGTTTGTTTATTCGTGTTTTTCCAAGATTTTTGCAGAGACGCTATGTATATTTAGGATAAGCTATCGAACACAGAAACTTTATAAAGCATTTTATTTCTTTCGTAGGATAATTTGAAAAAGACGACGTTTACAAATACTTTTTTTACCCACTGGATGTTAATAATACGATCTCTGGAAATAACATAACAAAATTCCCCTCTCTCCTCCTTCGGCAAACATAGTTCGGTCTTCCACTTACGTACCATTAGTCCTAATTTCAACTGACTGGTAAGTGGCCAAGTTCTCAATGACGGAAAGAAAAAGATGATTTTTCGTATGATCTTTATTTTTCAACCATACGATTCCGGATTATAGCTACCTCACCAAAACTCCAAACCTCAACCACCCAACGAAAATGTCGCCCAAGAAATTAATCCGCGCCCACGACAAATGTTCCCTCTGTTGTTATTATTACGATTCCTTCCAACCGAATTTTGTCATCACTCTGAAGCGTTCATCGGAGCAGTATATCTAACTGATGTTATTTACAAGAATGTAAATTCCAATTTATAAAGAGCAATTTATAAAGAGCAAAGTAAAATCCAATTTATAAAGGGCAAAGTAAATTCCAATTTATAAAGAGATAAATTTTTAAAAAGGCCAATTTACAAAGAGCAATAAAAATAAGTTGTTAGTTCATCAAGGTTTCACTTCTTCTCAACAACAACACCTGAGCAAACCCAAATGAATCTCCCAACAATTGGCATCTTCGGGGATACTTTTAGCATAGGATGTTTTTTAGCAGGGTTCCAATAGAGCTTGTTCATTCTGTGACATCGCGAGGAGATGTTTCTTCATGAGATCAAATGTAACGTTCTTAAAATAAATATTGGGAGTACCAATAAGTCTCCGCCGTTTCACAAAAAATGGCCCCACCAGGAGGTTGAGGTTGAAATTGTCAGATGTGAAACATCCATCTGATGTTCATCTGATGGTCGAGTTAACAAACAGATGTTGATGAAAAAAAATCGAGTTCACTTATGAGTATCTAAAAAGTCACCTGTTCAAATGTCAAACTCTCCGGATACCTGCTTTGTGAGCACTAATAAATAAAAATGTTCCAAATTAACATGGTCTCTTATGGATTGTCGTTTTTTTCCAGTCTATAAATGTGAAATTTGCAAGCATTGACAAACAGTTTCGAAAGAAACTTTTATAATGGATAAAAAAATATCTATAGAACGTTTCGACAGCTTTCTAAAATCCATTAGATACTTGTGAACTTCAGAATAAATTAATTTGTCTCGAAAAATGCTGATTTTTTGGAGGTTAACCTCCATATTACTCCAGTCGCATATTATGATGGCAACGTCGCAACCGCGCGCTCATTTAAGTCAACACTAATACTTTCCGAACGACGCAATGTGCACTACACTTCTACAGCAAATTATACAGAAGTGACTGGAAATGTAACGACTAAATCGGCTTAAAGAATAAAATCAAATAAATTAATCGCAAATAAAATCATTGTAGTTATAAAAAAAGGATACGAAATAATAGCACATAAAAAATTGATTTCGAGATTGATTGAGAAAAAATTTGATTTACGAAAATTGATTTTGTTTGCCTTTCCAGAAAAACGCTTTCTTTTTTGAATTTTCTTCCATGGTCGAAAAAGAGATCGACGATGAAGCATGGACGCGAGTGAACAATTTCTAGCACATGGCAGCTGTACAGGATATGCGGTCGCGCTTGGTTGCAGCGTTGCCAAACTTATTGAACGGACTACGCTAGGCGTAATAATTTTTCTTTCGACTAACTCGGTACCAGATGAACTTCCTTAAGTGAGAGAAGTCGTCGTGAGTGGTTTCAAAAGTTTTAAAACGGTGCGGTCGACGTCGAAGACAAAGATCGAAGCGGAAGGCCGCAAGTGTATGAAGACACGGGATTGGAAGCATTATGGGAAGGAGATTCGTGCCAAACGCAAGAAGAACTTGCACTTGCATTGGGAGTGCCTCAACAAGCAATTCCAATTTGAATAAAACATAAAGTATCGCTCTTGCACAATAAATGCCAAATTTATGATTTAAAAAACGACGGCGACTTATTTGTACTCCTAATGACCCCAAACTGGATGTTTTTTTTACAACACACAAGCCGCCTTAATGGGGGAGATAAGGGTGAAGAACATTGAAGGAATCTAAAAATATTTACGAAATCAAAAAATTTGAAGAAATCTAAAAATATTGAAGAAATCCAAAAAAAATTAAATGAATCTAAAACTATTGAAGAAATCTAAAAATGTTGAAGAAATCCAAAAATATTAAAGAAATCTAAAAATATTGAAGAAATCTAAAAATTGGAAGCAATCTAAAAATATTGAAGAAATCCAAAAATATTAAATAAATCTAAAACTATTGAAGAAATCTAAAAATGTTGAAGAAATCCAAAAATATTAAAGAAACCTAAAAATATTGAAGAAATCTAAAAATTTCTAAATCTAAAAATCTAAAAATCTAAAAATCTAAAATTTGAAGAAATCTAAAAATATTGAAGAAATCCAAAAATATTAAATAAATCTAAAACTATTGAAGAAATCTAAAAATGTTGAAGAAATCCAAAAATATTAAAGAAATCTAAAAATATTGAAGAAATCTAAAAATTGGAAGCAATCTAAAAATATTGAAGAAATCCAAAAATATTAAATAAATCTAAAACTATTGAAGAAATCTAAAAATGTTGAAGAAATCCAAAAATATTAAAGAAAGCTAAAAATATTGAAGAAATCTAAAAATATTCAAGAAATCTAAAAATATTCAAGAAATCTAAAAATATAATTAAGAAAATACTAAAGACATGTCTCCCCTTGAAAATGCCAACGGACATTTCAGTGAGGACAGGATCAGTGATTATTTTCGTTCTCCCATATTTACCACTGATTAAGGATGTTGAGTCCCAAATCGCAAATGATGATAAAATTCTGAAAATTTGGTATGTTCTTGTATGAAGTATTTCAGAGGTCGTGTAAAAATTTCACGACAATTAGGAACCTCGTTATTGAACAATTAACATTCACAAATTAAATGTTGTTTTATGGAAACTGATGTAACTTTGCAATAAGTTTTTTTTTTACCTCTCAATTTTATAATATCTACAATATGCTGAAAGCAACGGAAACAAAACGAAGTTTACTGATAATTTTTTTTTAATTTCTTTTAAAAATTGTTCTTAACAAAATGTTAATTTTTTAATAACGATCTTCCTAATCGTCGTGAAATTTTAACACGACCTCTTAAATACTTCATACAAAAACATACCAAATTTTCAGAATTTTCTTATCATTTTTTATTTCAACCCTTAAGGAGGTTGAAGTAATGATGATAGAATTCTGAAAATTTGGTATGTTTTTACATGAAGTATTCAGGAGGTCGTGTAAAAATTTCATGACGATTAAGAAGCTATTTATTGAACAATTAACATTAACATGTTTCATAGGGACTCAACATCCTTAAAGTACACAAGATTGCAGTTTGCGTTGAATCTCATTCAGCAAATGATGTCTTGGCACCATGTTTTACGGATGAAGCCCGCACAGAGCTATTATTATCATTGGAAGAACCAAATGTTTTGGAATTCTGTGTGTGGTGAAAAAAATATGTATAGCTAACAGGCAAGCACAAGGAATCGTATTCTTCTCTATTTCTGTACCCACGTTGAATATCGACCTTCCTTGGCGCAACTGCGGATCTGCCTCGCTATATGCAAGTCCAACAGACGCAAACTCTGCGTCATAGACGCGACTCGACATTCTCTCATTTCTCGCTTTCGGTCTTCTGCCCTCCACCCATCCCCCACGCACTCTCGTTTCTCGCTCTTATCACTGACAGGCTCAATGGGCATGCGATACGTCGAGTGCCGCACGAGACTTTTCCATTCGTGGCTTATTGATTTCTCGCGATATCATAAAGATTCGTGGAAGGTCGCGTTCCGTTCCATCAATTGTTTTACCTTGTCCAGGTTGATTTTGGTGGCCGGGAACCACTTTCCCACGAACACGACCACCGGACGTCCGTGTCGATCCACGCCACTCTGATAGAGGCAGCCGATACCGGACACCTCCGTCAGATCCTCCGTCTTCGCTCGCCTCAGTAGCCTCTCGTATCTGGGGACACGATAAAGCGGAAAACCGGAAATTGATCGAGGCATTTAGGCTGCTCTTCGAGGTGTTTTTAACCGTGCATTTTGCGACAGCTGCATCATCGATTGATTGGGACTTGCCGGAAGCGCACCTGCGCCTAAATTCTACCACGATCGTATTTCGCGCATCGCACGTCGCACGGCATTACTGATCGATGCAAATTGAACTACCAGTCGATCGTGTTGGGTAACGAGAATTACTGACATTTGTTGCAGCTGTTTCGTAAAGTGCACAAAAAGCAAATGATTCATCATCTTTTACCGATGTTTTGATCATGTCGGGATGGGATTGGGACATCTGGGATTGACAGTATGCGGTTTCTTTGATGTAATGATGACTCTTGTGATGACGAATGTCAGGATTTAAGGATGTGGTGTCCAAAATTGAAAATGGTGATAAAATTTTAAAAATTTGATAGCTCATTATGTCAAACATTTGAAAGGTAGTGTAAAAATTTCACGTCGATTAGAAAGCTGGCTACTGAGAAATTAGAATTCACAAATTACACGCAGCCTTATGGAAACTGAAGTAACTTTGCAATTCTATTAGCAAATAGCAAACTTTACTATTTGTTTTCAAGAAATAGAAGAAATATTTAGGAATGATCGTTTTTTTATTTCAAATATATCAAAAACAAAAGTGGCTTTATGGTGCAAGAAACGACGTCGTCCGTGAACGAAAATGAGTATTTAAATTTCCCGCTACTTTCCGTCTATGCAACGTTGCCGCTATATTCTTATGTGTTTTTCCTCAAGTGTGTTTTTTTTTCTATTTTTTGCATAATTTTTTTATAACAAAAAAAAATAACTGCAGAGTTACTTCAGTTTCCATAAGGCTGCGGGTAATTTTTTAATTCTAATTCCTCAGTAGCCAGCTCCCTAATCGTCGTGAAATTTTTACACAACCTTTCAAATGTTTTGCATAATGACCTATCAAATTGTTAAAATTTTATTACCATTTTCAATGTTGCGCACAACATCCTTGAATTTCTGAACAGTGGAGTACGAAGGAAAGGCACAACTTAACGGGTCTTCTCACTTTAAACCCTAAAAAAGGATATTTGCATGAATTTGTTGATAGGTTTATATTATAGATATTGATATAAAAATTGTTACACTTAATAAATACTTTCGAAATACATTTAAAAAAATGTATTTATTTCAGTCACTATTTATAGGCGCAAATGGTAGTTAAAAAAGCGTCCTAAAAAAATTGTAGGGCTGTTGATGAAATCTCGGAGATGGATCATCCGAAACAAAAAAATCAAACTGTTTCAGATTCAGTATGTTAATAGCTATAGCTCATATCATACGATTTTTTATATATGCAAAAATAACAAAATCGCGGACATTTTTCGAAAAAACAAAAAAACGTGTTTTCCCTACGTTTTTGGCAACAGAAAAGTAAATATCAATTTTTTTTTCAATTCCTTGATATGCGCTATAAATATAGTTGTAAAGAATATGTATATATCGCGTTAATTATATCTTCTATTTGAAGAATTGAAATTTGAAATCGAATAATGTGTGTAGACAAAATATTATTATTCAGAGCAGCATCCATTGATGCTTCATTTCCCATGTGCTTTATCACACTTTATTTTAAGGGGTTATGCATAGTTGTAAAAATCGAAAAATCACTTTCTTCAAAACTCATATATTTTGACAGTATATCATCTTATAAATATTCCCTGAAAATGTCAAGGTCGTCGGAACGAAACTGACAGATTTATGTTACGCGTCGGAGCGCTAGGAGTGTGGTTGAAAACTTCTTTCTCAAAAGTACGTTTTTCGAAGTCGGTGAACAAAATATTTCAAAAACCACTGCATCGATCTTTCCGAAATTTTTAGGGCTTTTTGTAGATGTACAAATATGGTATTTGATCGAAGGATTTTTCCGATCTATACGTTCGATTTGATGAACGAGAAATGCCCTTTTTTCGTAAAACATCAAGACTCATTTTTAACATGCACCATTTTTTTAAATTTCGAGTTTTCGGAAATTCCTCCGATTGATCCTAGGATAAACTAACATACTAAAGAAATCTGTTTGATTTTATGATATTCGATGATATGGGCCAGAGGAGAATTGCAAAAGACGTTTCCGAGAGGTGCTTCCCGGACTTCGGTTGTAAATCGATTATAATTAAATATGTTTACTCAAAAGTTAGGGTATTCTTTAAATAATGTTTTGTCCAATACTTAATTTTTGTAGAAATTTATCGTCGCGATTTCGTAAAAAAAAATTTCAAAAATGAGCGGTTTTCGACCGTACAACTACTTACCCATCACTTGAATTAACACAACTAATTGATATATCTCCGGTCGCTTGATTTGAGAGACCGGACTCGCGTTTTCTCTACTGTACTTTGTCCAAACATAGAGTGTCTCAAAATGACCTGACATAATTATTTATTAATAAAACGTATACTTTATTTGAGGGAGTACGAAAAATGTTCTATTTTAACCCTCAATGGGTGAAGGTATTTTAGGCTCCTTAATCCGGTGAACCTGGTCATTTTCGTTTTTCCACTACCAAACCAACCAAATATAGAGTGTCTCAAAATGACCTGACATTATAATTTATTAATAAAACGTATAATTTATTTGAAGAGTACGAAAAATCTCCTATCTTAACACTCAATCCGTGAAGGTATTTGAGGCTCCTGTGAACCTGGTCGTTTTCGTTTTTCCACTACCAAACCAACCAAGTCAATGAAAAAAATCTGAAAAATCTCGTGGTCAATCTTTAGGCCGTACTTCTTAAGGGAGGATAGGGTTTTTCTTCTTTCTTATTTTTAATATATATTTGTCATAATTTCATTAAATATTAAGCAACCTGCGAAGAAAATGATTTTGGGCAGGGCGAAAACGACCCAGGTTCAAGGATTGAGGGTTAATATAAAGTACAAACATGGAGGTTATGTGTCCCTTCCGTCTCGGCCGCCTCGTTCTTCATGCAAACGTTCACTCTTTTGACGACATTTTCAATAACATTTTGGCATAATTGCGGACTGAAATTAGTTCGCAATTGTGCCAAAATGGTGCGTCCAGTGGCTTCCTTGTTCTCCGGAATGGTCTGTGGATCATTGGCATACGCTTTTCCTTTCAACAACTCCAAAGAAAGAGCTCCAATGGCGTTAAGGATGCTGAGTCCCTATGAAACATGTTAATGTTAATTGTTCAATAAATAGCTTCTTAATCTTCATGAAATTCTTACACGACCTCCTGAATACTTCATGTAAAAACATACCAAATTTTCAGAATTCTATCATCATTACTTCAACCTCCTTAAGGGTTGAAATAAAAAATGATAAGAAAATTCTGAAAACTTGGTATGTTTTTGTATGAAGTATTTAAGAGGTCGTGTTAAAATTTCACGACGATTAGGAAGCTCGTTATTAAAAAATTAACATTTTGTTAAGAACAATTTTTAAAAGAAATAAAAAAAAATTTATCAATAAAATTCGTTTTGTTTCCGTTGCTTTCAGTATATTGTAGATATTATAAAATTGAGAGGGCAAAAAAAAAAATTATTGCAAAGTTACATCAGTTTCCATAAAACAACATTTAATTTGTGAATGTTAATTGTTCAATAACGAGCTTCCTAATTGTCGTGAAATTTTTACACGACCTCTGAAATACTTCATACAAAAACATACCAAATTTTCAGAATTTTATCATCATTTGCGATTTGGGACTCAACATCCTTAAATCGCACGGGCTTGGTGGCTAATTCACAGCGCCGCGGCGCGACATAAAACACGACCATGAAAGTTCGTCTGCAACAACTATGCAGTAACAATGCAGCAAATAACAATCTCTGTGCGTTGCTCGATCGTGTAATTTTCCATGACTAAACGTCAGTACTTCCTGATGGCAGTTGGCGATTATTAGTATTCTATGTTCGCCACAAAAAAATAGCAGGCAATTTAAAATGTCCGGTCATTTTGAGACACCCTTTACTTACGGAATCTCAATTACGCTTTTGGCCTTCTTTTCCACATTTTTACTAATCAATTAGGGCGTCAATTTTCCGTGTTGAAGTAGCAGTGGGTCGATAGCAATTGTAGAGATGAAAGTTGTGTCAATGGCACGATTCGAGAACAGTCTCGTCCGAGAGTTCTCGACCTTGGTCGTAACGAGGGCGACTTATCCGACTTGCGATCTTGGTTTCTTTCGAGCGCTCGCGTGCCCGTCGAATGACCTTGATCGCAGCTGTATCTATACGCGAGAGTCATCAGTCGAGAAACGAAATTTCACTATATGCGACATTTATCATTTCCGTGTAACGAGAAAAGTCACTCGGTGCAACACCTTGGAGAAAGGCCTTGAAGGTCACCATTTTTTTCGAGACAGTATTTCACGATCGTCTCGGAAACCTCAACAAATATTGACGATCCCTTATCGCGTTTTTGCACTGACGTGAAAATTGCTGGCAAACAGAAACAAATCCGTGTACGAAGAAAATATCCGTGATTGTTTGTTTTTCGATGATTGACATCGTTCATTGAACGGTAGGGTGCAGCTTCAGCCAAAATTATTTAAAATGAATCCACAATTATTTTTTCAGGTCTTCATATTTTTGTAGTTAACTCTTGACCGAAAGAGATTTAGTCGCGACGATAGCACCGCCTCGACCGGATCTCCTTTTAAATTTGAAAAACCGCAAAATAGAAACGATGCTCTGTGGAAGAAAATCGTTTTTTCATAAACAACTGTTGTGTTCGGTGTGAGCCTAGATTGGCTTAATTCAATAACGTTCTAGTGAATTTCATGCGAAATGGGAATTTCGTTCGTCGGCAGAGTTTTGGATAAATTTCGAGAGGAAAATTGTCTGTGAGCTTTCGTTTCGCGAATCGCGTCAAAATTAGGACAAAAATATAACAGCCAACGCTCGCTGTGGCGAGTTGTGGTACTGGCTATATTGCAGAACGAATGAAATACGTAAATATAGGACATACATATGTACGCAGCGTGGCCTGTTATGAATGAACAATTCTGCAGCTCTCGATAGGTTCAGATCATGTCCTACGATACGCTGAAATTTCAGTTTAGTAAAAGTCTCACGGTATTCGAGATAAAAAAATCATCTGCTTTTGGTTTTTCGCACGCCATATTTACATATAACTTTTTTGACCCGGTTTCTTTAAAAATACTCTTGGTTATTTGTTTTATCTAGAAACGTCTTCTTTTTAACCTTAAATGTTAAGGCCTTAGGCCACAGTAACGGGTATAAAATCATGTGCGAATTTAACCATTTTTTTTCGTATGAAAAAGTGATTCACTCATAAAATTAATTACGCATCTATTTAGTATGAATACCAAGCTGTTAGAAAATGTATTTTTATTTATGTACAAAATGGCCGACTACTCGAAACTTATCGAAACAGCTTTTTTCCAATTGGCGTGACAAATAACTTCAACAATTTTCACTCGATTTACTTCAAATTTGGAAGTTATGTTCCTAATTGCATTTCGCAGAGAAGTACGTACGGAATTTCTGATTGATCGAAAAGTTTTCATTTTATGAGCAATTTATGAACAGTTATAACGAAATTTTTCACTGAAAATTCTTTTCTTAAGTTCAAATACCTACAACTTTTGAATAAAACAATATTTTTTTAATTCCCTACGTACTTCTCAAGGTATTCTAATGTAGATTAACGAGAATTTTTGTTTTTTTGTTCTAGGTAAAAAATTATGGATGCTAAATGCCACGCCGCGAAGCGCCTAAAAAAAGATAACAAAAGAAAATATTAGTAGTCGGCCGTTTTGTACATCGAAAAAAAATACATATTTTCTAACAGCTTGATATTCATACTAAATCGATGTGTAATTAATTTTATGAGTGAATCACTTTTTTATACGAAAAAAAAATTGTTAAATTCGCACATCATTTTAAACCCGTGACTGTGACCTAAGGCCTTAACCCTTCGACTGCACACCTCCGCCGCCAACCTATAAGTGCATGTCGGATACATCTGACCCAAGGCGTTTTTCAAATCGTTGTATTCCGGTAAATATGCATTTTATGTTTTTTTTTGTCGAGACGTTTTTTTGTAGTAAATTGTCGATATTTTATGGCCCTAAATTTATATTTTGACGAAAACGAAAATTAAATGCCGAAACATTCGTTCAAAGTGGGGCATACGTTGAAAAATATGTACTTACGGGAAAAATTGTTGGGGTCAAAACGATCCAGTGTGCACTCGAAGGGTTAAGGAGACTTTATGAAAGAAGATCTTATGCGGAATGTTCATACAAACCAATTCGAACTGACTTTGATAACCTGCGGTGTAAAAAAAATATACTACGCATATCGTGTCGAATACTTTAAAAAGTTGCTTAGTTATTGTCGATTCATATTATTTGTAAAAATGGCATGCAAAGAACCGAAAGCAGATGATTTTTTTCAAAAAATCACAAAGCCTAAAATCTGGAAAATCGTGGGACTTTTACTAAACTGCAATTCCAGCAGATAGTAGGACATGATCTGACCTATCGACTGTTGCAGGATTATTCATTCATAACAGGACACCCTGGATATATCTCTGAATTATTAAAATTATTATAATACATTAATACATATTTGTTATTTTTTATTATTATTGTAAGTATTTAAATATCAATTACTATAGTTAAAGAAACAGTAATCGTAACTATAACCCTTTCATATATATATATATACCCATGAGGTATCGATTTTCCCATGGGATTATAAGCCAAGAACTCTCATTTATTATTATGATCTATTATTATTAGTAGTATTATAATTAACCCTACGTTGGCACGCTGGGTAATATTAACCCGAATTAATTTTTACAAAAATGCTCACTTTTCCAAAATTGAAAATGTTCAATAATCGTTATGACGTTGAAGTTTGCATCGTTGGAAGACAACGATTGTTTTTTCTACTTCTACAGTTTTATTATAATCCAAAGCTTTATTTTTTACGAATCGGTGTCGTAAATCTCTAATAAGGATACGTCAAAACGTTGGAGCGATTTCCAGTCTCAATCGGCCAAAGAGAAATGTGCGAAATCAAAAAGAATGAAATGCCGTTGCGTTTCAACGATGCGAAATTCAGCATCATTAGTTTTTTCAAACGATTCGATTTGATATTTTCCGAATTTTAATTACGCAGACGTATCGAGAACCGTTTAAAGTGTACCTCTGATGCTTTTGACTAAAAACCGACCGAAGGATTGGTGATGGCAGGTGTATGAAGTACGATTCTGGTCAAAATGAACCAGTGTGTCAAAATCGTGGCCAAATATAAGCGTGTCAGCAAAGGGTTAAGGGGTTACCCCCACTTGCGATTTTGAAAAATCGATTTTTTTTATAGCATTTTTTTGAAGTATAAGTATCTGAGAATATGTCCTGAAAATTTCAAGTCGATCCGAACAAAATTGACTGAGATATGAGCGTTGAAAGAGAAGAATCCGTGAATTGAAGAACTGAAATTGAAACTTTAAACGCGTTTTTCTCAGAATGGCAACCGATCTTCTTGAAATTTTGCAGGCTTATTTAATACATAAAAATGTAGTCTTTAATCGTTCGATTTTTTTTTTCGAAAAAAAATGGCCGTTTTATAGCCAAAAAACGGCCGTTTTTTTCGTTAAAATCGAACCATTAACTTTGACTGTCCGCCATTTTGTGAAAAATGAATATTTTTTAAAATCCTTCGATTAAAGACTAGTTTATACTTATATTTGACTAAACCCATCCGCATTTTTTTTTTCAGATGATCCACTTCGCCGCAATGTTGGTCACCGCAAACCGTGTATATAAAAACATTATTTCATTGACGGCCATTTGCCACTAAACAATGTAATATTTTTCAATAAAAAAATTACTGAAAGTTCTTCAAGATGTGTTCTTTAAGATGGTATATTGATCGATTGAAAAAGTTTTGTAGTTTTCTTTAAAAAAATTCATGAAAAGGGCCTTTTTTTGCGTTACAAGTGAGGGTAACGCCTTAAACATGAGTAATTATAATTATAACTCTTTCATAGATAGATCCGAGAGTCACAAATTTTTCCATGGGATCATGACATGGACAATTTATAACCCCATGAAGTGGAGAAACCGAGATCGAACGCGATTCGCGAAACGAAAGGAAATCCATCGAAATTTCATTATGATATGATCGATCGTCCGTGGGGGTATACGAGTTTCGTCGTAACTCCTCGCACGAGTTAGCCCGCGAGTGACGCTGTCGCTGAAATCGATCGGTGAGAATAGGAGAAAAAGAACCTTGGGGAGAAGTTCTCCGCGCAGACATGCAGGAATGACTACGGAGTAGCTTGTACCTAACTTTTTGGGTCAAGTACGTGTATCGCGAAGCCACAATATAGCGAATATCGAGGCTTATTTCGTATACCCGGATTTTTCCGGTCTCGTATACACGAGGACGAAACTGTACACGTTGCTTCTCGCACGATCGCGTAAGCTCGGGATGAAAACGAGCCCGGTCGAGGGAGCTTTGCGCGAATTAACTTCTAGACGAAATGACGTACGCTGAGAAATTTCGGCGCTGGCTTCTCTTGCTGTACATAGTTGTCTCCGTCGATTTTTAGCCGGAGCTCAAAAATCGCCGGCAAGCGGCCATCGTACTGTGTCGAGATTAAGCGGCGGGTTCGTGGAGAGTACACAATTTAAGGGGTCTTGTCACTTTGGACGGTGAAAAAGGGCTTTTTCCATAAATTTTTTTGATAGGTTTATATTATAAATATTGATATAAAAGTTGTTACACTTAATAAATATACTTTCGAAATACATTTTTTTTAATGATGAATTTATGTAACCCAAAAAAACTTTAAACGCGTTTTTCTCGAAACAACGTTTTTCGACGGCTTTTTGATAAAATCTTCGAAACTACTGAACCGATCCTTATGAAATTATAACCACATATTATTTACAACTATAACTATAGCGCATATCAAGGATTTTTTTTTATATTGTGATATTTACTTTTTATTGCCAAAAACGGTGAAAAAAAACGTTTTTTTTTGTTTTTTCGGAAAATGTCCGCCATTTTGTTTTTTTTTGCATATATAAAAAATCGTATGATATGCGCTATAGCCATTAACATACTGAATCTAAAACCGTTTGATTTTTTTGTTTCGGACGATCCATCTCCGAGATTTCATCAACAGCGCAGGCCTACAATATTTTAGGACATTTTTTCAACTACCATTTTCGTCTATAAATAGTGACAAATAAATAATTTATTTTTTTATGTAGTTCGACAATGTATTTATTAACTGTCACGACTTTTATATCAATATCTATAATATGAACCTATGAAAAAAAAAAAATGCATGAAAATAGCCTTTTTTACTGTCTAAAGTGAGAAGACTCCTTAATTTTTTACAGCTGGGCCTCTATAGACGTCGCCGCGTCTCGTGGTGATACGCACTCTGTGTGCACAGCCACGCATTTTGATACAATTACAAGAAATTGCCTACACGATATCTTTCGCAGCGTTTTATGGCGTTGACGTTTGCGTCTTTGGAATGCAACGAAAGTTTTTTTCAGTTTACCAATTTCGTGTTCATTTTTATCAAAATCGATCATTTTTTACGGATTGAATAAATATATATCGATAAATCCGCAAAAAAATATGAGCAATACAAACAAAAATCTACTCTTGTATGGTCTCGAAGTTTGCATGGTTGGACTGCAGCAAAAAATTCTTTTTCGTACTTTTCTCTCCTCATTTTTATTATTTTGCGATATCTTTAATCGTAGATTTGAATTCTAGATCTCTGAATGAGCCAATTAAGGTATTCCTTTCGCGAGGGCGTAAGCAGGGCCCTTCTGAATCATTGGTAAAATACAGTGGCGATTGAGAAAAAATAAGTAACAATCAATGATTGTACCCAACGATAAGCTGGAATAAAACAATTCGCGCAAATTTAGTAGATTCAGACATTTTCTCTGAAAAGTTGCGGTTACGAAAATTCTTCTGCTAGTCACATTTTTCTGAGTTTTATTGTCGTCACGGAATCTTAAGAATTTTTTACACGCGTTGAGCAGTTTATACCAGGCGTAGAGTTATTTAGTGTATAAATTATCAGGTAGAAACGTGATCAGCGGATCGCTTTACGGAAAGTTTTTCAACAAACAATTGTCCAAATGAGAATTTCCCGAATCCACTTCTCGATAACAATTGCCCGAATAAACAATTGCTTAAATACAATTTCCCGAAAGTCCAATTCACCAGAATCAATTTACCGAATAAGCAATTTCCAAAATGAACAACCCAAACAAAGGACAAACAAATTCAGGAAATTGTATAATCGGGAAATTGTTCATTCGACAAACTGTGTACGAGAAATTGTTCATTCGGGAAATTGTATTAGAGAAATTGTCATTCGGGCAATTGTTTTCGAAGAATTTTCCACAAACGCAGCGTGTCATCTCCGTAACGTGCCGTATAAATGTGACGATTTTTAGAGTCATCATTTTTAGAGTCGTAAACGGAGTGATCAAGGGATTCAAGGGGTTACCCCCACTTGCGATTTTGAAAAAATCGATTTTTTTTATTGCATTTTTTTGAAGTATAAGTATCTGAGAATATGTCCTGAAAATTTCAAGTCGATCCGAACAAAATTGACTGAGATATGAGCGTTGAAAGAGAAGAATCCGTGAATTGAAGAACTGAAATTGAAACTTTAAACGCGTTTTGCTCAAAATGGCATTTCTGAAGTCGGTGACCAAGATTACTCGAACACTGATGAACCGATCTTCTTGAAATTTTGCAGGCTTATTTAATACATAAAAATGTAGTCTTTAATCGTTCAATTTTTTTTTTCGAAAAAAAATGGCCGTTTTATAGCCAAAAAACGGCCGTTTTTTTTCGTTAAAATCGAACCATTAACTTTGACTGTCCGCCATTTTGTGAAAAATGAATATTTTTTAAAATCCTTCGATTAAAGACTAGTTTATACTTATATTTGACTAAATCCATCCGCATTTTTTTTTCAGATGATCCACTTCGCCGCAATATTGGTCACCGCAAACCGTGTATATAAAAACATTATTTCATTGACGGCCATTGGACACTAAACAATGTAATATTTTTCAATAAAAAAATTACTGAAAGTTCTTCAAGATGCGTTCTTTAAGATGGTATGTTGATAGATTAAGAAAGTTCTGTAGTTTTCTTTAAAAGAATTCATGAAAAAGGCCTTTTTTGCGCTACAAGTGGGGGTAACGCCTTAAGAATGATTCGAGGATTTTCGTAAAGAATATACGTCAAAAGAAATTCGACCTATTGGAAAATAATAATTTTCACTGCATTTCAACGATGCGAGCTTCCATCTAATACTTTCGTTGCATTTCAACAATGCAAATTTCAACATCATAACTTTTCTCAGTTATTTCTTCACAGAAGGGTAGCTTCAGCTTCAGGAATTCGACTGCGAAAATCGTGTGTCATATAACGTATAAACGTACAGACTCGGTACGTCGACCTTGTCTCGGAGAGCACGTGACCTCGAACGTGCATTTCGCATAATTCCTCCGTAATATAGCGCAAGCGCCCGAGAACGCTAAAAAACACGGCCACACGGTTTCGAGCCGAGCATCCGAATAAAGCGACAGACAACACTCGAGGTCTTTCCGTATGGGGCGGTTCCGAGCTATTTTCTTTTCCGTCGTGCTTGTTTTGCTTTAGGCCCGAGGGAAATGCGAGTCTTGATCAACTCTGACTGGTCCATTAGATTTGCCAAATTAAGGGGTGATTGCCAAATTAGGCTTCTGGGAAAATGACGAACGCTCGTTCATCGCTCAAGGCAACTCAAATTGAAAAGGAAGGTCCAACAGTGCGGGAATAGCAGATTGAAGTTATTATGATTACAACGATATAAGCGCTAGTCAAACTTTAACGTATTCCTTCCACGACCTCGAATATTTACGCGAACTGTCGGAAAAATAGGCTAAATTCGACAATTTTTTCAAACTGCCGCCATTTTGGCAATTTCATACCGTCGCTCTATTCCTTCAAGTCCTAAGGAAGAAAATAATACTGCCGCTCTATTCCTTCAAGTCCTAAGGAAGCAAATGATTCCTCAAGATTTCTTGCAGTGCGAATATTAAATTGCACAGAATAATAAATTGCAGTGCGAATCTTAAATTGCACAGAATTCAACAATATATACTAGCAGCGTAACGAGATGAATAAAGATCCAAATATCACAGAGAGTGACAATTTCAACGTGTTGAATCATTTATCAACCTATTTATTAACGGTTATTACAATTATGATAATATTTAATGACAATCATTTACGGAACCGTCGTTTAAGTGGTTCTTTGTACCGATAGATTATGGCGCGTTTTATGATCCTCTTGTATCAGGATTTACTAATGTGACCGATAGTGACGTAGTTTTGGTCTATATGTTTACCTTGATTCGTGTTTCTATGTCTCTACCTTGATGGGCGCGGGTTCGAAATGCCATTACATTTGTACCGACAAGATCAAATTAGCATTTCATTATTGGGTGAGGATTTGTCAGTGGAAAGCTTAGATGGGAAAAAATAAAGTGACAATAATAATAAATCGATTTCCACGTTTGCCCCCCTCCCCCGGTGTGTACCCTTTGCTCGCCGTAAGGGTACCAAACCGAAACAAACCTAAACGAACCCACGCATACATAAAGTCGCAATATCTATTATTGCGAATATGTTCAGATGTTCAAAATTGTAGGGCCGTTAACATTTTCAGAATTTTTAGTGATTTTCATATCGCTGTGTATACGGGAAAAATGATTGTACATTAGTTCCAAAAAAGAGGTTCAAAGCTTGGACCTTCCAATTTTCGAATCATTAGATAAACATTTCTTTTATCTTTCGGGATAGCCGTTTTTTAAAGCCATACAGCTTGGAAAATGTGGGAAAATTGCATCAACTTTAGAGGTATGCACGATTGATACAAGTATTTTTTAAACTAAGTTAATGCTAAGTACCAATGCTCGGACAGTTAAAAGCATCCTTAGATTGTAGGACTTTCATTTTTATTTTTTATTTATTTATATATATATATATATATATATATATATATATAATATATTTAATTTAATATAAGATATATATATTTATTTATATTTTTATTTATTTTTATTTTTATTCATTTATGGAGCGATTTAAAAAAATGACCGGATCTAACGACAAGCTCGTAAGTTCTAGTTTTCAAAACACACATGCATTAACTGCCGGAAAGTTAAATATTTTTATTTTTATACATTTAAATGTTCAATAGTACCAAATATACCAAATGTTTCGGACAGCTCGTAGTGTTACGTACCTATGTTCGGACACTATCATGACCCAATTTTCGGACAGGTCCCTACTGACTATCCGACTATTGTGAGGTCCTAGTTTTCGGACATGCAAAAATTGATTCTTATAGCTACAAGGTTTAAATTGAACAGGTACGTAAAAACCCTTTTTTATTCATCCATCTGCTGACCATATATTATCATAATTTTTTGGTGACTCGACCACCCCCGTGAGCAATAATTCGATATATTAGTGAAGTGTAAAATTTTAAGTGTGTTTAACGATTAATTCATTAACCGTTGATTAATTGAAATTTTCGACGTCGTTAGAGTTCATTTTATTTTTTTGAAGAGGAAGAAAATATGTCCTCCACCCAATTTAAACGTCGAAAAGCGTGCATCATTCCTTGCACTTCGCAATGAAGGGTTAAAAATTCGCTACATTGCAAAGCGATTAAAAATAGCAAAATCGTCGGTTGGAGATGCTATAAAACGCTTTAGGTAGACACAATCCAACAAAGATAAAAAGCGTCCCGGGAGGCCTCGTGTTACTTCTAAAGTAGAAGATCAGTCGATAATTGTGATGTCCAAAATTAATTGAAAACTGACGGCGGCAAACATGCAATCGCAGTTTATCGAAAGTCATAAAAACATGTCTCAATGACGACGATTAAACAACGCTTGCGCAGCGCCCAATTAAATAGTAGGGTCGCAACAAAAAAACCACTCTTGCGCCGTGGAAACAAAAAGAAATGATTAAATTGGGCACGCAAGTATAAGAATTGGACGACCGAAGATTGGAAGCGGGTATTATGGACCGACGAATCCAAGTTCGAAATATTCGGAGAAAAACGTCCAACTTCCGTTCGTCGCGCAGCTCACGAGAAGATGCATCCTGATTGTGTAATTCCAAACGTTAAACACGGCGGCGGTTCTGTAATGGTGTGGAGGTGTTTTTCGTTTGCGGGTGCAGGGGGGGACCTCTACCGAATCAAGGGAATCCTGGACCAAAAGCGATATCACGCCATTCTAACGAAACCACGCTGTGCCTTCTGGCAAGCGACTGATCGGAAAGGAGTTCGTTTTCCAACAAGACAACGACCCAAAACATACACGGAGAGAATTAAAAAATAATTTTTGTGGTGAATTTCACGGTAAAAATTACCGTGATATATTTCAATGTGGTGACAAGTGAGAAAAACATAATAATTCGTATGCGTCAAGTTTTTTTTAACTCACGTTACAGAAAATTTCAAATACGTAGTTCAAATTTTACTATACAAGAAGGGTAAAAATTGGAGACAGTAAAATTTAGCATGTATGTTCGAAAATTTACCTACTGTCGGTTAAAAATTACCAACCGCGCCGTACGTTATTTTTACGGTACTGCACAGTAAAATTTACCTGCGTCAACCTCGGAAGAAAAATTCCCTATAAGTGAGTCAGAGATGTGTGCGCCCGTGTAGATGACAAGATAGTATTTGAGGATTCGGCTTCGATCCGGCCAGTGAAGGTTATTCCAAAGTCAACAGTGGAATTAGAAGATGTTTACGTTTCGGCCCTCTGGTTCGGGTCCTCTTCAGAAATTTTATTTTTCTGTATATAATATGATACACATTTTGTCATAATAATGTTTTTACATTATTATGACAAAACAAACATTATTATGACAAAATGTGTATCATATTATATACAGAAAAATAAAATTTCTGAAGAGGACCCGAACCAGAGGGCCGAAACGTAAACATCTTCTAATTCCACTGTTGACTTTGGAATAACACTGGCCGGATCGAAGCCGAATCCTCAAAAACAATTCCCTATAAGGCTGGTAAAATTTAAATTCTTCGATTGAAGAAATCCTTAGTAAAATGTATTTTTTCTTCAAAAACTGGTGCTATAATAATCATAATAATAACCGAAATAACAATAACCATAATAATAATAATGAATATTATTTACTATTGAAAAATTGGTACAAATTAATGCTGTTTGTTTTTTGTTGGGAACATTTTTTTCTTCCATATAAATTGGTATAGTCAACAAACGGATAAGGAGACAAATTTAATCATTAGAATTTATTTTTCGTTTAATACTAACATTTATTTATAATACATTTTGTACCATCGTAGGCTCGACTGATGTGACTAATTTGCGCACATATTACTTCGTCATCATTTAACACGATCGCTACGTGTCACTTTCTCGCAACGAGACACTGCATGCGACTGAGGCTTCAGGCTAAACTGAACCGGCGATGTACGCAGTTTAGACGAAATTTTTTTGGGAAGTCCCATCGTGCCATAAAGAAATCGCGCTCCCCTACTTACCCCCACCACCATACCATTCTGAAGTGAAAGGAATGAAGGGGAATTTTTACAATGCAGTGCCTCAAAATTCCCGTACCGTACCGCACGATAATTTTAACCAAGCGCGCACGATAATTTTTACCGAGAGCACAATACATTTTCCTGTAACATTCATTAAATTTTATAATAAATCTTAAAATAACTTTTATAAAGACGATACTTTTTTATAGACATTTCTGAAAGGCATAAAATACTAAAATGCACAGTAAAATTTCGCTGATATTATATATTTTTCAAATTTAAGTTTTGCGTATTTTGTTACACATCGAAATTTACTAGAAAATCTGGTAAAATTTTCTATCTGAAGAAATTTTATTTTATTTTCGTGAAAATCTGTGTTCTACCCAACAATAATAAGCGAAGTTTTAGGGTTGTCATCTGGTTACCGTTACTGCACGGTAATTTTTAACATTTAATTCTCTCCGTGTACTTCAAAACTCTGCTCGAAGTATCGTGAAACGAAGCAAAAAGTGGCGAGGTTCAAACTATGCAATCGCCTCCCCAATCACCCGATCTCAATCCCGTAGAACTGATGTGGGATGAAATGGATCGGCAAGTGCGCAAAGTCACTCATTCATCCGCCAAAAATCTATGGGTTTTCCTACAAAATTTTTTGATCGAAACACCCCGAGAGGTTTAACAAAAACTTGTGGAGAGGATGCCGCGGGTGTGAAGAGCGTGCTGTCAGCGAGGGGAGGTTTCTTCGACGAGACCAAAGTTTAGTATGTAAGTCTAAAATTTAATAATATTATTGTTATAAAAAAAATTGTTATGAAAAAAAAATTCGAAAAAGATCTGAAGAAATTGTCGTGAACTCACAAGAAGCAATGCAACTTTTTGCTGACTTGAGGTTTTGTTGTAAATCTCATCGTTTTCGTACTCCGGAGCAATTTTCAAATTATCTATTTTTTTTTCACAAAAAACGAAGTATTGTTGGAAAAAAAATCGTAGAAAATTAAAAAAAAAAAACGAAACTGTAGCTTAGGCTTCCCTCTTTATGATTTGGGTCGAAGAAATGCGTACATTTTTTTTACTGCCAACGGGTTCTACTCAAGAAGGAACAAAAAAACGACGAAAAACAGTCGTTTTCAAGATCGGGTGCTATTTGTAAAAAAAAATCGAAAAAATTGAAAAAAAGCCAATATGAAGATAAATATCCCTCCTCTTTAAAATGTCGTTTATTAAACTGTCCTATGTCAACTAGCACCGAAATGGCATAGAAAACCGTTCGGGCACTCTTTTAAACTTTTGTCCGGAAACTTTTCGCCGGTAGTGTATATAGTATAATAATTCATTTTGATGATATCGAAGTTTGCATCGTTGGAACGCAACGAAAGTTCCGTGGCCCCATTCTTTTTTGCAAATTTAGGCTCCCAAAATAAATTGAACTTTTTTCGGGGTTCTTATTAGACATCTTCAGTCTAAATATTGTAAAAAAAAATGTATGGATGATAATGAAAAAGAGGCAATATAAAAGTTAAAACGAATTTTCGAATGTCGTTAAAGTTTGCATCGTTGGAATCCAACGAGTTTTTACTTCTTGATTTCTATCATTATTTGAAACGTTGTTTCTTTGCAACTTGAGGTCGCAAATCTGTAAGAAAAATACGCTCGAATGATTTCCATTTTTCGTTGCGTTCCAACGATGCAAGCTTCAAGATCGTATTTTCGTTGCGTTCCAACGATGCAAACTTCAAGATCGTATTTTCGTTGCATTTCAACGATGCAAACTTCAACGTCGTTAATTTTGACTTATTTTTATTAAGCGCCACTGTAAGAAACCAACGATTCAGAAGACGTCTCTCCATGCCTCCACAAATTTACGGCCCTCCGCGAAAGGAATACTTTAAACGCGCTTTTCTCGAAACTATGTGTTTCAAAAGGGTGCACACGATTTTTCGACTTCTAATGGACGGATTGACTCAAAATTTGGTACACTTATTCAGTGTAATCGTGGTTAAGTCTTGACCGATGTTTTTCTTCTTAGTTTTTTTTTCATTGTGTATTAACGATAATAATGTCATTGTTTTGCGAAAAATCGAAAAAAAAATCCATAATTTTTTTAATGATTGCAACACGATAACGAAAAAACTCGGTCAAGTCTTAGCCAACATTATCCATTTTAAGAAACTCTTTTTTCGGATCAACCGGATGGCGAAAATCAAGTACGCCGTCCAGCCTCTCACGTCTAAAGGTTCTTCACGAGATTGTCCATAACTTCTCTAATTATAAATATTTTCAATCAGAGTGGCACAAATCTTTGTTGACATACATACAAAAGCATTTCCGAACATTTTTCAACGTTACTTATTCCTTCAAAATTAAGTTTTTGAAATAACCTTGATTTTTAGGTCATCTACGTAGCCTAACCCCTTAATGACTTAAGGGGGGAAATCACAGTAAAATTTTCAATTTTTCGAAAAAAAAAATTTCGCTTAAAAGGTGCTTTAGGGTCTTAAAAATAATATACCACATGATGGAATACGGAAAAAGTGTCCGAGTGCCCAAATTTCTTGCGTTGAATACAACGCTTTTTCACGACGCTTCACTTTCGTGCATACATATGTAACATAAATAGTGATAAAAAACAGCGATATTTGTAAATCATTGTCATTAAGAGTGACACATCGTCGAGTCGTGTTAGAAAAGGGACGAAAAAGGATACTGCGTACGAAAATCGACTGTACGGTGCAGGCATTGCAGATTAGAGGTATATGAAATTTTCATATGGTTTCTCAGTACTTAAAACTTTAAACGCGTTTTTCTCGAAACCACTTTTTTTGCGCTCGCCGAAGACATAACTCGAGCAAATCTTTACCGATCGACTTGAAATTTTGACAGTAACTCCGAAACATCTTTCTCCACGGAGCTACGTAAGATTTTTTATTTTATATGGCTTAGTTTTTTCTTATCGACGACTTATGGCGTTTTTTTGTTGTTAAAAATTTAACTTTATTTTCAAACATGCACCATTTTGCGAAAAATCAATATATCGAAAAAATCCTACGTAGCTCGCTAGCTGTTGTTATATGGAAACTACAAAATTTTGGTTTTTTCTTCCAGGTCAAAAATTAAGGAGTCTACGTCTTCGGCCATCGACACGCTTTCAAAAATAGGCGCCTTGGGGCATATGCTGCGCAGCCGCCGTTTTTAAATATTTTTTATTGAAAAAATTACATTTTGTACTTTTTTAGTATTGCTATAAAGCCTACTTTACAGATTTTCGATTGATACTTTTATTCAGCCAAAATTAATTCCCGAAAATATGCCTATTTTTTTGTGTGCTAGTGTGATTTCCCCCCTTAATGAAATCAATCAAAAACTTAGGTGTTCGAGTGATACACGAAAGATATTTTTTCATCGCCCAAATCTCATTTGTCACCCGAGTTTATAGGAAGATGGTGTCTGCTGAGACAGCAAACGATTCCGTAAAAAAAAGCAGAGAAAACAGGATCCTTATCAGGTGATGGAAAAACAAACTTTTTAGGGGTTCAAATGTTTGGCTGCGAAATAAAATCGCGTTCATTGATCGTAACTTGTGTCAGCAGCGCCTCTATCCTGACGACGTGTAAAACGTGTACTATATGTATGTGTGGGTGTGTATATATATATATATGAAGAATAGAGCGTGCGTTTTTAGGTCCGCTGTTCAACCCACCGGTCCTCGTCGTCATCCTCGTCCATGCGCACGTCCATCATGTCGATCATCACCATTTCCTTTTTCTATTCCTTTCTCCGCGAAACCCAGTCCTCGGACTATATTTCTTCTTTCCCCGACGAGTATCGACAACTTTTTCCCGATCGACGAAACTTCGGTCCACTCGGTGGCTTCTGTTTCAAAGATCGCGGGGGACAAGCACCCTTTGTTCGCGTTTTTTTTTGTCACCACCTATGCAGGGAGCGGTCGCGATAATTGGAAGGAATCTATCGGGCGACGAGAAATGATTTTTTCACAATCCAACACATGGGAAAGCAAACATAATCCCTTGTTTATTCACGAATCCCGAGAAAAAGTGTAACTTTTTTCGACGACGAAATCGAATATTGTATCTCTGGTGTGATTTCCACGACGAAACACTCGGAGAAGCGAAACTTTGAGAGTCGTTGAAAACGCGTTTACGTTTCGACTTTTTGGCCCGATTGAAGAGCGAATTTCGAAAAACTCAGCAACGCGAAGTGGCAAGAATCGTCATGAGATTCGCGCGAGCTTTCGCTGCTGTCTCACCGTCGTGAGAAACGCAACTTGATCGTTGGTGGCGGCGGACGTAAAACTTCACCTCTCGAGCGCGTCGACGGTTGTCCGTAGTTTGGGGAAAGGGCGCGCAAGTTTGCCAAGAGCGCTTGCGTCGAGCGTCGACCAATGAGCGCCCGGACTGCCGGGGAACGTGCGTCATATGGCAAGCGCGTGTTACCCGCGTCGCAACTTTTTCCTTCCTTTGACTTTATCTTTCTATTTCGTTCTCTCGTATCTATTTTTTTTCCAGCTGTGACGTTGAGTGCGAGCCAAAAGCTCGAGCATCGGGAAGGCTTTGTGGAAATTGAATAATCGAGGGAAACGAATGTTTATTTATAATTGCGATGTGAAAATTCGATGAGAATTTCATGAGATGACGCGACACTGACGAAGACTTATTTATAATCGGGGAGCTTCGAAGGCACGTTTTTCTCTGGCGGAGAACTAGAGGGCAAAATGGTGCGGTTTCTTTTTCTTTCGTTTCGTCAAAACAGATGCACAACTCTTTCCGTATCTAGTCTACACGACTATTTTCTTTACGACTTAGCCAACAAATCTGCGATGTTTTCGTGGCTGTTCAAAACAAACCGACGACGTTTCCACGCAGGGAAAAATGTGACATAAACCGGAAGCTCCTCGAGATTTATTTTCATAATTTTTTTTCGTAGTGTAGAATTCTCAAATATATCATCAGGTCAACTATGTACTGTTGTGTTGGGCTACAGTGATATCAACGTTTGCTAGTCATTCTCAAGGGCTAGTTATTCTTAAGGGCACCTGCTAGAAATTTTTTTAAATATCCAATTTTGGATTTCAACGGAATCTCAAAATATAACATTTCATAAAATACTTCACACGCGTTTTTACAACTTTAGACACGTTTTTCTCAAAATGACTTTTTCAAAATCGTTGACCCCGATATCTCAAAAATCACTGCACCGATCGACTTCAAATTTTACAAGCTTCTTTTATATATCAATAAGCACCGCCTGAACAAAGGAATTTTCTTTTGATACATCGTTTTTTTTTATCAACGAAAACAGAATGTTTTTTTTTCACCGAAAATCGACACGTTCACTTTGGACTGCGGCCATTTGTTCCAAAAACAATATTTTATTAAATCCTTCGCCCAAGCAATAGTTAATTTCATGCAAAAACTAAGCGCGTTCGATTTTTTTATTTCGGGGATTTGTTTCCGAGCGGCAGTGGTCACCGCAAAGGACGTTTTTTCAAATTTATGAATATTTTTCGATACAAAAATTGTAGAACATACTCAAAACCATACGTTTAGGGGGGGAGGGGGGGGGGGGGGGGTATTTTTAGGCGCGGAAAAAATAGCTGATTTTCATGACTTATTTTAAAGGAAATATGTTTTTACCATTTTTGAAACTTAGGGTATGTTTTGTTACTAATTCTGGCTGTTACATGGTATATTTTTTATTATTAATCTTCACAATTGGTGGAGGTATGGCACGATCTTCTAAGCTGCATTTTTCAAAACTGGCGTGACGTTATGTACAACTGGGTTAAATTGACATTAAGGGTAACACTTTGACAGTTTTGGGGGCTACCTTGACAGAGCGCCAATCCTGTCTATGAATGCGTGGTGTGCACGGACGCATACTAATTCTTTTTTAACATTTTCTACTGCTGCTCAAAGTTGTTCAAGTTTATTGAAATGTTGCTAAAGTTGATTGTAGTGTTGCTCAAGTTGATTTTGATCTCAATGATAATTATAAGACTGTTTGAATACCTATAGCAGTACACTAAATACTCGATATTTTTGTGTCAAACGTTTCCTTAATAAAGATGAGAATTTGATTGTAAAAAATCGTTTTTTTAAATTTCATTCCATCTATAATGCCCAAAATATTTAATTTTTCATCAAAATGATGTCAAAGTAACCCTTAATCTTTCACATAAGTTGCATTGCAATGCCTTGTCAAAGAAATCCCACACTCGAGGTTACTTTGACACTTTGTTTAGAGATTTTTAAACTGTGGGGGGGGGGGGCTTGACTTTTGTATACATTCGATAGCCAAAGGACACATTGTTCCATTGAAGCACACAAACTTGGAATTTAAGATGTTGAAAAAATTTACCTAAAAAACCCATTTTATCGAACCATTTTACGAAAAAAAGTCACCTCACAAAACCATTTTACGATATAGCTCAAAAGCTAATTGACCGATTCTCATGAAATTTGGTATAAATCTTTCTAACCTTATTGTCCAAAACGTGACCCAAAAGGTTTTTGAAAATTAAGAAAGAAAAGTATGTTTTTATTGCAAAATATAGTCATTTTTTTCGGAAAGTGCAATCTTTTTGTTTCAAAGCGTATAATTTGGTCGATTTTCAAGATTTCTCACTTTTTCGTGGTTGATATTCTGCGTATGCGTGTTAACGAAAGAAAAATCTTGGTTGGTTTTTCATTCAGATTAATCCCACCGACGCTACGTGTTACGTCGTCTGACAACATCCGCCGCAACGCGTTTAGAAAAATGTGCCATACCTCCGCCATTTATAAGGATTAATCAAAAAATTGAAATACCGTGTAACAGCCAAAAGTAGTAATAAAAAATACCCTAAGTCTCAAAAATGGTGAAGAAATTTTTCCTTAAAAAAGAGATCGTAAAAATCAGCCATTTTTTCCTCGCCCGAGGTCTCTCTTGAATCTTTGAATATCTCTCCCCTTAATGTAAAAAACAATTGAAAACCCGCACCCGTTTTCCCAGCAAAAAAAAATCACGAGAATTCCTCTTTTTTCCGACCAGGAGCTGGGTGTAACCCGTTGAAACTTCATTTGCGCGCCATGTACTCACGGTGCGTAAAAAAATTATTCCGTGACACGAACATACGATCGCTTCCCACACTCGTCCATCGATTCAACCTTCAGAAGTGACTCACGAGTGAAATGACGACGAATCTGCTTTTTTTTGCTTTGCAACCGGATTGAAACTGACCACGGCTCTTTGTCCGCAAGCCCACGTGACACTTCTACCCGAGATAGGAAACTTCTTCCGATCTTTTTACTTCGCCTGACTTAGAAATTCGATTGCGACACGTCACTCCTCACACTTTCTTTTTCATGGACTTTACGCATGTGTCGCGACGAATGCTTCTTCTGATCAATAAAAATATGGATCTGGGGATCAATAAAGACTGCTGTTTAAAAAAAAAGAGAAACGGATTTATTGGATTTAACGCGTTACCCCTACATGTAGCGCAAAAAAAAGCCTTTTTCATGAATTTTGTTAAAGAAAACTACGAAACTTTTTTAATCGATCAATATACCATCTTAAAGAACACATCTTGAAGAACTTTCAGTAATTTTTTTATCGAAAAATATTACATTGTTTAGTGGCAAATGGCCGTCAATGAAATAATGTTTTTATATACACGGTTTGCGGTGACCAACATGGCGGCGAAGTGGATCATCCGGAAAAAAAAATGCGGATGGATTTAGTCAAATATAAGTATAAACTAGTCTTTAATCGAAGGATTTTAAAAAATATTCATTTTTCACAAAATGGCGGACAGTCAAAGTTAATGGTTCGATTTTAACGAAAAAAAACGGCCCTTTTTGGCTATAAAACGGCCATTTTTTTTCGAAAGAAAAATCGAACGATTAAAGACTACATTTTTATGTATTCAATAAGCCTGCAAAATTTCAAGAAGATCGGTTCATTAGTGTTCGAGTAATCTTGGTCACCGACTTCAGAAATGCCATTTTGAGAAAAACACGTTTCAAGTTTCAATTTCAGTTCTTCAATTCACGGATTCTTCTCTTTTAACGCTCATATCTCAGTCAATTTTGTTCGGATCGACTTGAAATTTTCAGGACATTCTCAGATACTTATACTTCAAAAAAAGCAATAAAAAAATCGATTTTTTCAAAATCGCAAGTGGGGTAACCCCTTAAGAGAGCCGCATTTGTCTTGCAGAGCTTTTGAAGCCAATCGAAGCGGAGTGAAAAATGAGAATATTATCTCGTTACGTTTTTTTCAGGCTATACAAGTCGCGATGATTCGACGACAATAAAAGCGCGATTTGCACGTGAGTTTAAGGATGTTGAGTCCCCATGAAACATGTTAATGTTAATTGTTCAATAAATAGCTTCTTAATCGTCATGAAATTTTTACACGACCTCCTGAATACTTCATGTAAAAACATACCAAATTTTCAGAATTCTATCATCATTACTTCAACCTCCTTAAGGGTTGAAATAAAAAATGATACGAAAATTCTGAAAATTTGGTATGTTTTTGTATGAAGTATTTAAGAGGTCGTGTTAAAATTTCACGACGATTAGGAAGCTCGTTATTAAAAAATTAACATTTTGTTAAGAACAATTTTTAAAAGAAATAAAAAGAAATTTATCAATAAACTTCGTTTTGTTTCCGTTGCTTTCAGTATATTGTAGATATTACAAAGTTGAGAGGTCAAAAAAAAAACTTATTGCAAAGTTACATCAGTTTCCATAAACAACATTTAATTTGTGAATGTTAATTGTTCAATAACGAGCTTCCTAATTGTCGTGAAATTTTTACACGACCTCTGAAATACTTCATACAAAAACATACCAAATTTTCAGAAATTTATCATCATTTGCGATTTGGGACTCAACATCCTTAACGGGCTACGAATACCCAAGTGGGTCAAAAAATGGCATATTCATAAATACTTTGTTATTGGAAATTTATTTCCATAAATATTTTGTTCCATAAATATTTCCATCAATATCACTTTTTAGCTATATTCCATAAATATTTCTATAAGTTCCATAAATAATTTCCATAAGTTTCATAAATATTTCCATAAATATCACTTTTTAGCTGCAGTCCCTGCAATTTTTTTTAAATATCCTTAAAATTATATGAGCTTTGACATGATATCTCGAGAACTACGCCATGGATCGTTTCGAAATTTACAGGAAGTACGACGAGTAACATTTAAAGGTCGTTGACCATATCAGTTTTTCAAAATCGATCTTCATTTTTCTATAGTTACGTAAAAATGACGACTTTTTTCATAGATTTTGTATGCTGGCGTGTCAATTCGGGGGGCCGGGTTGAAATTCCGAATTTTGGATTATCAGAACGTGCAAAACTCCAGAAAAATACTACCCCGAAAGATCAAAACTCCGAATGAGTTGTGCACGAAAGACAAAAACTCCGAAAATCTGAACACCGTAAAAATAATTTGACTATGAAAGTTTTAAAAATGTCAAAATTTTCAATGATTCGATGAAATATTTCAAATTTTTTTTATTCAGAAGTGTTTTTACGTCAATTTCGAAATTTGTGTAAACAATGTTATACGTTCTACATCATAGTTGACTGTCAATATTGTAGCGAACGTATAACATAGTGTAGACAAATTTCAAAATTGACGTCAAAGCACATCTTTAAAAAAAATTCTTGAAATAATTCGTCGATTTTTGGAAAATTTTGAAACTTTAAAAACTTCCATTGCCGAATTATTTTGACGGTGTTCAGATTTTCGGAGTTTTGGTCTTTTCTTGGTCAAATTCTTTCGGAGTTTTGAGGATTCTGATCATTTAAAGTTCATAATTTCAACCCGGCCCCATCTTGAGTTTCGGAACGTTAAAATTCGGAATTTTAAACCGTCGGAGCATTCAAATTTCGAAACTTCAACCCGGCCCCTCACTTGTCGCCGAGTTGTTGATAAAAGTGATTTGTAAGATCGACGATCGTCAACGACTCGTATTTATTGTTAACTTAAATAACCCGTTTGGTTTTTACATTTCAGATGGAGCGTTCAAGCCGGAGACTGTCCACCGCCAAACATCGCGAAAAAATGTCATCTCCCAACGACCATGTTTTTCTGTATTTTTTTCGTGATTTTTTTTAAGGCTCTCAATATATGTACCTTGGTGTTAAAAAAATGCGTTTCTTTTTCACCAACCGTTTCCCAGAAAAACAAATCGGAATTTGGCAATTTTTTCGGGCCTCTAGGTAGATGTAGCCCCTCAAATTAATGAAAAGAAAATTTCGTATAAAATGCCGAATGTAAAATTGTCAAAGATGGCAGGTTTCTCGGGTTCGCAAGGGAGGATTGCTACAAAAAATATGGGCTCTTTTTTAACATCACGAGAAAAGAAGAAAATAGAAAAATTCGATTACCTCGGCCTCGTGTGGGCTGCGAAATAATAATCTCCACGTGTGAGGCTCACGAACTACAATTTCGTTAACTAAAAACCAATCCAGGTGACGTCTTGACATCGCCATATTTGTAGAAGCTCGTAGCAGATTTGTTTGATTAAGAAAATATGCTATCGTTGTCGGAATATTTTTCAGAGCTTCGATATCTTTATCAAGAATTAAAGTACACTTAGAGTTGTGTATATGTGGACTTGTTCGGGCCATTTTTTGTAAATATCATATTTGAAATATTTACAAACGATTCTCCATCGCTATCTCTCTGTCTAGACGTTTTTGTAACCTTGGGCGACGAAATTTCGGCAACTTGAACATCTCCATTTGAACCCATGCGAACAGTTACATTGATTGTGAACAGTCGCATAGATTGTGAAAGAAAATTTTAGGAAATATGAACGAATGTTTAAAGAGCTCTAAACATTGAAATTTTTGATACGTATGCTTCAGGGACTTAGCAGAAAATAAATATGCGAAAAGAAAACTCCGTCTCACCTCGATCAATATTGTACATGAAACTCGTGATCGAACGAGATTGCAATTTTTCACACTCATTGCTCAGCCCTTTTGCACAGAGCAACTAAACACCCCAATAGCCGGACACTTCCCAATTTACAAACATTTCACTCGAGATATCGCTCGAGGAAAGGATTGCAACAACAGTTGCACAAGTATGGATGATTACCAATCTACCAATATTAAATTTCTTAAATTGCTCATAAATCACTAGGTAACGTTCATTATCGAATGAACAACGAGAAACAGAAAATTCACGTTGCGGAGCGTGTACCTCACTAAAACAGAGGGATCACGAAATGTTATTAGCTACTTCCGCCTATAGCTACTTCCGCCTGGAAAAGTGCAGGGAATCTCGACTCAATGTTCAAATTAGCGGAACATGACTTGTGCGATAATAATTGTGCCCATAACCAACTACGTGTTGGGATACTGATACATACTTGTCATCGTAGTTGGGCCCAGTAACCGGACGGAAAAAAACGTTCCTAACCTGATGACCTTTCCGAGCTTTTGATTCTAAACAATTCTTTCTCGAGGTAGGATAGAAGCGAATTGAGGGATTGGGCCACTTTGAAAATATCAGAAAATCGTGATCGCTCGAAGGGACTGAAATTGAAGAGTAAGGTCCTTCATGAATCGTAGGATTGGGGTAGACCATCCATAAGTCGAATGTCCATAACCGAATATCCATAAGTGCCAATATCCATAAGGGCCAATATCCATAAGTGAATATCCATAAATCTAATATCCATAAGTGAATATCCATAAGTCTAATATCCATAAGTCGAATATCTATAAGTGACCATAGAGCAGAAATGAGTGCCAGAAATGGTAGAGGAAAAGTGAGTATAGAGGGTGAGTATAGAGTAGAAATGAGCGCCAAAAACAAACCCAAACAAAGTCATTTCTACTCTATACGCACTTATGGATATTCACTTATGGATATTCGACTGATGGATATTCACTTATGGATATTCGATGACAGTGGAATCGTAGATTGAAGCTAAACGTATGATTACACCGATAGAACTGCTGGAAAAAACCTTAAGGGGTTACCCCCACTTGCGATTTTGAAAAAATTGATTTTTTTTATTGCATTTTTTTGAAGTATAAGTATCTGAGAATATGTCCTGAAAATTTCAAGTCGATCCGAACAAAATTGACTGAGATATGAGCGTTGAAAGAGAAGAATCCGTGAATTGAAGAACTGAAATTCAAACTTTAAACGCGTTTTTTCTCAAAATGGCATTTCTGAAGTCGGTGACCAAGATTACTCGAACACTGATGAACCGATCTTCTTGAAATTTTGCAGGCTTACTTAATACATAAAAATGTAGTCTTTAATCGTTCGATTTTTTTTTTCGAAAAAAAATGGCCGTTTTATAGCCAAAAAACGGCCGTTTTTTTCGTTAAAATCGAACCATTAACTTTGACTGTCCGCCATTTTGTGAAAAATGAATATTTTTTAAAATCCTTCGATTAAAGACTAGTTTATACTTATATTTGACTAAATCCATCCGCATTTTTTTTTCAGATGATCCACTTCGCCGCAATGTTGGTCACCGCAAACCGTGTATATAAAAACATTATTTCATTGACGGCCATTTGCCACTAAACAATGTAATATTTTTCAATAAAAACATTACTGAAAGTTCTTCAAGATGTGTTCTTTAAGATGGTATATTGATCGATTAAAAAAGTTTTGTAGTTTTCTTTAAAAAAATTAATGAAAAAGGCCCTTTTTTGTACTACAAGTGGGGGTAACGCCTTAATGATGTGTACGATATCATGAGATACGCGCTGCTATATGCATATTTGGTGTGTTATTCAAGTGTCGGTACAAGGCATCAATACCCGTCTACCAAATGCATCGAATATTTCATAAATCCAAAATAAAATAAAATACGTAACTGAGAGTTCTACCTCGATGATTTTTTAATTATAATTCACCATTCCCTGACCCCCTGTAATTATTTATTTCGAAGAAAATTTTTCACCTAATCGGAATCGAACCAGAACCTAACTGCCTACCCTCTGCCTATCCCACGCACGCTGCCACTCTACGCTACCGAATACTTTTGCCATCTTTAGCACAGATAGGGCATAAGAGACGAAAGTCATTCCGGCTGTACTTCCGAATAGCTGCAACCTGCGATCTAGGTGAAGTTATAGTAGTATGCCTGCGCAATAGTTTTGTACCATATAATAGTGATGTATACCATATTATATGATACGACCTGCTAAATGCATAGTAAGATGTGTCCTACAAGAACAGAGGGTGAACTACAAGAAGTGTTGAACTGATATCCTATTTTTCAATGCAACAAACATACAATGTAAAAGCTTGTGAGACATGGGTAGTTCTGAAACTATTGAGCTGCGGTTGCTTGAATTGCAAATGATTTACGTCTTCGCTATAAGTAAACTTTACTATGATTTTTTTTTTTTACGAATAGTCACTTTTCATAAGGTCTTCCAACAAATTGTACTCGAAAAACTCGTCTCTAGTTTTTGTCAAATTATTTTGTAATCTGTCCCCGTACTTGACTGCTAAAACTAATATAATCAACGAAAATATTTCACCCTTAGTTCCAGGATTGGCTGAAAACCAGTAGTGCTATAGCAAATCGTGTTGAAGTTTGCATCGTTGGAATGCAACGAAATTATTCTTTTTTTTTTCTATTGTCCAATTTTTTAAAAATACGTTTGGGCTACCAGTGAAATATTTTTAAAGATCCTCATTAGAGACCCATAACCTAAAAATTCAATAGAACAGTTTGGAAAGTAATTAAAATAGAGAAATTAAAGATATAAAAGGATTTTCGATGCATTCCAACGATGCAAACTTCAACACTATTTATATCGCATCGTAGGCCGCCATTTTGTATTCTTTTGACAAATACATTGTTTTTTACATACTTCGATGTATACCTAATAAAGCCTAAAAGTTCTTTTGATTATGTATAATATTTTATTCGTTTGGTTAAAAAAACTGAAACATACGTACGTAGGTCCCACGCATGCGCGTGGGACGAAAATCCGAGGCGTCTCAATTTTCTGGGAATACATTCGCAAAGATATTTCCGTGTTGAGCCAAAACTGACCAAAGTACCTACTATGCTGATTCGATCCTCGGGGTACTTGCGTGGCTATAATGAAAGCATGTTTCATATATATATATATATATATACACATATGAAGGCGCTTATATCCGCCAAAATTTGCTCACACACCGCGCGTAACAGGCTTGCAGAGATTATTGACGCAAAACTGAATCACCCAGTCGAGTTGAAGACGCGCCTCGATATAAATGAGCTGGTAAGTCATGAAACATTCCAGAGAGCCTTCTACAAGTTTAATCAGTTCGCGCGTCATTCCACGCTCCTTTCGAACGCGTAAACGCGAATGCTTCAATAGAGAGCCAACGTCGTATTTAAATTTAATTTTCCATCTTGCCTTTCTGCTTCCTTTTTAGGATAAGAACCTTCAATCTATTCGAAAATATTTGTTTATCAATATTTCAACGGTAATGTGTTCAAAATACTCCAAAACATTGAACAATCGGAATAATAATTTTAAAAATCATCGAGCAACCGTTTTTATGATGTGGATTTTTCCAAGTTTTATGATTAATATTTTCTTTGGACATTCAGTTACCCTCTGTTTTTATCGTCGTTGCGGAATGTTCAGATTTTTCACACCCCTGAGCCATTTATATCAAGCATGTAGAGTAATTTAGTGTATAAATTATTAGATAGAAATGTGGCCAGGGTGACATTTCCACGAGACGCCCAATAAATCGTCTCATTCTTACTAATGAGACGATTTATACAGATGACGATTTTTGGAGTCGTAATTTTTCGTTAAAAGTTCGGTAACTTGGCTTGAAATTTTAGTAGCATACTAAAATCAGTTAATTGTTGAATATTTGGATTCGTGAAAGGAATACCTCAAGGTAGGAGTCTCGTTACGTGGTAGTCAAATGACGGTTTATTAATCGTTGAAACAAAACAAAACGTAAGAAAAGTTTTCTGTATCGGAAAAATCTTTGAGCAATGAGAACTTCACGCATACAAACTCAACCTGAATTATATTCCGTAATTTATTATTAGAAATAATTTAGAATTGCTGATTTGATTCGGTTTCGATCAGTTGCAAACAGCTGCATATATTTATATATATTACCGAGAATGCTCGAAGTAGATTATATGTTTATCGTGCTCTGAGCAAGTATATACACATTTTTTTCTCTTTGATTATTGTTCTGCAGATATTAATTTAGTTTATTATGCGAATGAAGCAAATAGCACTCACAAAGTACCGGTAACTGGCGAGTACAGAGAGGTTAGGAGTGCTGTTTGGTGGCGACGAATATACATATATACAATATGAAAAAATGCAGCGCTGCCAGATCAACGTCGTACCATGAAACTTCCATATATATATATATATATATATTATTTTCACTATATAAAAGTTTGTCACATAAACTCATGTATATTTCAAAATGAAGATTTTATCTAATAACGACTGTAGCGATACTCCTACCTTAAGGAGTGTCGACACCAAAATCGAAATGCTTGTAAACTATTGAAATTCATATCACCGAGAGATTCATTTAAGATGCATCACCTGTCCAAAAATTAATCCGTTTCACCACATAGTTTCGGAGATTTTTAAGGTTCAAGTTGAACCTTCGTCCATTTGGTAATACACGCTGCACTTCGTAGATACTAGTTATAGGGCTGTAGGGTTAAAATAATACTTCGATTTAAATGAAAAAAAACTGAACAAACTGCTATTAGTGTTAGGAATGTCGTGTTAAAAAGCGGTTTCTCCACGAGGTTCATGAATAACAGTCGAACAAAGATGTGAATTTTGAGCTCGAACGGTTTGTATTCGGACATTAAGGGATTACCCCCACTTGCGATTTTGAAAAAATCGATTTTTTTTATTGCATTTTTTTGAAGTATAAGTATCTAAGAATATGTCCTGAAAATTTCAAGTCGACCCGAACAAAATTGACTGAGATATGAGCGTTGAAAGAGAAGAATCCGTGAATTGAAGAACTGAAATTGAAACTTTAAACGCGTTTTTCTCAAAATGGCATTTCTGAAGTCGGTGACCAAGATTACTCGAACACTAATGAACCGATCTTCTTGAAATTTTGCAGGCTTATTTAATACATAAAAATGTAGTCTTTAATCGTTCGATTTTTTGTTTCGAAAAAAAAATGGCCGTTTTATAGCCAAAAAAGGGCCGTTTTTTTTCGTTAAAATCGAACCATTAACTTTGACTGTCCGCCATTTTGTGAAAAAAGAATATTTTTTAAAATCCTCCGATTAAAGACTAGTTTATACTTCTATTTGACTAAATTCATCCGCATTTTTTTTTTCAGATGATCCACTTCGCCGCAATGTTGGTCACCGCAAACCGTGTATATAAAAACATTATTTCATTGACGGCCATTTGCCACTAAACAATGTAATATTTTTCAATAAAAAAATTACTGAAAGTTCTTCAAGATGTGTTCTTTAAGATGGTATATTGATCTATTAAAAAAGTTTTGTAGTTTTCTTTAAAAAAATTCATGAAAAAGGCCTTTTTTGCGCATCAACTGGCGGGTATTTTAAAATCGGTGCGTGTTTGAAACGTACATAGTTTTGCAGCATCTGAAATTTATAATAAAATGTATTTATTCGTCCGCTCGACATTTTTAACGTTTTCTAGACTTTGTCGAATCAAAAACTCTTCATTAAATGTTGAACGTTAAACGTTATTCGCCGTGTAAATAACCCGGCGCCGACCTCGTTTTAACGAAGTCAGTCTTGCCAATAGCAGAAACAGCCGCTATTGCCAAGTCTATCTGTTGTTTTTTCTTGAATAAAATTGCAACATATTTATGTTCAATTGCAAAAATGATAACGATTGATATCATTTCCCGGCTTAGAAATATTTTTAACCAATATTATGAGTTGCGGAAATGCCCAATTATAGTTTATTTAAAAATGAAATTTTATTCACAAGAGGTTGACAGTCTGCCGAAAACCCATTGTGTTTTCATCCCCACTCTTGCGGCTAAGAAATGGTATCGAAACTCCTTAAGGAAGTTCATCTGATTACCGAATTAACAAACAGATATTGATTAAAAAAAATTCGAGTTCACTTATGAGTATCTAAAAAGTCACCTGTTCAAATTTCAAACTCTCCGGATACCTTGTTTGTGAGCAATTAAGAAATAATTTTTTTCTAAACTAACATGTTCTCTTATGGATTGCCGTGTTTTTCCCGTCTATAAACGTGAAATTTCCAAGCATTGACAAACAGTTTCGAAAGAAACTTTTATAATGGATAAAAAAATATCTAAAGAACGTTTGCACAGCTTTCTAAAATCCATTAGATACTTGTGAACTTCAGAATAAATTAATTCGTCTCGAAAAATGCTGATTTTTTGGAGGTTAACCTCCATATTACTCCAGTCGCATATTATGATGGCAACGTCGCAACCGCGCGCTTTTTTAAATCAACACTAATACTTTCCGAACAACGCAATGTGCACTACACTCCTACAGCAAATTATACAGAAGTGACTGGAAATGTAACGACTAAATCGGCTTAAAGAATAAAATCAAATAAATTAATCGCAAATAAAATCATTGTAGTTATAAAAAAAGGATACGAAATAATAACACATAAAAAATTGATTTCGAGATCGATTGAGAAAAAATTTGATTTTCGAAAATTGATTTTGTTTGCCTTTCCAGAAAAACGCTTTCTTTTTTGAATTTTCTTCCATGGTCGCAAAAGAGATCGACGATGAAGCATGGACGCGAGTGAACAATTTCTAGCACATGGCAGCTGTACAGGATACGCGGTCGCGCTTGGTTGCAGCGTTGCCAAACTTATTGAACGGACTACGCTAGTCGTAATAATTTTTCTTTCGACTAACTCGGTACCAGACAAACTTCCTTAACTCGAAGGACCACGGGGCCGAACCCCGACCGCCTATCCACCAGTGTCGTTATTTTTTTATGTAGTAGATAAATGCGGCCATTTCGATGGACTCACCGTTCCTTCTGCTGCATCTGTTTGAGCATTATGTCCGCGAGAGGATCGCTGAGGGGTCTCTCCCCCAACAGTCTCTGTCGATCCAAGTCACCTTGCATCTGCGTGAACGCGTGCTCACTGACGTTTATCGTCGTGTCCAACTGTCCTGAAAGTTCAACGGTTTTGTTTCCTATGAGAAGGATGAAACAAATGAATCGATGAGATCAGGTACAATCGAACGGGAGCTTCTTTCTCGTTCGCTCGTTTCATCTTGCTGCTTGATGGCGGAAGCTTTGTTTCAGTGCATTTTTTCCTCCAGCTTTCGAAAGAAACATGCCGAAAATATTCCGAAAAATGTATTTCCCGAGAATTGTCTGTATATGCGCGTGTGTTGGTATGAATTGAAGCGTCGTCTGCATTACATTTTCCAATAATCGGTAAAATCGCTTATGGTTTTATCATATTTTTAATTTCACGAAAAATGTAGAGGACGCTCTTACTTTCGCAAGTTTCTAATTATAGGGATGTAATTTTTTCACTCGCGACCAGTACCAAGGTAGGATGGTTAAGATCACATTTGGCGGAGGTGATAAAGTGTGCCTTTGGTGAGGCATCGTAGATGCCTCGCCAAAGCTTCTCCTGCTATTGGGATCTGTCAAATGGCGATGTGACATCTGGGGGCACAGTCTTCCATAGCAATTATATAAATTCCATATAAATTCAATTAGAAAACGTAAAATCGCTATAAATGGAATGCGCGAAGTTTGATGAATTTAGGAATAACGTTAAATGTGCTGTGAAAGATTGCGAAAGCACTTCGAGTGAGGAGTTCGAAGTCCGTTTCCACAAGTTCGTGTACGTGAAAACTTATTTCGGAAATGTACAAAAAACTGTTCAATTATAGGCTTGGGTGAGAGCCGAGGAAATTA
Organism: Ophion costatus; assembly: GCA_951751655.1. Taxonomy (NCBI): domain Eukaryota; kingdom Metazoa; phylum Arthropoda; class Insecta; order Hymenoptera; family Ichneumonidae; genus Ophion; species Ophion costatus. The sequence goes on from OX632356.1 coordinate 34,868,036, forward strand.
AATAAGTGAATTTAGACATTAAGGAGGTACGATCACTTCCACGGGGTCAAAAAAGAGTCTAAATTTATTTTACCCACAGCTGCTCCGATTGATGTTTACTTATGTTGATTATTCGTATTATCAATGATAGTGTGACAAATGTCGTGGTAAATGATGAATTTATTGCACGTGAACAAATAAAAACTGAAAAAATTGATTGTCAACGACTCGGTAGTAATCTTCGTAATAATGTTAACGCAATAAAATTAAAGCCTATTAAAATAGGCTTGAATTACCTCAGCGGAATTAACACGATAGGCAGAATATAATTATACATATTATTGATACGCGATAAATGATAAAACTCCATAAATGGTTGTTTGCATATTTTGTGGCGGCTTCTATTCAAATTAATTTCAAAACAAAGCTGGGTTATGTTCGCCGAACGCATCATTTACCTTAAAATGTGCCCTGTCTTCAAAATACGTTTTCCTTCCACAAAATTGCGTTGTTTTGGATTGGCATCGGTCCCGTCGCAAATCGCACTAATACTTGTTATAATAATCACAGAAATGTGCACTAAACTACACGAATTTTTAAGTATTTTTTACGGTGAAATCTCCGTAAAAATTACATTAAAAATTTGAAACCGGTGACAAATGTGCACATAGTCAAAAATTGACATTAGCTTTTAATATTTTGCTTTCATTCATGTAAAAATTTAAGCAAGTAGCATAATTTTTTACATTTCTTTCAGTAAAAATTCTGACACATTCTCATGTAGAATTTTAACAATGGGCTGCCTCAAAAATTCCAAGTTTCTACAGTAAAAATAACCTGGACAAACTTGAAATTTCTAAAATCCCTAGCGAAAAATTAATTCCCTATGATTAAATAAATACTCTATATACTGTATTTCTGAACATTTGTGTTCTTGATTGCTACTTATTTTAGCATATCATCTTTCCGTACCATTGTAGACGTCCTTTATCGAAGTTTCTTTTCACGTTTCTTTGTTTTCTTGCGTAGAACTGCGTAGAACACGTTAGACTGCACGAGACCACGAGGCTTTCTTGGCCCATGTTTCGTACTATAATGCGCATGCGCGGTACCGCTGTTGCTAAGCAACGCGGGTCGGCGTCGTTCGTGCTCGTCATACTGCGTCATACACAAGCCCACTCTCACAACTTGCGTTCACGTATACGCACGCTCCCACACAGAGCTCACGCGTACGGTCAGGCGACCTAGCCCTAACTGATTTTACTATAAAGAACGTAAAATTCCGGTGGACGCACGGAAAATTTCGGCTTCCTTTTTTAAATTTTTATAGAAAACACGCAAATTTCTCAATGTTCCACTGAAAAATTTCATTTGTATTAGCACTTTTTTAACTTATTGTCGTTATCTTTACGTTTCATGAAATTTTACTATTAATTTCAGTAAAAATTCTGTAAAATATTTTTAATTTCTGTTACGCAAAAGTAAATTTTGATTCATTTCCATGAAAATTTATAATTTATTTCCTAAAAACCTGAAGAATTGCACATTTGTCACCGAGTTACTGTGATTGCACAGTAAAAATTACTTAAAAATTCTCTCCGTGTACTCTTATCGCCGCCATGTTTTCTAGCCTTCGCTCATATGACAGATCCCAATAAATATCACCAATAGAAATATCGCCGTACAAATTTACATCCCCACCGCGAATATTCCCGCCTCTGTTATTATCGTTCCGATTGCTTCCTATGGAGGCTTTTCACCACACTGAACTGCTAATGGGAGCAGTGTATCGAACCAATATTATTTACTAGAATATCGCCGTAATTTATAAAGAGCAATGCAAATATTAAGACGGGATATACATTTAGAACGATCAAAAAATCGATTTCTTTCTTTAAGGGGCTATACCAGTGTGACACTTTTGAAAAATCGATTTTTTTTGCCTTTTTCGACACTTTATACTTTCAAAAATATCCTGTAAGAATGTCAAGGCCGTATCGCTAATACTCCCCGAATGGCAGCCTTCTAAAGAGCAACCGCTCGTAGGTATAAAATCGATAGTTAAATATTTAAACGCGTTCTTCTCGAAATGATATTTTTCAAATTTACTGACATTGTAAATCAAAGAACAAATATCTGATTGACTTGAAATTTGAAGTGAGTTCTCTTGAATATATTTAATCTACAATGACGTAGGATATTTTTGATTGGATGAAAATTGACGATTGGGCATTGAAAAAAACGACCATTTTATAGGCAAGGAAACAGACTTTTTTGTCATAACTACGCCATTTTGTTAGATTTTGACATTTTTCGAAAATCCTACGTCAGTGTACGGGAAATACCTTCCAGTTTAACGACATTTTTCCTTTTTCGGTTTTAGCTACTAATCGGCCGGAATCACGTCAGCAGTGGAGGAACTTTTTTTCGCGCCTCCGAAGGCAGCGCATAAATCGCTTGGACCTCAATATTTTTCTATGAAAAATCATGTAATATAGGTCAAATATAGCCCAATATATTCTTAATATTCCGAAACATTTAATCGAGTACTTTTTTTCCAAAAAAATTCCCGAAAATCACCCAAATTTTCAGCGTTCACACTGGTATAACCCCTTAAACGATAGAACTATATATGTAGAATATCAAATCGAGATCGAATAGAATATCGATAAAAAAAGAGATTTTTTTTCTTTAAACGATAGAACTATATATGTAGAATATTTTCCCAAATTTTCACAGTAAAATTCGAACAACTTTAAACGTCACAGCCCGTCGACGCTGTGCCTCTCCGCTCTGATTCGGAGCGTGAACTTTGAACGCGTTTTTCTCAAAATTGCATTTTCGGAATTGGCGTGCAGGATAAATAAAAAACTATTAAGCCGATTCAGACGAAACTTGGTAGAAATATTGATAATATTGCTACGTTCTACTCGACGAGAACTGTTTTTGAAAAATTAGAAAAAAAACTACTTTGTTAAGCCTAATTTGACAGAAAATTTGTTTTTCTGGAAACAGTTTTTCCCAAAATTGCATTTTCGGAATTGGCGTGCAGGATAACTCAAAAACTACTACGCCGATTGAGATGAGAATTGGTAGAAATATTGAGAGAATTGCTACCTTCTACTTGACGAGAATTTTTTTGAAAAATTAGGAAACAACTATTTTTTTAATCCAAATTTGACAGAAAATTTGCCTGAAATGTTGATTTTTTATGTAAATATGCGTGCCATTCTCTTAAATATGCATTTTCTTCATTTCAAAAACTGTAGCGGCAACCTTGCTGTAACACTACGCCACAGCTGCGCCATTTTAATGATAAAAGAATTTAAAGAATTGTTTTGTATCCTTGAGTATACTGTTAAAGTACGCCTACGGTTTGATAAATGTAGCATAATTATGTCTTATTTTAGAAAATCTCCCAAAATTGGTTAATTTATTCCCGTCAAAATGTATATCCCGCTTTAAGTTATTATTTGAGCAGGTTTCCATTTTCTCAACAACCGACACCTGAACAGACCTAAACGAACTCACTAAATGAATTGCCCAAGTAGCAACTCTTCATTAAGGATTTTTTTTGCAGATTATATTTTTGAGTACGGATATTTCGGGATCTTGAGAAAAATATAATTTTCCGAAACGTCGTAAATATCGCATTAACGTTCGACTTCTCTTACAAGGAACATCCCTCAGGTGTCCGCCTCCGATTTTGTTGAAACTCATATATGTGATAGAGCATCAAAAATTTTGAGACACGTATTTTTTTTTATCGGCGGAAAAACGGTTTTGAGGGGTGAAACGCACCCTCGAAAATGGGGATGTTTTTTCGTTTTTCGTCGATAACGTTTTAACGGTATGAGATATAAAAAAAATTCAAATTGCAACAATGTTTATTTTTTCATGTACTATACATTGGAGATGAGAACGATACCATTATCGACGGAAAACGAAAAACACCCCTATTTTCGAGGGCGCGTTTCACCCCTCAAAACCGTTTTTCCGCCGATAAAAAAAAATACGTGTCTCAAAATTTTTGATGCTCTATCACATATATGAGTTTCAACAAAATCGGAGGCGGACACCTGAGGGATGTTCCTTGTTAGTACAATGTAAAAATTTACTTCTTCCTCTTCGATACATTTCGCTCTCAAAGCTTCCTCGACGAAGCCAACATTTTTGCCTGTTGCATTTATTTTGCATTTATGATGAAGCCAACGGACGTTGAAGTTTGCATCGTTGGAAGGCAACGATTTTTCTTACTCATTTTGCATTTGTTTATTTTTATCATTATCCAGAGCATTTTTTTACAAATGAAGGACGTAAATATCCAACAACAAAACGTTAAAACGTTTAAATTCAATTCACAGGCTAAACCGGCCAAAAGAAATTAAACAATAAAGAAGTAACTCATTTTCGTTGCGTACTAACGATGCAAACTTCAACATCATGGCAAAATAACGAAGAAGCGTTATTTTGCTAATTTTATTTACCGTGTAGCGCGTGCTGAGGATTGTCGATTATTCTAATTTGCCGATCGGGGAGGAGAGGCTCGCCGTCGGGTCCTCCCACGTCGCTTGGCAATTGCCAACAAGCGTTTTCCTGCTCCTCCATCGTTCGTGGAAAATACAGCGGTAACAAGACTTGATAAATACCGAGATCGCAAGGCTCGAGGGCGAAAACGACACAACTGATAGAGTCGCTGTACTGCTCCAAAAATCTTCGAACCGTTCCTGTACCGACGAAAGAAAAATTACGTTTATCGCACGGCAAGAATTTCATCAAGAGTCATCCAAAGCACCTGACAAATTTTGAATCGACGGTAGCGCCGCTCGCAATGAAATTCGTCCATACTGAAAACGAGGCAAGCGCCCCTGGCGATAGTTATGACAACGTACAGCCCTTACATACAGGTCTTGAAACTCCTTCAACTTTCCGGCGGTGGGGGAAGTCGGCTAAATGTAATTTTTTTGTTTCTCGAAGCTGCCACTACTTGGCGCTGTTGTAGTGTTCCGGGCACGGGTAATAAGCATAACCTTTTATTCCTGTGACTACTTCGTCCTTGAGCGATTAATTGCGTACTATTAATTCTAGTCTCATTACTATTTGTATCTTTGAACGTGTTGAACAATTCCGAAAACCGTGAACATTAAAAAGTGGCTATCACACCAAGAGAATTTGAAGATGAAAAAAGAATTCCTCGTCAAAAAGGAACTATCTAAATTAACGAAGCAATAACAAAAATTCGGTGCGAACACTCTAACAAATATTGATGTATTTTCTCCTTGTAATTGTCTCTAATTCCCCAACTTGTAAATAAAAATTATCACGTTATGAAAGGGTTATGGTTAATATTTACCTTGGCGCAATGGAACTCGAGTACCCGAAAAAGGAAAGTAGGTATGAATTATTTACAGTCATCGTGTGGCAAATACAACGTTATTGAACATTATATGATATCGAAAAAGGAGTGACAATCAAGATTTACGGACGTAAGTTGTAGGTCAGAAAAAAACATTAAATAGTTCTCGGGTTTGAACCCAAAAAATCGATGCTACAAGTCAGACAACATGCGGCCATAGCGGCGCGTTGGCAGAGAAGATTCAAAACTGATACATGTTTATAGCACTCGCTTAGGGATTGAGAGTTATTACGCTTCTGGTGTATGGTAGTGGAGGTTGTGTACATTTGACGATGTATTAACAATATAACGTGTGTGCTTTGATATTGCGTTAAAGTGGTAAATCGTATTAATTCGTAAAATGCGTTTAGGCTATTAGAAAGAGATCGACAATCTGTTTCCATTTCTCTTCGACGGCACTACTCTACTGGTGGCGCCCTACTTGTGGCGGCTACGAGAAACAGAAATGTTATTCATCCGTACGAGCCAAATCGTCGGAGTTTCCAGACCTGTGTGTAAGACCGTGGAAGAAACTTATGATTGTCGGTATAGCGGGACAGAACGGACCAGAGGCGCTGCTTGCTGCATACGCTGTGCGCCGTTGATGCCGCTCGTCCTTTATTACCGACGGCTGCTACTAGCGAACCTGACGCAAGGAGCTGGAACTACAAACTACGGACAGAGACTGCGGTGTAACCACTTACGATATTGGGCACCTTTGATTTTTCTCGACGGATTAAGAATTATTTTGGCAACCCAACAAGTCGGCAAATATTTGCATGAGAGCAGGTTGCCTGGTCCGCTCAAAGAAGAAAGATGTGCGTCAATTGTTTAATAAAATAAATTCGTCGACCAAGAAAAAGTTCATCGTGGCGTACGAATGCTGGGCCAATGTTTTCTGTAACTTGTTGGGCTTCGAGAAAGAAAATCGCCATGAAAAATCGGACTAGATAACCATTTCTCTCAAACAGTTGAATTTTTATCTGTAATTGTATAATTGTATCGTATCTTGCGCGAAATCCGTCGAAAAAAATCTTTGTTCGTTTATTGCCCAAGTGGCGCTTCCTGTGAATTGGATGACTCTCAAAATACTTTCAAATATTTGTACGTCCTAAAGTGGACGATTCTATGGGGTTCGTTAACTTACGGAGAGCTATGTGGGCTCCCGCGTCGGGTGGATAATTTCGACGAACCGAATTGATCACAGGCAAACCGATACTGCGAAGACCGAGCTCCCGAGCTTTTTGAAGCACGTTTCTGCAAAGAAAAGCCAACGCGAATTAGAGTTATAAACTGACGTGCAAACGAGTTCCGAAGGGCAATTAGATATAACGAAAATAACACGTACCTGTAGCAACAATGTAACGTATTTTGAGCTGCCGTTTGATATTTTATATTGTAAATTGGCCCGACGGTGTGGATGATGTAACGAGCGGGCAAATTATGACCCTGTGTCACCTTGATTTCACCAGTCCTGCATTCTGCGAAGAGCGACGGTAACTTATTGTTAGTAGGAGTATAAGGTGATTCGATGATCCAGCTTTACAATATTCACTTTAGTGTCAAATACGATGACGATCGATGTGCAAAAATATACAACGGTTAATCACCGATATATACGCTATGAATTTAAGGTATTCCTTTCACGAACCCGAATATTTAACAATTGACTGATTTTCGTCTACAATCAAGTAGAAAAACATCCCGCTGGGATGAGAAGTCGAATATCGTGGGGATTGTAGTAAGGGGAGAAAATCCCTTGCAATGGAATCTACGATGAACGAAATTTAAACGCCGCTGTAATTTACCGATGATTCAGAAGTGCCTTGCTTATGCCACCACGAAGTACGCCCCTCCGCGAAAAGAATACCTTAACCCTTACTTGCCACTGTGGGGTTCGAAACAACCCTACCACTTTTTTACTTATGCGAAAATGTATTGATGATGTGTATTCTACAGAAGTGTGGCAAGTCGGGGTTCAATTTTCAATCGTTCAAATTTATTCATGTTTAGGTCTGCATGAGCTTCAGTTTTCAAAAACACTCATTCGTTTTGCATAGTTTTACGACCTAGGATCTTTATTTTTATTTAAAACAAAGATTTGTCACAATTCTGAAAATCGACCAATTTATAACAATTTTTGTGCGATTTTCCCACTGCGAATTACCCTTTTAATTGCGTTTTTCTCGAAACCATGATCCGTAAAGCAATGTAAAGCGTATCTCAAAATTTATTCGTCCGATTCACTTTGAATTCGTATAGAGAATAATTTATAACACTTTCTATCGTATGACCGCATGGTTTTTCATCACGTTTATCCTATGTTAATAACAAATTGTTTAAGTTATCTTTTTTTGGCGAAAGTCGAACTTTCTGTCTACAGCTCGCCACTGTAATCTTCAAAATTTCAAAAAAGTATCCGGTTATACAACAATGCTATTATCGTACTAAGACTTTTTTATTGCTCCTTTCGGATCTCCCTGCTGGCCAGAGTTGTTTAAATAATAACTGCATCTTTTATCAATTTTTAAGTAAAAAAAACTCGGCCGCGCAAGCCTATGTATCATTTGTCTGTAAAATGTCAACCACGTCATGCCAATATTCTCATAAGAATTCATTTTGGAATATCGACCTGTTTGTTTGCGCCCCGAGCTTATGCAGACCCATTGAGTAAGGCTACTGTGAAAACTTTGAAACTCTCGTAACAGGGTATTTCACTCTATGCAAGAAAAATACTAAGAGTGTACAAATAACGTAGTTTTCGCAATAATCACCCGAATAATGTCGGTTTTAATTTATAAAAACACAAAATAGATTTTATAATTCATTTTTTTCAATACTTTTTTATCTCTTCGACAAATATGCAAAGCGGTAGCCGCTGTAATGGATCCCGACCCAACGTCATTGCCATAATAAACAAAGAAAGCGGTATACGAATGAGGCCCTAACCTGCGAAAGAAAGCGTCAACAAACATACGTTCTCGTTTGTCATAGTTAATTGCGAATTTCCAAATAGTTGTCTGTACTTCGCAAAAGTACAGATGAGTTTTTTTTGGACAATGACTTTGGACCTCTTCTCGCAAGTTTTAACCAAGTCTTCCTCGTATTTATATCACTTGGCATTTCAATCGACAACCTTCGCGGGGTTTTTACACTATTATTCTTAAATTTACGAACAACACACAAATGATAGGGATTGTAACTCATGTTTTATTTTAAGAAATTAACGTATTCACAATGAACGCAGCGTCGATGTTTACAATGAAAGTGACGCCACGAACCGAAACAGCATGGCGGCTGGCGTTTACGCCAGTTTTCGCGCCGAAATTTGAAATGCATTTTTTTGGTGCTTATCGATTTCATAAAACGGAAATAAAAATTTTAGTGGTTTACTCCCACCAAAGGATCAAATTGTGACACCCTTCAAAACAGGGTGGAATACCCTACTGAAGATGAAGGTCCAACATATGATGCAGGAATCACAGATTGAACGTAACCTTATTTACAACGATATAACTATTCGGAAAACTTTAAACGCGTTTTTTTCAAAACGGTGTACACGATTGCTCGTTCTCTCATGAACGAATGGACTTGAAATTCGGTACACTTCAGTAGTATAATAGTGGTTTAGTCTTGACCGACGTTTTTCGTCTTAACATTTTTTTTCATTAGTTATTGACAATAATAATGTAATTTTTCCTTGAAAAATAGAACAAAAAATATTTTTGACCATTGAAACACGACAACAAGGAAAAGCTCGGTCAAGTCTTTGCCAATATTACTTATTTTGAGAAAAAACATATTTTCTTTTTGTTTCAGATCCCTTGAGCCCTTCACGTTCAAAGGTCCTTCACGAGATGATTTGTAACTTCTTCAATGATTAATTTTTTCCTCAAATTTGCCACACACTTTGTTAATGTACATACAAAAAAATGTTCAAACGATTTTCCAATCAAATCACATATTCCTTCAAAATTAACGTTTTTAATAGCCCTGATTTGCGGGTCCTCGCAGTAGCCCAACCCCTTAAAACGAGCAATATTATGACGTATAAAATCTATTTTGTTTCAAACCAATATATACACACGTACAGACAAATATATAAAACTATATACCTCTAACTTCATTGTCAATTTCCAGACTTAGAGCCGAGCCTGCACGCGAAAATATTCTTTGGCACGTAAGACTATTGTCATCCATAGTTTCGCTCGTAGGATTTACTACGGCGTCTACTTGTAGGACCGATATATCGCCAGTCCTGAAAGAAAATCATTCGTACATTTTAAAACACCACCAAATAAAAAACACGCGTATGGTACAATAAGCGGGACGAACAAATTCGACAACGAGGCGAATGTAAATGGATAAAGGTTTATATTATTGGGCACACCATAACGCGATCTTGTGGTTGATCGCAGACCGGCAGGGAAACGGGCAGTCCGCATGAGGCGTCAATTCTCCCAGAGAACTCGAGTAATCCGTGTACCGATGCTGGACAGGAACGTCCGCCCATCTCGTTAGCGTCCTTAGCTCGACTATTTCCGGGGCTACACCCAAGGGTTCCATTAGCCTCATTCAGCTGCAATCGACATAAATTGTTATTTAATTATGGAAGAAACCCAATGACGTGTCCTCGGTGCATCGGCCCAAAAAAAAAATGGTAAAAAACTTTGGTCATTCTTTAGCTAAGTGACTTTTCCGAAAAATGAGCCTAAAATTATTTCTTGGCTATTTTCTCGTTTATTGGGTTATTTCATTAGTTATAGAGAGTAATGTCATTTTTAATAAAAAAATCGAGAATAAAATCAACTTTTTTTTTTAATGTGGGCACAATAACAAGAAAAGCTCTGTGAAGTCTTAGCCAATATTATCTATTTTGACAGAAAATGTGTTTTTTTTTTTGTTTCAGATCAACCGGCTGGCCAAAATCAATTACATCATAGAGCAAAACGTGCTTGGTCTCAATATTCTCCAGATCGCAAACGTATACCTCTTAATTATATGCATACAAAATTATACCTGGTCGTATTACGATTTTTCTCGCTATTGAGATAGAGGTGAGCGAACGTTTTTGATAATGTGGAAGTTTGCATCGTTGGAAGGCAAAGAAAATATTTTGTTGCTCGTTGTAATTTTTTGGGCGGATTAAAAGATACGGCAAACTTTACTTGAGATCTTCATCGGAGACCTACGGTCTAAATCTTTCATAAAAGGAATTCCCATAGCAGAGAAAATGGAAAAGAAGGAAAGTAAAGAAGCGTTTCTGTTGCACTCCAACGATGCAAACTTCAACAGCATCGTTTCCACAATGAAACGTTCGTTGTTCTGACGAGGCTACTGTGTGTGTACTACTTCGAATCTCTGGCAAGTCCGGGCACAAATTGTTCCACCAAGCACTCGCCAACATGGCGCTAGATCGCTGACATGATGTTTTCAGTCTACAAAACTATTTAGAAATTACACTAACGGAGAGACTCTCAATGTTAGAAAATTACTGTGGTATTCTTGGGAACTATATTTCCAGCTTGGAATTAAGGGCTTACCGTAGTTGAAATTTTTGAAAATAATGAGTCTTGCTTTTCGAAGGTTTCTCAAAATATAACATTCCTATCCTATGACAATTGAGGCAATTATGGGCGTTTATAGATAGGTTCCGCGAACTGCCGGATTTTGAACGCGTTTTTCTCAAAATTACTTTTTCAAAATCGGTGACCGTGATATCTAAAAAATGACTGCACCGATCAACTGCAAACTTTACACTCTTCTTCGATATATCAAACAGCAGTACTTGAACGAAGGAATTTATTTTTCGATGCATCATTTTTTATCAATGAAAGTGGAGTTTTTTTTCACCGAAAATTACTACCTTCACTTTCAACGGCAGCTATTTGTTCAAAAATCAATATTTTCACAAATCCTTTGTCCAAACACCGAATAATGTCATTAATTTTTTTTAATTAATAAAAAAAGATACAAACCACTGTATCTGCCACATTTATAAATATTTTCCAATTAAGAAATTGTAAAAAGTACTTAAATCCATTAATGTGACAACATTTTTTATGTGAAAAAAGCTTTAATGTAAAAAAAAAATCGAAATCCTGCACTCGTTTGCCCAGAAGAAAATCACGAAAATGCCTCTTTTTTCTTTTCTAATTTATTCGAATTTCGTTCAAATTTATTTTAGAGTAGGGAATGTCATGGTAAAGGGAATCAATGTTCCTAATCTATGGCTCCGCAATTCCAATTACACGATATTGCAGTTCGCATCGTTGTAACACAACGGAAGTTTTGTAGCCTAATTTCTTATTGCCCAATTGAGCAACTAAAATCAGTCATTTTTCAGGATACTTACCAGAAATCTACAAGGCAGGAGAACTCTATTCTTTATTTCTCTATTCTCAGACATTTCTCTCCTTAAATATCTCTATTCTGAAGCAGATTTAATCAAAAACATCTCCATTCCAGAATATCGCGTGTCTAAAATATTTCTCTGCCCTAACATCTCTATTTGTAAAGATCACAACGCCACAATAAATTAGTTCTGAAGTATTACTGCTCTTGAATATCTCCATCCACAATCTTTCGTATCCGAAACTTTTCTATTGTAAAAAATCTGTATTCTTCAAAATCTCACGCGAGATCCGAAACATCTATATTCCGACAATTCCTTCCTGCAATATCTTTCTTCCGAAACATCTCTATTCCATTCGTAACATTGAATTTACTATATCGGCCATGAATAAAACAAGTGCAATGCTGAGGCTCTTGGAATAGAGATGTTTCGGAAGAGAGATATCGTGAGATGAATCGTCGGAATACGCATGTCTCGGATGTCACACGAGATTTTGAAGAATAAAGATATTGAAGAATGGAAAAGTTTTGGACACAAAAGATCGCGGAATAGAGATATTTAAGAGGAGTAATATTTCGAAACTGAATTATTGTGGCATTGCGAGCTTTAGGAATAGAGATGTTTCAGCACAGAAATATTTTATACACGAGATATTTTGGAACAGAGATATTCCCGATTAAACCTGCTCCAGAATATAGATATTTGAGAAGAAAGATGTCTGAGAATGGCTAAATAAAAACACTGAGTTGTTGTCCTGCCGATCTACAGCTCAAATTTGAAAGAAAAGATATCGAATGAGAAATAAAATAAAGCAATAAAAATAAAAAAGTATATCCGTTGAATTCCCACGCCGCAAACTTCAACATCGTCAAATTTCATGATGTCAAAGTTTGCATCGTCAGAATGCAACGACTTTTTTTAGTTTCATCACTTTTATTGTAATGTGGAACTTTTTTTGCACCTTGAGGTAGTAAATCTGTAATGAAAATATGTAAAAAATTATCTAATTATCTTCGTAGCCTAAGTCGGCCAAACAGAAATTTTATCAATTTGAAAGAATCAATTGTCGTTGCGTTCCGATGCAAACTTCAAGATCGTCAAATTACAGTATAAACTTGATGGAACATTATTTCCCTAGTCATGTTTTTTTTTATAAACAGGAGTTTTCTTTTGGTCTTTATATTACGAAATATATCGTTGATGCCTGGTAGTACAAACTTAACACAAGTAGCTGCAAGTCCTCATTGATAAATCTCCGAGTCAGCGAAGCATAAATAAACATAAACATAAACAAAGAAAGCACGTTGAAAGTAGCAAAATTGTCTTTTTTGAAAAATGACCTATAATTTCACGGGTCAATCAATCGTAGGCTTTTCAAGCATCGTAGAACTATGGAAAACTCGGGCCGAGCGCGATTCGCCTTGAACGTCGATAAGCGAATTTCTCTTTCGTCTGGTTTCGACGCCCCTAATTATCCCCATACATCGTTAATTTTCAAACCGAGACGAATTTACGCAAGAGGCCAAATTCCACGAGCTCCAAATCCATTAGCCTCTTTTCGATCAGCAGCGCTATCCGGAGGCTGGAGAGCAGCGAATGGCATGCCTCACTGTCTACGCTCGCGAAAAATGCACACGCAAAGCTCGTCGAGACGCGACTTCGATCGCGGAACGCTCGAAACTAAAAAAAAACGTTCGGCTAATTCGAACGAATTTCGGCCAAAAAACACTTACTCCAAACGATCCACGGGGTGTATAATTCGACGCACAGGTGAAACGATAAACCGCTTTTGTCAACCGAGAAACTAACGCGCTTAACCTCACAGAGACGAACTGTCACGCGCCATATGTAAAGTCAGCTGTTGTTCTCTCCCGTTCGCGCCACGGTGGCGCTGTACCGCCATCTGGCGGACAGCATGCGCCACATCGATTATCACGGAACGTTCGGTTTTTGCACGATTTATAGGTACAGTAGAACCTCGATTATCCGAACTAATTGGGACCGGACGTCGTTCGGATAATCAAAAATTCGGATAATCGAAAATATATCTCGGATATCCGGGAAAATCAACTCATGAAATATAAATAGCATCAAAAATTCTCTATCTTAATCCAACAACCCTGAATTCTTTATTTGATAGCAATTAACAATGAATAAAGTTTTTATTTTTATACCACCACTACTTATGCAGTTAAATCACAATTGCGGCGCAAAATAATGATCAATTTTTGGCTATCTCATGGTAGTTGCCCGTTAAGTCTCAAATTCGTTTCAAGAACAGCAGCTGTGTGGGGCTATTTTCACGTTGAGTTTCAAATCATTCCAAAGCGATTTCTCATATATACATGCAATGTATATACGATCTGATGTATGAAGTTACATATAGGCAATAATGAATTTTGAAAACATCTCGAAGTGTTAGGAAACTGCTTAATTAGACAAAAAAGTATTGAAGCACGTATTGAAAAATTCTCTCGCGTTTTTTATATTTCAGACGTAAAATTTCGCTTAATAAACATTTTAAATGTTTTTCGCTGCGAGAATCAGTGAAAAAATTAATTTACATCCGTATATTTGCGTTGCGTTTCCATGTTATTTTGTACGAAAAATTTACACGTGTTTGTAAATGTTTTTCATTCCACGCAAATCATTGATTAATATGCGCTCATATCCGTCCCAAATTCAATGATAATCCATTTTTTTCCGTTGCATTCGAAGTACAATGTGAAAAAGGAATGCAAATTATTAATAATAAATTATTAATAATTTGGTTACATTTTTACATAAAACAGGAATAAGAATTATCGTTATCATTCCGTTGCTCGTTATTATTATTTCATATCTCAATTTCTTATTGTCCATTCGAACTTGTTTTTCGCCATTTCGGCGAAAACTCTCTTCCTCCGTCAACGGATACGTTCAAAGCTTCGAATCGAATGAATTTCCCGAATCGAATGAATGTACGATGAATCTCACCTCAGAGTACTCGCCGCTTCGTATTTTCGCGCATATTGCAAATTACGCTACACCCGTGTACGATTTAAGGGCCACGCGGGGCCAAGGTCTTTTATGGCAACAGCGGACTCAGCTGATCGCGAGAGATAGCGTGGACGCGTTCGTCACCTGCCGAGAAAAACGTTGCGATCTTATTCCCGTGACACAATTCGGCAAAGATCCTCCCCCACCTCCGCCGCCGCGTCGGAAATACCGTGCGGTCGCGATTAAAAAAACCGCATCCCGAAATCGATAGCGTGCTCTGCGAATTTTTCGCGATAATGAAAAAAATAACAATGAGAAAAATAGTTCTCAAAATGTGGTTGCCGCGCAATTTTGGACTTTGCAATGTGGTCCGAAAAATCTTCACGGCCTGTGACGACGTTCAGAAGCTCCCCACCCCCCGCCAACGCGCGTCAATCCGCGCGAAAATCTCGATAGTGTGTATACGTGTTACGTGTAAAGATATATGCTATTGGCAGCTTTTCACCTACTCGTATTCACTACAGCGTTTTCACCTACTCTGTCTCTCCCTCTCTGTCTCTCTCTCTCTCTCTCTGTTCGTTTATTTTTCACGCGTCGTGTCAATCACGCACTACCTGACCCGACGCTTGCAACGATAACGACGTGCCGTAAAAAAAATGATGCATTAGAACGAATAAAACAATACTTTGGAGACACGAGTCAAAGCCCGTGTGGCTATCGCAGTCGGGCCGCGTATCGCGCCAAGTCCTAATGTACCAAAAACCCGCTAGGGCGAGATGTGCACACCGATACGAGTGCGGGAGGAAGATGCGCGGGAGCGTGCGCGTCATTTCGTTGATGTTTGTGCGCAGGCGTGAACCTTTTACCGCGAATTGTAAATTCTTTGCGCGATCCCAGCTGGGTGGGCTTTATGCCGAGCGATGACGAGGTTGAATCAACGATGCACAGGCTATGGCGGAAGTATTGAAGTAATTGCGCTTCAGAAATGCGATTCAATTTTACCAGCATTGGAGCCTCCTGGCTTCTTTGGTAGTGAATTGTATCGTCAATAGGGAACGTTTTACGCAAAGCTCAGCGCAGATGGCGCTACGTACACATAACGCAAACGAAAGAAGCTGTCAACGCGCGCGGTGCATTTTCACAGTGTCTGCCTTGTACCAAAATCATATGAATGGACATAATGGACAACAATTACGGATATTTGACTATATCGGAACTGAAAAATCAATTTCTACTCTTTTCCTTCTCTGTTCATCCTTTAAACTTTCTTTTCTTGCTCCAAACAAACAGCGAAAGTTTTTTCAATATTTTTGATATTTTTCATTATTTTCCGGCGCAGTTTCATCCCCGTGAAGAATGAAAATGAGCTAGGTAAGTATTATGTAATGAAATTATACCAGGAGGTTAAAAGAATGCAAATATTTCACATAGGATTTTTTTCGTTATGTTGATTGACTACTTTACAATATACTTTTAGAAGTAAATAGCGTCAAAAATATTATGTTTATACACCGAGCTGTAACAAATCCTTCATTTCTGTAGTCTGCAGATCTAAAATGATCAGAATATAGCCTTGAATGCTTTGTGGCTGTAACTGCTAGCGACGTATAGCAATGTCTAATAGCTTGCGAAGTTTTTCGTTTTTAGGAAATAAATTAACGCCTCCGTTTCTGCATCCAGATGCACAACACTGATGCATTCTTGACACTTTATTCACGGCAAACGGATTATTTAGTGAAAATACAACAGTAGTCGTAGAAACACGAGCAAAACTAAAGAGAATCTCACTAAACGTCGTGTTCTGTTTACGTTATAATACAATGTCCCTTCTAGCGGGGGAAATTGGTAGTAAGGTTCCCTATATGCGTGGAAGGATTTTCCTGCAGTGGAAAAGAAAACGATTTGGGCTGGATAAATCCGCCAGGGAATGTCGACGAATGATTTACCGAAGAAATGGAATATCGCTTGTTTTAGGATTTATTTGTTCCATAGAACTAACGAATGCGCGAAATAATGAAATATTTTAGTATTTTGAGTCAATATGACGATGGCCATTTGTGAATTAAGCATTTCAATTATCTAAATGATTTTCACAAGTTTTGATTATTTATTCGACGTGCTTCGTTCGCATGTCTGCATTTCCGGTTCAACATTTGCAATCCACTTTTCAAGCACTTGCTGGCATCCGATTGAGTTGGAATTTAACATACGTATGTAAATTCGGTAACAATGCAGTAATATGGTACGATAGAGCTGGTCTGATATTGGAGGTGGGGGGTGGGCAATGCAACTCCTTAACGAGTAAGGCCACTGTAACGGCCCAAAAAAAAAGGTTTTTTCACTAATTTTTTGCTCCCGAAATTGAAGGTATTTGAAAAAAAACTTTTAATGGTGTTATCGGGCATACATTAAACTTTATTATAAAATTTTTTTACAGTAAAAAAAAACAAAATGGCGGTTCCACAGCTATCTTCCCGGGACATGTTTTGCTTCCAGGGCTCCGCGGCACGCAGCACCACTGGTGCACTTTTGAATCTAGAACAAAAAAAAAACCATCAATCTAGAGGGCTATAGCTAGAGAATGTCGATCGGATTTTAAAAAGTATCAATTTTTGTGGATTTGGCGTGCGTTTGAAAAAAAAATTGATTTTTGACGAAAAAAACGGCAAGTTTTTTGTTAATAAAAAATCAATAAATAAAGTTCTTGAAAATTCCAATCGACATTCTCAAGATAATGTAAATATTCACATCTGGTTAAAATCTCAAGTAAAAAAAATGAAAATTGTTCGAGTTATGCTGCGTGCCATTTTGAAAAACCATGTTTCGAGAAAAACGCGTTTAAAGTTTGCGAATAGTTTTTTATTGGAAAAAATTTAAAAAAGAAGTTAAAAAAACTTTTTACCGTTAGTCTGCAATCCCAGCACCATACATTTGTCCTTCGATAGCCAAATTTTCGTCTTCTTCGTCTTTCCTGGTTGATTTTTGGAGCGCGCGCGCACTTTTGGCCGCGTCGCTCAGAGATGTCTCCGCGTGCGTGATGCGTTTGGCGTCGGCTTCGATGCAGAAATTATATAACTGTACACCAATTTCCACCTCCAACATCTTGAATATTTGCAAGACGTTGGTAAGGCCGCCATTGAATATGCAAACAGCGATATCCGTCGCAATATCTAGTACAGTTTTTCCGCTAGAGGATGATTTGGGGGCCAAACTCCAAACGGTAGCGTTGAAACTTTCGTTATTGTTTTGAGTATAGGCCCCCAAGCAACGCTCCAGCAACTCGTCCCGGCTCAATTCCATGTAGATGGGTTTGATGGCTTGATAAACCTCCTCACTCATTGGCTGATTGTGATGATACGCATCCAAGGCATTTTCTGCTTTCGCTTTCTTCCAACTGCACCAATTCTCCGAACATTTTTCGTGCTGAGGCTTTTCATCCGTTGACATTTTGTGAAAAAGGGTTGCCCAGATCTCATTTTTCATATTGTTGATGGAATCGGAATTTCGACGGATTGCTAAGCCGTAATAAATGCTTAGTTCGTCAATCAATTTGGCAGTGAGTTTTCCTCTTCCCCCGAGACCCTTTGTTCCATTTTTTAAGTTTCTCAATCGAGTGCCCATTCTTTTTTGCACGTGATCTTTGCACTCTTTTTTTTAACATCAACATTTTCATAAGGCTTCGAATCCACGATGCCTTTGAAAGTTTTGGAATCGCCATCTCCGATATAATTGCAGTCGTTTCGGAGCAAGTTTTGACACGCTTGGCGGCGACCTTCATTTCCTAAGGACAACAAATTTTTTTTCGCACGGGACCTTTTTTTCTTATTCTAGAGGGTTTAAACTATTTTTTAAGCCAATAAAAAAAAATCGATTTTTCAAAAAATGTACAGTGGCCTTACCCCTTAATAGCATATACTAGGACAGTCGAGTTTGCGCTCATTTGTTTTGTTATCATGAGCACTTTTCATTACACATGATAACGAGAGTCTGATAATGGTGGTGGGAGGTGGGAACTGAAAATTCCTAATGGCAAATGGTAGGACAATCGAGTTTGGGCTGATCAACTTTCTTAACTTGAGCACTATTTATAATTACACTATTATAAAGTTGATCGCGAAACCTTTATAAACTAAGGCGAGGTTTTTTATTACGCCAATGTCTGAATGGCATGGGGGTCTGGCATGACAAATAAATAAACAAATTTTATTACTAAAAAGTATAAAATCAAATAGACGTAAAAAAAACTTTGAAAAACAAGCTTTTATTTAAAAGATACGGCAATAAAAAGTAAAAAATAATGTCCAGCAAAATTGAAAATCAAAACAGTATAACTACAAAAGAGTCTTTTCCTTCGTCACTGATCATAGGTGCAAGTACTAAAGGAGGTACGATCACTTCCACGCGGTCAAAAAAGAGTCTAAATTTATTTTATCCACAGCTGCTGTGTTTGGTGTATACTTATGTTGATTATTCATATTATCGATTATAGTGTGCCAAATGTTGTGGTAAATGATGAATTTGTTGCACGTGAACAAATAAAAAACTGAAAAATTAGTTTGTCAACGACTTTATAGTAATCTTCGTAATAATATTAAGGGGTTACCCCCACTTGCGGTTTTGAAAAAATCGATTTTTTTATTGCATTTTTTTAAGTATAAGTACCTGAGAATATGTCCTGAAAATTTCAAGTCGATCCGAACAAAATTGACTGAGATATGAGCGTTGAAAGAGAAGAATCCGTGAATTGAAGAACTGAAATTGAAACTTTAAACGCGTTTTTCTCAAAATGGCATTTCTGAAGTCGGTGACCAAGATTACTCGAACGCTAATGAACCGATCTTCTTGAAATTTTGCAGGCTTATTTAATACATAAAAATGTAGTCTTTAATCGTTCGATTTTTTTTTTCGAACAAAAATGGCCGTTTTATAGCCAAAAAACGGCCGTTTTTTTCGTTAAAATCGAACCATTAACTTTGACTGTCCGCCATTTTGTGAAAAATGAATATTTGTTGAAATCCTTCGATTAAAGACTAGTTTATACTTATATTTGACTAAATCCATCCGCATTTTTTTTTTCAGATGATCCACTTCGCCGCAATGTTGGTCACCGCAAACCGTGTATATAAAAACATTATTTCATTGACGGCCATTTGCCAATTCTCTCGGGCCAATTTTTGTATACAATCGTATATGATCAATCAATATACAATATATATGTTTATATATATATTCATTTTTACTCGGGCACTCGAAAGAATAAAGTAAAAATCGTTAAAATTACCAGTTTGACTTCCGGTTTTTCTTCCGAACTACCTTAAGAGGATTTGTGCAAAATTTCAGCTCGATCGGCGGGGGGCGAAATCTTACCTAAAGTTGATATGACTTTTCGTTGCATTCCAACGATGCAAACTTCAATACCATAAAAGTTATCCTACCATCTCAAAATTTCTTGAACCATAGACGCGAATAATAAAAATCGGTACACACTCATCCGATTTAGCGAAATGTCTTTTTTCGACGATTTAAAACATTACGAACGACATTGCAATATCGACTACAAAAATAGCCAAAAATTTTCTCTACGCGGGGGCACAAGGAACGTTAATTGTTGAGCGAAAATTAAGTTCCGGAGGGCGCCCGGATCCGTACCCGTTTGACGTGAAGGTCTCCATGTATAAATAACTCGAACAAAGGTTATGGCTCGAATGTCACGCGATGCGGAACGTGTGCGACATATTAGAGATGCAGCCGAGGGAAAATGAAATTTGGCATATGAAGGGTAGTAGTGCGGAGTTGGTGCTTTTTTATCGCGTGCAATATCTGCTGTTCAACTCGAATGGATTTTTTTTTCTTCCCGAAGCCCCGCGCGTTAGTCGTGTCGTGCCCTCGTGGGTATATCGTTCGTTTTGAAACGAAACAAGGCTTCGGGCTTACTGCCGTAGTGTATTATAGATTCCGTAACATGGCAGGACCGTATTAGTGAGTATCGATCACGACCCAATTGTTGTTGCATTTCACGATCGGAAAAAGACACGTTGGCCGTTTTTCTCTTCCTGGCCTGCTTCCCTTTCAGGTCGACGAAACGCTTATGCACCGCAAAAGCTACGATGGAATTTCATGCAATTTTTATTAATGGACTTTCATGAATTCGAAAACGTTGGGAGTAGAGCCTAAAAAATCATTGTATTGAAGTCTGCATCGTTGGAACGCAACGGAAATATCGTTTTTCTCGTTGGCCAATTTATTTCACACTTTTGGGTTACATGAGAACCGAAACATTTTTAAAGATCCTTTTTAGGGATTTGTGACCTAAGCCTGCAAAAGAAAAGTTCCGATAGTAGCAAAAATAATGAAATGAGAAAATACTAAACGTAAAAAATCTTTTTATAAAGAAGCTTTTATTCATAATCTATGGAACTAAAAAGTAAAAAAATGATATTTAGTGTATGAGGTTGAATAGTAAAGCTACAGAAAAAGCTCACTGATCAAAGGTGCAGGCAGGACATACTTACGGCCTTTGGCCACAGTAACGGGTATAAAATCATGTACGAATTTAACCATTTTTTTCGTATGAAAAAGTGATTCACTCATAAAATTAATTACACATCTATTTAGTATGAATATGAAGCTGTTAGAAATTTTTATTTTTTTTCGATGTATATGATGAATATTCAATGAAATTTGGTACACAACTATGTCAATGTATATACAAATAAATGTCCAAACGATTCTCCAATCATCTTACTTATTCCTTTAAAAGTAATTTTTCCAAATGACCCCAATTTTTGGGTCTTCCCAGCAGCTTAACCCCTTAACATGCGCGCCCATATCTGTTCCTGCAAACTTACAATATAAAAATGTGGCAAGTATAATTGCTCATTATTAACAATGATCATTTAGTGTTTTTAATTGTTTATAAAACGAAAATTAGACTTATCGTAGTTATCGTGATTGTTATTATTGTTATGATTATTATCGTTATTCTGTTGCCTCAGTTATTATTTCGTCAAGTCTGAGTTCCACGCTTGCGCGAATGTAAAAACTTTCTTCTCCCAGAAGGGTTCAGATTTCACAAAAGTTCAATGTTTTCGGATTCAAAATATTCAGTGATCGGTTCGACTTTATTAAATTTTGAGATATCAAGCTGGATATTCTCTTACGAATGGAGCGTCATTGGAGGCTGTATTTTTACTGTTGCTAGATACAATTTTTCGAAGTAAATAAAATTAAAAATGATGTTGTTGATAATAATGCTCATCTTTCCTACAATTTATGGTAGAATTGAATACAAACACAAATTCCATCTGCACTCCGTACTAACTTCAAAATCAATCGAGAGTCAATTGAACGAATAAATTTGACAGAGACGACCATCATATCCTTGAATTGAAACGATTGAATGCTCGTTGCAGCCAACTTGTATCTTGAATAACTCAACGCGGACAGACCGCACTTTCCTCGCGTGACAACCGGTTGAGCATATTTTTAGTTTTAATGATTCGGTAGAAAGTTGTCATTAATATGGGATACAACACTCGACCTTTAATTTTGTTTGGGTTAAAAGTTAAAAGTTGACGCGAGTTTCATACGGGATTTTGCACGTAAACCTAACTTGACATCTTCGAGTAAATTTCAGGCGATTTGACGTTCATTTGGAACGCATTTTCTTTTGATCCAATAAAGCACGCTCTGCATCTATAATTCACGACGTGTAAACGTAGAAGATTTTTCTTCGATAGGAAAGTGCATTTCCCGGCAAAAGTATGCGTATATGTATTAACGCGGAATATCTCGCGAACTAACGAAGGCGATAATGGCAAAAGCTTTATCGAAATACAATCAAGTGTTTATTTGTGATCAAACAACGGTGTTTGACACCAACCAATATTTAGACTTCAATCGACCATTTGTTTCACTTCCGTGATCTGTCATTTCTTGTTAGCGTCTATTGGCGTCGTGCGCAACACCAGCGCCGTATAAACTGCCAAAAAAATTATTCAACTTAAATACGATCTATTTGAATCAAATATTGAAGTTAATCAGGTATTAAATTAAATATTAAATCAAGATATTTTTCTATTTGTTTCAGCTGTTCTTTTTAAATATTAAATGCACTCAAATTGAATAAAGTGAGATTCGATTCGAGTAAATCTTTATTTGCTTACAATATATACGATAAATCCAAGTTTACTGTATGCATAAAATATTTCATAAATTCAAATTGAAATGAAACATTTAATCGAGAGTTTTACCACACTGATTTTGTATCGTGATTCGTCATTCCCTGGCCTTCGGAAATGATTTTTTTCTGCTATAGATTTTTCAAACATAATCTATATATAAATGGTCGCTCTCTCTCCTCCCTCTCTACTCCCACCTCCTTTGATATGTTACGATAAAGACAGACCAATTAGTTCCAATCAAATAGAAAAATGGTAGGCTCTACGAAAAGTCTATTTAATTTAAATTAAAAAGAATTAAATAGATACATCTAGTGGATTCAACTAATTTGTTTATTTGAACAGATGAACAGATATTAGGATTCAACAAAATATTTAGTTATTAGACCATATTAAATAGATCGTGATTTGAATAAATACACATATTTAAAATAAGTAATTCCAATAACGGAATGCAATTGGAAAAAATTGATTTCACGAAAAATCTAAGTAACTCAAATTTAAAAAAATCAAATAGTTGCGGTTAGTTAATATCAAGTGAATTTTTCTGTCAGTGTAGCGTTCGTATTTTTGGAGGCTCCGTCAAAGCCTCTATGATTCTGGTTATACTATTGTGAAAAAGTATAAAAACGAAAATCGCATTTAATTTTTTTGGTGAAAAAAAAAATTGAAAAAGAAATTAGGAACATTTCCTTAACATGTGTATTTTTGTTTGCTTGTAATTTCGTTATAAGACGAGAAAAATGAAGCTATATTATTGCTTTTATTAAAATTGAATCAGCATATATCGTTGCTGCAATATAATAAATATAATTGCCAATATAATAAAAAACATTTTGTTTTCAGACCGAAATGAGCATAATTTTAAAGACCGGCTTCGAAAGTATAATTCACAATATTAATTGCCAACCTCAAACTCAAATTAAGGAAAAAGTGTTGGTATCTGCTGAACACGTCGAAACGTAAAAGAGTCGAGGACAAAACATGACCCAAGTTTAATAATTCAGCTCGTATCATAAGGCAAACATCCGTTTCTTTCACACTTTACAAATCTTCTTTAAAGGTAAAACTGCAGGTATCCATTCGTTGCGTTGTTCTAACTTCCAATTTACCGTAGGGAATCGACAAAATTTGGATTCACTATTCTTTCCAGTATTTTTGCAATTTATTAAAACTGACGTGGCCCATTTTTGATGAAACAATATTTTAAATTTTATTGCAACGATCTCGTTCTACGCAGACACAAATTTGACAGATAGCAGGCGAGTTTCAATTTTTGTCCACTGTCGGCGCTGCGTTCGATTTCATTACCCCCGCCCTATACTCTGCACCGAGTCAATAGATCGTCGACTCGATCGCAAATACTTCTTCTGCATTTTTTAAATTTCTTTGTTTTCGCTACTGTCATATCTGCACTCTTATTTTTCATTTTTATGGATCCTTTATAAGGATCTTGGTCAATATTCGGAAGTGGGGCTCCTGCTAGAATCAGGCTAATTTTTATTTGGGTTTTTTTGGGGTTGTTTGAGGTTGTTTAGGGTTGTTTGGGTTTGTTTGGGTTTGTTTGAACCTTTGAAGAAAATTAGCCGGATTCAAGCAGGAGCCCCACTTCCGAACATTTACCAGGATCTTGAAAAATATTTCAGTGACATTTGTAGCCTAAATGTGCAAAATAAACTGGGCAATAGGAAAAGATAATCATTGCGTTGCATTCCAACGATGTACATTTCAATACCATCGCTCGCGTCCGAGTCTCATCGATACTCAGGATCAGTTCGCTGCTCGAATCCTTGTGGGCGCGTGGGATTTCCCGCTCGAAGGACGACGGGTCTAGTCGCGATGTTGGTCGAGAACGGATGTATGCAAATTCGTGAACTACCTGAGTTGCGACAACTTGATATTCTCCCTATTTTCCAAAAAAACCTGCTATTTCGGAGTTTTCTAATTACATTTTGGCACCATTGCTAAATTTTTCGATCGTTTGCCGTGAGATTCTTTAACCGGGATTCAAAGAAATCCATGAAAAGTTTTTGTAACTTTTCTCGAAAACGGCAAAACCGAATGACCCAAAATTTTCACAGTCGACGTCGAATTGCTGGAGGAAGGGTCCAACACTCCCCGCTTGTCGTAATTTCGAGAAAAAAGATGACAGATTTAACGAAGCACGTTATTATTTTAAACATTGACATCAACGCGTTCATTGCTCATAATAACGACAATTATTTAGTCGTTATTTTTTAATATCGACAAAACAATATAAGAGGAACATGTAGAAATCCGAGAAAGGCAGCAGCGGTAAAAAAATGAGGATATTATTAAAGAAGAAAAATATTCCACACCGGAAAGTCCATCAAAGAACTGGGAGGCAGAATGCATTACGTATAGGGAGATATATTCGATGAAGTCTGAATGGAGTGCCACGTTTGTAAAGACTGGGCTGACGAGGCTTGCGTAGATATTAATCCTTATCGTCATTTATTTAGATATATGACTATTCCAACGTTTTTCTACAATAATTAATATTCTCCGCTCTATTTGCGCTATGTACAGTGAGGGCATCCCCCACGTAGCAAGAGCCCTTATCGTAACGTGTTACTGATCGACGAAAGTGGATAAACAACAAAAGATCGAAGATAGTGAATACAGAAAACGTCGAAGACGGCGAAAACAAAAAAAAAGCACGTTAGAGCTATGCGAGTTAAATAAATACGAGTCGCTCGCTAAGCATGAGTCACACGTTGGAACGAGCCGGATAAATCGAAACGCGCAAAAGGTGCGAACGTCGATAATGACGTCTCTTCTCATTCGCGTCGCGGAGACATCAAGGAAAATCCATACGCTCCCCAATGACATTTTACATTCTTAGATCAATCAACTGGAAAAAACAACAGAACTTCCAAGCTGTACGCCGATGATTCCTTACGAATTTGTACAACTTGTCGAGTGTACAAAAACGACGATCGGAGTACACAAAATACTCGACGCAAAACGTCATAAAACAAACATCGTTAAAAAATATCACTCCGATAGGCTCGATAAAGTAGAAAGTCAAGGGGACGAGACGAATATAGAGATGATCTTATCTGAGAACACGAAACATAAAAAACAGTTTAGGTGATCAGGATTTTTTTTTTTGGAAAAGTCGCTGTGTCTCGGTTCTGTACGATAATCATACGAAAAAAACACAATCGAAGTCGATTTTAATTTAATTACCAAATATTTTAATTTAATTAGTTTAGATTTTAGATTAATTTTAAATTAATTAATTTAGATTTAGATTCATTTTAGATTAATTAATTTAGGCTTAGATTAATGGATTTTAATTAAATTTCCAAAGATCTCTTAACTTTCCAATATTTGCTTCGAAGTAACGCAAAAAGATGCACAATTTAGGCTTCAAGCTGTACGCCGATGATTCCTTATGAATTTGAACAACTTGTCGAGTGTACAAAAACGGCGATCGAAGTACACAAAATATTCGACGCAAAACGTCATAAAACAAACATCGTTATAAAATATCACTCCGATAGGCTCGATAAAGTAGAAAGTCAAGGGGACGAGACGAATATAGAGATGATCTTATCTGAGACCACGAAACATAAAAAACAGTTTAGGTGATCAGGATTTTTTTTTTGGAAAAGTCGCTGTGTCTCGGTTCTGTACGATAATCATACGAAAAAAAAAACAATCGAAGTCGATTTTAATTTTAATTTAATTACCAAATATTTTTATTTAATTAATTTAGATTTTAGATTAATTTTAGATTAATTAATTTAGATTTAGATTCATTTTAGATTAATTAGATTTAGATTAATAGATTTTAATTAAATTTCCAAAGATCTCTTTACTTTCCAATATTTGCTTCGAAGTAACGCAAAAAGATGCACAATTTAGGCTTTTTGCCGAGTGGAATTTATACTTTGTAATAATGCGCACCTGTCGGATTTTGGAATCCACTATTTTAAGCTACAAGTTATCGGCTTTTTACGCGACGTAACATTCTTTATCAGAATAGATAATGACTGTGGATATCCATCGTGGCACATGGAATAAAGGTTTTCGACAGGAACATCGAAGCTTTTGCCTTTCATTTGATTAGTTATCGATTAATCGCTAATAATGTCGAAATCATCGAAAGTTTTGATACCCCGGACGGTTTTACATCGCCTGGAACATAGACTCTCCAGGCAATATGAAATAGTTTAAAACTCGTTTCCAAGATTTTTTCTTGATGGCATTTTTTGATGTCATCAATGATGATGATGATTTTTGATGATTTTTTTTTCAAAACAACGAAAACCCAATCTTGTAGTCTATTGAGAGTCATACGGGCCCTTGCCTGGGATTACCTACATTGAATTCCTCAAATGTATGCCCCACGTGTAAATTAATTTAGATCGTAAGTCGCCTGCCATGTGGACTCTAAATTCCATAAGTTTAAATTCCAAGTTGAAATTGCTTTTTGATTTTTCAAAACTAATGGATATTCCTCAATTTGATCAGGGCAAAACTCTGAAGAGTAAATCCGCCGTATAGTACTTCGCGATGACATTCATTGGTTTTGTGTTATTATAAATGGAAAACCCAACCGATTGGTTTTTCCAACCAAGTGGCGAAAATGAAAGATTTTAAGGTATTTTTTTTCACGAACCCGAATATTCAACAATCAACTGATTTTCGTCTATAATGAAGTAAAAAATACATTCCAGTATAGTGGTAAAATTTCAAGCCGAGTTACCGAACTTCTGACGAAAAATTACAACTTTATAAATCGTTTCATTTATAGGGCGCTTTACGGAAATTACACACTGGCCACATTTGTATCTAATAATTGATACACTAAATAACTCTAGATGCCTCATACAAACTGCCCACACGTGTAAAAAAAATCTAAAGATTCTGTAACGACAATAAAAGCGCGGGGTCACCGAAAGTTCAAAGAAAATATTAATGATGAAACTTTGAAAAATGTGACTAGCAGAAGAATTTTTGTAGCCGTGAGTTTTCAGAGAAAATGTCAAAATGTCAAAATCTACTAAATTTGCGCAAATTTTTTTATTCCAGTTTATCGTTGGGTATGATGATTAATTGTGACTTTTTTTATTAAGCGCCAGTGTTATTTACCAATGATTGAGCAGGGCCCTCCTTATGCCCTCACAAAATACGGCCCTCCGTGAAAGGAATACCTTAAATCTCCTCAAAAGCTGCTTTCTCATGACGTTGGAGGTTGCATCGTTGGAATGCAACGAAAAAGATTCGTGGTTAGTTTCTCAAATTTCCCTCGGCAGATCGGAGCTACAAAAATTACGCAAACATTTTTTACGATCCTTATTCAGCTCTGTATGGCTAAAATCTGCAAAATATGATTTTGGGCAATAATGAAAATGAGAAATGAAAAAGTATCTTCGTTGCATTCCAACGACGCAACAGATCATCCGAATCTGTATTTGTATGACTCAAAGTCCCGACTATCTGAATACATGTTCTTGAATAAATGAGCTCTCGAATAAGTAATTTTTTGGTGGAATAGTCAATCGATTCCGTTATCCGTCGAAGGATAAAATTTCGAATAATTTAACCTTTGGGTTGATTATTCTGTAATTTCAAAATCTTTGCCGTTCTACATTTAAGCTTGTTTGGGTTTTGACCCTCGCCCTTTTCTCCGTGTTGTGGAACCACGACAGTATGAGATTCTTTTGGGATGAAATTGAAGCTTGCATCGTTGGGATGCAATGGAAATAAGTGCTTCTGCATTGCTTGAATTTCATTTGACGGATTTTGCCTGCGAGAAATTCCCAACAATTTTTTAGAATGCTTATTTGAAGATCGACATTGTTAATATACAGGAAAATATTTAGCAAAATAATAAACATGAGAAAATATGTGTTAATTTTTTTAACAAGTTTTTATTTAATGTACTAAAAAGTAAAAAATATTTTTTTTCCAAGCCACCTATATGTGACTAAAAATAAAAGCATGGGGTGCTCAAGTTTTAAATGTCTAACTAATTCGATTAATTCAGTTTCATTAACCGCATTTGATTTGGCACAACAGTAATTAGAGAAATTATTATCACACGTTTATACTCAGTTTTAGGATTTTTAAAAAAGAAATCTGAGGTTGTTTTACAGTAAATTAAATACAGTTGCTATGTTAACGGATTTATGTAAATTAAAGATGATATGTCTAAATGTTTAGTGCCCCAAGCTTTTATTTATAGCCACGTATAGACTTGGTAAAAAAATTCTTTTCTGCTTTTGAGTACATTAGATAAAAATTTGTTTAAAAAGAATCTTTATATATATGTTTTACTTTTAGTTTTTATTTGAATCTACTAGAGCTCTGAAATGTTTGCAAAGAGGCAAAGGACCTTACCTTTTAACCTATTTTACCTATTAGACCCTTTCAACGATTGTGCGATTCGAGAGCACTTGGAGCTAATTCGTATGTTCTCGTGCACCTTCCATGTATCGCCGCCTCTCAGATGCATGTTCGCAAAATTTCGGAGCTCTAATCGTAAGTAGCCGAGCAATGGGTGAAATATCGATTTCCCGTTTTGCATCTCGCGCAAAGTCGTAATCTTTTTTAACTTGAATCATGCATTGTCACCTCTTAGATGCATGTGTACGGAATTTCAGAGCTCTGAGTAGTCGGGAAGTGGGTGAAATATCGATTTTCCGTTTTGCATCTCGCACCGAGTCAAGTTAAGGATGTTGAGTCCCCAATCGCAAATGATAAGAAAATTCTGAAAATTTGGTACGTTTTTGTATGAAGTATTTCAGAGGTAGTGTAAAAATTTCACGACAATTAGGAAGCTCGTTATTAAACAATTAACATTCACAAATTAAATGTTGTCTTATGGAAACTGATGTAACCTTGCAATAAGTGTTTTTTCGACCTCTCAATTTTGTAATATCTACAATATACTGAAAACAACGGAAACAAAACGAAGTTTACTGATAATATTTTTTAAATTTCTTTTAAAAATTGTTCTTAACAAAATGTTAATTTTTTAATAACGAGCTTCCTAATCGTCGTGAAATTTTAACACGACCTCTTAAATACTTCGTACAAAAACATACCAAATTTTCTGAATATTTTTTATTTCAACCCTTAAGGAGGTTGAAGTCATGATGATAGAATTCTGAAACTTTGGTATGTTTTTACATGAAGTATTCAGGAGGTCGTGCAAATATTTCATGACGATTAAGAAGCTATTTATTGATCAATTCACATTAACATGTTTCATGGGGACTCAACATCCTTAAATAAAAGCTTGTAAAAATGTAGTCAAGAAATTCATCGTCATTTTTTGGCAACGGCCTCGCGGCAATTTTGCCGTACCACCTGCGACTGGTTCGGCTTCGCGGGAATGACGATACGAAACGAAAACATGTCATCCGTGGTGAAAAAAAACGAGGATTGTCCATATCTCGTCTATAACCGCGCGAGAAAAGGCGAGGCCCGCATTCCGGTATCACGATGAAGATAACGGGAGCTACATGCGTTTTGAAGAAAATCGACACGTGGGTATAAAGTACACGTTACTATATATACGTGTGTTATCAAAGTATGTAGTACACGCTGTCACGAATATAATCCTGCAAAAGTATAATTTTCGCTGCGCAACGATTATTCGGGACGCGTCTTCCCTTTCGCCAAGTTTTCATCCCTCCGGCTATACAGTGTAAGTCTCTTCGTTTATTTTTTTCCGCCAGCTTCACAGTCACGAAATCCCACAGCGAGAGCACGGTACCGCATGCACGCCAAGATCTTTTTCTGACGCCGGGGCAATTCCGTAAATGGAATATTTAAACATTTGCGTAATCTAGCTCCGGAAAATGTTGCCGCAAACTTTGACTGAAACCTCGAGACATCGTGGAATATCCGGAACGGTAGAAGAAATTGAGATATGTAAAGAAAAAAAATTTAACGAGTTTAAGCATTAAGCTGGAGTGCCAAAAAATCCGAAAAGTAGTTTTTGTAACTTTTCTTAAAAACGGCGGAGCCAAATATGTCGAAATTTCCACCGTCATTGCGTCTTAAGAGGGGAGATACCTATAGGCCAGAATTTTTTTTCTGACTTTCATGATGTTTTTTTAAAGGAAAGATTTCTTCACCATTTTTGAGACTTAGGGGATTTTTTTTCCTAATTTTGGCTGTTAGATGGTATTTTTTTAATCTATTAATCTTTAAAAATGGCGGAGGCTAATCTTTAAAAATGGCACAGCGTTGCATTTTCGAAATTGGCATGACCTCTAAATGTTTGTGAAAATTAAAAAACGTATTTTTTTTTACTGCAAAATGTAGCTATGGCTAATAACATTTTTCGAAATTGTATCATTAATGTTTTCTTGATATATTGGGTGAGTGCCTGTTTTTATTGTCGTTTCGGGATCTTTTAAATGTTTTACATACGCGTGAGCTGTTTGTGTCAGGCATCTAGGGTTATTTACTGTACAAATTATTAAATAGAAATGTGGCCAGTGTGTCATCTGAATGAAGTGCCTTTTAAACAAGACGATTTTGGAAGTCGTATTTTTTAACAATTTTTAATTGTTAATTATTGAAGTTCGTAAAAGGAATACATTGAAGAGGCGGAAGATTTTCGTCACCGTAGAACGTAGCACTTTATAAAATTCTACGTTCTGTGAGTCTTCCGTGATGCAAAATGGATATTTTTATACTTTTATTGCTGAACTGAATAGTCGGCTTCTCGAATACTCTTTCCCTGCTGTTTGCCCGTGGATTATTGAAAGATACGTCATATCAGACACGATTTTATACGTCTCAGCATTCCGCGTAACGATTAAAAGCATTCACCGGAACCCTTTGAAGAGTGTGCTTTTCTCTTTTACTATCTAGCTCTCAAGGCTTCCATATATTTCGAAGCTTTGCGAAGAACGATTCGCAGAATTTTGCGCGGCTTTGGGGAAAGCCGTCTTTTCTCGTATACTCTATTTTTTCCCGAAGTCTGTCAATTGAACGGTGTTGAAGTTTGCATCGTTGGACTGCAACGTTTTGTTTTTCTTATCATATTTGTATTATTATCGAAAATATTTTCTTGCCAATTGATGCTGTAGATTTTTAATAAGGATCCTAAATTTCTATTTATTTTTTATAGCCAAAATCAGCCAACAAAATACGTTGGCAGTTCAAAATTTTTTATTTTCGTTGCACTCCGACGATGCAAACTTCAACACCATGTCAAATGGAATGAAAGCGATTGTTTAGCTTCATTTTTTAATGTCTCACCATACAAATTGGACCGGAAAAATAGACGCTTCAATTCTATTTTTTAATTCTAACTTTCTTCGTTGTAACTTTTCTAATTTTTTGTATGTTCGTTGCCATAATTTATCATCGATTCACAATGTATGTTTATTTCCCCATTTCGGATGACTGCGGACATTTCTTTTTCTCATATATTCCCGGACACATTGTTTCCCACTAATAAAATGTATTATTATTTTAATTATTTACATCAACGCGTTTATTGCCTTTAACGAGTAAGGCCACTGTAACGGCCCAAAAAAAAAGGTTTTTTCACTAATTTTTTGCTCCCGAAATTGAAGGTATTTGAAAAAAAACTTTTAATGGTGTTATCGGGCATACATTAAACTTTATTATAAAATTTTTTTACAGTAAAAAAAAACAAAATGGCGGTTCCACAGCTATCTTCCCGGGACATGTTTTGCTTCCAGGGCTCCGCGGCACGCAGCACCACTGGTGCACTTTTGAATCTAGAACAAAAAAAAAAACCATTAATCTAGAGGGCTATAGCTAGAGAATGTCGATCGGATTTTAAAAAGTATCAATTTTTGTGGATTTGGCGTGCGTTTGAAAAAAAAATTGATTTTTGACGAAAAAAACGGCAAGTTTTTTGTTAATAAAAAATCAATAAATAAAGTTCTTGAAAATTCCGATCGACATTCTCAAGATAATGTAAATGTTCACATCTGGTTAAAATTTCAAGTAAAAAAAATGAAAATTGTTCGAGTTATGCTGCGTGCCATTTTGAAAAACCATGTTTCGAGAAAAACGCGTTTAAAGTTTTGCGAATAGTTTTTTATTGGAAAAAATTAAAAAAAGAAGTTAAAAAAAATTTTTACCGTTAGTCTGCAATCCCAGCACCATACATTTGTCCTTCGATAGCCAAATTTTCGTCTTCTTCGTCTTTCCTGGTTGATTTTTGGAGCGCGCGCGCACTTTTGGCCGCGTTGCTCAGAGATGTCTCCGCGTGCATGATGCGTTTGGCGTCGGCTTCGATGCAGAAATTATATAACTGTACACCAATTTCCACCTCCAACATCTAGAATATTTGCAAGACGTTGGTAAGGCCGCCATTGAATATGCAAACAGCGATATCCGTCGCAATATCTAGTACAGTTTTTCCGCTTGAGGATGATTTGGGGGCCAAACTCCAAACGGTTGCGTTGAAACTTTCGTTATTGTTTTGAGTATAGGCCCCCAAGCAACGCTCCAGCAACTCGTCCCGGCTCAATTCCATGTAGATGGGTTTGATGGCTTGATAAACCTCCTCACTCATTGGCTGATTGTGATGATACGCATCCAAGGCATTTTCTGCTTTCGCTTTCTTCCAACTGCACCAATTCTCCGAACATTTTTCGTGCTGAGGCTTTTCATCCGTTGACATTTTGTGAAAAAGGGTTGCCCAGATCTCATTTTTCATATTTTTGATGGAATCGGAATTTCGACGGATTGCTAAGCCGTAATAAATGCTTAGTTCGTCAATCAATTTGGCAGTGAGTTTTCCTCTTCCCCCGAGACCTTTTGTTCCTTTTTTTAAGTTTCTCAATCGAGTGCCCATTCTTTTTTGCGTGTGATCTATGCACTCTTTTTTTTTAACATCAACATTTTCATAAGGCTTCGAATCCACGATGCCTTTGAAAGTTTTGGAATCGCCATCTCCGATATAATTGCAGTCGTTTCGGAGCAAGTTTTGACACGCTTGGCGGCGACCTTCATTTCCTAAGGACAACAAATTTTTTTTCGCACAGGACCTTTTTTTCTTATTCTAGAGGGTTTAAACTATTTTTTAAGCCAATAAAAAAAATCGATTTTTCAAAAAATTTACAGTGGCCTTACCCCTTAATAATGACAATGATGTGTCAATATTCACAAAACGATATAACGCAGGAACGAAGAAATCCGAACAAGGCAGCAGCCGGTAAAGAAATTCATGAAACTTTTTTGGAACTTTGATCGAAAACGGCTGACCCGAATGACTCAAAATGTTCACAGTCGACTTCGAATTGCAAGAGAAAGAGGCTACCACTTCCCGATTGTTGAGATTTCAAAAAAAAAAAAAAAAACAGATTCAGTTACCACAAAAGATTGGTTCGGAGCACATTATTTTTTAATATTGACATCAACGCGTCCATTGCCTTTGATAACGGCAATTATTTAGTCGTTATTTTTTAACCTTGACAAATCAATGTAACGGGAAAAGGTAGATCTGAGAAAGGCAGCGGCCGTAAAAAAATGAGGATATTATTAAAGAAAAAAAATAATACTCCACACCGGAACGTCCATCAAAGAACTGGAAGGGAGAATGCATTACGTAGGGTAAGTCCGGGGTAGTTGGACACAGTTTTTTCAAAGATACGTAAAAATAAAAGTACAGACGTTTCTTGACTTATCTTCGTTTGTAATTAAACTTTGAACATTTAACTTTAAGATTATTTACGAAATTGAAACAAACTCCCATCAGATCAACCTTAAAATTACTATTTGTTGAAAATTACGATTGGCTATCGCTCCCGGAGTATTCGAATGTGATGGCCATAGGAGTAGAGGTGAGATGGCCAGCATTATGCTCTCGGTTTTTTCTTTGGTATTATGTTTTGATTCTTATTACTTTTTCTTTTGGCCTCATCTAAAACACATATCATCGAAATTCGTATAGTTTTTGTGTACCCCAATTTGGCACACTATCCACTAAAGCCCGTATTCAATGAGACGAGTTTCATAGTAATTTTCTCCGCAACATTTTTTGTCGTTGTTCTTATATCGTCTTTCTAAGGGCTTGCTACGTATTTCGTCGATCCCAGCGGCCACACGAACCGACAATTCATCATTTTTTACAGCACTACTAGTTGCTTTTAATGATTTTTCAATCCAGTTCCCTCGTAGAGCAATTGCTTTTCTCTTGTACTTATTAGGCATCCAAAACAAATGTAGGAACAATGAATTACTTTAGCACATTACCACATCTGGTCACATCTAAAATGTAAACAAGTAATAATGATTACTTGTTTACATTTTAGATGTGATCTAACCTCAAGCCACAAGCTAACATTCAACCTCAAGATTTTGCATGCATTCTTAAGAATACATGCAAAAGCTTGAGGTTAAAACAAAGCACTGTTCCTGAACTATTCAAGAAATACAAAAGTAACCATTCATTTTACAAAATAACATCACCACAACGTAAAACATGAAACCTTCAAAAATTTTTAGCAGTAGCCGAAATAATTAAAAAAGATTTTGCTTACTTAACATTGTTTTTTCCAAACTTTTGCTTGTACACTTACACCTGCGTACGACTCGAAGCGAATTAAGCAGTAACAGGTGAAATCTAGTGCGTGGTTCTATGAAATATTTCTATTGGACATGGCTCCCTTACGGCCAACTCCCCTATAGGGAGTTACCCTATAGGGAGATATTCGACGAAATCTGAATCAAGTGTCACGTTTGTGAAGACTGAGCTAACGAGGCTTGCGTAGATATTAATCCGTATCATCGTTTATTTAGATATATAAATATTTCAGTGTTTGTATGGCCACAACAAATTTGGTCACAAAAATTTGGAATGTACGGTGCTATCCGTTGTTTCTTTCAATGGCTAAAATGATCCAAATCCACAAGTTAATTGTCCATTTGTATATTTTGACTCCATACATCGTTCGTCATAACAAAGAAGGTATCTATTAAACTACGTTAACAACGTTCATTTATTTTTATCGTTGGCATTTTTCCCCCAATTTTTACGTTCCACTGACGAAGCGTAGAATGCTTCGCAAGCCATTCAGATTCCGATGTATTTTCCCTGCAATGACACGTTTTTCGAAATGTTCTCGATAACGACCGAACCGAACGAGCCTAAATGTTCACAGTCGACGTCGAATTGCTAGAGGAAGGGGCTAAGACTCCCCGATTATCGTGATTTTGAAATAAATTCGTCATTTCTTTCAATGGCCAAAATGATCCCATTCCGAAAGTTTATTTTCCGTCCGTATATTTTGACTCCATAGATTGTTCGTCGTAGCACAGAAAAGTGAATATCTATCGAACTATTTTAACAACGTTTTAACTATTTTAACAATTTTTATCGTGTGCAATTTTTCCCCAACTTTTCCGTTCCACTGACGAAGCGTAGGGAATGCTCAGCAAGCCATTTAGATTCTGATGAATTTTTCTCGCAAAGCGAATACTCGATGACCCTTAGCCTCCGTTAACATACGCGAGTGTGTTGCCCAAAGCACACGGACATTTCTGAAACAAGGGCATCAGCGTTTGTACAGTCATAACGTAATGCAAGCACTTCGTGAAGATAGCGGCGCGTCCACGGGCCGGTTGGATCGATAATATTATCAATTATTAGCGTAGCTCCGTCCATCGTGCACGTATTACATATCTGTATACGCGAGAGACTGCGAGGGCGAGGTAGAGAGAACGAGAGAGACGCTTGCACACAACGACAACCTCGAGGGAAATTTCGCGTCGGTAACAAACGAAAAGACCGAGAAAATGCACGCACGTGTGGAAATATCCACGATGGACAAACAAAAATGGAGTATTTTACTTCCGTTCGTATGCTAACGGTTGGTCGACGAGGGCAAACCAAACGATGGAGAGAAATGGGGATAGACAGGAAAATCAGGCTGCTACGATTTCTACCTCGGATGAACAACCTCGTATTATTCACTTGTTCTTAAGGGGTTAGATTACTGTGCAAATGACGAGCACTCGTTCGTCACTTGAGGCAACTCAAATTGAAGAGCAAGTTCCACCATGTGGTGCAGCAATCGCAGATTGAAGGGAAACTTATGATTACAACGATAGAACTGCTGGAAAACTTTAAGGGGTTACCCCCACTTGCGATTTTTAAAAAATCCATTTTTTTATTGCATTTTTTTGAAGTATAAGTATCTGAGAATATGTCCTGAAAATTGCAAGTCGATCCGAACAAAATTGACTGAGACATGAGCGTTGAAAAAGCAGAATCCGTGAATTGAAGAACTGAAATTGAAACTTTAAACGCGTTTTTCTCAAAATGGCATTTCTGAAGTCGGTGACCAAGAGTACGCGAACACTAATGAACTGATCTTCTTGAAATTTTGCAGGCTTATTTAATACATAAAAATGTAGTCTTTAATCGTTCGATTTTTTTTTTCGAAAAAAATGGCCGTTCTATAGCCAAAAAACGGCCGTTTTTTTCGTTAAAATCGAACCATTAACTTTGACTGTCCGCCATTTTGTGAAAAATGAATATTTTTTTAAAATCCTTCGATTAAAGACTAGTTTATACTTATATTTGACTAAATCCATCCGCATTTTTTTTTCAGATGATCCACTTCGCCGCAATGTTGGTCACCGCAAACCGTGTATATAAAAACATGATTTCATTGACGGCCATTTGCCACTAAACAATGTAATATTTTTCAATAAAAAAATTACTGAAAGTTCTTCGAGATGTGTGCTTTAAGATGGTATATTGATCGATTAAAAAAGTTTTGTAGTTTTCTTTAAAAAAATTCATGAAAAAGGCCTTTTTTTGCGCTACAAGTGGGGGTAACGCCTTAAGGGGGATTTAGGCGAGTTGAGTACCTTTAGGCGAGGTAAAAATTGATGACTTTCATCATTTTTTTTAAGGGAACTATTTCGTCGTCATTTTTTCGACTTAGGGTACATTTTGTTACTACTTTTGGCTGTTGTGTTTTTATTAATTTTTTTGATTAATTTTTTTTTATTAATCTTAGAAAATGGCGAAGGTATGGCACGGTTTTCTAAACTGCATTTTCAAAACTGGCGTGACGTATAGCTGGAAAACTAATCGCACGATTCTGATGAAATTTGGTATACATCTTTCTAACCTTGTTGTCTAAAACATAACTCTAAATGTTGTGGAAACTTTTATAAAAGGGCATTTTTATTGCAAAATGGATCCATTTTTTTCGGAAAATTGAATGTTTTTTCCCAGAAAGTACGATTAAATAGTTTTTCAGCATTTCTCCTTTTTTCTCGGTTCATATTCTACGTATCAGTATTCATGAAAGAAAAATGTTCGTTGGTTTTTTTCAGATTGATCCCGCCGACGCTGCGTGTCACGCCGTCTGACAACATCCACCGCAACCCATTTAGAAAACCATGCCATACCTTTTTAAAGATCAATAAAAAAAACACCATGTAACAGCCAAAAATAGTAATGAAGCATACCCTAAGTCTCAAAAATGGTAAAGAAATCTATCCTTAAAAAAATCATGGAAATCAGAAAACTTTTTCTCGCCTACATCTCCCCCTTTAAGACTCAATGACGATAGAAGATTCCTTTTCGACATTTTTTTTTTAGTTATTAACAATAATGATGTACTTTTTCCTCGGAAAATCGGAAGAAAAAAAAGTTCAACTTTTGTTCCGGTGACTGAAATAGGATAACAAAAAAGCTGGGTCAAGTCTTAGCCAATATTATCGATTTTAAGAAGAAAGAAAACTCTTTTTTCCAGATCAACCGGCTGGTCAAAATCAAGTACACCGTTGAGTCCCTCGCGTTCACAAGGCCTTCACGAGATTGTTTATGACGTCTTCAATTATTCGTATGTTTAAAATGAAATTTGGTACACAACATTGTTAATGTACATACAAATAAACGTCCATTCGATTTTTCACGACGATGAAGTTTGTATCGTTGAAATGCAACGAAAATTCTTTTTAATTTTTATATTTCCTCACTTTCAATCATCGTCCACAATAATTTATCACATACTTAGGCTGAAGATCTCCAATGAGGATCCTGAAAAACGTTTGAGACATTTTGAGGGGCTGGATGTGCCAAAGAAATCGGACTACGAAACTTTCGTTGCGTTCAAACGATCAAACTTGAGAATCATGATTTTTTCAATCGGCTTATTTGTGTTTCCAAATTTAATTTTTTTCAAATAACCCTGGTTTTCGGGTCGTCACAGTAGCCTAACCCCTTAATCGTCGTAGGCTCTGCAAAGCCAGCTTGTATCCGAAGAGTACAGGCTTTTCAACTTTGGTTCCTGCTACACAGGAAACCAATCTACTTGCCTGTACGAGTATATTCGAGTGGTCTGGTATTCTTTTTCCATCGAAACAGCAGCGAAACGTGCCCGCCAAATTGTCTTCTTCTAACGAGCATATCTACTTTGTACAAAGTTATTTTTATGATATTGAAATTTGCTGGGTTGAAACCCAACGAAAGTACGTGGTTGAAGTTCGCATCTTTGGTACGCAACAAAAATTCTTTCCAATTTCTTCTCTTTACTATTATCAAAAATAACATTTTGTAGGCTTAGGCTGTAGGTCGCTAGATAGGGATCCTAAAAAATATTCGGGTGATTTGAGAGAGATTTTTTACTTTTCCAAATTTTATTTATTTTTATTTTGCCGTATCAAAAAGAGCCAATAAAGGAGACGAACTCCATGGTTTTGCCATAGCAGATTAGGTGTAAGTATAAAACTTTTCATTTTCTTCGCACATGAACTTCACTTTAACTTTAAGTGCGTTTTTCTCGAAACTACGTTTTCCAAGTTTGCGGAAGTGCCCCTACACGCCCTAGAGGAGCAATCGTTGTGAAATTTGGCAGGCACGTGTGCAACAAACGTCTTCATTAGTTGAACTATAATTATCCAAAAATATTCGTACGTTTCTATTTTATGAAAAAAAAAAACTGCAAATATTTTCGGTAAAAGCCTATACTTCCCCTTTGATAGCTCACTATTTTTTTAACTTTAATTTTTTAATTTTTCTTCTTGATTCTAGTTCGACTCATACATAATATTGTACGAAGTAAAAATATGTTTGATTTTTTGCTTCAGATCACCTGTTCAGGACTTAGGGCATTTTTACTTTAAAAACTTTAAAAAATATTATCATGTTCAATAAAGACCGCTCAGTAAACATTCCAAATTTCAACATTCTATATTTAACATTTTTCGCATAAAAAATTGGTGAATAATCAAACTTTTCTTGGCCCAACAAAGTAGAAACCTCCGTTAAGGAAGTCTGGCGAATACAGTAGATAAATATCTCGTTGCATTCCAACGATGCAAACTTCAACGTCATACGAAAGTTTACTAGCCCAAACTTGTTTATGGAAAATTGGGGCTACGAAACTCACTGAAACTTTTTTTTTTAAATTTTTATCGGAAATCGACGGGCCCAATTCGCAGGATA
The DNA here is from genome assembly GCA_951751655.1 of Ophion costatus. Classification (NCBI taxonomy): domain Eukaryota; kingdom Metazoa; phylum Arthropoda; class Insecta; order Hymenoptera; family Ichneumonidae; genus Ophion; species Ophion costatus. The sequence goes on from OX632356.1 coordinate 34,908,367, forward strand.
AGATTTTGAATGACGAAGAAAATAAAGAAATAAAAATGGAAACAAAATTTTCGTTGCGTCCTTGGAAAATGTTCAAATCCCTTTTTCCATGGAACTTATTAAAATTTATCGCGGTCGTAAAAAACTGTCATATTCCGTTTGTGACATTTTATGAAGCTTTACCGCTTCTGACCCCAAATTACGTATTAAAATTAGCAATTTTTTGACTTTCCCAACGGAGGGACATTTTTTATTACGCCCATTGTCCAAAAATTTCGCATGGACATTCTTCAGATAAAAATTTTTTTAAATTATGTTGTTAAAGTTTGCATCGTTGGAATGCAACGATTTTTTCCCCTTTTTCCTCAATTTTTATTGTTGTCTAAAATAATTTTCGATGCATTTAGGTCGTAGGTCTAATGAGAATATCGAAAATGGTTTTTCGTGGGTTTGTTCTGCCGAAGAAAATTGGTAATAAGAAAGAAAAGTTATTTTCGTTGCGTTCCAACGACGCAAACTACAGTATCCTAAAAATTTGCTTCATTTTTTAATGACATTTTGTTTCACGTTTGTCATGCATTTGTTTCACTCGGCGTTTCTCCATAAATCTTCACCATTTTTTTTTGTTTTTCACCTGAATGGCTCCATGTGTAAAAGAGTCCAAGCAATCGATGGTCGTCAGAAAAGAAATGGACCTCTCTCTGCAGGACATAGCAATATCACTTTTCAAATGGATCGATGCATCGACACAAAAAAAGCACTTTGTTCTGTCATAGGAAAACCTTTCATAGCACCAATGTTCAATCTGGGTCAAAATTATCATCCTATATATATATATATATATATATATATATATATATATATATATATATATATATATATATATATCAACGATTATGAGCAACTCGTAAATTTGTTCTACCGTTGTGCAGATAGCCAAAGGAGCGAAAAACGGGAAACCGGAAACAATGAGACCTCTCTTCCTCTCTCGTGAGATTTATACGGTGTACTTACTCCTTTATTTATACGGAGGGCTGACGATGCGATGAGGGATGATGAGAAACGCGAGATACATTCGGCGTTACAAAGGGAAATAGCGAAAACCTCGACCTTCTGTCTCAAAGCTTTTCTCCCTACTAATTGTCTCCACAACAGAGGTCGTAGAGGCAGCTCTAGAATTTGCGCGCGCTACTATTCACCACAACGGAACTGCCAGGCGAAAACATAATCGAGGATGGACTCGCTGGTAATTACGTTTGTGATTCCATCATCTTTTATTCGAGCATCGAATCAACGGGAAAATGAAATTTCAATTAACTTGAGATTTCAAAGCAAGTAAATTATGGGATGAAACAACAATGCACGATCATCGTTTGTTTATTTTATGTTCGTTATTATCTTTCTCAAGAACTCTTTTTTCTTCAAGAACTGATATTTGCTGTTTTTTCTCTCTAAATGACGTTTGTTTTTGTTGGTAGATACTGTTTAAAGTTAGCCAAGTTTCTCGAACGCAAATATTGCAGCCTATAAAATAGACGATCGATACGTTGCATTTTCAAAAATCTTGTACGCCTTGGATTTTTTGTAAGGTGTAATTTCTTACATCGTCGCAAACTAACAAGCTTCACTTCATTCAAAATTCCTAATAAAAAGAACGTCGAGTCAATTTGTGAGGAATGTTCGTTTCGAAAAAGATTTTTTTCACCAGCCCGCCAATGACAACCGTCTCTTCGTTTCGGTGGAAACTTTACAACCGCATGCATACATGGCTTGCGAATGGAGTAGACTTGCATAAATTGCGTCATAGCCGAGCATCGCCCACCCTGGTCAAACAAGTTCAATCTATTTTCTCCGCAAATGTATGACGTGCATTTTGCAAAAACAATTCAATTGTCAATAATATTTCTTATTGAAAATTATTTTGAAAATTATTTTATAAAAATGCTCCTCTGGACTCTGGAAAAATTATTTTATAAAAATGCTCCTCTGGACAAAAAAGCGTTTGAATTTCGCTATATAAAAAAAAACCACTATACAAAACGTACTAACGTAACGTAAAGTACTTTTTGTTTCACAGCGAAGCGCATGTGACTGCTCTACTATCCACGTGCAACGATCGCTTCAAACGCGTAGGTGGCGACAATACCAGACTATAGATTATCGGCTTAAAAAAGACCGTCTCGCAGGTCAACTTCGGAGTTTACTTCATGACAATAACACAAACGTTACGTATTCCATGCACCCTATAATCGATTGTTGCGACAGGCTAAAACACACGAGACGTTTTCTTGGTCGTCCGCCATATTTTCCGTTTTTTTTTTCTTCTTTTTTTTACATGAATAAAAAGAATCCAAATTGTTTAAATATTTTTCTAGAACCCCACAGGCGCAATACAAGATACACGGAGTATTAATATTCATGATCACACTTTTGTAAAAAATTTCGAAATAATAATTTCATTTTCTTCAAAATCTAAACAAATTTCCGGTCACTTTACTAGGTGCGCAACTAAGTTTCCGGGTTTCACGAATAGGGAGCGCTAACGATAAGTGTAGTCGACATACATGTCTGAAGTTTTTTTTCTACGTTGGACATCTGTCAACAACAACAAGTCGTTATACCAACACATATAGCCACGCAAACGTATGTCTTCTAATAATGAAGATGTCGAGTTTTGTTTCAAGTGTATTTCTCTTGAAATTTCCCATTTTTCATCGATCAAAAAACCCGGAAACAGTTGCGCATCTAGTATATTAGGACGTTGAATAAGTTCTCGCTGTATTCCGACAGATGGCGTTACCAGAACTGCGTGCGTGTAGTTCAAGATGGTAACACATTTCTCAAGAAATACCATGGAGACAAGATACAGGAGCCTACACTCGGCATTTTGAGTGATGCCCGAAAATGAAGGCAACAGGGATGGCGTTACGATCGCGCGAAGGGTTAAGGTGCTAGCTTCAGCCGACAACTCACTGAACGCGAATTTGACGTTACTTTAAATTTTGTTTTCTTCATTGAATATATTGTTATATATATTGAATACTCCAATAATAATATAATAATACTTTAAAATGACAATGTTTGTGTGTCTATGTGTGTGGTTTTCAAATAAGTTTAAAATATATAAGTTGTAGAAAACAACCCAATGTGATTTTTTTATTCGAGAGCATTTAAATGTTGATAGAAAAATAAATTTGAACAAATATTTGAGGTCTTAATTTTTTATTTAAAAACTTTTCGGCTCATGTGTGAAAGTAGTATTTTAGTACGTAAGGCCTATACTATTTAAAGAAAAAAATTTAAAGGAGTAGACGTAACAGTTTAGTTGTACTTTTGAACTGTCGTCTAAAATTAGTATCTTAGTAAAAAAAATCACAAAAACCAAAATAACTTCTGATCCACTGGAAATCACGTAACATACATGGGGGTTCAATCGATAAGTATCGCGGTCCCCCATCGTTATGTTTAGTTTGTTCCACTCCGCGCGTTACACTCTGTGTATCGCTGAGATCCAAACACAGTAACGTCAAACTCGCGTTCGGTCTGTTGTGACGCTAGCACCGCAACCCTTCGTGTGATCGCAGCGCCATCATCTCCCTCTAACAGCTGACGAAGATTTTCAATACACAACAGGGGGTTGACACTGGGATAAATTCTCTTAACGTAACGTGTCCCTGTTATTGTCGCCGCGTAAACTAACCCACCATGCGGCGCTAGTAGTCGCCCGCATGACCCCCACTTCGCAAAGCGCCTCTCCGTATTATTTCGTCATCTTTTTCGTCGCGTGGACCAAGTGGATATTTTTTTTCGTTTTCTCGATCTGTCGTTGTTCTCGAATAAAAAAATCGTAGTGTGGTATTACAAAGTGATAAAACAATAAACAATTTTAGTCTAGCGATAAAATAAAAAACAATTTTTGTGGTTGTTGTGCTTATATTTAATAATGCCTGCGTGCGTGGTCCTTGGCTGCACGTCAGGTTATCAATCAAACGAGGAAAAATCGCATTTTTTCAATGTACCAAAAGATCCAGAAGCGGATGCAGCAATATTCTGCACGTCTCAACGCAGAAGAAAAAAAAGCAATCTCGACAAGAAAAAAATTGCAAAACATTGTACAACGTGACTAGTCCATTATTAAAAAAAAAATAATGTTATCTGTTTATTTCGTTCAATAAATATTTTTATAATACATCATATTTCAACAAGTGTAAATATTGCAACCCTCCCCATATACACATATACTTTTAAATTCTAATCTAAATAATGAATTATCCAAACGCGTCGAATGCAAATAATGCAGACGCTGCGCGACTGGAGTGGGGGTCATGCGGGCGACTACTAGCGCCGCATGATAGGTTAGTTTACGTGGCGACAATAACGGGGACACGGTAGACCCAGCAGTGCCAGGGGGCTGATACACAACAACCCAAGTTCCCTACACCGGTATATTTTTCTCTAACCTTAAACATGTCGAGTTTTGTCCCTACGAACTACGATTTGCGGACAGCATTGGTTTTCTGTTATCATTTGAAGAAAACTGCTGCAGAATCGCATCGAATGCTTGTCATTCACCTCGATCTACTGAGTACGTTTGTCGCAATTATCGCAAATCGCTAACCCTTCTTCTTCTCCAGCCTCTCTCTCTCTCTCTCTCTCTCTCCCTCTTCTCTTCTCTTCTCTTCTCTTTTTCACGCCAATGTGACTCGCGTCATTTCAGTTTTTACGTAATGCGGGATTTGACGTTTTCGCGCCTTTTGTCAGACGAGACCGCGCGCCCTCGTGGGGCAATAATACTAAAGAACTTCCGGCTGCATCGGGAGCGTGTCCGCACATTGTTCGTGAAGTTTCGTTTATACTCCCGCGCTAGGCGCGCTTGCCTCTCACGAAACGTGACTGTACAGCGATCATCCACGATAAATCAAACAAGAACGCTCTACTCGTGCCATCCGTGCAGGGAACAATGCCACAATGGTATTGCTCGATTGCCGAGCCGGCGAGTACGCGAAAAAAAATACGCGCGTATTATCATACCGAGAATAATGTCACAATCGCATTATTACTTGATTACGAAGAGTCCGCGTATATGCGAAAATAAAAAAAAAGGTACGGTCGTAAAATACGATTGGCCGATCGCAGTAATACGCGCGCGTCATCAATATAATTGTAATCGAACGTTGGACCCTCTGATTCGAGTAAAAAATGTTCGTATAACCACGTGAAGACAAGGTATATAGGTCGCGATGATATAAATGCACTATTAACTAAAGATAATGTAAACTAAGGATAGTGAAAGAATAAAGATAATCTAAAATTAAGATAATGAAAAAACTGAAGATAATGTAAACCAAAGATAATTTTACAAAATGAAGACAATGTGAACTGGAGATAACGTAAACTCAAGATAATGAATAAAACTGAAGAAAATAAAAACAGGTAAGAAAAGATAATAAAAAATAAATAATAAAATTCAATGATAATAAAAAAGTAAAGTGAAGATAATTTTAAAAAACTGCAGATAATGAAAAAACTGGAGATGGTCTAAACTGAAGATAATGTAAGCCAAAGATAATGAAAAAACTAAAGACAATGTGCTCTAAAGATGACGTAAACTAATGGTAATGAAAAAATTGAAGATAGTGTAAGCTGAAGATAACGTGAACTGAAGATAAAGTAAACTAAAAATGAAAAAAAAAACTGAAAATAATGCAAACTACAGATGATGCAAAAACTGAAGACAGTTAAAAACCGATGGTAATGTAAACTAAAAACAATTAAAAACTTGAAGATAATGTAACTCAAGCATCGTTAGATAATGTTGCCTAAAGATAACGGAGAAAATAATTATGACAACGATATGAATTGCAATGGAAACCAATCTACACCAATATTTTATCTATATGATTGGTTTATATTATGATTTAGATCGTTATAAATTTTGTCAATCCATTACTTTTAGTTTCCTGTCGTTCACGAAAACAAAACAGTAAACTAAAGGGATAATGCATGAGAAAATTGTAACGATATGAATTATAATATGAACTGAATATTCTAATAGAGGAAAAGAGAATTCAGTTTATATTATAATTCATATCGTTGCTATTGATATCGTTACAATTTTTTATTCTTTATCCCTGTAGTTTATTGTTTTAGCCTTGTAACGAGGCTTCAATTCACCGTTATTATGTATGAAAAATGTATATGTATATATCAACGCTCATACACACACACACATATATATATGAGGTATTCCACGAGAATTCGCTGGACTTTTTCCCTGACCCCCGCCAATTTGATTTATTTTTTAATCTGATTCCATTGACTCTAAAAGACACCCTGAATTTTTTTTACATTTTTCGAAACAACCATTAGTAAAAAAAAAATCCGAAAAAAACGCCCCGATTTAAAAATCTGAAAAAATTCCCAAAAATGCGTGATTATATGTAAACATTTTCAAGCTATCGCCCGCAGTGGAAGTATGATTTTTCGTTAGCAGTCAAAAAGTTCTGGTATTAATTTCAATTAAAGTCGTATTCAGCACAGAAAAAATCATACTTCCACTGCGGGTGATTGCTTGAAAATGTTTACATATAATCACGCATTTTTGGGAATTTTTTCAGATTTTTAAATCGCGGTATTTTTTTCGGAAAAAACATGTTTGACTAAGGGCTGTTTCGAATAATGTAAAAAAAAAATCAGGATGTCTTTCAAAGCCAGTGGAATCAGATAAAAAAAAATTAATCGAATTAGCGGGGGTCAGGGAAAAAGTCATGGAATACCTCATATATATATATATATATATATATATATATATATATATAATTTTTATTTATTTCTTTCTTTCTTGTGTAATTTTAACTGTCTCATGATTGAACCCCGGGCTACAAAATAAAAAAGTATACGAACTATATGAATTGCACCATAATTCCCGTTTTCCATGAGTTTCCCACCAATATCGTTCCAATATTCGTCGCGCACGAAAACATTCTCATTTCATACGTAGGCTTTTTTCAAAGACATCGATAAGAGTGCGAAAATACATTTTACAATTCACGAGATTGTTCTGAGTTTTATTCTTGGAGAACCATTCGCAACCGCGCACACGAGCTATTCACACCGTAAATTTTAGTGCAACACAAGGTTATATACACGAGTATGAAAAACTCCCCGAGCGTTTGTAACGTACGAGCGAAGCAAAAGAGCGCGGGTAAAAATTGTCGTCATTGCGGTATACGTAATATGATGAATTGTTTGATATACCTGGGATGAAGTTTTGCTGTGAGAATTTGATGACAGACGAACGTCACGAATATCCCATGGACCGCGTTTATGTATGTGTGCGCGTAAATGACAATATTTGTTCGACCGCACGAGATGTTTTTACACACGCGTTAAAAACGACTTGTGTACACTTTGGTGTCTTTAAAAAGACAAAGAATTGACGCGAGAGGAGACTGAGCGACGCGGAGCTCTCCTCGATTCTGGTTGTACTATCTATACGCCGCGGGCTCTGGCAGCGTTTTGACCCGATGTGACCAGGCACCAACGCGATCTCCGCCACGCAGCCAACCTTACAGCTGTGTACATATCTATACATATATGGTATGCACGGGCCTTTGCTACTCTTCGAGTACACACGGCGGGTACAGTCGGCGCTCTCGTAACGCGCATCGCGCAATAACACAATTTTCATTGTCGCACCGTCCGCGGAGAACTCCCACGTTGAAATATTCGTTGGCAATGAAAAAATTATCAGCAGCAATTATCGCTACCTGAGCCGTAATCGGCCGAACCAATTGACTTGGAATGGTTGTTGAAAGGAAAAATTACAAATTCAGTTACGTTAGCACGGAAAATTGTATCGGCGACGAGTTAAAAAATGATCTCTCGGTTGAACAAAGGAAAGGAAAGTTGGCCCTTGTTATACCAACAATTAGTTGTTTGTGTTATTATTATTAGTTTGTTAGTTATTGTTATTGAGTTTGATTAAATAAAATTGAAAAATAAAAGAGGGCCTCCACCCGTCGTCAACGGAGAAAAATTATTTGTTTTTATCATTAGTAATATTAGTCAGTTATTATTGTTATTATTTGTTGAATTTTTCAAAAATAGCAGGCCTTTTTCCGTGATCAAATAACTGAGAAAAATTATTTGTTACCATTATTATTATTGTTTGTTGAAAAAATGGAAAAAAAATAGAGGACGGCATTCATCCGTAATCAAATAACTGAAAAAGATAATTAGTTCTTATTATTATTAGATAGTTAGTTAATTATTATTATTTGTAGACAAAGAAATAATGAAGAAGGCCTTCACCCGTAATTAAATAACTGAGAAAAGTTATTTGGGTAAATATTCGGAAATGGGGTTCCTTCTAGAATCAGGCTAATTTTCTTCAAGGGTTCAAACAAACCCAAACAAACCCAAACAACCCTAAACGACCTCAAACAATCCCAAACAAATCCACTTCCGAATACTTACCGTTATTTGTTCATATTATTATTATTATTATTCGTTGAAAAAAATGAAGGCCTTCACGCGTAATTAAATGAGTGAGGAAAATGATTTGTTCTCGTTATTATTATTAGTTAGTTAGTTAGTTAGTTAGTTAGTTAGTTAGTTAGTATTATTATTATTGGTTGAAGAAAGGAAAAATCAAAGGAAGACTAAAGGGGACTGGTAGTCCCATTTAGCCAAGAGCCTGTTTTATAATCGATTCTTTTATCTTTAAGGGGCTAGGCTACTGTGACGACCCCAAAATGAGGGCTGTCTAATAACATCAATGTTGAAGTAATACGTAGAATGATTGAAAAACCTTTTGAACATTTATTTTCATGCACATTAACAGAGTTGTGTACCAAATTTCATTAAAAATATTAATAATTAAGAAAGTTATAAGCAATCTCGTGAAAGACCTGTGGACGTGAGGGGCCCAACGGTGTACTTGATTTTGGCTGCCCAGTTGAATCGAAAACGAAATCATAGCGAATTTGATCTTAAGAGACAGTACAAGACATTACATTACGTTTTAAAAAATTGAATTTCTTTTCTTTTTTTTCGAGGGAAAATAACATCATTATTTTTGGTAACTGATCAAGAAAATGTTAAGAAGAAAAACGTTGGTTAATACCAAACTACTATTACACTGAATAATTGTACCAAATTTCAAGCTACCACCGTTTTGAAAAACAATGTTTTGACAAAAAGGCGTTTTAAGTTTTACCAACAGTTCTATCGCAAAAATAAGTTTACCTCCAATCTGCCATTTCAGCACCATATGTTGGACCTTCTTATTCAATTTGAGTTGCCTCGAGCAACTATCGGTTTTTTTAAACATTTTAGCAGTAGCCTAACCCCTTAAGGGCTTCGAGGTCCATCTATGATGGGGCCATGCAGCCCCGTAAACATAGTATGTTATATACGTATAGAGCACAGTGGTGACATCTGGCGGTGGGCAGCGCCGCTGTATCGCTAAAACCATCAGAGTATTACAGCAAGAGAACCCAGCGTCAAGGTTTCTCAGCTTTTCGTTACAGCACCTCCGAGCGTACCAACACATTAGCATTTTTCGAAAATACAAGCGGTTTATTTTCTTCAGCGCGGCTGTTTTTACATAGACGGGAAAAAAGCCGTTCGCTCTTCGACAAAATCTCGGGGTTGAGTTTTGAGAATATTGACTGTAGTTCTACCTGGTGAGTCAGGTGTACGCTCGTTTGTGTGTACACGAACGTGCACACTACCTCACGTGCGTACACCGCCGGATTCACTTTATATTCGACCCGCGAACTCTCGTCAACGGACATGCGTACTGACGCTCTTTACGATACGCAATCGCTGTCAATTGTACCGTCGCCGTTTCCCATATATATATTTTTTCGTCACGTCAAAGAGAATATACGAAAAGTGTCGGACGGTCGAAACATTATCGTTTGCTTACATTTCATCGCGAAACGCGTACACTATGAGGATACGACCGAAAATGTATGTCTGCTGACGTCATTGTCGGTATGACGGTCAATATTTTATCCGAATGAACAGTGGATGGCACACCGGTGGTTTGGATATACGAGAGCGGAAAAAAATACGTTCGGTGATGTAAACAGACGTACGCCGCACACGTCGCGTATCCGCGTGTTGTGGCTGGAATGTCATTCGTAGCTTCATGCACGCGCACTTTTGCCGAGAATATACGAACAAAAGAACAATGGGATGGCGCTTGTAAACGAATATGGGAAGGGCTGCGAGAACTGAAACTAGACTAGACAGCAATAATACTCGCGTCAAGGGGTCTAAAAAAACTGGAAATTTTGAAAATACGATTTTTCTTGTATTTATAAGACCGGTAAGAAGTTTTCGAAAAATGTCGAATATTAGTAAATTCTGTAAAATTATATTAGAATGTAAAATTGTACAATTATATTGTATTGCAATATTATACACTGTAAACTTATATTCTGATGTAAGAGACAAACATAGAGGTTATGTGTCGAACACAATATCCGATAAATGACCGCCTCGTCCCCGTTTGCAAACGTTCACTCTTTTGACGAAATGTTCAATAACGTTTTGGCATAATTGCGGGCTAATTTAATTAATAGTGCGTCGAATTGCTTCCTTGAGCTCCGGAATAGTTTGTGGATCATTGGCATACACTTTTCCTCTCAGAAAACCTCGAGGAAAGAAGTTCTATGGTGTCAAATCGCACGATCTTGGTGGCCAATTCACATCGCCGCGGCGCGAGATAGCACGAACATGAAACTTCGTCTGCAATAACTGCATTTAATTGTTTCGCCCGCAGTGTGACAGGTTGCGCCATCTTGCTGAAAGAATATGCCTTCAGAGGCCATGCTCTTTATGTCATTCATCAGATCATGGAGACTAGAGTAAAGGAGCCCGAACGCATATGGCGGAATCGTCGAAAAGTGGATCGCGAAAGTGATGAAAGATCTTGTAGTTCGAAAAATATCCGCAAGCGATACTAGCTCCAGGGACCAAATAGGATAGGTCCGTGAGGACCGGCTTAGCAGTGTTTGTGACATACATACAATGACGTTTTACTGTCAGTTACTATGTATGTGAGCAGTACATATATGTCAGTTGCATCCAGTTTACGCAGTTTACGGTGTTACGCATCGTTGACTGATATTCCGGTATTAAACGTATTTTTACAATCAGAACAGAAAAAGACCATCCAATAAAGGTAAGAACTGAACCTTAATATTATGTTTATGCAATTAATTCGCGAATTAGCCAAAATATTGACAAGTATTAGGATCGGCATGTGCAACCACATCTTGATTCATTTTGTCAAATCGTTTGTATTTTTTTAATTGCATGCTATCGTCGCCGAATTTAATTATAATTGCAATTAATTTTAACGCTGTTAGAGATTTCTTTGATATACAGCAAAAATGTAATACATGATGCTTGCACAAAAAAAAACGTTTTTTAGGTTAAATATGCGAATCCTTTAATATAAATACCCCTCGCTCCCATTTCGTTATAATGTACGATTTGAAAAAAATATTTTTCGTGGAAATCCAGTAAGCAATATTCACATTATGGCTGTTTAATCATACATGTCACCGTATAAAAATAAAACATTCACAGTATAGATCGCCTCGAGATCAAAAAATTACTGAAATATTGTCATTTCATAATTTAAACAAAAGCAGATCAATATTACTCTTCAGTATTGCACGCTGCGCTAATAAGAAAGAAATATACGACAAATCGCGGATCGACGATTCAAAATCGCCGCGCAGACGGAGCCCGCAGTGGTAGCGCCGCAAGGCGGGTACAATCCGCGGATCGTTCATCGCTTTCACAACCATTTTGCCAGCATTGCGTTTGGGCTCCTTTACTCTAGTCTCCATGCATCAGATATTGTGGTCTACACATAACCTCCATGTTTGTACCTTATATTGAAATAAAAAAATTCGTACTTTTCAAATGAATAATACGTTTTATTAATAAACCAAAATGTCCGGTTATTTTGAGACACCTTTCTACATAGCTTTGCATATGTGGGTATGTGGGAAAGGCAGTGAAGAAATTTTAAAAAACTAATGGGTAGGAACGGTTCGATGGATGGAGGGATAATAGGACAGGGACATGTTTCACAAGCCGGACTATCAGTACACTAAAGGGTAAAGTTATCAGGGAACTGTGCGAATATACACGAAGTTTTGGAAGGTTACAGCGAGAAAAGGGTTTGAGGGGAATTGGGAACAATTCCCCTCAAACCCCCCAAAAATGAATTTTGGAAATCTGCAATGTTTGACACTGACATAACTTTTTTTTATATAAAATGAAGAATAAATACTATATAGATCTGTAACATGAACGATATTGTTCTAATATCATTTTACAATTATTCAAAGTGATCGAAAACTTTTGACCGGTCCTGCAGTTTTATAGCCTAGGATCTCGCGGCCTTATATGACCGAAAAAAGGATTTTTTAAAAATTGTTTTACATGATGTATAAACATTCCATAAATGATAAGGTCCGAAGAATATAGTTGTAAAAATATTAACCTTTTTCTCAAACCACATTTTCAAAATCGAGCGGCCTCGTAGCCTATGCAATTTTCAACTTAATGACTTCAAATTTCAACTATAGCTTCTTTGATAGATTTTACAGCAGAATACACACGATTTTTACGCTCGATCAACAATTACGGTTTTGATAAACAAATTGAGACCATTTTAGGACGAAAATGCGATCGTTTTTTTTTCCAAGTGCTAAATTTACAAAAATAAATATTTTGTAATAATCGTGTGTATTTCGCTAGCAAAAGTCATGTTTATTATGAAAAAAAATGTATTTTTTCTTCTAGGCGCACATGTGGATATTCTACGAGTCCCGCCCATGGCGAACCTCCAAAAAAAGCGTTCTCTATTTACCGGCCTCTGGACCGCCATTTTGTATTTTTTTTTGGAGAATAAAAAATCGATTTGCATACCTACGGATATGTAAAATGAACCTTTAAAATCTCTGATTGCATTATGAGTATTTTAAAAAATGTCAAAAAAAGCCTCATTTTCCGACCATCCAAAAAGGTTTTTGTGAAAATTCCCAATATTGATCAACTTATGACGATTTTTGTAAAAAGCCAGATCATCCACTGGGCTACTGTGAACTTTTTTGCGTTTTCCTCGAAACTCTGTTTTTCCAAAACGATGTAAGTCTTATGTCAAAAGCTATTCGCCCGATTCACTTAAAATTCGGACAGAGCATAGTTTATACCATTTTTTTTATCGTATGAACGAAAAATTTTAAAATATGTTCATCCATTTGTTAATAACTGACGATTAAAGTAGTTTTTTCGTCGAAAATCGAACTTTTTCTTCCAGCTTGCCGGTAGCGTAATGTTCGAAATTTCCAAAACGTACTCGGCCATACGAAAGTTGTATTGTTACACCAAAAATACGTTTCTTTGTTTTTTTCATTTCAGATCATCCTTGTTTCCAGAAACACATACACCGATTAGCCATGCAGCAACGGTGGCACTTTGTTCAAATAAATATTTCGTTGTTTATCAATAATGTCCAATTTAATGAACTCAAACCTGGCAAGGCTTGAATTGCGTGTAAAACCCGTGTATCTCCCATATATAGGGGGCACATGATACCATTGCCTACATCTTCAGGATCAACAATGTAGATATGCAATAAAAGATGTTGACATTGTTATTATCTCATTTAATGTTCGTGAACTGATTTTTATCAACTGTACTTATAACAAAACCATCAACATTTGTAGTTAAATGTTGAAATGGTTAAATTTCTTTTATCATAAAACGTCTGGTTCGTGCCTTTTTTCGCGTAAAAGAATGCCCAAAGGCATGAGGTAACAAAGATTATAAAAATATCAAAAGAAAATCCACCGCGGCATCAATATTGTAAACGTCATACTTTATTGTACACAACCTATTATCTCCAATATATCTTTTCGCAGATAAATGCTTGATTTGATCGACATAAAATGCCACGAATTACTAATAACAACGACAGGTATAATAATACAATAATATAATCTTTGTCTTTGGTATATGGAATGTCTCGTACGGAATGAACTTTTCTGCGAGGATGTACATAGTTATTCATACGTAAATACGTGATTTGGAATACTCTTGGAAAAATATACATGTACCCTACCCTTATGTAGCGAGATGTTGAATTGAATTTTTTCACATCATTCGACTCGTACCTCGTGCACGTATAGATTGAGCCCCGAAACGTAGGGAATATATTCGACGCCTATATTCAATTCGGGAGGTGCCTCTCAGGCCCCGTTGCATGCAATATATTCCCACCAAACGTTTTTCCGAAGTCGAGAAAAAACAGAACGAAACATTTAGAAAGAAACGAGCCAACGGCTGCAAGGCAAAATGTAGCTGATGAATATTTCTTTTTCTTTTTGTATTGACAAATGAGAGTGATCGTTTGTCGAAAAGTCGGCTGATCCGATGACAGTCCTGAATGCAACTTTGCCGGAAAGATCGTATGACCTCGTTTTATCCAAAAGTATCATTTACAATTGTATCAAGACTCCGCGAAGAATTACGTTGAGAAATAAGTTTCGTCGATTCGATGTTGCCACGTTCTTTTTATCTCTGACTGTTTTTTTTTCTAGCGGAACTATCCAAGAAAAATATTGAAAAATTAGTCGATTCTATGGTCAGACGGACTGTTTAGGAAATGCTGAATATTGTTTGTTTTTTCGTCGACACGCGACGAGAGAATGTTCGACTTGGAGCTTGAATCGCCTGGTTCACGTCTCACTTTCTTTGGCTTATGCGTTGAAATTTATCCGTTCTCTTTCATTGTCTACTTCGTAGAGCGTTGAAGAAGTACGTATCAGAATTCGCGCTCGGCGATAAATCGTTCTCGTGCATGATGGAATTATTTCGTGATGATGGATCATTGAAGATCAACGAGTTCAGCGGATATCAAGGGTGGGACTTGTTTCGTGTCGAGTAAAAGACTGTCCGAGTCTTTCGGTTTTTCGTCCGTGTAATAATCGTCGTTTTCGTCGTTGTCGTCCTCCTCGGCCAACGGGAGTCCCGGTCTCTTGTACTGAAAAGCCGTCTGGGAGAGATCAACCTCGACCGGGAAAAGTGTATTCTGCGCCAAGAGGTCACGGCTGTCGGCGTAATATTTAGCCAAGCCGGAAGCGAATTTCTGCAATTGCCAGACAACGTCCTGCACGTGCTTGTTGTCGAGTAATTCGAGCTTCACGAGCACGTCCGAGCGCAATTTGGCGAACTTTGCCCTGGCCTCCTGACGGCAGCGTAGAACGAGACGGTACTCGTAATTTCCGGTCTCGACGCGATAAAGAGGCTCTTGGAGCGTCGCGTAGCTCTGCTCCTCGTCGTCGAGCTCCTTCACCTTTAGACAATACGACAAATATTCGAACTTCGCATCCGCGTATTTACTTATCGTCAAACGCGTGTCCGGTATTGCTTTGTGAAGATACGTTCCAAGATCGCTCAGTATCGGCTTCAGTGCTTTCAGCATCGTCACGCCGTACTTCTCCATCTGCCTGTGCTGCTCGCCGAATTGACGAAATGCTTCGCTCGCTCGGGGCTGCGGTTCGCGAACTCCAATAGACGCGAATGCGTCCCCGAACACTGCAAAATCCGAATTTTACGATGCGAATTATTGCTCAACACTTGTCGTCAAAATTGGAATAAACAAAATGCCTGACGTGGGAGGAAAATTTAGATTTCGTTCGTTTCCGTTCGCTTTTACCGACGGCTGCTACTAGCGAACCTAACGTGAAAAGCTGAAACTACAGAGCGGCGACTGCACTGATTCCAAACTAACCCAAACAATAACTGCGAAGAACCGAAACGAACTGTGCGAGTTTTGGAATAAACAAAAACCTAACGTGGGAGTAAAATTAGATTTCGTTCGTTTCCGTTCGATTTTACCGACGGCTGCTACTAGCGAACCTAACGTGCAAAGCTGGAACTACGGAGCGGCGACTGCACTAACACCAGACTAAACCAAACAATAACTGCAAATAACCCAAACGAACAGTGGGAGTTTGATACTTGCCACTGTTCTTCACGGAGTAAGGTAGTACATGCATTAAATGGTGTTAAACAGTTTTGTCATTTAATACTAATGTTGGCCAGAGTATCCTGTGTAAGTTTGTGAAATCTGAAATTGGCGTTTCTAACACGCATAGGACAAGTCCCGGAGAACATCATATTTCTGGTGATAATGAAAAAATTACGAGACGGAAGCTAATTTCAAAAAACGGTGGAATGATAAACAAATTTTTTACGGTTATTACGAAGAAAAAAAGATTACTTTTAGCCATAAACTTTTCAATTTAAAAGTGCCCAAAGTATGAAATACATGATGAAACATGATCGGTCGAATGAGTTGGTGCGGACGATTTGGCAACGCTCCGAACAGTTCGCGTTCCATGGTTTGCTTTTTTAAAACTTTGGTCTTCACAAATCGTCCTTTGTGGCGCAGCTGTTTTTTCATTTGATCAAATCTTTTATTTGTACACTGCACGAGTTGCGAGAGCTGCACTGTTAACGTACAAAAATTCTTTTTTATATTTTTATTCCCTTATTCTTATTATTGTACCAAGCATTTTTGTGCAGGTTTGAATTCCAGGTCTCACAAGAAGTGTCTTCACAAACGCTTGAGTGATTTTCGTAGCGAAATTATGCTAAATAAATGTTCAGAAAGGGAAAAAAACATTTTCAATGCACTACAACGATGCAAACTTCAATCTCATTGGCTAAGGTGAGGGACTGATTGTGCTCGTCAGCGACGTTCTCACGTGTACGCAACGTACGTTTGGAGGTTAGCACGCGGCATGTGTATTAAAACTTTTTGCCAATCAATCAATTATCTCGTTTTTTAACGTGTAAATAGTAAGATATTCTACGTATGCAGTTTGAAAGTAGGTCAATCCCTAACTTGGTCAAAATAAATGCTCATTTAAAGTCCTGAGGGTATGTTTGCTTGTGAATGGGAATGCCCTGCATGTTCTACCTTAAAGGGTAACACCATTGTAAACGTCTAAAATTAAGCGATTTTTCTCAAAATTTGGAGTGAATAGAATGAAAATTGTTGGAGTTTGACTGCGGGCTGTTTTAAAAAATTGTGTTCCGAGAAAAATGGTCGACGACTCGCACACGGGCCAGCCATGTTTTACAGGTACCAAACGTTTTTCCTTTTATTTCAGATGGTTCAAAGCATCTCTTAAGCCAATAAAAAGAAATCAATTTTTTTGACAATTCCACAGTGGTATTAGCCCTCAAAGTTCATTTTTTCAATCCAACGAATAGAAAAATATTTCAATGCGTCTCCTCCCAACGGTAAAAGATGTGCGTGAAATATTTAATCGAATAAATTCGTCGACTAACGACAAGCCGTCAGGTCAAATGAATGCAGGATATTTCTATGATTTAATCCGCTTTAAAACCGAACGCCACGATGAACAGAACCGGGACAACCGTTTCAGTTGTTAAAACAAATTGATTTTTCGTTTGTTTCAATTGTCTAATTGCGTCGTAGTTCTAGCGAAAGCCGTCAAGAAAAGTTCGTTTATTGGCCACGAGACGCTTCCAACGTATGCGTTCGTCGCCTCTTCGACAATGATCGCTCGTTGTTTAAACGCCTACGATTTAAAGACAAAAGAATATCCGGAGGGCGTTATACCTTTGTATATTTGAGTCAAATCGAAGAACGCGTGCAGCATCGACTTCGCATGAGCCACGAGACCTCTGTATAAATTTTCGGTACGTTGGAGGGCCATTAGTCGTTGCACGAGCGCGTCGTTGCAAAGAATCGCCCTTGACAGTCCAAGTGCATCAGCGGTTGCACTCCCCATTCCTTCGACCAATCGATGCTTTACCTGCGCGACAAGGAAATATTCTTTATTCCATGATCCACGCTTGAATATTTTTTCCAGCGTTTTTTCAAACATCAGATGAAAACGGAAAAATGAAAATTACATTTTCAAAATAGTACTTGCCTTTTTCAGTGCAATATCCAAAGTTTTACCCTGGCGTGGATCCGCGTGGAGTTTGTTGTAATTGATGCTCACTTGCGACTCGCAGGCCTGTATCATTTTCGCAACTTCGACTTTCGTCTTTCCACGAACGGACGCTCCATTAACGGCGACCAATTCGTCGCCTGATTGCAGAGTAGCCTCAATGGCAGCCGGCGTGTTGTCGAATACTTGGACGATGTAGAGACAAGGACAATAGGGCGCACCTCCTCCGATACTTATCCCGATCAAATTGCTGCTGTCCTTTTTTATCACCACGTTGCCGGACGTGATGGTCATCCCCCTGATGCGAATAAACAGTGTTATTCATCTTTCATCCTTCACACTCCACTTTCAATTCTAATCCCTATTGTCCCCCTCAAAATGGGCGAAATTGAAAACGCTACTTGATCCTGGGCATTCTTGAGCCCCAAAGACAACCATAACTTGTGCATGGATCGGGGGAGCTAGAATGATAAATTGCCTAGTTTTACGTTTGTTACGATGTTAGTATCGGCTTGTGCATAGAGTATTCCCAACTCCTAACTTGAAGAAGTTCGTCAGAGTCAATGTTACTTCGTAAAGACGTCAATTTGCATACAACAATGTTTACATCTATTACGGGTAATTAATAGCATACAGTAGATAAATTGTATGCATCTACGATAGCGCAGCAACAAAACAATGCAAAGCAAAACTCTAACAGATTTGCATACGAATCGTTTACTCTGTGATAATTATTTTTTATTGAACATAGAACATTGAACATATCGAACATAAATATATTGATTGTGGAAGGAAACCTACATGAAGGAGCTTCAATTTTCATGTTTTTGTTTTAAAGGAAAGATTTTTTCACCACTTTTGAAACTTAGGGTATGTTTTATTACTACTTTTCGCTGTTACATGGTATTTTTTTTATAGAGTTCCGAAAAGCCCATACCGCCGATTAATTTGAAATTTCGCTTACCCATGTATTTTGACCCACGGACCACGAATATGATAGTGAAAATACCCCCAAATTTCATTTTCAAGCTCAAAAATAAGAAAAAGTGATTTTCTTCAAGTTTTTCCATTTTATTTTAATAAGTGTTGACCTTAGAGAAAAAAGTTTCATACAAAAGTTGCAGCCTATAGAAAGATTAATCTTTTACGGCCTATACAGGATTTGTCTAAACCATTCGGTTTCCAGAAAAATCGGATGATGCTCCAATAAGTACATTTTGCTAAACTCCATTAGTTTCGATATTATCTACTCACGCACATTACAGCGGGAAGCTTCAAGTTTAGTCTTCCAAGTGCTATTTAGTCTTGGAACCCGAACAAACCCAAACAAAAAAAAATAAAAATACAAAAAAACCTAAAATAAAATATAAAAAAAACATGCACTTTGAAGACTAATAGCGATACTTTGAGTTAAATCTACAGGCTTCACCTTGAGTAATCCTTACTTTGAATCATACAGTGCTCGCTCTCGGTTAAAAAGCTACGAAACCTCAGTTACAAAAATAATACGACTGCTTATACTTTTGCTCAGTTGTTTTACTCGTTTACCTCATCTTTCCATGCCCAAAAAAAAAAACAAAAGAACCCAAATGGGCTACTTCGAAAAATATTCGGCCGAAACACAAATGATATTGTATAATTTAATTTTTACCCTTCCTCTAAGGACATGTAGCAATGAAGCAAGTCGACACAACCGAAATGGAATAAACGTAGAAACAAAACACTGATGCTGAAGAATACTATTGTCTGCTATCAGCATAAAATGACAAAAAAAATTGCAGCATTTCTGAGCGCGTCTT
The DNA here is from genome assembly GCA_951751655.1 of Ophion costatus. NCBI lineage: Eukaryota > Metazoa > Arthropoda > Insecta > Hymenoptera > Ichneumonidae > Ophion > Ophion costatus. The sequence continues at coordinate 34,928,174 of OX632356.1, forward strand.
CCTCAATACGACTGTGAAATAGCGGAACATCTGAGTCCCACAATATTCAAAAGCAGAGTGACCATTCAAGGTCGGGATTACTCGGATTGACCAAACTCCAACGTATAAACGGGTCACGTTGCCAACTCTGTATAGGCCTAATCGAAATCTCCTAATTGCATGTAGGACTCTCGAAGCCCAATGTCATCTACCAAAACTCACATTTGCCGAATAGTTTGCTGCGGTGCAGCAACCGATTGTGCCTGCACCACCAGACTTACGTCTGGTCTGCGTCCCACGGGTATACAAAACGACAATGATAGAAATGCGTGTAGCGAATGAAACGACAAGAGGAAAACAGAAGCAAGAACATAGATAAAATGAACGGAAGAAAGATTGTGCGTACATGCGATCTTCCATCATTGCTAACTGATGTAGTTCCACGCTGGCCGAAGGCGAGTAGATCGTCGCGCGAGAAATCTCGTCTTTGGTATCGCCTAATAAATTCATAGACAATTCGTTGTCGGACGGAGGAACTTTGTTATCCGTCGGACTGTCGGAACACGGGACGATAGTGAAGCATGCACGTAACAACAATAAAAATGAAGCACATCGAAACTGCAAGAAACACAAGACACGTCAAAAGTTTACAAGTTGTAAAGTTTCACGAAAAACAAACATTTTGTCCTCCTCGAAGAAGAAGTCGTCCTCGAAATCCATATTGTAGGGGAGTTTTTCGCGTGTTTTCTGCAACACGTTACGAAAGAAGAAAATTTACGTTGTCAATGATAGGTTAGGTTCATCCGTTACGAAATATTATTCATTTTGCATGTAAATAACACTTTGATTCCGTACCGAAGGATCTTATATGGAGACGTGAAACAATGGCTGTTATTTATATCGACATTAATTCATGAGACGGACCAGCATCAAACAGCGTAGCATGTGTTCGTCACGTAGCGAAGTTTGACAGCCGATGTCATTCGGATGTGCAACGAAAAAATTCGCTCGCTGTGCAAACCAGGCGATAAAATTTGGAATAGAACTGCCACTCGAAGCCGTAATGCCACACGATTCCGTCGGTAAAGAAGTTCGGGAAAAGTTTTCCGATCTTTTTTCAAGAACGTCTGGGCTGAATGATTTGAAGTTTTCACAGTCGACGTCGAATTGCTACAGAAACAAATTACGCCTCATCAAGATTTAAATATGCGAAACAAGTTGGCAAATGATAATTGAATTGACGTATCGCTAGTTCGAGGCCTTCAATCGCACGCTCCCACTCCGCAATTTCGAACCCTAATTTAGAGCAAACGATAGAATCAATTTAAATGAAATTTATCGTGTACACACGATATTGTTGCTGAAAGACCCTGACGGTTGTCATTTTCCAAATTTTGAAAAGTACTTCATAGATTGTAGTTATCATAGGCTCAATTGAGAATTACAAACTGATGTACCGAATTCATGCATATTTCAAGAACGTTTGGGTCCGGACATTGAAAAAAAATATTTTGAGCGTTGTTCCAACTGATTTTATGGAAAAATTACGGAGAAATTGGAGTTCAGAGTTTTTTTTACATAAAGCTAGCAAAATTGTAACTACGAAGCTTAAAATATTATCGACAATCCTGAAAATGTAGTGCATTAGTTCTCCCGCTGGCGGCGACGCCCAGTATTTTTTAACAAAGTATTTGATGGCTCTGAAAACGACTCTCTTTAGGCCATCAAGGCGCGTTTGTAGTCACTCCACAAGATTTTTTTTCCAAGTTTGTATCTTTATGAATAATAAATCGAGCAACATTAAAAGTTATTTCTGTTATACACAATGTGTAAGTATAACTTCAGACATCCCTTGTAATAAGTATGCTCTGAAAAATAGAATAACTCTTCAGAACCTGTAAGTGACTCCATAACCTCAAAAATCTAAATCCAGAGCGCCAGAGCGGAAAATAAATTATGCACAGCAGTAGTATCTTTAAATCTACCATGGAGGTGAATCTGATAGCCAACTCGTAGGAAATCAAGAACGAAATAATTATTTACATTTGAGGCTATACTTTGGCCGGACATATTGAAATATTGCTGCACCACCTCTAGGACGTGAAAATTGAGAATCGGACCTCACCATCGAAATGGTGTGATACTCGGCCTCAATGTGTGTGTACGTTCAACTCATCTACCACACTATGCTGTTCTACCGGGCCGTTGATCGACAGATCTGAGTGTAATTCAAGTCTTATTGCTAAACTTTGCATACGCTATAGTAGCCATACTGAAAGTGTGCTCCGCGGAGTCGGGTTCCGCAAAGTCTCTGCTAGGAGTCCGCCGAAAAAAAAACTTCATGCTTCCCAATAAATGGAAACAATGTCATCAATTTACAGTGGAATAAATACATTATCATGTGCATACATATTTTTGTACGATTTTCATTAGAAAATAAGCATAAATACAGATTTTACTTATTCTAGGGCTCTGTAAAATATTTAGTGTTCCTAAACGGTTCAGGTGCACTATAAGAACCAGTGCACTATAAATTCTTCAAAAACTCCGGTAGAACCGCATAATGACCTCACCAAAGTAAGCCTCCCCACTTTGACTAATCGAACTTTTTTCTTACGAATCGTTTTGTGGTCGTTTGGTAGCGTTTGGTAGTCCCTTTAAATCGTTTGGTAGTTCTCCGTTTTTCGAAAAATCGATAATCAAAAATTGGGCAGTAAGTTGGCCCGCCCACTTTGACCAATCGAACTTTTTTTTTACGAATCGTTTGGTAGTCGTTTCGTAGCGTTTGGTAGTCCATTCAAATCGTTCGGTAGTTTCCCGTTCTTTCGGAAAATCAAAAAGAAAATTCCGATCCATGAGATAGGACGATAGGTGGCGGAAAAAGACTCTATAACCAACGCCATCTATGCCAAAGACGTCGTATAATATCGCGACCAATCACAGCCTTCCGTTTCGGATATGCGTAATTTCTTTCGGTTCGGTCGGAGTTTACTAAAAATTTTAATTCGAAAATGTTGATTCGTTGACTTCTCCGTACTGTCGTTCTTGGATTTAGTTGACGTTGGAGTCTAAATATGAAAATGACACGTCGTTCTGCCCCTGCAGCGTTTGGCGACCAACCACAGCCCACTATTCCTGATACGCACATATTTTGTGTTATCGTATTTGAATGATCGACTACGAAACGGCCCGAACAGAATACCAAACGCTACCGGATATTTTCGTATAGATCGCGACCTATTTGAACGTAATCGGACAAGAAATAACGATTGAACGTACGCTAATAAATAATTCTGCCAGTCTGGCTTCTGGCGACCAATCCCCGCTCTCCATTCCCGATCGACTACCAAACGTCCGGAATACAATACCAAACGCTGCTTTATTTTTCGATCGATTGAGTCTCAACACAATGAATTAGCCACAAAATAATGGGTGAATTTTTGTTAAAAATTCCTATTTCCGCTGCGGCTACTGGCGACCAATCGCGGCTCACCATGATCAACTGAACGGTGAGCTGTGATTGGTCGCCACAAATCGTGGCCGGCCAAGAACCTATTTACGCAGGGTCCCTGATTATTTTTGGCTAATCCAGTTTTTAATAAGACTCCATTGGTAGAAAAGCATATGATAGCATTTGGTAGTGAATCCGGGACTGTTGGTAGTCGATTGCTAAATTATGACGGTGCATAATACTTGTGGGTGCTGGATGGAGGGCCGTGATTGGTTGCCAAAAAACGAATTTTCTGGCCATTTTTTTGTACGGAAACCAAACAATTTTGTATAGCGGAAAACTCTGTCTCTGATCGATTTCGATACGCTACCAAACTACGGGCCGAAAACGCAGGACGGCCATTTTAACGAATGAGATATCGCCGATCGAAGGAAGCGGAACGCAAGGAGTGCAGCCAGATCGCGCGTAAACGATACCCCCTCGCTACTCCCTTTCCCGCCCGTCGCCAGTCGTAGTAGCGCGTGTCCGTCAGCGAGCGACGCTCGGACATCTTCGGAAAGAGCCGAGTGCGGTCGAAAAGTCCCGACCACGCCTTCGGCGGCTACATCAATCCATGGACGCTGGGCACGTTCATGTGCGGCCAAGCCGAACGAAGGCTACGAGGGAAAAAGCAATCTGAGCACGACTCGCGCGTGACGTCACCCAACGGCCGCGCGAAGCTTTTAGATGATTTCAATGCTTATTTAGCTCTTGATTCTCTGCGTTATTAATGTATACAAACAAATTTATCGCGCACTCTGACCGCTTATTTTATTAGTTTTGAAGTTAATTTAAATATAATAATAAATCTAAAATACAACTTATTTATCTTCTGAAATATCGTTTGCGCTTTACTCACACCCAGCCCGTGCCAAATAAATTGTAATTCATAAAAGTAAGCGGAAATATATTTGTCTTCGTATTGTTATATTCATTCTCATATACTTTCATCGAGCGATAAAGTATTATCCCCAAAAACAATCATCCATCCAACCGCGAATCGTAAGTACCAGAAAGTCAACGTACATTGACACACAAAATTAAAGGAGCAAGAAACGTTGAACTTCGTCAAAAATGGTAGTACAAAAAAAAGGCATTTTGAAGCTTCAAGTTTCCAGTTTTGGTTCCGACAATGATTTTTTTTTTGAGAATCACTGATTGCACGCGGTCGGAAGAAATATCACGGCAAAAAAAATTTTGCAAATTTTTACGTTTTTCAAAATTCTGCACGGGTTATGGAGATTTTTTTCGGACTTGACCCAATATCAAGGTCATTGAGGCCATTCAATTCACTTTAATTTGCTTTTTTTCTCCGTCGACCATTTTTCGCTGAGATATGTCAGGAACTAAGTCAGGTCATACGGGAATTCGATCGGTAGTTTTGGAAACGTGAATACATACTCCACGAGCTCGGATTATTATTGTAGTGAAACGTTCATTTTTTATTTTTGCCATTAGTGTTAGAAAAGTAGAAAAAAAACGATCTTTTCTTTGTTTTTATGGAATCCACCGCTATACTTTGCAAATATTGCAATAAACACTAATGTTGATGGACGGTCATTCAGCTCAATATGTCCCCAAGAGCCATGCAAAATTCCAAGTCGATCCGATTATCGGCCTTGCCCGATTGACGAAAATTTGAAAAAAAATTAAAGGAGCAAAGGTTTCCTCCTTTTCAGACATCATGATTATTAAAAGGAAAAAAAACTTTTCATTACTTTTCGTACAATTGGGTATTGAGTACGCATTAAATGTTGGAAAAAAACCTTGAAAATCATATTGACTGAAAGTTTTCGAAAAAAAATTTTTATAATAAAAAAAAATGTTGAAATTTTTTTTAGAAAAAAATCAATTTTGAATTTTTTTTTTTAAATGTTGACATTTTTTTTGCGTCAACAATGTACCGCCAGGATTAGAATTACGCAAAGCGTACCACCACGTGGAGGTACGCTTTGGGTAATTCTACGTACGCTTTGGGTAATTCTAATGCTGGCGGTACATGGCTGAGTCGAAAAAAATGTCAACGTTAAAAAAATTCAAAAAAAAATCGAAATAGATTTTTTAATAAAAAAAAAATTTCAACATTTTTGTTATTAAAAAAAAAAAATTCGATAATTTCTAGCCAATATGATTTTCAGGGTTCTTTTCCAACATTTAATGCGTACTCAATACCCAATTGTACGAAAAGTAGTGAAAAGTTTTTTTTCCTCTTAAGGATGTTGAGTCCCAAATCGCAAATGATAATAAAAATTCGGAAAATTTGGTACGTTTTTGTATGAAGTATTTCAGAGGTCGTGTAAAAATTTTACGACAATTAGGAAGCTCGTTATTGAACAATTAACATTCACAAATTAAAAGTTGTTTTATGGAAACTGATGTAACTTTGCAATAAGTTTTTTTTGTTGACCCCTCAATTTTATAATATCTACAATATACTGAAAAAAACGGAAACAAAACGAAGTTTGGTGATAAATTTTTTTTTATTCCTTTTTTAAAATTGTTCTTAACAAAATGTTAATTTTTTAATAACGAGCTTCCAAATCGTCGTGAAATTTTAACACGACCTCTTGAATACTTCATACAAAAACATACGAAATTTTCCGAATTTTCTTATCATTTTTTATTTCAACCCTTAAGGAGGTTGAGGCAATGATGATAGAATTCTGAAAATTTGGTATGTTTTTACATGAAGTATTCAGGAGGTCGTGTAAAAATTTCATGACGATTAAGAAGCTATTTATTGAACAATTAACATTAACATGTTTGTGAGGGACTCAACATCCTTAAATGTGTTGTCTTATGGAAACTGATGTAATTTTGCAATAAGTTTTTCTTTTGACCTCTCAATTTTGTGATATCTACAATATACTGAAAGAAATGGAAACAAAACGAAGTTCATTGATACATTTTTTTCAATTTCTTTTAAAAATTGTTCTTAACAAAATGTTAATTTTTTAATAACGAGCTTCCTAATCGTCGTGAAATGTTAACGCGATCTCTTAAATCCATCACACAATGACATACCAAATTTTCAGAATTTTCTTATCATTTTTTATTTCAACCCATGAGGAGGTTGAAGTAATGATGATAGAATTTTGAAAATTTGGTATGTTTTTACATGAAGTATTCAGGAGGTCGTGTAAAAATGTCATGACGATTAAGAAGCTATTTATTGAACAATTAACATTAACATGTTTCATAGGGACTCAACATCCTTAATAATCATGAAATGATGTCCGAGAAGGAGGAAACTTGCTCCTTTAATTTTTTTTTTTTTTTTTTTTTTTCATATTTTCGTTAATCGGGCAAGAAAGACCGATGAACGGATCAATTTGGAATTTTGCATGGCTCTTGGGGACATATTGAGCTTAATGACCGTCCATAAACATTAGTGTTTGTCGCAATATTTGCAAAGTAGCGGTGGATTTGATAAAAACCAAGAGAACATCTTTTTTTGTACTTTTTTAAAACTGATGGCAAAAATAATTCTTTTTAACCCACAATAATAATCAGAGCTTGTAGAGTATGTATTCACGTTTCGAAAGCTGCCGGTCGAATTCCCGTACGACCATTAGTTCCTGAGATATCGATGACTGAAGACAAAGGGATGTCTTTTCATTCAAAGGCCGATATCTCCGCGAAAAATGGTCGTAAGGAGATAAAAAAAAAGCAAATTGAAGTGAATTCAATGGGCTCAATGACCTTGATATTGGTCAAGTCCGAAAAAAATCGCCAAAACCCGTACAGAACTTTGAAAAACGTAAAAATTTGCAAAATTTTTTTTGCCGTGATTTTTCTCCCAACCGCGCAATCAGTGATTCTCAACAAAAAAATCATCGTCGGAACTAAAACTAGAAACTTGAAGCTTCAAAATCCTTTTTTTTTGTACGACCATTTTTGACGAAGTTCAACTTTTCTTGCTCCTTTAAGGATCTTGAGTCCCTATGAAACATGTTAATGTTAATTGTTCAATAAATAGCTTCTTAATCGTCATGACATTTATACACGACGTCCTGAATACTTCATGTAAAAATATACGAAATTTTCCGAATTCTATCATCATATTACTTCAACCTCCTTAAGGGTTGAAATAAAAAATGATAAGAAAATTCTGCGAAATTTGGTATATTTTTGAATGAAGTATTTAAGAGGTCGTGTTAAAATTTTACGACGATTAGGAAACTCGTTATTAAAAAATTAACATTTTGTTAAGAACAATTTTTAAATGAAATAAAAATAAAGGTATCAATAAACTTCGTTTTGTTTCCGTTGCTTTCAGTATATTGTAGATATTATAAAATTGAGAGGTCAAAAAAAAACTTATTACAAAGGTACATCAGTTTTTATAAAACGACATTTAATTTGTGAATATTAATTGTTCAATAACGAGCTTCCTAATTGTCGTAAAATTTTTACACGACCTCTGAAATACTTCATACAAAAACATACCAGATTTTCCGAATTTTATCATCATGTGCGATTTGGGACTCAACATCATTAATTTTTTGTGTCAATGCATGTTCACTTTCTGGTACTTACGATTCGCGGCCGGATGGATTATTGTTTTTGGGGACAATACTTTATCGCTTGATGAAAGTATATGAGAATGAATATAATAATACGAATATAAATATATTTTCGCTTACTTTTCTGAATTATAATTTATTTAGCATAAGGACGGGTGTGAGTAAAACGTAAACAATTTTTTAGAAGATAAATAAGTTGTAATTTTGATTTATTATTATAGTTAAAGATACATTTTTTGTATACATTAATAACGCAGAGAATCAAGAGCTAAACAAGCATTGAAATCATCTAAAAGCCTCGCGCGTGACGTCACCCGACGGCACGCGCGAGTCGTGCTCAGATTGCTTTTTCCCTCGTAGCCTTCGTTCGGTTTGGCCGCACATGAACGTACTCAGCGTCCATGGATTGGTGTAGCTGCCGAAGGCGCGGTCGGGACAGTTCGATCGCACTCGGCTCGTTCCGAAGATGTCCGAGCGTCGCTCGCTCACGGACACGCGCTACTTTGATTGCGCGCGACGCGCGCGAGAGCCCAGCGAGGGGGTAACGTTTACCCGCGATCTGGCTGCACTGCCCCAAAGCGGAGTGCGCGATAAAATATATAGGTATAGCCAGAGTCGAGCCCGTCAACTAGAGATAGAAGCTAGATTAGAAGCGCGGTGGAGAAAAGTAGCGACGGTGTGTTTCTATCGTCCAAGCTTGACGAAAATCCGCACAAAGCGGCGGGCGCGATGATAACATATATAGGTATAGCCAGAGTCGCGCCCGTCAGCTATAGATATACTAGAAGCGCGGTGAAGAAAAGCAGCAACGGTTTCGTTTGCCCTAGCGCTCGACGAATATCCGCACAAAGCGGAGAGCGCGATAACATATATATAGGTATAGCCAGGGTCGAGGCCGTCAGCTATAGACATAGTAGGAGCGCGGTAAAGAAAATTAGCGATGTGTTCTATCGTCCAAGGTCGACGAATATCCGCACAAAGCGGAGAGCGCGATAACATATAGGTATAGCCAGAGTTGAGCCCGTCAGCTATAGATATACTAGAAGCGCGGTGAAGAAAAGCAGCAACGGTTTCGTTCGCCCTAGCGCTCGACGAATATCCGCACAAAGCGGAGAGCGCGATAACATATAGGTATAGCCAGAGTCGAGGCCGTCAGTTATAGATATAGTAGGAGCGCGGTAAAGAAAATTAAGGGGGGATTGTCTTTTTTTTCGCAAAATTTACCGCTTTTTGGGAATTTTTTTGTGAAGAAAGTATACAACGGAAAACTTGTGAAACTTGGCATATAGTTTTATTGATCTGTTTACTACATACTAAAAAAATTTTAAACAATTTCATCAAAAAATCCGCCTCCCACCCCCCTCGACGCGCGATGGTCCTTTTTTGATGGTGTGCACGATTGCAGCCTTCACGTTCATCCTGCAACAAAAACCCAAAAAGCATTTTACTTTAGACACATATAGCTATCGTTTGATGAAGCAAAAAAGCAATACGTTTAATAGTTTTTTATTTATAACAAAAAATCGATCAATTTTTTTCGAAAAATCGATACTTCAAGTTCAAAACGTCACCAAATCGTCAATTTTTTTTTTTCCCTCCATCGAACGATAGCTATATGTGTCTAAAGTAAAATGCTTTTTGGGTTTTTGTTGCAGGATGAACGTGAAGGCTGTAATCGTGCACACCATCAAAAAAGGACCATCGCGCGTCGAGGGGGGTGGGAGGCGGATTTTATTATGAAATTGTTTAAAAATTTTTTTGTATGTAGTAAACAGATCAATAAAACTATATGCCAAGTTTCACAAGTTTTCCGTTGTATACTTTCTTCACAAAAAAATTCCCAAAAAGCGGTAAATTTTGCGAAAAAAAAGACAATCCGCCCTTAACGATGTGTTTCTATCGTCCAAGATCCCCGAATATCCGCACAAAGCGGAGAGCGCGATAACATATAGGTATAGCCAGAGTTGAGCCCGTCAGTTATAGATGACGTTGGTTATCGAGTCGTTTTGGCGGTCCTGCTAGTCCCACCATCTCACCGCTACGCGGCTACATATCGTTCCAGCGTTCCTCACAAGGGGTCGCACGGCCATGCGTGCCAATATATACATCCGTCTTTTCCCTAGATCCTACACCCAGCGCGCCTAGGGCAGGGTGCAGTGACACAGCCCTACTGATGAGTGGTCTGTCACTGTACCCGAGACGAAGCGCACAATCTTTTCCTGCCTCTTCCTACCTTACCGACATTACAGACCTGAACAAGCCGCGGACAAAAACAACTACGGGAGTAGAGAGAGCCACACTGACCGCGCGCGAATCTCTCTCTACATCGTTTTCCGCCACCTATCGTCCTATCTCATGGATCGGAATTTTCTTTTTGATTTTCCGAAAGAACGGGAAACTACCAAACGATTCGAATGGACTACCAAACGACTACCAAACGATTCGTAAAGAAAAAAGTTCGATTCGTCAAAGTAGGGGGGGGGCCAACTTACTGCCTAATTTTTGATTATCGATTTTTCGAAAAACGGAGAACGACCAAACGATTTAAAGGGACTAGCAAACGCTACCAAACGACCACCAAACGATTTGTAAAAAAAATAGTTCGATTAGCCAAAGTGGCGGGGCTAACTTTGGCGAGGTGAGCAGTACTACGTACAGAAAAATGCCGCATAAATTCGTAGGTTGATATTTCGTCGGAAGGTACTCAAAGAAACGCTCAAGAGAGCTCGTGCAGATCATCCAGATTCTAAACGGCCATTCATCAGGTCCGCTTCCGGCTCCGTTATGTCCGATTGATTGGTGTCGTTTGATCGGAACACGGTGCTCAGTCGATAAAGCGATCCGTCGGACAACTTTGGTGTTTCGTTGCGCGTCCACCGAGGGCGCTACGGGAACGCGGCCTGCGTCGCCTTCGCTTCCCGACGATTGTGCACATCTGTGTATCCACATTTGAAAACACTTTCACGGACCCTCCTCCGTTCCGTTCCACGTTGTCGATTTGACGACTACTGCCGCACCATCCTTCCACGTAGCAAGTTAGAATGTAACGCCAGTTTGCCAACGGTATGCCCAGTCGGAGGCAGTTCTCGTATTATAGTTTGTCGCGGCAGTGATCGCGCGCTCAGCTCGTTCAAGCTCACGCTCCTCTCATTTTCTATCTCTCTCTTACTACCTCATCGCGATCGATTTCACACACAAATCGTAGTTTATTTAGTTAATTAAAATGAAGTATTTCGGTTTATTTGTTCTTCTGGTTGTGCCGGCTCTTCTCTCGATCGCCGATCACGGTAAATTAACGCCATCATAGTATAAGTATATACACGAGTTAACCGTAAAAATATGTCAAGTATATGGACCAGCAAGACCGCTGGGAAGCGCGTGCTTGTTAATGTAAAAGACTTTTATTAATGAAATTTCGCAAGAACGATCTTTATTTTCGCCCTAAGCATTTTCCCTCTGTTTTGGTTCTTTCAATCATTATTCCTTTTGCTGGTCCGCTGACCCCATCCACAAAGACGAAACACTTTTATTCGAACCTCTTATAACCGCTGTAAACCATTTTTCGATTCTTTGAAACAATTAAAAATAAAAAATGGTCGCGTGCACGAAAACAAAACATTCGTGTATTTTTTGTGGTAAGAATGAAACGAATCGTTTGCGGCGTTGCAGGAGTTGCGTTTGCACAGGATGACGACAATGACGATATAGTCGACGTCGACGGAGAAGAAGCCAGTGTACTGTCCGAAGATGATCTTGAGACGGAAATGGTCACCGCATCGGCGGACGCCGATACCACTATCCTCTTCACCAAGCCAGTCTTTCAGTCCCTGTCTACTCTTGGTAAATATCGTCAAACTCGTTACGTCGATACAGTAAAAAAGTAACGGGAAATATTTGTCATTCCAATCGAATTTCTTCGCTGAACGTCTTTGAATATCCGCCTATGGCCAGATGCTATCTGATTGCTCTAAGTATAAAATATATTTTCGGAGAGCAGCAGCATACTATGTGTTGCAATTATCGGCAATTACCTGCTCAATATGTTCCGGAAGTTTTCTCAATTATTATCGAACGTTAAAGTTCACGGTTGTGGTGTAAATCAGGACTACTTCTTTTGAATTTATGAGGAGATGAACCAAAAGGTCATTCTCGAATCTGTAAATACAATTTTGTGTCGTAATTGAATAAGTGCTTTGTTCACTACATTGACATGTGCACCGTTGGGATGGTACGCCAGACGATTCTTTTAAATTGCCGAAAAGTTTTTTCGTCCGTTTTAGACTATGAATATTGCGAACACGTTTTTACGTATTCCTATTAGAGGTCTATGTAATTACGACTGTAATTTGCAAAAAAAAACCTTCCGGTAATGAGAATATCATAGCGACAAAAAAATGAAAAATAAGTAATAGTTGCTTTCCGACGATGCAAATTTTGCCCCATCTTTATTTCGTAATCACAAAATCGTGGAGTTGCGAGTATTTTGTCAAGCAATCCCGGACAGACTGAAAACTTAGTCATTCGTTTTCGAGTAAATTACAGAAAACTCTTAATGAATTTCTCTACCAGCAGCATTGGGTATCATTCCGACGAAAGGCCTTAGGCTACTGTGGTGACCCAAAAAACAGCGTTATTTAATACAATTAATTTTGAAGTAGTAAGTAAGATAATTGAAACACCGTTTGGACACTTATATGTATGTACATTAATAAACTTGTGTGCCAAATTTCATTAAAAAATATGAGTAACCAAAGAAGTTATGAACAATCTCGTAAGAGCCTCTGAACTTCTTTGATGGACTCAATGGTGTACTTGATTTTGGCTGCCTGGTTGATCAGAAATTGAAAAGAATAGGTTTCTTTAAATATATAATATTGGCTAATACATGATCGGGCTTTTTTTTGTTATCGAGTTCCAATTATGATGAAAACGTTAATTATTTTTTATTTTCCGATTTTTCGAGGAGAAATAACTAATAAAAAAAATTCGAGGAAAAATGACTGATAAAAAAATGTTCGAGGAAAAATTACTAATGAAAAAAAAGTTAAGAACAAAAATGTTGGTCAAGACTAAGCTACTATTACACTGTACAAGTGTACTAAATTTCATGTCCATACGTTCAGAAATCGTGTGCACAGATGCAAAAACATAGTTTCGAGAAAAATCTGTTTAAAGTTTCACCAGCAGTTCTATAATCATTCTTAATCGAAATAAAAAAAACGTAAATAAAACTGCGCGGTGATAAAACGAATATAGAAGGCACCTTTCAATTTTTTAATTCTCACATCATGGGTAAAAATGACGTAATTACCAATCGATCTTGAATTTGCAGAACTGCCAGCCGGCAATTGGGTCGAATTCCTAGTCGGTTTCACCAACAAAGGAAAGACAGACTTCATTCTAGAAACATTGGAGGCATCTTTCCGTTTTCCCATGGACTTCAACTTCCACATCCAAAACTTCACGAATCTAGCCGTCAACAAGGTCGTAAAGCCGAATCACGAAGCTACTCTGGTTTACTCGTTCGTACCGTCCGAGACATTCGCCGGACGTCCTTTCGGGCTCAACGTCAATCTCAATTACCGAGATGCGGTAAGTTCACGAATATCCTAGATTAACCCAGCTTGGTTTTCTTTTCGCCAGCGAGTTATTTACAAGAGAATTTTTATGATTAGAACGGACTTACGTTCAGCGAGGCGCTTTACAACGAAACGGTGCAGGTTGTCGAATTGGACGAGGGTCTTGACGGTGAGACCGTATTTTTGTACGTTTTTCTCGCCGCGTGTGTCATATTGACACTGGTAGGTGGTCAACAACTCTTGTCCTCCCTTGGACGCAAGTCCCGATCGTCCTCGTCAAGGAAAGCACCAGTCGAGATGGGCACCTCGAATCCCAACAACGTTGATTTCGACTGGTTGCCAAAAGACACGCTCAACAGACTCAGTGAGTACGAAAAAATCCGTGCGATATTTCTCCTCGTTAGCATCGCTCGGTAAAGACAGTCATCTTAGTTTTTTCCTCACGATTAACCGATTTACTTCTCGCTTGTAATTGCAGACAAATCTCCAAGAACGCCGAAACAGAGTCCCAGACAGAGGAAAGCCAAGAGAACAGCAGGCTCCGATGACTAAAGTGTGTTTATGCGTTTATTTATAGGACTTATTTAAAAAAAAGAATGAAGCGAATGTGAGTGACAGAATTATCAATCGTGGAGAGAACGTACGTTACGGAAAAACCTTTTTTTTTTTACTACGATTACGAAATACTCTAAGCTCTCAAGAACGTTCGTATCTGTAAAGAAATGCATTGAAATTAAATGTTTTTGACAACAATTTTTTCGATTTTTCATTCCAACTGTAGCATGTTTGCCTGGAATTTGATATTGATCGCGCAGCTGATATTCGCGTGTGCTTTGACTGTGAAGCGGGTATTTCTCGCGGATTCGAGCACTTTTGGTCCACGTCACCATCTTCAATGTATTGGAATTTTAATATAAGCGAATACGTCAGCGAAATTTGTCAGAATTCGTCCGAACGTCAGAAATGGCAAACCCAAACAAATAGGCTGTCTATACGTTGGTATTTGCCTTCACTCGGCTACCTTGGGCCAACATTTATTGCCGGTTAAAGATTTGTTACCAGCTTTCGCGAAAAATTGAAGAGCCGAAGTAAATGAAGAGCCGAAACAAACTGACTTGTCCATGCTTCATTAGATTTTCTAATTTCCTTATTTTATCTTTTTCTGCCTAAAAACTGCCTCGTCGCTTAAAAAGACAGTTTTAAATCAATTCTGAGGTGTTTAGGGCCGGATTTCGATCAAAATATTTCGGAAGCTAACAAAGGTGTGCTTGAAGAACACGAAAAATGAAGATTAAAAAAATTTGGCATAGTGCGGACAAGTCTGGTTTGGTTCTCCTCGGATATGCTCGTGCGGCCTCTTGAGTGAAATGTATCGCATTCTAACCTCGTTCACGAAAATTAAATTTCGTGCACACATGACGGAAACAATCAAATAATCGCGGTAATTGGAAACTGCACATTGCTTACGTAACAACTGATGACGCTCACCGTTTCCTTCAATTCTTAATCGTCTCGCAGTAATACGATATATGTTGGGAAAAAATCAATGATTTGGAGAGGCTATAGGGGTAAATAAATTTCAGAGAAATTCAACATTTTTATGAATGCATCAATTATATTTTTTAAGTCCGTTGATATTTTTGTTATCCGCCCGGCATCCCCAGGATTGGTTCGAATATTCTACGTAATTTGAAAAAAAAGTCGATATGGAAGAAAATGTGAACTGCTCAGTAATTTTCGGAAAATTCAGTCCGAACCGTCCTTGAGTAATAATCCTGAGGCAAAATATTTTATCTCGGCATCTCGAAATGCCGAATTCAATTCCAACTTCGGTGGTCCGCGTGTAAAAATTTCATATCGATATATCAACATTTGAGTATTTCCGCAAGAATTTATTTCACCCGCGGAATACAAAATTAGTTTATTAAGCTATCAGGCAATTTTCATTTTGTAAAAGAATAAATATAGAACAATCGAATTATTCTTTGGAAGAAAGAAAGGGAAAAAGGGCGCAAGAAACGCAGTAGCGTTTGAAACGTCAAGGTTTTTCGGTGGGGAGAACGCGTAGGCAGTTTCGGCAAAGTGAGTGGGGGAAAGTCTTTGTTGGAGAAGGTAGAGTTGAGCGTCACGTTTCAGCTGCGATCCGTGGCAAATGTGACGATGTCGTTGTTTCGTAGTTTCTCAAGTTCATAGTGAAAAAATTTAATATAAAATCAAACAAAACATGGATACGAAATTGAACTATTTGTGCCTTGTATTAATATTAATGAGAAGTTGCTATGCGACACAACGAACGGTACGTCGATCGACTTTTCACGATCCGTAGTGTATCAATATTCCGCTTCGTTTGTATACAAGTGAATCCGCGACCTTATTCGTCGTAAAACAGTCGTTTGTTTCGAGCTCAGGCGCGTGTTTTGCCTGCAAACGATAGAGACAATATGATTTTATTTCGCGATCTTTGCAAATTTGGAAAAATTCCCATCTTTTTACGACGCCCCTGCAACTTGACACTTGCGTCAAAATCCAGATGGGACGTGATAATTATGTTCCGTTGGTTATTTTGCCAACTGCTATATCGGGGAGGGGAACATCGATCGCATAATTTCCGAGAGCACGTTGGCGTTCTTCAATGATCGATTTACACATTTTTCTTCGTGTAATATCTTCCGTTGACGAATTTTTTCGCCTCCGTGGGGCAGAAACGTGATCTACTCTCTTTGTTTCCATGACAACCACGGACGTTTCGCGTGCTCCGCAATTTACTTCTTCACACTTTGATAACGGATTTACGGAGGCGTACATGCGTACAGTAGGCCACGAGGCGAAAGTCCAATTCCGCGCGTTAACTTCAATCATTTCCATGTGAAAAAAAGCTATCATTTCAATGCGATTGAGTCGAGATATCATCTTCCGTGCGAGGGGACAAATTGTCAACATAACCTCAAAAACATCGGTCGTCGGCCCATGAGTCTCCTTACAATTAGTGTAAGATGCTTTTTATAAACGGTAATAGGTTTCGTGGATAGACAAATTTCTTTGGTAATCGATAAGCCATACAACCGCATATATTAACGGGTTACACTTAGCTCGTGGCCGGAAAAAAGCGGAATTTTCGTGAATCTTTTCCGGGAGAATCTTTGCAGGTTTTCAATTTTTTCGAACCAATCTCCTGACAAAAAAATTTAATGTATTTAGTTTTTGCATGAAATTATCTAGTACAGCCTTTCCCAATCTTTTTTAAACTGCGGACCCCTAGAATGCCCTCCTGCAGTTTCATTAGTCAGTTTTGTATATTTATTCATGTTGTCCACGGAAAATCTTGATCTAGTGCTTGGACGAAGCATTTAATAAAGTATTGATTTTTTTTAATGCCCATGGTCCAACGCGAAAGTATCCATTTGAGGTAGAAAAAACCCTCTATTGTCATTGATATAAAAAAGTTTTCACAAAAAAAAAATTCTTTTATTCCAGCACGGCTTTCCAGTATGAAAAAAGAGTTCGTGAAATTCGAGACTGATTGGGGCAGTTATTTTTTAGATATTGTGGTCACCAATTCTGAAAAAGTCATTTTGAAAAAAATGCCCTTAATGTTCACCGGTTACCTATAAACTCCCGGGCCTCCCGAAATTTTGAACGGATTGACTTGAAATTCTTAGAAAATATTCTTCATGTGTTATATTTCAAGAATCCGTCGAATACCAAAAACATATTTTCAGAAATTTCAACTCGGTGTTAACTTAAAGTCGACTTTTGATAACCGAAATTCATAAATATGAGTTGAACAAAAAAAAGACATTGTCCAACGTGCATAAAACGTTTTAAACAAAATATTGAATTTTTTTCAAATCAAACAAAAACTAAGAACCATGTTTCACAGACAAAAAAAAATCGAGAATCTAGGATATCACTGTTGAAATTTTTTTTGGGAAATATGGACATTCATATTCAGAAATTATATGATTATTACGTAATGTTATGGTTAAGTACAAATCGTAATTTTCTTCTATGCCCTAGAATGAATATTATTTTCACCGTAGATGAACAGATTTCGAACAGATGATATCCTAGATTATCCAAAATAAATATATATTGCGGTAAATCGGTGCAAGATAGTATATAACTCGGGTCAGAATAGCCCAATAGCAGCTACAAACCTCACCCAGAAGCACTGCACTTATCTCTATTACTCGAAGTTAATTGAAGATTCAGATTTATGAATGAAACATTCAGAAACGAGCCTTGAAATACCGACTAACCGTTGCCCCAATTACCACGACTGTTTATCTCCACAGCTGAAAACTTTTCTCAACCCTGGATGCGACAATTTGTGCACAGTGGAAAATGTAACGACGCTTTACCTACGCGCGGAGGGTCAGAACGATACTTTGCACTATATATGGGATTTTTTTGGAAATCCTTCTCTACTACTAGCCGTAACGTCACCGTCCGCACAGTTGCGCATCACTTGGGACGGTTATCTCCTCAACGAGCCAAAAACCATTTACTTCACGGAAGAACCACAGTATACTTTTGGAGTCGTTATACAAAAGGTCTACCACACAATTTTGACTCTTCATTCGTATCCGTCCGTACACATGAGACAAAATCAAAAGGCGATACGTTTTTAGAGGCCACAACATTTTTTCACGATTTCCCACTTGTCGCATAAATTACTTACACCTCATTTATAATTATCGTTATTTAAGCTGTACGAGTTCGACGACGTTAAAGACACGGGTTTGCTCGATGGAACGAACAAGGGCCGCGTAAACGCCTTGAGCACTAACATGTTCAACTGGATCCGTGAGGGTGTATCCGATAAAGCCAACTTCGTAGAGTTGCAGATGACCGGCCAGGAATATTACGACGGTATTACGAATACGGCAAGAGGCGGAAACGTGCAAATAATGGTAAGCGCGAGTTTTCTACCTTGGTACACATTAGTGAAATTCCCATCGTCTCCCAGCAAGCGCAACTTTTGTTATTTTTCAGCTAAATGGTTTTTGCACGCTCGAACACTCGGACGTGATGCCGCACATGTTGCATTCCGAAAATTCCACGCAAATCGATATAATATTGAACAAACTGCAGACAAACTCGACATTCGGAAATAGCAGATTCGCGATGGAGTTGCTTTTGGTCAGTGAGAGTAAAAGCCACCCTGGAATGATCGTCGACACTAAAAAGAGCTTGGACGACGAGCATACTCCGGGAATATTCGAGGTACGAATTGTCGCAATCTACATAATCGTATTTCATGTTGCACAATATTTAACGCGAAATGAACGACTCGTCAGGTGGTTGAGCTGCGAACCCCGTCGATAAGATTACAGGACGGGCAGGAAAATTTCGCTTACCTGCAGTGGAGACCAGTATCGTACACGGCACCGTCTCGCGACGTTGAAGAGGCAACGGAAACCACCTACTATCCCTTAATGAACGTCACCAATCCGTCTAATATAGCAAAAGGCTCTCTTCTACACGCCTACTACGGAGAGAGAATAGATAATTTATTAGTTGAAAAAATAAACGTCTCTTTGGGAATGACGGGAGATGGTTTTTACAAAAAGAGCAATTACACGACATGGTGAGTTGATTAAAGTTCTTAAACAAACAGGCGTTGCGCTTGATCCCAGGACGAAATATTTCGCCATGATGTCCCGGGATGAAAGACCTAACACTACTTCAAAATATCCTCTGCAAAATATCCTCAATGAACAATTGCCATGGAAGATTAACCCTTGTCACACTTCTGTAGAAGCATGTACTTGCCACACTGGGCACACACCTAGCGACAAAAATTGTCATAAAAAATAAACTATTGAATATTTTTACTTGGAAATTTTGTCAGATCATGTCAGTAATTCACTTTAAAAGACCATGTAGGTTATTAAGCCAAAAATCAAAATTAATCCTTGCCACACGTCAGTAGAATACACATCTATACATTTTCGCATAAGAAAAAAAGTCAGTCGGGTGTTTTGAACCTCGCAGGGGCAATTAAGGGTCAATTTATTAAATTAGCTTGCGTGTTATTGAAAATAACTTAAAGCTTGGTCAACTACTCATGACTTTTTTTACTTTGCAAATTTGAGTGGCATTGTCATCAAAACTCTAATCCAACGATCCAACTAACTGGATGGTCCCAACGTTTCCTTTCGACAATTTCACACGCCACATCGTGGGGAAAACCATTAAAAAAATTGTCGCAATTGGTGAACGCACTCTGCACCGAATAACACTTTTCTAACGATCCAATCCTCGTTTTCTGTTGCTGCAGGACGTTCCTCGTCGGCTACGGAACTCCACCGGCGGAACGATTTTCGTTTTTGGTGATAATGATAATGTCTATTGGGCTCGGTCTGCCTGTGCTCCTGCTGATAGGCATTGGCATTTACTTCTGCGCTCGCAGGAACCCGAGACGATACGACAATGCGTTCATTAATTCCTAAATCACACGAAGTATCGAAATATTTTAGCCTCCGACTCTCGCTGTTTGCGCTCATGGCGTCTTGTAATTTTTAATAATTTTAACGACGATAAGGCGAACGAATATTTTCTCACGCTACTGCTGTAATTGTAAGGACGATTAGGTTTTGTACGAAACAGCGATCAAGCATGTACGCATACCTAGTGGATGTGATAAAATACAATTGCGCCAAACGGAAAAAGAAATACTCCTTTCATACTGTATCCAGCCGAATGTTGGTTTTTATACTAAGGATGCGCCCACACGCCAGAAAAACATCAAAGAGCAACGGTGGAACTGAATAGTGAATGAACAACGCGAAACTCAATATGACGCCGCCGATATTTTCGCTATGTGAAATGTCCGGATTTATTAGTGTCACTCTGCTCCTCGTGGTGCTACTTATCACCTAAGAAACTTGCACGCCCACGCACTGCAGTAATATGTGTATGGATATAGGGTGTATCTATATAATATCAGCCAATACACATATTACATTATCAATACACACGACAAATTTATGATACCAGAATTTGCGATCCCAAAAAGTCGAGGCGCCTCTCGTGGCCTAAGGCAGAAGCTCTACTAGTGTAGTAAACTTTATCAAAATACATCGATAACACTGGTGCAAAGCGAATAATAAATGGAACGTCGTTCCATAAGCCACCTAAAGATAAAGTTTTTGTGTTTAAAGTTGTTGGCTCTAAAAGTTACCCTCTTTTGGCCATCAAAGCGAGTCGTCATTGGACGAGATGGTTTCTTTCCAAGTTTGTATCTTTATAAATAATAAATGGAGCAATATTAAAAGCTATTTCCGTTATATACAATGTA
Organism: Ophion costatus; assembly: GCA_951751655.1. NCBI lineage: Eukaryota > Metazoa > Arthropoda > Insecta > Hymenoptera > Ichneumonidae > Ophion > Ophion costatus. The sequence continues at coordinate 34,949,051 of OX632356.1, forward strand.
TAAATATAATTCCAGACGTCCGCTGTAAAAGTATGCTCTGAATAATAGAATCACCCCGTCTTGAAACCTGCGAGTGACTCTCATAACCTTAAAAAAATGTAAATCCAGGGCAACTAAAAAAAGAGCGGAAAACAAATTATTGACTGCAATAACATCTTTACAATCTACCATAGGGGTGAATCCAATAGCCAACTCGCAGAAAATCAAGAACGAAGTAATTGTTTACGTTTGAGTTTACTTTGACTGGCCACATAGGAATATCGTTGCGCCACCCCTAGAATGTGAAGATCGCGAATCAATAAAATCATGATACTGCCAACAATCATAGACATACGTATGCACAAAATAGTACTCGACTTTTTCCGGACGAGTATCCTCGGGTATAATACACTGGGCGGGCATCACTGAATGAGTAATCCCACCACGCTGTTAGCAATTTTAGTTATACAAAAACGGTGAAAATTATTAACGCGTTACCCCCACTTGTAGCGCAAAAAAGGCCTTTTACATGAATTTTTTTAAAGAAAACTACAAATCTTTTTAAATCGATCAATATACCATCTTAAAGAACACTTCTTGAAGAACTTTCAGTAATTTTTTTATTGAAAAATATTACATTGTTTAGTGGCAAATGGCCGTCAATGAAATAATGTTTTTATATACACGGTTTGCGGTGACCAACATTGCGGCGAAGTGGATCATCTGAAAAAAAAATGCGGATGGATTTAGTCAAATATAAGTATAAACTAGTCTTTAATCGAAGGATTTAAAAAAATATTCATTCTTCACAAAATGGCGGACAGTCAAAGTTAATGGTTCGATTTTAACGAAAAAAAAACGGCCGTTTTTTGGCTATAAAACGGCCATTTTTTTCGAAAAAAAATCGAACGATTAAAGACTACATTTTTATGTATTAACTAAGCCTGCAAAATTTCAAGAAGATCGGTTCATTAGTGTTCGAGTAATCTTGTTCACCGACTTCAGAAATGCCATTTTGAGAAAAACGCGTTTAAAGTTTCAATTTCAGTTCTTCAACTCACGGATTCTTCTCTTTCAACGCTCATATCTTAGCCAATTCTGTTCGGATCGACTTGTACTTATACTTCAAAAAAATGCAATAAAAAAGAAATCGATTTTTTCAAAATCGCAAGTGGGGGTAACCCCTTAACGCCCAAATCATGGAGACTAGAGTAAAGGAGCCCAAACGCAATGCTGGCAAAATGGTTGTGAAAGCGATGAACGATCCGCGGATTGTACCCGCCTGGCGGCGCTACCACTGCGGGCTCCGTCTGCGCGGTGATTTTGAATCGTCGATCCGCAATTTGTCGTATATTTCTTTCTTATTAGCGCAGCGTGCAATACTGAAGAGTAATATTGATCTGCTTTTGTTTAAATTATGAAATGACAATATTTCAGTAATTTTTTGACTTGGAGGTGATCTATACTGTGAATGTTTTATTTTTATACGGTGACATGTACGATTAAACAGCCATAATGTGAATATTGCATACTGGATTTCCAAGAAAAATATTTTTTTCAAATCGTACATTATAACGAAATGGGAGCGAGGGGTATTTATATTAAAGGATTCGCATATTTAACCTAAAAAACGTTTTTTTTTGTCCAAGCATCATGTATTACATTTTCGCTGTATATCAAAGAAATCTCTAACAGCATTAAAATTAATGGCAATTATAATTAAATTCGGCGACGATAGCATGCGATTAAAAAAATACAAACGATTTGGGAAAATGAATCAAGATGTGGTTGCACATGCCGATCCTAATACTTGTCAATAGTTTGGCTAATTCGCGAATTAATTGCATAAACATAATATTAAGGTTCAGTTCTTACCTTTATTGGATGGTCTTTTTCTGTTTTGATTGTAAAAATACGTTTAATACCGAAATATCAGTCAACGATACGTAACACCGTAAACTGCGTAAACTGTATGTAACTGACATATATGTACTGCTCACATACATAGTAACTGACAGTAAAACGTTATTGTATGTATGTCACAAAACTGCTAAGCCGATCCTCACGGACCTATCCTATTTGGTCCCTGGATCGCTTGCGGATATTTTTCGAACTACAAGATCTTTCATCACTTTCGCGATCCACTTTTTGACGATTCCGCCATATGCGTTCGGGCTCCTTTACTCTAGTCTCCATGGCCCAAATCATGAAGACTAGAGTCATGAAGACTAGAGTAAAGGAGTGGACACAGGATAGGAGAATATGTAGTACCAGCGTACTGAAAATCCGCACTTCCAGTAGTTTGTTGTTCGGCCACAAGCGTCGCAAGGATCAACTTCGTCAACCAATAGTAGTGTAGTATCGTTCAGCGCTTGCGCAGGCTTCATTTCTATCATGACCTCCTGCCTCGTGCCTTGTGTATATTTCAGTTCAACTAAATCAAATATTGTGTGTGCTGTACGCGCGGTTGCGAGAAAAACGCGTTAAAAGTTTTAGGTTTGTTAATTTATGCGATAAATTGGAAAAAAAAAAATTTACCTTTAATCAGCGATGCCGGCACCATATAGCTGGCCTTCAAGAAGCAAATCATTGTCCCTAGCATCTTTTCTCGAACTTGTATAGGCTCTTCTTGCCTCTTTTGCAGCGTCTGTGAGCGAGCGCTCCGCCAGCTCGATCCGCGCTGCGTCGGTTTCAACGCAAAAATTGAAACAATTTGGGCCGATAGTTATCCCCAACGTCTCCAAAAATTTCATGAGGCTTCTCAGGCCATCATTGAATAATAATACCGCGATATCAGCTGCAATATCGACGATTTTTTTGCTCCCGGACTGACACTTGGGGGCTATTGCCCAAACTGATTTGTTGTAGCTTTCGTCGTTGTTTTGCGTGAAGCCGCCCAAACAACGCTGCAGCAAATCGTCTCTGCTCAAATTTTCGAAGACTGGCGTAATTGCCTCCAATACTTCCTCAGGAAGAGGCGGCTTATGGCGATATTCAGAAATATTACCGCTTGCGACCGCTCGCTGCCACGAACACCACGACTCGGCTCCCTCTGGGCAATCGTCATGTTGTGGCTCACTACCTGTGGATATTTTATGTTTGATAGTTGCCCAAATTGCCTTCCTCATTTTTTCAACATCATCGCTGTTCCTCCGAATAGCCAAGCCGTAATATGTGCTCAACTCGTCAATCAATTTTCCGGTGAGCTTTCCTCTGCCAGACAATCCTTATTGTTCTTTCACGATTTCGCGGAAGCGCGTCCCCATACGTTTTTGGACATGATCGAAGCACTCTTTTTTTTTATCTCGAAACCGTCGTATGGATCGCTATTCGATATACCTGCCGACCCTGAGGCGCGCAGCTGCGCGGGACCCCGAGCGTCACGGAGTGCTGCACCGCTCCACAAAATATTCAATATCTCCGAAAATAATTATTTTTTCGACCTGGGTCCAACGGCATCTTAATCTTAAATGTATTTTAGATTTTTCTAGATGGTTTTCAAAAAATCGATTTTTTGAAGCCGTCACAGTGGTGTTGTCCGTTAATTCGAACAATTTAAACCTTATTAGATAACAATAAAAATAAAAAAAAAAAATTTGTCGCGTGTTGAACGCAGCTTGCCCCAGTAGAAGATGAACACCTAACCACCTTAGCCACGACATTATTACAAGCATAAAGTAGATTGTTAATATTCAAGTTATTGCAACGAATGGTTTAAATAGGCTTGCCAGCTTGTTCGGTTGATTCACGGCTTAATATCATTTATTACAATTAGCTGCATTGATCTCTATAAAGTCAATATACCCCAACATTACTTGATATGTATCAACATGTTCAATTCACCACCACGACGCATTGTTGAGAGCAGCCGAAAGGTTAGCAGTACATCTTTGATTTACATGAATATATACATATATATATATATATGATTCCGACGAGTTCGACCGCAGCGCCGCCACAAGAGGTACCGATTTCGTGTCCACTTCTGAAGCACGCTGTGTCCACTCCTTTACTCTAGTCTCCATGGCCCAAATGTTGAAATTCGAAATGGATGCCGTGCGCTTGTTGCGCCGGCGCAGTAGAATATTCTTAGGTGATAGGTAGCGCCACGTACAGGTCAGCGATAGAGCTGAGAAATACGGACAAAGCGCATAGCTTTTGAAGGGGGGCACTCCATATAGAACGCCAAATTTTAAGAGATTTTCATGATTTTTTTGGAGGGTTAGAAATGTATATATCTTTGAACGGTCATAGGTACTTTTTATTACATAATTGTAGTTTTCAAAACGATGTTTGTTGCTTGAAAAAAGGTAATAATGGCGGAGATATAACCAGTCGCCGTGAAGCTGTCCGGAATGGAGGCCGAATGCGGTGTACACTCCAGGACCTCGTAGGATTATCTGAAACAGTCTGCACAAAAAAATTGATTAGTTTATAAATATGGTCACTTGATGAGCCACTAGCATTGTAAAATAATGATAATAGGCTAAAGGGGAGAGGCCTTAGAACAAAGAAGTTGATTTTTTTTAGAAAAAATTTCAAGCTGACCCAGCCAAAAACATGTTTATTTTGATAATTTTTAGTCAGGCTTGCGTTCATCAATGGCACATCAGTATCATAAAAATGCGTGCTAAATATGAGCTTGATCGATCAAAGAGTTTTTGAGTAATCATGTACTCCAAACGGAGCAGAGGTGAGTCACGCTCAAAGGCTCTCGGGACGTCATTTTTTGTGAATTAACGAAAATCACTAACTACATCGTATTCTACAGGTTTCAAACTGTAAATTTAGGCAAAAAGATGCATCTTTTTCTAGCTACTATATGGAGTGCCCCCTTAAGAGGGAATGCTACCTTATCGCGGTCGGTATGGTAGAACGATTATAGATTCCCACGAATCTCTGAAACGGCTCTTCCGATCCCGTCGAAATTTTGCCAAACGACGTCAAATAGATGAATGGCTCTCTTCTTCTCAAATTTTCTGATTTTGAGAAAAAGAATGTAGATTGGCTTATGATAACCCAATCTACATTTTTTTTCTCAAATTTGGAAAATGTGAGGAGAAGACAGCCGTTCGTCTATCTATTTGACGTCGTTTGGCAAAGTTTCGACGGGATCTGAAGAGCCGTTTTAGAGGTTCGTGGGAATCTATAATCGTTTTACCATACCGACCGCGATAAGGTATCATTCCCTCTTAATGCATAGGAGTAGCGCGATGATAGCAGCGCCCTAGTCGTCAATCCTGTGCAGTTTTAACGCTTTGAGCGCCACCATGAAGAGGCACCTCTACATATAAATATAGGAATGCCTATTCGACAAGCGATCTAACGCAATCTCTTGCAATTTTTCCAAAACGAATATTCACAGGCAGTAAAGTATTTCACGAAATTCAGAGCACGAAAAAACGCGTTTTTAAACATGACTTCTGTATTGAAGAAAGGCAACAAAGTGACAATCATTGTGAACAGCAATGAAATTGTTATGAAGGATTTCGTTGACGAGGTTAACCGTCTCACCGAATCAGCTGATCGTCCTACAATCGTGCAGTCGTCGGAATTAAAAAAAGGTGAGAAATTGAATATTTCACCTCACCTTGTCGCATGGTTACCTGTGCTACGTAACGTTCAATAAGGTTCATCGCTATTCGCTTTAAGCTCGAGATGCAATACTTAAGATACGCCACCTCGAAAGTTCGACGTTTTTGGCTGGTAAACAATCGAGAAATGTGACATGCTACAGCGTACTTTGGACTGCAATGTTATCGTCAACGTATTTCGTAAAAAAATGATTCACCGATTTTTATCACTAGAAGCATATTTTCGAAACATCTACCTACTCTCGTAAACTTTTTATATGCTGTGACATTGCATTTTTTAAAATGAATTTGCATAAACGAGCCCGCTGCAGAATTTTCTGCACAATTTTGTTCTAGCACAAGTCTGCGGTGCTTGTAAAAAATATCGGGCGACATTTTCCGAAAAAGTGATTTTTTCGGCGAAAAATGTGGCACTAAAGTGCATCTTTGTGGCAAAAACTAGTAACGAACTTTGCTGCACGCTCATGTTTCAGCCAAATACGAGTCATCCTCGATAGACACGGTACTATCGTTCGCGAATGATGACCAAAACATCCCGGAGATACTGAGAATTTTGAAACCAGGAGGATCGGTCGTGTTCTACGAATCGATCGAACTCGAGAATAAAGCAGACGCCGGTGTTCTGTTCGCCGATCGTATCTCGAGATTACGGCTGGGCGGCTTCAGCATCAAGAGCAGCGCGTCTACTCCGATACCCGCGAATTTGAAACTGGATGGCCTTTTCTCCCGGGCTCGGGATGGAGTTTGCGAAATAATCGCAGAAAAACCAGCCTTCGACGTACGACTGCAATTTTTTTAGTTGAGCGTTCGTATCAGTGTAGGGAAAACGTCAAATATTATATATTGCAGATCGGATCCTCAGTGAAATTGAATTTCAACAAGCCAGCTTCGAACGTTTGGAAAATAGATGACGCTGTGGAGGACGACTTGATAGACGAGGATAATCTTTTGGATGAGGAGGATGTGATAAAACCGGAGGCAGCGTCTCTCCGAGGTAACAAAGACTTTTAAGGATTGCCACAGTGTAACGGCTCGAAAAATATCTGATTTTCGCCAACTTCTTTTCGATGGCCAAAATATGCTAATCAGTCTGATTTTTTTATGTCGAATCAAAGCACTCACGAAGAACAGAAAATACATTTTCTAACGTTTATTTTTACATTTTTTTAACGGTTGAAAATGTCTTCGAAAAGAAACGAGTCCACAGGTCGTAAATATTATACAAAACAAAATTTGTGAAAAGAATATTAATCAGTATGAAAGCTGCTATCTTGCTACGGAGGTTTTATTAAATCAAAATCGACAAAATGGCGGCGGTTTGAAGAAAAGTATCGAATTTAGCCTGTTCTTTCGACAGTTTTTCGTTAAAAAAAATATATGAAAATTAAAATAAAAAATAAGCTTCTATAGCAAGATAAAGAATGGCTTGGATAGCTTAAAAACTCTTCCTTTGAGAGTGTACATCGTTTTGAAAAACGGCATTTCGAGAAAAATGCGTTTAAAGTTTCGAGTGCGGAATTTTCGTATAAATTGTCTACTTACAATCAATTAGCGATGCCAGGTCCATGTTTATAACCGTCTATACTATCAGATAATGCAAAAAAATCGATTATTTGAAAAATATACAATATCCTTTAAAGGATCGATCTACATGGATATGACACTGAATTGTTTCCATTTTTTGAGAGACATAGGTCCAACATAAAGACCCTCCAGCGGCCAACAAACAAATTAAAAATTTTGCTCGACGAATTTTGCCGAAAAAACGACACAATGATAGCGGAAAAGTCAATGCGTTCCACTACAGAAATAGTTGTCGGGTTCTATTTTTTTAATTTCTTTTTCTGTGGGTAAGCAGTTGAAAAATCAACCCACTATTCCTTTGCCATAACGGCTTTTTCCTTAGACGACGAATTCATTTTATCAAAGTTTCACGCACAGCCTTTACCGCTGGATGAACCAGACAGCCGTGTGCCCTACTCTACTCGTTACAATATTTTGATACAAAAATATGAACTCTTACTCTTTTAGTATGAAAACTTTGAATTCATTAGCACGTGAGGGACATTCCTATCAAATCTTTGTTCAGAATTGATCAAACATCCTTCTGAAACTTAATTATTTTTCACCGAACTCTGCATCGCTTGACTCAAAGTTGATTTGTTTTGTAAAAACTTCTTATCAGACATTAATTCTTTGTATTATAGTTTTTTAAGATTTTAATTTTGAACCGCATTCTTGATGATCTTGAAGTTTGCATCTTTGGAATGCAACGAAAATGAATTCTTCTTCGTTGATAGTATTTCTTTTTCGTCAATTTGGTCTGTGAAAATCATTGGAACGTTTTAACGTACTTTCATTAGAGATTTACGACCTAAAGTTGCAATAAAACGTTTCAAATAATAATGAAAATGCATAAATAAGATTTAAAAAATCGTTGCATTCAAACGATGCGAACTGCAACGTCATTACTCTGAGCACATTCTATCCATAAATCAGAATAGTAATAGTGTGTATAAATAAGAGGTTAGGCTACTGTGATGACTCGAAAAGCAGCGTTATTAAAAAAAAATCGTTTTGGAGGGACAAGTAAGGTGATTGAAAAATCGTTTTGACATTTATTTGTATGTACATTAAGAAAGTTGGGTGCGGAATTTCGTTGAAAAATATTCATAATTACAGACGTTATAAACAATCTCATGGAGGACCTGTAAACGTGAAAGGCTCAACTGTGTACTTGATTTTGGTCACGCAGTTGATCTGAAGAAAAAGTTTTCTTTTTTTCTGAAAATCGACAATAGTGGCGAAGCGTTGACCTATCTTTTTTAAAGTGTTTCAATTTTTCGAGGGAAAATATTTTTGTTAATAACCAATGACACGGAATGTTAAGAGGAAAAACGTCGATCAAGACTAAACTACTATTACGCTAAATAAGTGTATCAAATTTCAAGTCAATCCGTTCGTCAGATATCAAGAAATCGTGTACACCCCTTTGAAAATCATAGTTACAAGAAAAACGCGTTTAAAGTTTGACTAGCAGTTCTATCGTTGTAATCATAAATTTATTTTCGATCTGGGATTCCTGCACCATATGTTGGACCTTCGCCTCCAATTTGAGTAGTCTCAAGCGAGGAACGTTAACTAGTCTGCAGGCATGTGACTATTTTGAAACGTTTCAGTATGTGGGACAACTGGAAAGCGCAAAGCGTGTAAGGATTGCTCTTGTGGGCTGGCAGAAGAATTGAACGGTGCGACACCGCAAGCGAAAACCGCGAGTTCGTCATGTGGAAACGTGAGTACAGCTATGGAATTCTATACTAATAGCCCGGCTACCATTACGATGTCGATAAAATTGAATTAAGCATTTCATGACATCATCATACCCAGAAGAGTTACAGATACACTGATTTCTTACTGATATACAGTGTTGGTGATTTGGAGAAAAACAGACCCGTTATTGCACCCGTTCGCTTACGTTATACGAGAGAGAAAGAAAGAAAGAAAGAAAGAAAGAAAGAAAGAAAGAAGAGAGAGGGAGAGGGAGAGAGAGAGAGAGAGAGAGAGAGAGAGAGAGAGAGAGAGAGAGAGAGAGAGAGAGAGAGAGAGAGAGAGAGAGAGAGAGCGAGAGAGAGAGAGAGAGAGAGACAGAGAGAGAGAGAGAGAGAGAGAGAGAGAGAGAGAGAGAGAGAGAGAGAGAGAGAGAGAGAGCAAGAATAGTATTACATTTATAATTTGCTGAATCTGCAAACATGCACTCCATGCATATCTTATCTTCTCTCCGCCTACACGTCTCTCTTCGCGCGGTTTTGTTACGATTGTACCATGATCGATGGAGATTTTGACGCCGGCGTCTCTCGCTGTACTACTCTGGCGGTTTTTAGCAACAACGCTGCTGCCTACCGCCGGAAGCTTCAAGTAACACGTTTCAGCCGTTTATGTGAAGGGTTTTAAACAATTTTCATGGATGCTCAACTCGCGCGGCCATAAATGCGAGAGAGATCGTTGATTTCCGAAACCCCGTGTTTTTCAGAGTCGGTTGATATTTCGGAACAAAAGAAACACCGTCCGTTCTATTTTTAAAAAACCAGAAACGTCTTCCTCTTCGTTTACCTGAAGCGTAATCTAGAATGAAACTCGACTAGGATTTTTACCGATCGGACGTCTGCCACATGGCCTTAATTCGACCGTCTAGAATGAACGTGAGCAATGAAGAATTTCTTAAAATTTCAGTGTTACCTCGGTGATGCGTTTCGTTGCGCGAGCTGTCCTTACCTGGGTATGCCAGCATTCAAGCCAGGCGAGAAGGTCGTTCTCCCCGAGATGCAATTGGCAGCGGATAACTAGTCTCGGACCCGTCGTCGAGGTGCCGCCCGTTCATACTTCGTTCCAATTCCAATGTGAATTTCCTACACGTTCATTTCTCTTTCTCTTTTTTAATCCGCGAATTTAATAACATTACCGCTGTATTAATAAGATATAGACCCACTTTATTCGATAATCATATACAATAAACATATTTGTTCATATGTGTTTAAGGTCCGATGAACGACGCATTACAAAGTGTTTGGTTTCTTTTGCTTGTTTATTTCAAATGGTAGGAAATGGTTACGCACTGTTACAACGAGTTTCGCTTCGGGAATTCGGCTACGAAGTTAAGTACGAGTCGTTGCGTGTCAAGAGACGCAGGGAGAACAATGAAACTCAACTTCTATCTGGGAAGCATACCACTCTATGCATTGTTTTTCTTATTTTGGCTGAATATTCACTTTACTCGCATACGTCTACTTGCGCATCATGCGTTGGTAAATATCTCGTTCGTGAGTAAAGTTTTTATATGCACATACACATAAGCACGCATACCTGCATATGTATACTTAAATAATAAGTACCGGATATTTTTACGATCAGCATATTTGAAATGCACTTAACGCTCGAAAAAAAAAATTGCGAGCTCCATATCAGTTTTGACAAATATGCTGGATCGATATTTTTTTTCTTTTTTTTTCGGGACCATACCCCTTTCACCATAAATCCACTATCTCGTCTCTGCGGATGAGTGTCTGGGAGAAGGGTATTTTCCATAAGGATATAATTCCCTTATCGACGGTAAATGTCTATAGCAAAAACAAACTTTATACAATATATTACGAAATTAATAAACGAACATTCTTCCGGGTGCAAAAGCGCGCTCTCAAGTCTTATAGTTCATGTTGGTACCGAATATATATATATAATTTTTTGTCCATTAATTCAAGTATATTACCCTACGTCGTGTCGCGCGTACGTTTGTGAATCGTTTGACACAAAGCGACGACTATAAAAAATATAAAAGAAATCAATCGCGCTAGCACGACGATAAAACGAACCGCAATTAGTTTGTGTTTTTTTGTTGTTGTTTTGTTTGTTCTTTAGCACGGCGCTGAATAGTTCAACAAGGCAGTCGTTGGTAGTTGTCGGTTAGTTGCCGCTCCAATCGTGTTTTCTCTCTTTTTTTCTTTTGTAAAAAGTAAATCGAGCAAACGAGGATTGTACAGTAATTTTTGCGTTTGAAAGATCGCTGAAAGCTTCGTCGCCCTAAAACTAGATTTTGTCTTCTTGGTATCTCGGTAGGCCAAATATTCATCGACGTTATGGGCATGCTTGATATTCTTTTGCTTTTCCTTAAAATGTAAACTATTAACTGCTTTGGTGCATGTCGAACTCTCTTGGCTTTTGTTTATCCGTACAGTTTCTTGCTGACAGTTCATTCGTGTCGTTTCGTGCTGAAAAGTCAATCCATTTTGCTTTTTCATTCTTTCGTACTAACAGCTGCAATTTGGTCAACAACCTGCGGAACTTATTACCATGATGATCTTACACACTACCGTAGAAATAAAACGCCATGTCATTTGATAAGCATATATACAGGAATAGCGCATAATACATGAGAACAGGGAAACCTTGAACCATATATATGTATGGCTTAAGAGTTTCGAATTTTAAGATCATCATCTCCCTGTTTTTCCGTCTAGAGTTTAATTCACCTCCCGGTGTCTATTTCCAACGTTCCATTTCTATGGCAATCGTAAAGAAGAGCTTCGTTGGTCGTGTCTTTTTTTCGGTCTTTCAATGGCAGCGGGGATACTCAATCGAAGTAATCAGCAAGCGATCATAGAATTAGCAGTCAGAGTTGTGAATTTGTTTGTTTTTCTCGATCCAATTACGACTAAATTTACGAGAGAAAAGAAAACACATGATCCGCATATGTTTTTGTTAGGTGCCTGCAACATGATATCAAAAAGGAGTAAGAATTCATTTCTCAGGTATTTTGCTGTCGTTTCGTGGATGCCGAAAAACAATTGACAAATCTTTGCTAAATTCATTAGACCCCTGTAGCCGTACGTTTGTCACGAGTCGCATCGTAAATGATTCAAGTAAGTACGTTCCCGTACGTTCACGATCAAAAATTCGATCCGAACTTTAGTTGGGACTCCGCTCACAACGGCAATGATGAATAACGAAACAAAAATCGAGGAAATTGTTTGAAAAGTCGCGTTTTCTTTCGCAACAAGTTTGTTCTAAATGTGCAGAAATATATATGTTTGTGTTTCAATCTACGAGGTTTTATCGCGTGACAGTCTGTTTTTAAAAATCACTCTGATCTTATGATCGTTTGAAACAAATTGATTGGCCTGTTTGACAGAGCCGACTCATGCGCGGACGCCTTTTCCCAGCGTAAAAATTCACAACTTTCGGCAGATCGGACTCGCGATTGGGAACGTACGAGCAATACATTCGGAAAGTATGTCCGCGAATGGAATAAACGACGCTCGCCGATGCAACGATGTACTTATTTGGAATGGATGCTCTCTTGGTACGATATTTCAAGTTGAGTCTACCGGATGATTCAACGATTTCAAACTTTGTCCACCGTGTTTCGTCGTTTTTCGACAATGTTTCGCCGAACAAAGCAATCACGTATGTACAATTTGCCTTGGGCGCGTGGCGGTACGTCGACTCGCAATCCTTTCATTCTTCCGCAGTTTTCCATTTTCTGCGACGTCTATATTCCCCATTTTTTGCTTAACCATTGGGCTTGAACAGATGGCGTGGATATGTCTCGAAACCATGAATATTTAAATTAATTTGACCGATTAAATGACAAATGTTTTTGTTTTTACGTACTAAATGATCAATGGCTAGTTTTTTCGGAATTGCTGTTTCACGATTTTTCAATTCTTCGTTCTCGATCCCGTGTGAATTTCTCCATTTACGATAAGAATATTGCAACTAAGTATGATCAAAGCGATGCGAAGAAAAGTGATAATTGTTTGCGAGGGCGCGTATAAAGAAACAGGAAAACCGTATCGCGACGCGTCAGATTGACGATATTACAATTACTCTCACATTATTTATCGTGTACTCTTTGGCCTCGAAAATAGGACGAACCGGATTACATAAAGTTCAAAGAAGAAGAAAAAAAATGATCGAACCAAGGTGGCACACATAAGTACGTTTACGCGTGTGTATTGATACGTTTGTCGTATGTTCGTGTGCGTGGATCCGGATATACGCACCGATTCCTAGAGAGCCTTCGTAATGTTTCGCTGAACATGTATAAAGCAAGTTCCTCCATACAGTTGGCTCGATAACCGTACATGTGGTTGGCAGAAAAATGAATTTAAGACGACTAAACGATACTCCAATGAGAAAAAATCGTCAAGCACAAGCCAGCGTGAGCTCGGCGAAGGATTAAAACTTTTTCGGCACGCAGGCAACGCTCGATTGAAAAAAAAAGAAAAGAAACGATAAAAATACTACGGAGATTATTTTTTCAACGAAATAATCGAACAAGTTTGAAAAAACAAAAATTATAAATATTCTTTATAAAAGAACGATTCTTGCAAATGACGCTTGCCCGTGGAGAACATATTCTTCTTCGTTGTATTAAAATCATTCGAAATAGCTGTTTCGCGATAATATAGTTTCGACCGATGCCCACATATTCGCTCCGTGTTCGCATCGCTTCACGTGAATCCTGAAACCACCGTGAATTTTCTTTTTTCTCCTTCGTCGCGATAGAAAATGTCTGTGCACGATTTCTCTAGGTTGAACTGGACGCTCACCTAATCCTCGTCGGCATAATAACCGCCAAACTTAACAATAATACTACTTTTTTCCTCTCTCCTCAATCCGTTTCGATACACAACGATATCGAATCGTAAGAAAAGTCTCTTCGACACGAGCCACCGAAGTTAAGTCCCAACGAATTTCGTCACTTTCGTCGACGAAGATACGGCTTGTGCTAGCAAGAGTTTCCATCCATGTTGTCGAGCAGAGCATTTTTTTCCTCCTTCTTACGATTTGGTGAACCCGAATTTCGCAATTTGGGCTCGAAACAGGGCTGCAAACAAAGTCACACGTTTCATTGGAGTCTGCGGTTTTTATAAAATGATAAAAACACTGAAGAATTTTTTTTTATCAATGAACGAACGAAAAATCTTAAGACAAATGTCCCGATAGCCGAGCAGTTACGATGTCATGAAATTTGTGGTCCTTTTGTCTCGTAAAAAAACAGAAAAGCACAGAAAAATGGCGAAGATTAGCGCGAGCCTGAACGTTACCAGTTTTCAAAACCATAGTTGGTTCTATGACCAGTTGCTTCGTGGGAAACCAACGTATCGAGGAATGTGATCCTACCAGTAGCCAGGCATCGAAATCTCGATACGACCCAACAGCTGAGCGTATCTTCTCCCAGTTACCAATCATTGATGCATAGCAATGTTTATAGTGAGAAATAGTTGTAAATGTATTAGATAAATTGACTTGAGTGGCTTTTCAAAGGATACGCGATTAAATATAAAGCTTTTATAACTTTAGAGTAAGCGTTCAGGCTACTGTGAAAATAGCGAACTCGTTCGTCATTCGAGGCACCTCGGATTGAAGCGGTCCAACATGTGGTGCAGAAATTGCTGATTGAAGTAAGGTTATGATTACAACGATGGAGCTGCTAGTAAACATTTTAAGGGGTTACTCCCACTTGCGATTTTGAAAAAATCGATTTTTTTTAATTGCATTTTTTTGAAGTATAAGTATCTGAGAATATGTCCTGAAAATTTCAAGTCGATCCGAACAAAATTGACTGAGATATGAGCGTTGAAAGAGAAGAATCCGTGAATTGAAGAAATGAAATTGAAACTTTAAACGTGTTTTTCTCAAAATGGCATTTCTGAAGTCGGTGACCAAGATTACTCGAACACTAATGAACCGATCTTCTTGAAATTTTGCAGGCTTATTTAATACATAAAAATGTAGTCTTTAATCGTTCGATTTTTTTTTTCGAAAACAATGGCCGTTTTATAGCCAAAAAACGGCCGTTTTTTTTTTTCATTAAAATCGAACCATTAACTTTGACTGTCCGCCATTTTGTGAACAATGAATATTTTTTTAAATCCTTCGATTAAAGACTAGTTTATACTTATATTTGACTAAATCCATCCGCATTTTTTTTTCAGATGATCCACTTCGCCGCAATGTTGGTCACCGCAAACCGTGTATATAAAAACATTATTTCATTGACGGCCATTTGCCACTAAACAATGTAATATTTTTCAATAAAAAAATTACTGAAAGTTCTTCAAGATGTGTTCTTTAAGATGGTATATTGATCGATTAAAAAAGTTTTGTAGTTTTCTTTAAAAAAATTCATGAAAAAGGCCTTTTTTGCGCTACAAGTGGGGGTAACGCCTTAACGCGTTTTGCTCGAAACTATGTTTTTTCAATCGGTGTACACGATTTCTCGGCATCTAATGAACAGATTGACTTGAAATTTGGTACACTTTTTCAGTGTAATAGTAGCTTAGTCTTGACAGACGTTTAGAAAAATATTAAACTACCATTACTATTAACACTATAAAAATGACATAATTATTGCTAATAACTAACGAAACAAAATATTGAGAAGAATCTTAACATTTTTTTATTAGTCATTAGCAATACTGTCATTTTTATAGCTTTTATAGTAGTAGTAGTTTAGTTAAGAAATGTTAAGAATCTCAACATTTTTTTCCGTTAGTTATCAGCAATAAATAATGTCATTTTTCTCGAAAAAATCGAGAGAAAAATGCAAACATTTTTTTGTTTAATGACTGAAACACGATAACAAACAACGGTCGGTCAAGTCTTAGCCTATATTGTCTATATTGACGAAAAAAACTTGTTTCTATTCGTCTCAGATCAACCGCGTGTTCAAAATCAAGCACACCGTTGAGTCTCTCGCGTTCGCCGGTCCTTCCCAAGATTGCTCATAACGTCTTTAATTATAATTTTGGAAATTAAATTTCGCACACAACTTTGTTAATGTACATACAAATAAATGTTCAACCGATTTTTCAATCATCTTATTCCTTCAGAGTTGACTTTTTGAATAATGTAGCCTAACCCATTAACATAAATTATATTTACCGAGTTCCAATAACCTTGCGAGTTTTTCCGTATTGCCCTTCCCTATTGAACCCCTTTTCTATGCCCCCTACCCGCACTCGGCTAATCTAACCCGACGTCCGTTGCGTCCACAGACGTCTTAACTCCTTCGTTGGCATTGACGCAATAGTGCGTCAACCTTTAATTCCCTATTTAACTTGCTATGATTTGAAATCGGAGCCTCACTTGGGGGTTTTTGGGCTCGCTGAATCCGAATGTGAAGTCAAAATTTGTAAACTCATAATGGCGGCGCCAATATGGCGGACAAAAATCAAAAACTCTACTCGATTTAGATAAAAACTAGTACTCCGAGATTTGAACTTAAAGAAATTGAATTTAATTCACTTTCTCATTTAAAAGAGATTGAATTTAAAGAAATCTGAACTTTAAATTTGAAAATTTAAAATGGCGACGCTAGAATGACGGACCGAAATTGAAAATTTCACTCGATTTAGATCAAAATTGGTACTCTGGGATTTTCGAGGTCGCTTATTACGAATCTGAACACAAAATTCAAAAAAAATTTAATGGCGGACGAAAGTGCCAAAAACAGCTCGATTTGGATAAATCATGGTACTCGGGAGTTTTCGGGGACGCTGAGTGTGATGTCGAACTCAAAGTGAAGGAATTTTTCATGGTGAATTCAATAACATGGAGCATAATACAATAAATAGGTGGAAATATATGAAGCTTGAGTACCGAGTTTCATCTAAATCAATCTGTATTATTTGTATTTTCAGTCGCCATATTTGTTCGTCATTGATAATTCCTGCATTTTGAGTTCAGATTCGTAATCAGCACACTCAAAAACCCGAGTACAAGTATTCAGGATAAAAAAAAAAGTCCTGCCATGTTGGGTACTTTTTGTTGAATTGTCTCTGCCAACGAAAGGATCAAACGATACGAGTGCGGGGCAAGTGTGGAAAGCCCCTACTGAATAGGCAGCCCCATATTGTTCTCATTCTCTGATGCACAGACTTTTGCACAAAAAAACGGCCGGAGCCGAACTCCGACCGCCCATCTATCGGGGTTTTTCTATCATGAATATATTCTCTAAAATCAGGTTGCGAATATCGTTTTTTTTTTGCCGTCCGACTACGGGCTCTCATTAAAGTCACAAGCACGCACTGGTATCTCGACGCACGGTTGGTTATCGGTAAACGATACATTTGATGTTTACCAATGTGCATTATTATCGCCCAAGCTGTTCGTCACTGATCCCGTCGTGATTCTCTACTTCCGCCGCGCGGAAATACCTATGGCTCACTACGAAAGTAACAATAAAATCGTTAAAGCCGCGATATTTCGTTATCCCTCAGTTTCTCAACGAGATTTACGTTTCACGGGCGTTAGTTTTCTGTGCTTCGTTACTCACGAAAGAGTTAACGTTTTTCTCCCGTTCACGGCAACTTCATATTGCTAGATTACGAATCTAGTGAAAAATGCGATTGAACAAAGCAAGAAAAATTAAAATTTCAAAGTTAGGCTTTATTTCCTCCCGTTGGAGTGGTGTTATCCCTCAAGGTAGTTCCATCGCTTCACACTTCGTCATACCACTGATCATACTTGAGACCTGTACGATTTATACTTTCACCATATGCAAAAAAATAATAATTTGTAATAACGAAAATGTTCCATTTGTAAACTGTTCGATGAATGTTCACATTTAATTAGAAAAATGAAAAGAAATAGCTATTCCAACGATTCGCGTACGTTCAAAGTACGCAATTTTTATATATTTTTTCTCCGTAATAAGGTTGATAACCTTGAAGTTTTACAGAGAGGATTCTCAATGCATTCAGTGAAGCTGAAAAAAGAAAATTATGAAAATCCTATGAATTGTAGCCTGCCGATAGGACTGCAGTAAAATTTCGATCGAACGAGATCCATGTGAATGCAGTCGGAAATCAGCGTTGCCCAGCTATCGTGACATTTGCCATATTCTTGGTGCACGATTTCCAAGATTACACCGAAAACTCACCGTCTCGCATATGTTCATGTTGCAACAATTCTCAATCGTGATTTCACATTGATCGCCCGCCAATTGGGGTCGTGCCGTGAGAGGCGTGCTGATCTTGTTGACGACGATGTGTTTCCTTATTCGTCGTTGTCGCTTGAACTTGTGCACGTAGTAGCTAAGTACGACGACCGACACGGTGAGTATGCCCAGAAGGGCCGACAATACGAGTACCACCGTATTGCACCACAGTTCATCGACGTACGTTCGTCCCGAAGTTTGCGTCTCGTTTGCGCATCTGCGAAAGATCACAATCGTAAGAGAGCAGCGTACGAAGAGCGCAAGAGTACGAGAGTATACGAAATAATTAAGGATTTTGAGTCCCTATGAAACACGTTAATGTTAATTGTTCAATAACGAGCTTCCTAATTGTCGTGAAATTTTTACAACCTCTGAAATAATTCGTACAAAAACGTACCGAATTTTCAGAATTTCGTTATCATTTGAGATTGGGGACTCACCATCCTAAAGCGTACGAATCTCGACGAAGAAAGACTCACCTGCACAGACTCGTATCGACGGTACTCAACGAAGCGAGCCCGCTTAGACAGAAGACCGAACAAATTTCTTCGACGTCGTAGACGTCTTCGCAACGTGGACCTCTCGAACGTTTGCAAATGCAGTACGGCTCCCCGTTCTTTACGGAGCAATAGCCGTCGTTCAGACAATAACCGGTGCACACGTGTTGTTCGCATCGTGCGCCCTGATACGATGGCCCACATTTGCAACGTGGCTGACCACCGGGACTTATGAAACATTCACCGTGGAGACAATAATTATGGCACATCGATCTCTCGCAGTACAGGCCATCGAAACTGTCAAGCAACAAAGGGCAAAGTAAATTAAAACATTGTTCAGTATTCAAACGACGCGCATGCAAAAAAGCCTAATTTCGAGCTCGAAGATAAATCCAAGTTTAATATCTTAATAGTCCGTCTCTGAGCTGCTGGCGCGGAAAAAATGGCTTAGCCCATAATCGTTTGGAAAAAGGAAAAGGGAGAAAAAAATTCCCGAAAAATCGAGAAAAAAATTCTGAACATTTTTCCTTAGAAAAACGAAGAAAAAATGACACATTTTTCAAAGATCGAAACGCGATAACGAAAAAAAGGCACGGTCAAGTATTAGCCAATATTATCTATTTTAAGAAGAAAAAAACATCGTTTGTTCTTTTTCAGATTAACTGGGTGGCCAAAATCAATGACACCGTTGAGGCTCTCGCGAGATTGTTTATACCTTTTTCTTGACGTACATACAAATAAATATCCAAACGATTTTTCAATTATCTCATTTCGTCAAAATTAATTCTTTCAAATAAGCCTGATTTTTGTTCCGTCACATTAGCCTAGTCCCTTAAGGCAGTCGTCTGGTGTAGAGGGCAAAACAATCGATTTTCCCCCTTTAATCGATGCTTTAACTATTGAGAACGTGTTCCTAAAGCCCGAGAAGTAAACTCGAAGTATTATCGAAGATACGGACCCGAGAACAGGTAGTTGTCGAGAAAATGTGCGAACGTTTGGCTAGAGTGGGCTGAGCGACCGAAAACTGTAAAGCGCATTTTTCTCGTTATCTCGTTTTCGTGATTCTTTCAAATCGGCGGGCGTGATGGCAAAAAAAATATTTTGCCCTATCGACCCAAACACCAAAGTTCATTCTCTAGATTATTAAAAACCGTCCTAATTGAACTAAAAAACATTCGTAAAAAAGTCATTTTATACTACTTTTATTGTACGAAGAAAGAAAAAAAAGTGGCAAAAATTATCACTTTTTTGTTCGAGCTCGAAAATTAATTTGGTATCACGGTTTTTTCTGGTTTTTTTTTAGCACATCGGCAATAAAAATATATGTCAATCTAAAATAATTGTAGTTTTTGCGTTCCAGACAAGAATCGAGCACATCATCTTTCCCGCCAGTCTTCAGCACTTCTATGGAGGATTTAATACTCCGCCATTTGGCGACAATTATTTAAGGCCTTATACACGCGAAAAATGTCAAAATTTTGCATTTTTTTTTTAATTTTCGATTCCATTAGCCTGAACGATTAAGAATATTTTAAGCTTTACAGAATTGAAAAATTCCTAAAATTGTTAAAGTTAAGTAAGATTGCATTTATAATAGATACCGCTTTGAATCGCTATCGCTTTGAAATTTTTACAACGTATTCTTAGTATCATCGCCTATCGTGTGTACCACAGAAACAAAAATTTAAATGACACAAAAAAATAAAAAAATATAACATCGAGAGAAAATTGAGTAAAAATACTTTAAGTTTCGAATTTTTATAATAATAAAAAAATAATAATATTGTTGGTTCACACTGAAGATACATTCATTACGCAGTTATAAATATGTTCATTTTTTTTCAGATACCCACATCCATGCCGAGAACTTTCACCATCAACGCGCGCGCAAAAAGAAATACATTGATTTGTTACATCTCCGCCATTTGTTGATATTTCTGATTTTTTTTACATGTACTTAACCATGTACGTAAATGATCTGTAAAAAAAAATGTCAATATATGCGTCATTTTTGTTTTAACCGCGTCTAGAAAAGTTCCTTCGAAAAGCGGCGAAATCGCGTATACAAGGCCTCAATAAAAAAAAAAACAAAATGTACACTCTTGAAATGTGTCTTAAGGTACAATAAATATTTCAAGAAGGTCCGTTGTTACTTTCCTTATAAAATAAACACCTTTTTTTAGGCCTCTACACGAGAAGACTGCCTTGAGGGGAGGGTAGGGGTTCGCACTTTTGAAAAGTCGATTTTTTTTGTCTTTTCTTATAGTTAAACATTTCAAGAATATAATCCCAAAATTTCAAGTCAATCAGAGCAAAGCTCTCGAAGTTATTGACTATTCAGTGCCGCTCCTCTAACACTGTAGCTCGCGTTTCAAACGCCTTTTTCTCGAATCCACTTTTTCAAAGTCCGTGTTCACTGCCATTTGAAAACTACACGACCGATTTATTTCAAACTTGGTACACACTTTCTGCATATAAAATACCTCCCCCCAACGGTTAGTTTGAGATTTTTTTTTACATCGAGGGGGTTTTCCACCCCCAGAAAGGCGGAATTTTTCGTGAAAAATACCACTTTTCACTTTACACGACCACCAACAATTTAGAAACGAAAAAAAAAATTATCAAAGACCGTTGGGGGGAGGATTTGATGATACTTTGACTAAATTTTAATGATACTTGATTTCAGATAATTTCTAGCTGAGATACAGTGAACACGGCAAATCGTGTTTTTCCAAAGGCGTTCTTGGAAAAGCTTTCGTCACCGGCTTGCTTGTGGATATTTTCGCGTACAAATTTCACGTAATGTTCTTGAAATGACACTCAACAATGTACAAAAGGTTTCAATAAATTTACTCTATCCATATAGATGAAAAAAAAAATCGCAGAAAGTGTTTTTTTTTCACGCTGAAACCCCTGCCCTTCCTTCCCTTACGGGGGTATAATTACCCAGGTTTGCAGTGACATCTGTCGAGCGCTGGCTCATGAGCACCGTCGTTCAGACACTCGAAGGTAGGCTGCTCCTTTATCGCGTCTCCTTCTTCCGTACTGGTCATGAGATTGTCGTTTTCCTGTTCCGCAAAATCCAAAAGGCCGGCGGCTACGTTGGCTTTCTTGGTGGGCATCACGGGACAATTGACCGTGCCAATGGTATCGCGTGTAATGATGCACTTTGGATCGGAGTCTCGATTGAAAGTGTGAAAGGACGTCCACAAGACTGGCATGTCACTCGGATGAGGGTTTTTATTCATGCTCCAAACAGCCCTGTACGTCCAGTCCGTCCAATATATTTTTTCACGATCCAACGCTATGTCGTAGGGCTGCTGGTGCCTCCCGTTGATCAAGAGTTCGCGCTCGCTGCCGTCCATGTTGCTTCTCTCGATTTTGTAATAAACGCCCTCGTCGTCGTCGATCCAGTACAATTTTCCGGTCCAATGGTCCACCGTTATCCCCAGCGGCTCGTACAAATTTTTGCTTATCACGATCGTCGCGTTGCTACCGTCCAAGTTTGCACTCTCTATGCTGGGATGAGACGCGTTGCTGTTCGCCCAGTACAAACGCCTTTAACACACGGAAAAAAAATTCTTTGACATACTTTCAGGGTTGTTACGCATTATTGACGTTTCCAGGTTTTCCATGCAGTTTTGCAGACTAGCCAGATTAGGGTCAAACATTATATACATAAAAATAGCAATGACTGATGTTTGTGGGAAAAAAACCACATTTTTAACCGACTTGAAGAAACAAAGGAAATTCTCGTTCTTACCAATTTTCATTAGCAATTTGCGAATACAATTTGCAAAAAAGACTACGGACAATGATAAAAATAAAGGAATGAAAAATGAATTTGACATTTTTTTTGGTCAACTGGGGCCACGTAAAACACTCCAACGTTTCTTACGATGCTCATCAGCACCCTACAGCCCAAATTTGCACGACGAGATTTCGGACGATGAAGAAAATGTAGATATGGATATTAAAAAAGAATTTTCGTTGCCTCCCAACGATGCTAACCCCAACATCGTGAAGTTTTTATATTTCTTTGAGTTCTCTGCCAATCGTGCAATAAAATTACAGATATAGAATTGCTTAAGATTTATTCGTAACGGTACTGTTATAACAATTATTTTTTAAACTCGATAGTAACGAAAATTATTTAAAGTGAGTAGCGATGAATGAGAATGAATCGAAATGGAATGAAACGAGCTCCGAAACTCAGAGAACGATACTGAAGTTTGCATCCTTCGAACGCAACGAAAATTCTTCATGATTTTCTTCATTTCTTTATTTTCGTGATTATCGAAAATCTTTCATCGCCGGTTTTGATTATAGATTATGAATGAGGACCCTCGAAAATATTTCGATGATTATCGTAGTCTGAATGTGCAAAAAAAAGTCGGTAATGTAAAGAAAATGCATTTTCCATAACCGTAAAAATCAACGAAAAATTATTGCAGCTTACCGGTTACACGCATCCAGGGCTATTCCACGTGGTAACTTGTCCGGCAATTTGAGAACAGTTACAGGCTCGTACGACGCGTTTTCGCTCGACGATACACGCAGGCTCATAATAGCTTGTTCCTTTGCATCAGTCCAAAATAGATTTTGGGTTGTTTTATCGTAAACCATTCCGATAATAGACGTTCTATTTTGTCCTGAGCGAGTTTGACGAATGAAACAAAAAACGCGCACAGGGTCAATCGAGCACACGACAATAAATGCATTTGTTGCGGACGAGCACGAGAAAATTTTTACTACGATTTTGTTAACTTACGTCTGTGCAGCGATTGCATTTCAAAGTCTTTATTCGCTGCCAAGTTTTTCGTAAATATCGTTAGGTTTGTATTTCTAGTATCACTTAGGAACATTAAGCGGGTCGAATCGTCGTAAGCGAGACCCCCGAGATCGACGGCATCGCGATTCCCCACGTGACCGGTGCGCGTTCCGTTGCTTGCGAAGAATTGTACCTCTTTGCCGATTGTCACTGCCAGATCTGGAATTCAACAAAAATACTTCTGCACTTATCCGTTCAACTTTTTCAACGCGTGACATTTTTCGAAAATCTTCGCAATTCATCGTTCAGCTCGGTTTTGCAAATCGCTGCAAGCAAATTTATCTATATTCAATAAATTTGCAAACTGTTATCTGGATTTCCAAAATTTTCGGAAATTTACATAATACACATGTTTGAAAATTTAAATCGACAAATATAAAAATTTGTCGATCTATAAAATGAATTTATCGAATATAAATACATTTTTTTTACAGATCGACAAATTTCGAAATTCATTGTTTTACTTTTTCAAAAAATGTCTGTTATGTAAATTTTCCAAAATTTTAGATTTCCCGATAACGCATAAATAATCCTGCGCGTGACGTTTTTTTTGTAACATTGAACGGTTACGGGCTCAACGTTATAAGAACATTTATCGGTGGAAACAAAATATAAGTTTCCTTTAGCGGTTTGTGAAATGCGTTCGTTTATATTCATTACCAATTTTTACGGCCTTCGTTGGAGGTCATGTGGGATGAATATAAAAAAGTCATGCATTTTGCATTGTTTACGTGGGGAAAATTTACATTATATGTAAGAAATTGCAAGGTCACGTATTGACTAGTTTCATAAATAACGAGTACTGAAGAATGCCGTGAATGATCGGTGTACATGATATTTTTTTTTGTACCCTTGCTTATAACCAAGAATGGAGAATGAAGGCAAAAATATCGTGTTGAAGTTTGCAGCGTTGGAATGCAACGAAAATTCCTTTCTAAATTCTCGCTTCCTGATTTTTATTATTATTCAAAGGCTTCTTTTCGCAGATTCATACGATAGATTTATGTATTTCTGGTATCACTTAAGTATGTCAAGTATCTTAACTATCTTAAAGTATCTTGAAGTATCTTAAGTATCATAGAGTATCTTAAAGTATCTTAACTATTTTAATAGTATCTTAAGTATCTTGAGTATTTTAAAGTATCTTAAAGTATCTTGAGTATTTTAAAGTATCTTAAAGTATCTTGAGTATTTTAAAGTATCTTAAAGTATCTTAAGTATCTTGAAGTATCTTAAGTATTTTAAAGTATCTTAAATATTTTAAGTATTTCAAAGTATCTTAAGTATTTTAAAGTATCTTAAAGTATTTTAAAGTAGCTTAAGTATCTTAAAGTATCTCAAGTATTTTTAAGTATCTTGAATATCTTAAGTATTTTAAAGTATCTTAAGTATCTTAAGGATTTTAAAGTATCTTAAGTATCTTGAGTATTTTTAAGTATCTTAAAGGATCTTAAACTATCTCAAGTATTTTCAAGTATCTTGAATATCTTAACTATTTTAAAGTATCTTAAGTACCTTAAGGATTTTAAAGTATCTTAAGTATCTTGAGTATTTTTAAGTTTCTTAAAGGATCTTAAAGTATCTTAAGTATCTTAAAGGATCTTAAAGTATCTTAAGTTTCTTAAAGGATCTTAAAGTATCTTAAGTATCTTAAAGGATCTTAAAGTATCTTAAAAAATCGTTGAGCGACTTCGATCGTTAAATCCGCCGAAATAAGCTAAAGCGATTCGGAAAAACTTAATTTTCATTGCATTTCAACGATGCAAACGTCAGTCTCGTGCGAAAATACTCTGATGTCACATGGTGTTGAAGTTCGCATCGTTGGAATGCAACGAAACATTTTTTTCATTTTTAAAATTTCTTCATTCTCACTCTTTTCTAAAAAAAATTTTTTGCAACTTTTGTTTACAAGTTTGAAGGATTCTTAAAAATATTTCAGCAACTTACGTAACCTTAAAGTTGCTTGAAAAAAAAAAACGCAATACGAAAGGTTTATATTTTCGTTGCATTCCAACGATTCAGACTTCAGTACCATCATTTCACGGTATTCAAATTTTGCATCATTGGAATGCAACGAATATTCTTTTTTCTTAATTTATTTTTTTTATTATCTCCTTGCCAATATATGTTGTAGATTTTCAATAAGGATCCTGAACAATGTTTGAGTAATTATTGTAGCCCAAATCCGCCAAAAAATGCTTCGGCAGTCTAAAAAAAAAAAATTTCGTTGCGTTCCAACAATGCAAACTTCAGGACCATCTCATTTCAAATCATCTTGGACAGGCACAAAAAGCCCCGCGCCAAAATCTATCGGCGAAGTTTTCCTGTTTTTTAATACAATTGCATGAATATTGTATGAAAAATGACCGAAGTTGGTTTATAAAAAATAGTATGTACGTTCGACGAAGATAATTCTGTTTCGTTCTAATAAAGTACAAATTCATTTGTCAAAAAATTCAGTAAATAATACCATTAATGGTGTTTTAAACAACTTGTCCGTATTAATATCGTTATCAATTTTTGTATTATTGTTATAACAGTACTATAATTGTTATTATTACCGTTATTGTCGTTACTATTATTTATATTTTTATTGTTTTGTGATTATTCAAATGTAACTTAGGGTATTACTTGTAATTGAAAAATGTACGATAAAAAATAACAATGGGCGAAGAACTTTTCATACGTTTTTTTCCACTAAATTCGCTGCTGAATGACGTACAAATTTTAAGGTGTTATGTTGCACGAAAAAAATCGCTTCACATTATCGGTGCTCATATGTCGCATGTCGAAATATTTCTTACAAACTTTAAAAATGATCCATAAAGTGGAATTTTCGTAACGTTCAATTCCACCACATATTCCGCGATGAATGAGGCGTTAAATAATTTCGCGAAACGATAAGCAGGGGAGTGCTAAATATATTTGCAACATTAAGATAAACTGTCGTTGTTTGGACGTCGACGATCACCCTAATGTCATACGGCTTCTTTTAAGGGGATGCGAAACGAAAATGGGTGCAAGTGAAGTAAAAAAAATGTCCGTAATCTGTGCGCAAAATAGTCCTCGTGAATTAATCACAACAAAAGTTAATTTCAGATGTAAAGGGGCGCTGCAATCACGTTATTTAACGCGGTCGGTGTTTTTTATAGCATGCACATCGTTGTTGTTTATTTGAGATCTTCCAGAAAACGTAATATGGGGTTGAAGTTTGCATCGTTGGAACACAACGAAAATTCTATTGAATTTCTTTTTGTTTCATAATTATCCAAAACGTATATTGCAAATTTATTGTAGATCGCTAAATAACAATCTGAAAAAAACGTTAGCATCATTTTCGTAGCTTAAGTCCGACAAAGGAAACTTGGAAAGTGTAAAAAAAATCATTTTCGTTGCATTCCAACGATGCGAACTTCAACGTCGTAACATAAATGCGAAAAGATTAATGTGAGAGCGATCGCGACATGTACCCTCAGTGTCTGCATAAGCTTGAAATTTCAAAAATACAATTTTTCCATTGCGTCACTTTGAAGCCTAGGATCTTAACTTCATTTTGCAACAAGGATTTTGTAAAAACTATAAAAATTGATCGAGTTAAGACGATTTTTACGAACGATGTTAAAGTTTGCATCGTTAAAATGCTACAATTCCTTCTTTCCATTTTTTGAAATTTTTCTCATTATCGGAAGAATTGTTTGTGCATGTTATGATCGAAAATTTCTGATATGAATACGTAAAAACGTTTGAGGCATTTTCGTCGTCTGAATCGACCAAAAAAATTACCGAGTAACTAAGAAGAATTGACTTCCGTTGGTTTCCAACGATGCAAACTCAATGCCTCTTGCCTTGCCCTCACTACGCTCTTTTTTTCGTTTTTTTCCTCAAAACTGTCTTATGAAACGGCGTACGTCGTGGCTCAAAATCTATTCGTCCGATTCACTTCGAATTCGGACAGAGCATAGCTTATCAAGTTTTCCATCGTATAACCGGATGTTTTTTTTCAATATATTTATCCATTTGTCATTAACAAATGATCAAAGTTGCTTTTTTTGTCGAAAATCGATTTTCTTTCCTAGAGCTTGCTAATTCCGTAATTTTCAAAATTTCCAAAAAACATCCTTTCGTGCGAAAGTTTCATTATTATACGAAAAGTACATTATTTTATTTTTCATTTCAGATCAGCTTAGTTGCCAGAAGCATCTACACCAACTCGCCATGCAGTATCTGCAGCACTACGTTTAAATAATAATAACTTCATTGGTTGTCAATACTGTTCGATCAACGAAAAACTCAAACGTTGCATGACTAGGTATCAATCGTGTGGAAAATCTTAGCCTCGTCATCCCAATACTCTCGTCGCAATAAACATTGAAAATCAACCTGTTTTTTTGGGGCCTTGAGCAAATCCGTCAACGAGACTTCATTGCATGTCTATTCGATTATCAACGGTTCAGCCCATCGTGGTTTTCTCGATCTGTATTTCGGCTACCATCCGGTATTTGTGGCTACTAAATTCCATGATCGGTATTTGCTGCTACTAAATCAGAACGGTGCATTGCGATTTTATAATTCGTTAAGGGGTTATGAAATTTAAACAAATCCATTTTAAAAGCAAATTTCATCTAATAGTACATGTCAAGAATATTTTTCCAAAAGGACTGGAATCGACGATAACATGCAAGTTAAATAAAAATATCTTCGTTTTATTCCTCCTACTTTACAGCTTTTTTTCTCAAAACTGAATTTTTGAAGTCGGTGGACACGATTTCTCAAAATCGAATGCACCGATCTTGTTGAAATTTCGCGCCCTTCTTCTAGATAGTATTGACTAGTGATTGAATGAAGGATTTTTTTTCTTCGAGCACAACTTATTTTACAAGGCAACACATGATTGTACTATTTGCATACAACTCTGCCAAAAATTGAAATTTTTTTTTTTTCAAATTCTTCGTTCGATCACGAGCTATACTCACCTGCTAACACAAAATAATTGTTTTTTTAGATAAAGCTATCATGAGTTATTCTGAACACCGCAAGGATACTTTTTTCTAAGAGGTCTCCGAAATCTAGACGTCAGCGACTGAATTTTCAAAATTTTGAATACATTTTTTAAAAATATTGTTCAAATGTTGTACTATCATATGTTTAATGTTTGAATAAAATAATTCTTTAATCATTTAATTTAATAATTTAAATTTAATAATACTGAATAAAATAATATGAAAATTCATTCAATTTTAAACATTTAAGAAACAAATTTAAGTCAACAGTAAACATCATTAATTTCACTTAGAAAAAGAGGGGAAAGTAGGTTTCTTTTGCCCTCCAAAACCCATGGTAACCCGTTAAATATCGAATCGCAATTAAAGTATTTTAAGTATCTTAAGTATTTTAAAGTATTTTAAAGTATCTTAAGTATTTTAAAGTATCTTAAGTATCTTAAGTATTTTAAAGTATCTTAAAGTATCTTAAGTATCCTTAAAAACCGTTGAGCGACTTTGTTTGGTCGCCAAATCCGCCGAAGTAAACTAAAGCGATTCGGAAAAACTTAATTTTCATTTCTTTATTTTTACTTTATTATTAATTTTCTTTATTTTTACTTTTCGAAAAAAAAAAAATTTTGCATCTCTTATTTACAATGTTTAAGGATTCTTAAAAATATTTCACGTACTTTCATATGTTTAAAGTTTGAATAAAATAATTCTTTCCATGTATCAAAAAAGATCATTATATTAAAATTCATTCCATCTTAAACATTTAAGAAACAAATTTAAGTCAACACTAAACATCATTCATTGTATTTAGAAAAAGAGAAAGAAAAAATGTTCATTCGCCCTTCAAAACCCATGTAACCCGTTAATTATCGAATCGCAATGCAACATTGAAGTTTGTATCGCATAGACGCAACGAAATTTTTATTTTCTTCTTTTATTTTTATCGAAAATATTTTCTGGCCAATTTATGTTGTAAATTTTCAACGAGAATCGTAAAAATGTTTTATTTTTCGGGCCAAAAATCCGCCAAACAAAGCTTTGGCAGTGTAAAAAATTAATTTTCGTTGCGTTCCAACTATGCAGACTTCATCGCCATATGCAGCCGTCTAATTTAGTAGCGACGAGCAGTACGTTTTTATTTCTCAAATGTAACAGGAAAACGGTATTTTGCGCAATTTTAAATACGCGTTTATCTCGAAGTGTATTTTTCCGAGGCGCAAATCACCGCACTCGAGCTTTTCGAAAACTTGACCTCTTTATCTAATATCAGAATGTGACCGAGGCGATGCGCTGAAAACGAAGCGCATATTAAATCCGGATCTGCAAATACAGTTCAAACATACACATGTAGTTTCGACATTTTTCGCGAACTCTCTGTCTCTCTCTCTCTCTCTCTCTCTCTCTCTCTCTCTCTCTCCCTCTCTCTTTCTCTCTCTCTCTCTCTCTCCCTATTGATCGAACAAATTTGTAGTAATCGGAATTTATCGAGCGACAAATGAGGAAACAAAAAACGTTTTTTTTCCTGCGCTAAAATAATCGTCGATATTATGTCGACATGAATGACAAGACGATCAGAGATTAGACTCGAGTACATTTCGCAACTGAGAACGATTGAACTCGAACTCGAGATTCTTTCGCGTCACTTCAAAAACTAAAACTCATTCAAGATACGAAAGACCGAACTCTTGTTATTGATATCAATGGGAATCGAACGACGACATTGCGCCTTATATAACCAGTGACGAAAAACGGAAAAACGGTAATAAAAGAAGAGCAAAAAAAACAATCGAGGAGGAAGCAAAATGACAAGTTTCCGAATCGACTTACGCACGTATACGACGTGCATGATCGTCGACCCTCTTCACCTTACGATGTTTTATGCAGAGATAGACTTTCACCTTGGAAAACGCGCGTTGCTAAACTGTGTACGCTCGTTTAAGATCCGAGCTTTTTTTTTCTTATTGTTATAGCGAAGAAATATGATCGCCGGAAAGACAAACCGGGATATGTGACACTTGGATTCGTGACGTTCGAGTTTGCGTCACTGGAATGCAACGAAAATGAATACTTTTTAATTGGTTAATTAAAAAAGTATAATTGATTTAATTTTTATTCGTTTTAATCGGTCAATTATTTTTATCCTCATTAGAGATTCATGACCTCAATTGGCAAAAAGGCTGTGGATAATAATAAAAATAAACAAATGAAAAATTAACCAAAAAATCGCTGCATTCCAACCATGCAAATTTCATTTGGATTCCCACAAATTGAGTTATGACATTTTTTTTCTTCCATTGTTAAGACCATGTGCGGTTTTTGAGGAAAGTATTTTTCTTTTTTTTTTTCAAAAATTAATAACGAAATAGCACTTTGAAATTGTTGTCTTGTTTGGCTCGGCAACAACGCGCCGAGAGCATCCGAAATTACACGAGCGCTCTGTGACGTCACCGTTCGGAAGCCGGTATACGAACTACGCGTGTAATACGAGTATTTTATCAGCAATGGCAACTACAAAATCGTATAAAGACTCGTTTCGTTCCTCTTTGTATGAATACGACGAAAAGTGCGCCTAATAAGGTATTTCTGAATGTGCTACAAGACGTAAAACGTCGAAATCTGTGCTTCGATGCAGCACGACGTGTCAACCCGAAATCACCGTCCACTTACTTTTGCTGCGAAGCCAACTTTGATGTAAATGTAAACGTGTTATGACAAAGTGTAGTGATTTTTTTTTAAATACGTCTCCCTCAATATGCTCATGATACGTAGCGACAATAACTCACACAATTTATCGAGTTTCTCCTAACCTAAAAATCCACGTTCGGCAAATTACTCGAATTTGCTTTCATAAATCCACTTTCACAAATCCAGTTTCACACATCGTTGCACGAAAATTAAACTAGGCTTCGACTTTTTCAGAATGCTCGGGATGTTTTCAGTTGTAAAATCACACCAAATTTCACACTTGTGTACACTCGCGTGTAAGTCGTATATATAGCCTATTCGGTCGCGTCGAACGGTGGCGTCACAAGCGCCAGCGCCTGCAGCGTGGCATTTCGCGCCAACATCCACAATTCGAATTAACATAATATGCAAACAGTTAATAATTATCTTTCGACTGATTTCAAAGAAAAACCCTTTTGACATTCTGTTTTATTGTCACAAAAGATGAATTCTAAAAAAAATCGAAGATTTTTTTTAACAACTCAATTATATCAATATTCCCAGCTAAAAGTGAGTGTACCTCGGGACGTGGTAAAAATAGAGACGTTGAAGTTTGCATCGTTGGAACGCGACAATTTTTTGGTAATCTTCCATTTCTTTATTTTTACGCTTATCTAAAGTCTACTTTTTTGCAAATTGAGGTCGTTAATCGCTAATAACAGTATGTAAAAACGATAGAGTGATTTTCACAAGCAAAAAAATTAAGCAAATAAAAAATCAGTCATTTTCATTGCATTCCAACAGTGCAAACTTCAATATCATTAAAAATATGGCAGTTTTATCCATTTTTCGTCAGCTCGCTATCATGCACATTTCTTTCAATCTCTATAGCATTGTTCACTTGGAAACCCTAATTGAACCACTCATTGACATGGTGTTGAAAGTTGCATCTTCGAGTCGCGATGAAAATTAATTTATTGAGATTGCCAAAGTAAGCCAATTTGGGATACAAAATCACTCAAACGTTTTTCAGGGTCCTTATAAAAGATCTATAACATACACTACCGGCCAAAAGTTTCCGGACACTTCAGATAATTGCAAAACTTTCGATCACTTTGGATAATTGCAAAATTATATTAAAAGAATACAATTAATCAATGTCAATCAGTGATCGAAAGTTATGGCCGTTAGTGTACATTGGCGTGAGAATATTTTTCACGGTGTTGAAGTTTGCATATAAAATTAATTATTTTTACATTGCCAAAGCATTTTTTGGCGGATTCGAGATACAACCATCACTCAAACGTTTTTTCAGGATCCTTATTAACAACCTACAACACAAATTGGCTAGAATAAATATATTTTCGATAATAATAACGGAGTGTCTCCCCGTCCGGTTATCGGACGAATAAGCGTATGTTATTCGTCTGGATAGCGGCTCAGTTCACGCCGTATTTCCAGTAGGCGTACATATTATTGTGGTTCGTGTAAGCTAGTATCCGGACGAATAACATACATATAATTGTCCGGATAGAATGTGTTAAATCGTTAAACAAACTATCCGGAAGAATAATGTACACGTAGTGATCCGTAAATCTTTATAATTTGGTTTGGTTTTTGGTTGGTTGGTTGTGTTTGGGTTGGTTGGTTGTGTTTGGGTTTGGGTTGTTGGTTGTGTTTGGGTTGCGGTTGGTTAGTTGTATTTGGGTTTGGGTTGATTTTGTTTGGATTTGGGGTTTTAGGCTTGGTGTTGTTTGGGTTTGTTGCGTTTGGGCCGGTTGGTTTGGGTTTATGTTGTTTGGGTTTGTGCTGTTTGGGTATGTTTGTTTGGTTTGGGTTGGTTAGTTTTGTTTGGGGTTTTGGATTTGCGTTTGTTTTGTTTGGGTTTGTTTGGGGTTTTGTTTTTTTGGTTTATGTTGTTTGGGTATGTTTGTTTGGTTGGTTTTGTTTGGGTTTGGCTGTGTTTTTTTGGGGGTAGCTTGTTTGCGTTTGTCATTTTGGGTTTGGGTTTGTGTATTGGGGTTGTTTGTTTGGGGCGTTGTACAGCGTGAACCGCGTGAAATTAGCCGCAGTCCGGACGAATAACATACGCTTATTCGTCCGATAACCGGACGGCTAGCCTTAGCGTAATAATAGAAAAAGAAACTGGAAATTTCATTGCATTCCAACGATGCAAACTTCAGCACTGTTGATTGAGCCTCTACGTGAATAGCTGCCTCGCCGAAAGAATTGTGTCTACGCGTACGCGCTCGTTATGCTCTTTGATTATTCTCCCGAGTGACGAGCGTTCGAATTCTTGCGGCCACAATCTTGTCTTAAGGGGGGCGATACCTTGAGGCGAGGAAAAAATTCGCTGATTTTCGTGATTTTTTTTAAGGAAACATTTCTTCATCATTTTTAAGACTTAGGGTATGTATGATTACTACTTTTAGCTGTTACGTGGTATTTTTTTCAATCTTTACGAATTGCGGATGTATGCCACGGTCTTCTCAACTACATTTCCAAAACTGGCTCGAGGTATAGCTAAAAAACTAATCGACCGATCCTGATAAAATGTGGTATGAATCTTTCTAACCTTCTTCTCTAAAACATGACGCTAAATATGTTTAAAAATAAAAAAAGGTCTTTTTTTATTGTAAAATGCAGTCATTTTTTTCGGAAAAGGCAATCTCTCGTTTCAAAGTGTAATATCTCATCGATTTTCAACATTTATCACTTTTTATTGGTTCATATTCTGCGTATGATTGTTAATGAAAGAAAAATCTTCGTTGGTTTTTTTTCGGATCAATCCCGGCGACGCTACGTGTCACGCAATCTGATAACATCCGCCGCAACCCGTTTAGAACACCGTGCCCTACCTCCGTTATATTAAGAAAAGAATGAAAAAAGACCGTGTAACAGTCAAATGTAGTAATAAAACATATCCTAAGTCTCGAAAATGGTGAAGAAATTTTTATTTTTGCAATTTGAAAACAAAAGCAAACTTTTTAAACCTCATAAAAATCTTAAAAATCCTTTAAACCTTAAAAATCTCAAAAACTTTTTTTTTTATCATGAAAATCAGCCATTTTTTCCTCGGCAAAAGTAGTAATAAAACATATCTTAAGTCTTAAAAATAGTGAAGAAATTTATATTTTTTTAAATTTGAAAGAAAAAATGTAACCTTTTAAACCTTTTGAAAATCTTAAAAACCTTATAAATCTTTTAAAAATCTTAAAAACCTTTCAAACCTTTTAAAAATCTTGAAAACCTTTTAAACCTTTAAAAAATCTCAAAAACCTTTTAAACCTTTTAAAAAATCTCAAAAACCTTTTAAACCTTAAAAAATCTCAAGAATCGTTTGAACATTCAAAAAATCTCAAAAACCTTTTAAACCTTTAAAAAATCGTGAAAATCTCAAAAATCTTAGAAATCTTGAAAAGTTTTTCTTTTTCTTCGCCTAAAGGTATCTCCCCCCTTCGTCCTCTTTGTGATTGTATTTGAAAAACAAAACGATCGATAATTTTCGTTTTTTTCTCCCTCTTGAATTTTCTAGCTCTTTCTAGCTCTTGAATTTATTACAATAATAAATTAAAAGAACGGGGCTAGCGTCAGCAATTGCTATCCGCGATATGTGAAAAGTTGCTAACTTTGATATCAAATGTCTCGACTCAGCACCGGTGAAGCTCCTTGAAATTTCACCGACAGTTGAATATCTTTTTTTTCAACCCACTGTAAATTTCAACGCTGTCCGTCCAAACATTTTTGCGCGAACAACCGTACATTTGATCCCCGGACAATCTGCATTTCGTTTCGAACTCGATCCAAACTTGAATTTTTTTTCTTAACCTTTATTTCACCTTCTTCGAAAAATGTTTGGCCCCACCTTTCAATCTTCAGTTCTTTCGGACAATGTATACTTTATGTTGGACTTAGGCTTACAGAGGACTTTAATAAACCGTTGGATATATACAGATGCAAGACGTGTGATAGCACAGCTTCTGCTCAATATTTACGCAGATATTGATAATATTGATTTCGAAAAAAATTGAGTCGAAAAATAATTGATACATTTGCGCGAAACAAGTTTTGCTTATCAGCGCATTGCCAAAAGCACAAAGTAAGCTTCGCGTACTTTTTTAACCTTGAAATGGAGCTTCGTATAAAATCTGCAACAGTTGGTTCTTTTTATCGAATTCGTTTCGCCAGACGATTAATTCTGTTAATTTGACGAAGAACAACGAGTGGCGAGAAAATCGAGATTTAATTGAAAAGTCGCCCGTGTTAAGGGGTTAGGCTACTGTAAAAAAGGCAAACACTCGTTAGTCGCTTGAAGCAACTCAAATTGGATAGGAAGGTCCAACGCATGGCGCAGGAATAGCAGATTTAAGATAAACATATGATTGCAACGTTAGAACTGCTAGTAAAACTTTAAGGGAGGAGATACTTTTGGGAGAGGAAAAAATTTGATGATTTTCATGTTTTTTTTTAAAGGGAATCTTTCTAACTTTATTGTCTAAAACATGGCCCTAAATGTTTTTGAGGTAGCCCTGAAATTCGCCCTGAAAATTCGAAAATTGAAAAAAGCCCTGAAATTCGCAAATTTTTACAATTTTTTCAAATGTATTTTTTTTCGTAAGAGAATCTGGAATCTAAAAAACCGCCTCCCCCCAACATAACGTCATTATTTACACCACAAAAAAGTGATATATCGCGAAAAAACAATCGGAGGCTATTTTCAGAAAAAGTCACTAAACTATATAATTACTGTTTTTGACAATTACGAAAAAAAAAGTATTTTTTATGGCAAAATGTAGCCATCTTTTTCGAAAATTTCAATTTTCTTGTTTCGAATCGTACCATTTCATCGATTTTCAACATTTCTCACTTTTTCCCCGCCTAAAGACGCGTTGTTCTCGAAAATATGTTCATAGTGTCTTGAATTATTAACATTTATCCAACGAAATTTGGCACACAGCTTCGTAATGTAAAAATTAAATTAACTAATGAATGTGAAAACAATTTTTCGGTCATCTGCCTCATTGCTTCAAAATTAATTCGTCCAATAACCCCCGATTTTCGGGTCGTCACAGTAGCTTAACCCCTTAACTCGACGAAGAACAAAAACTAGCCAGGGGATCAAGATTGGATCGAAAAGTGGTATGTGGGGCCTTAACCATGATGCGGCGTATTTCCAATCTTTTTATTAGCCACAAACCGAAGCCAAACAATGATTCATTACTATTCAACAATTACCAGATTTTTATAATTATATTTAGTAATATTTTATATTGATATTCATGAATAATTAAATAATATTTGATAATGAAGCGATTTTAATTAATAACTACGAGATTTTGTGTAAACAGCTTTGGGCAGTCTACGATGAGCCTGAACGTTAAATTTCCATTGTATATATTGTAATCGATATTATAATATTTGGTTAACCAGTTTATGCAACAGTTAAGAATTATGTCATCGGATATAGAAGAATTGAGATTACAAGAGCGTACGTGAGAGACGCGACGGTCGTTCGTTCGTGCATGAGAGTTTTGGCTCGTCGAATATATTTCTGCGGTGCGAAATGTCATAGGCTGCAAAACACTCTCAGTTGGGACTTTTTGACGAGAATCTTTCTTTCGATCATTACACGTATTCGAGAGGAAGAGAGAGAGAGAAACTTTCAAAAGTGAATTATTCCACGATATTAGATTACACTCAAACGTACCGCCCCGCGCGTGCACTACGTGCAAACACAGGCGCACGTGAGGGCGCAAGCGCGCGTGCCTCTTTTGGCGGTCACCTCTGCGATGTACATTGACATTAGTTACGTAAAATATATTCGATTGTAGGCTCGATAAACGGGAAACGACAATTGCGATGGCGATTAAACGTCGTAATTGGGGCTTTTTCATTCATCGTAAGTTCATTTTCATACAATCAAAGAATGGCAGAGCGATGCGAAACAGTGGCAAGTTTGAGCGGTCCGAGTGGCGTACGTGACACCGAGTACGGGCTGGATGGAGCGACACGCGAGCGCGCCAGTGTGCGTGTGCCACATTGACGCGGCTCCCTCGTACGTACGCGAACGCACGAGCCGGCTATAATGCGGTATATTCCAATATGCATTTTTTTCCCCTCGTCAGACTTACCCCAAGATCTAGTATCCGCGCCAAAGATGATTAAACTCGCGGCGATTATAAATGTAATTGTTCCACGGCCACGTAGAGCCATGACGATTGTACATTCGTGAATAATTCTTTTTAAAATAATAAAAGCCTTTCTCCCGTTCGAAGTCTCGTTACAGTCAGTGGAAAATTTGCCACTGGCTGACTCTGAGCCATGAGGGCACACGATGAACCGAGCAGACAACCGACCCACACAATGTCGAATCGCGCCCGATCGACGGTCGGACGTGAACTGAGCGTGCTCGTAGTCTAGCAAATTCTCGTAGCCTGCTGTGGCCGCGTATACCTCGTGCGAGCAAATTCGGCAGCAACAGTATGCATGTGTGTATATAGATATAGCGCGAGTCCGTGTGCGCGACCGTATACACGTTTTCAGTTATTACGAACGTAGATAACTTCTGATAGTACGAGGAATGCCGATAAACATTCGGCAATTCTTTAATCGCTTTATGCCTCGCGTGTTATCGATTACGAGCGATTGTTTTGAAGGCTTTTGAATCGATAGATAAAGATGGATGAACGAGGCTGGTAGGCTGCGGATTTCCGAATTCGCGTATCAACTAATCGTAAGCTTGACGGGCACGGTCTACCTAGGTGGGCCAACAAATGTCATTTTCCAAAAATATATTTATTCGATAGTATCACCTTTTAGCTATATTCTCGCGAAATTTCAGTAAAATATTCGTGAAATTGAATGAACTACAGCTTCTTACACGCGGCCGGGCGGTATGTAGCAGCAGCGTACTTCAAACGTTGAGGAATCATCACAGTGTAACGGGCCGAAAAATACCCGATCTTCGCCATTTTTTTCCATGGTTAAAATTCGCTAATCAGTCTGGTTTTTTTACGTCGAATCAAAGCACTCATGAAGAATGGAAAATACATTTTTAGACTTTATTTTTTTACAGTTTTTGAACGGTTAAAAAAGTCTTCGAAAAAATGAAATCCTCACGGTGTACAGGGTTGTGGCCGTAAATGAGATCTGAATAAAAATTTGTAAAAAGATTATTAATCAATATGAAAGCTGCTATCTTGCTATGGAGGTTTGAAAAAGTAAAAGTTGACAAAATAGCGGCGTTTTGAAAAAAAATATCCCATTTAGCTTATCTTTTCGACGGTTTTTCGTTAAAAAAATATGAAAATTAAAAAAAGCTTTCATAATAAAATAAAGGATGGCTTAAAGAATGTTGCGTCCATGTTTATAACCGTCTATACTATCGGATAATGCATAAAAAGCGATTTATCAAAAATCTTACGCTGTGATGATTCCTTAAGGGGTTACCCCCACTGGCGATTTTGAAAAAAATCGATTTTTTTTATTGCATTTTTTTGAAGTATGAGTATCTGAGAATATGTCCTGAAAATTTCAAGTCGATCCGAACAAAGTTGACTGAGATATGAGCGTTGAAAGAGAAGAATCCGTGAATTGAAGAACTGACATTGAAACTTTAAACGCGTTTTTCTCAAAATGGGATTTCTGAAGTCGGTGACCAAGATTACTCGAACACTAATGAACCGATCTTCTTGAAATTTTGCAGGCTTATTTAATACATAAAAATGTAGTCTTTAATCGTTCGATTTTTTTTTCGAAAAAAAATGGCCGTTTTATAGCCAAAAAACGGCCGTTTTTTGTCGTTAAAATCGAACCATTAACTTTGACTGTCCGCCATTTTGTGAACAATGAATATTTTTTAAAATCCTTCGATTAAAGACTAGTATATACTTATATTTGACTAAATCCATCCGCATTTTTTTTCAGATGATCCACTTCGCCGCAATGTTGGTCACCGAAAATCGTGTATATAAAAACATTATTTCATTGACGGCCTTTTGCCACTAAACAATGTAGTATTTTTCAATAAAAAAGTTACTGAAAGTTCTTCAAGATGTATTCTTTAAGATGGTATATTGATCGATTAAAAAAGTTTTGTAGTTTTCTTTAAAAAAATTCATGAAAAAAGCCTTTTTTTTGCGCTACAAGTGGGGGTAACGCGTTAAACGCGTTTTTCTCGAAACACTGTTTTCGGAGTCGGCGGACACGATATCTCGAGAACCAGTTGATGGATCGTTTCCAAATTTACAGAAGATACGATGAGAGACATTTAAAGGTCGTTGACGATCTCACTTTTTGAAAATCGATTCTCATTTTTTAAAAGTCACGTGAAAATGACGACTTTTTTCATAGATTTTATATGCTCGAGTTTAAATTCGTTGCCACGTAGTTGAAAAATAATAATAATAAAAATCGACGATCGTCAACGACTCGTATTTATTGTGAACTTCAATAACCTGTTTGGTTTTCAGATTTCAGATGAACTCTTCTAGCTGGAGCGTGTCCACCGTCGAACGGCGAGACACAAATGTCATCACCTGCTGGTGGTCATGTTCTTTGTTATTTTTCTGTAGTTTTTGTTCTCAGCATCGAAAACCCTTTTAAAACTGTATATGTTTATTGAGGTAGGCTAGGTATAGGGGTCTGAGGTAGCTGGCTGTGATCGGTTGAAAAATGTCCTCTCCCCACCCAATTCTAATCTTGCTATTAATTAAAATTAATTTAATAAAATTGTATTTCTTTGTGTATTTATTAATTTTAATAATAATTTATTTTTAAATGAAATACTAATTTTCTCTTAAATTAAACAATTAAATTTAATAATAATTAATAAAAAATATTAATTTTTGAAAACTGGCCACAGTCAAAATAAAAGTATCCATTTTCGTTGAGAAAAAAACTATATAGCGGGAAAAAAAATTCCCTCGTTCAAGCGCTGCTTTTTGATATGTAAAAGAAACATGTGGATTTTGAAGTTGATTTTGAAAAAGTAATTTCGTGCAACACGCGTTTAAGGAGTTTGCCTACTGTGAAAATGACGAACACTTGAGCTCACGCAACTCAAATTTAAGAGGATGGTCCAACATAACATGTAGGAATCGCAGATTGAAGGCAAATTTATGATTCCAACGATATAATTGCTAGCGAAACTCTAAACACGTTTATCTCGAAACTATGTTTTTCAAAACGGTGTATACGATTTTGTGGCATTTAATTAATGGATTGATTGTGAGTTGAAATTTAGTATACATATTCGGTGTAATAGTAGTTGAGTCTTCACCAACGTTTTTCTTCTTGACATTTTTTCATTAGTTATTAACAATAATGATGTTATGTCTCCTCTCGAAATTGAAAGAAAAAAAATCTCGTTGATTGAAACACGATATCGAAAAAAGTTCGGTAATTATCTACTTTAGTGACTTTTCCTAAATGTCATTATTTACAACCCAATTAATGAGAGAATAGCCGAAAAAAATTCTAGACTCATTTTTCGGAAAAGTCACGTCCTATTTTATCACGTGTTTCCGCGAACTTCAAAACTCCATATCTATTTATGGGAGGGTGGATTTCAGCTTCCTCCGTCTGAATATCATTACTTATAACACAATTCATGAGCAAATAACAAAAAAAAAATTTTAGGCTTATTTTTCGGTAAAGTCACTAAAGTATAATAAATAATCGCCAAAAGTTCGATCAAGTCAGTCAATATTATCTATTATGAGGCAAAATTCGTTTTTTTTCGTCTGATCAACCGGGTGGCCAAAATCAAGCACACCGTTGAGCCCCTCGTGTTCAAAGGTTCTCCTTCACGAGATTGTTCACAACTTCTTGAATTATTAATTATTCAAATAACATATGCTTATTCGTCCGATAACCGGACGGGGAGACCTCCGTTGTTTATTTCGGATGATTTGTTTCCGAACAGCCATGGTCACCGCGAAGGACATTTTTTAAACAGCTCTCTGCACAAACCATGGTATCTACCACATTTATATACAGGATGGACTATTAACGTGACCACCCCAAATATCTCCGCTGCCTGTAGAGAGACGAAAAAAATATCACGAGGTAATTTGATTGATTCCGAAGGGCTCGTACAGTGGTGAAAAATTCATTTTTGTCAAGGTCATAGCTTTTTCGTTCTCAAGGTCATCAATGGTTTTTCAAAGAGGAACATGTTTTTTTTTTACTATTTAGACGTAGCTGATATTCAGACGAATCCAACGACCTATGATATCATGACCTTGAAATGATTTTTCACCAGAATATTTTGGGTTTGTTTGGGTTAGGTTGGGTTTGTATGGGTTTTGTGGGATTTGTTTGGGTTTGTTTTCTCTCTGAAGGCAACGGAGATATTTAGAGTGGTCACGTTAAATGGCCCACCCTGTATATTTGTCAAAACAAACTTTATAAAAGGTACGTGAAACCTCTCCACTGTAGAAATATTTGAAAATCTCCACACATTTCGCGAAAAAAAACACGAAAATTCCTCTTTTTTCCGGCCTAGGTTCCGCGCTAGGTATAACGCCTTAAGTTATTTCATGGACGATTTACGCTCGGAAAATTGATGACCGTTTTATTATCATGACGTACACAGACACCACTCAACGTTTGTGCGTCCTGCTGAATTGGGATTAGTACATTGAAAAGTTCTATTCATCGTGTGTGCTGTACTAAACTTTGTTGCGAATGCAAATAAAAAGGAAGTCCATTCAAACCCGTT
This sequence comes from Ophion costatus, assembly GCA_951751655.1. Classification (NCBI taxonomy): domain Eukaryota; kingdom Metazoa; phylum Arthropoda; class Insecta; order Hymenoptera; family Ichneumonidae; genus Ophion; species Ophion costatus. Next base: position 34,990,832 of record OX632356.1, read on the forward strand.
GTATAAGCATCGCAGCAGGATCGCAACTGATAAAAGAAGATCCAATGCACATTTGAATACAACTTGCAATTCTCCAGATTTAATAGCCACCCAAAGTTTGAGTCAACATGTATTTACGATAATATGTATAAATATGCAGAGTGAGTTAGGAGGCCGAGGGGCTGGAGAATTATTGCTGACCGGATCAAGCGCTGCGTCGTTTTATCGACAAGAAAAAAAGAATCTCTTTTCCGATTAGCACTCCACGTATGTGATGGTTCATGACGCATTTGTCGTGAGACTCTCGTGACCCTGCGAGGAACCGCCTGACGAATTTCGAATCGGTATATTCGTACTTCCGTTCGATTTAAAATTAGAATAAAATCGGCGGCGATGGAAGACACAGTGCGTGTATTATTCCTCGTACGAGGGACCTCGTCGCAAGCTCACATCTCAACAGATAGGCATTGTGAGAAAAAAATGTTTCGAATACAAGTTTTTCGATGTTGGGGCGGGGGGGGGGGGACTCACAGGTTACCTTAGATGGTAAATTCTCAAGGTCAGGTGAAGGTCAAGCGTACAATATTAAACGAGAATGCACACTTTTTATCGTCGTGTCTTGTAGCTTACGTGGAGACATTTTCCAAACATCACGAGTAGTTTTCTTATCGACGAGTTTTTGGGCTGTAAGACTTACGGAAACCGCACGCGGTGCATTTTGGACTACAATGCCGGCGATATCGCAACTTTCGAGGTTACTCGAGAGTTACTTGGGATAATATATTCGTAGTGGTTTTGAATGCTTTCGAGGTTAGTTTTGAGAATAGGAAACAAACCAATGTGTTGGTAGAAAAAATACGTGTGGGGTTTTGAAAAGCTTTGGAGCTGAGTTACAAGAATGAACAATAAAAACGTGTTTATCTTGTTGAAGATTCTAACGTTTACTTTCACATGACCTTGGTCACAGCTAAGGACAAATTTGGGGGTCCTACTTTTTCCCCTTTAAAGCGTTAGGCTACTGTGACGATCCGAAAATCAGTTATTCAAAAAATCAATTTTCGAAGAATACGTGAGGTGATTGAAAAATCGTTTGGACATTCGTTTGCACGTGCATTAAGGCGTTACCCCCACTTGTAGCGCAAAAAAAAGGCCTTTTTCATGAATTTTTTTAAAGAAAACTACAAAACTTTTTTAATCGATCAATATACCATCTTAAAGAACACATCTTGAAGAACTTTCAGTAATTTTTTTATTGAAAAATATTACATTGTTTAGTGGCAAATGGCCGTCAATGAAATAATGTTTTTATATACACGGTTTGCGGTGACCAACATTGCGGCGAAGTGGATCATCTAAAAAAAATTCGGATGGATTTAGTCAAATATAAGTATAAACTAGTCTTTAATCGAAGGATTTTAAAAAATATTCATTTTTCACAAAATGGCGGACAGTCAAAGTTAATGGTTTGATTTTAACGAAAAAAACGGCCGTTTTTTGGCTATAAAATGGCCATTTTTTTTCGAAAAAAAAAATCGAACGATTAGAGACTACATTTTTATGTATTAAATAAGCCTGCAAAATTTCAAGAAGATCGGTTCATTGGTTGTCGAGTAATCTTGGTCACCGACTTCAGAAATACCATTTTGAGAAAAACGCGTTTAAAGTTTTAATTTCAGTTCTTCAATTCACGGATTCTTCTCTTTCAACGCTCATATCTCAGTCAATTTTGTCCGGATCGACTTGAAATTTTCAGGACATATTCTCAGATACTTATACTTCAAAAAAGTGCAATAAAAAAAATCGATTTTTTCAAAATCGCAAGTGAGGGTAACCCCTTAACCAAGGTGTGTGTCGAATTTCATTGAAAAATGTTAATAGTTAAAGAAGTTACAAACAATCTCGTGAAGGAACTTTGCACGTGGGGCGCTCACTGGTGTACTTGGTTTTGGCCAGCTGGTTGATCTGAATCCAAAAAACGAGGTACAGGTCAAATAAATAATATTGCTTAAGACTTGACCGAGCTTTTTTTTGTAACGCTGAACTTCCGAAAAGCGAAAACCGATCTGAAATGTGGCATATACCTTCCTTTTAGTATTTCAAGAACTCGAAGAATTTTTGACGATGCGACATAGTTTTCGAGATATCGATTTTTGACAGTTATCTTTTTACCGCGTTCCTACTATGTCCATAGCTGGCGGGCTCAGCTCTGACTATACCGATATATGTTATCGCGCTCTCCGCTTTGTGCGGACCTTCGTGAAGTTTGGGCGGTAGGAAGCCCCTCCTTCCATCGCTGCAGCGGCCGATTACCAAGCATTATGTGATACCATGTAAAATCCAAAAAAATAATTTTAAACCATACAAAATCCCCAAAATTTAAAACTGGTAAAAAACAAAAAAGATCAGGAATTAGAGAAGCAACAAATATTTTAAATCCCATAACGATTTAAAGTAAATAAATGAAGCTTAGAAATCTATTACAAGTGCAAAAAAAATGAACTGTGGAAAACAAAAAATAAAACGTGCCCACATGATTCCACACGCAGATCCTAGGTGCTCCGCGCCCATACCAGTGTTCCACGGACCCCACCATTCGCACAAAACGGAGAGCGCGATAACATATTTCGGTATAGCCAGAGCTGTGCCCGTCAGTTATAGATATAGGAGCGCGGTAAAAAAATAACTTTCAAAAATCGATATCTCGAAAAGTATGGCGCGTCGCCAAAAATCCATTCGGGGGATCTCTTAAAATATTAAGTGATCGTCACAGTGTAAAATGTTCAAAAAATCGACTTTTTTTTGCATTATCCTATAGTATAAACGGTTATAAATATGCTGTTCAGTTTTTGGGGGCGAAATTTGAATTATTCCGGTTTCTACAGCCTATCTCAGGAGAAAGGATTCGACCAGCTGCGTTAGACCTGGCGCTGACGGACCCGTTTTTCTCGGTATGTCATTTCAAAACGGTGCACACTCAAAGGAAGAGGTTTCAAGTTATCGGTCTCAAACGCCATTCTTTATCTTGCGGTGGACTGTGGAACTGTGGAAAAATAGGTTAGATTCGAAATTTTTGTTCAAACTGCCGCCATTTTGTCAATGTTGATTTTAAAAACTTCCATAGCCAGATGGCGGCTTTCATGCTGATTAGTAATCTTTTTGCAATTTTTTTCAGATAATAATTACGACCGCAATCGTGTACGACATAAAAAAATGTATTAGAAAAATATGTATTCAAAAATAAATAAAAATAAAAATGAAATAAATTAAATTTTAATCAAATAGAAATTAAAATAAAATTAATTAAAAATAAAATTAAAAAATATGTATTTAAAAAAACGTATAAAAGCTCAAAATAAACGTTTCAAATTTTTTCTGTTCTTCATGAGTGCTTTGATTCGGCATAAAAGTCAGGCTAGCGTATTTCAACCATCGAAAAAAACACGCAAAAATCAGCTATTTTTCCATCCGTTACACTGTGACGATTCCTTAAAAGGAAGGTATACGCCAAATTTCAGATAGAAATTCGGTTTTCGGAAGTTTAGCCCTTTTTTATCGTGTTTCGATCGTCAAAAAAATGTATGATTTTTGTTCACGATTTTCCGGGAATAAATGACGTCATTATTGTTAATGGATAATTTGAAAAAATGTTAAGAAGAAAAATGTTGATCAAAACTAAACTACTATTACACTGAATGAGTGCAATACTAGTTTAGGTATAGTTGTAATATATTAGGTATAATAGTAGTAGAAGGAATTTACTCATTTCTAAAGAAGAATTCCGACGAATGTCAATTTTCTATGAATGAATTAATGAACCAAATAAATGGAGACTTCGTTCCTGACATCAGAACGGCAAAAAAAAACAATTGCAAACAAAGTACGGAGATGACATTCTGATTAACGAAAAACAAGGACGTGCTTGCGTGGTTTGTTTTCGAAATACCGGTTTTAGCAAATAGGTGTAGGCAAATCACAAGCGGCAATGAGCCTAGATGGCGCTGTGCAGCAAGTCACGACTCGTGGCCGCACGCGCAGCCGAAAAACCTCGCGATAGCCATATATTTCTTCCCTTATTTATTTAGTATGCCGAGCTGCCGAGTGAATCGCGACACGCGTAGTTCTGGATAACATAATAAAAGAAGCACCATACGCAGTTAGTATCAAAGGCGATTGTAGTTGTTTTTAACCTAGCATTGTTCCATGCCACGGAAGAAGCCGCGAGTGACAGTTTCGCTTCAACAAAATGAACAATATATATTTTCGTTACATTCCACGCTCGAGCAAAACTTTCTCTCAGTCTTGCTCGGATCCTTAGAAAGATATGAAGAAAGGTTGAAAGCTTGGGCAGCTTTTCGTTTTAAAAAATGGATCCAACCTCGCTGGGCGAATACAACGCACAAGATGCGAGGGAGTCGAATGAGTTTCTCGCCAGATATCACGTCATAAGCAACAAGTTGAAAAAGTAACTTCATCATTCAAAAGTCTTGTTTTTTGTCGCACTCCGGTTTCCTTATTTTCATTGCGTGTAATATTATTTCAGGCGATTTCTGAGGAAACCCAATGTGGCGGAAGCCGCCGAACAGTTTGGTAAATATGATCGTTGATTGCTCAACGCAAACTTTGAGCATTCTTCGCGAACGTTTTACTTACTCTCTTCTTTCCTCGTTGGAGCGAAGGTGTTTGGTTTTTTTTGGAAATGAGCATACTTTTTCAGCTTCGCTAGCTGTACAGTGCGAACAAGAGGAATTGTGGCAGTACGCCGGCTTGAGCTGGTTGGCGGTGGCTCGCTGTCATCGCACGCTCGGCAATACCACCTCCGAAATCAATGTATTGATGAAAGCCGGAAGACAATTTTTGGTAGCCGAGGAGAGAAACAAGCGAATAGGCTGTCCGTCCGTTGGTCAAGAAAATTTGCAGGTAGATCGAGTGTTTTTGTTTCTTGAAAAATGCGAAAAAGTGCGGTTGGTTTTACAAATCGTATCGCTAAAATCACACGATGGTAATAAATGATTTTTGACATGATATTGAAGTTTGCACAGTTGGAATGCCAAGAAAATTAATTCTTTTTCATTGATAAATTTCTTTTTGGCCGTTTTGGGCTAAGAAAATCATTCGACCGTTTTCACTTATTCTCATTACCCATTTACCACCTCGGGTTGCAAAAGGTCTCGAAAAATAATAAAAATGAATAAATAAGATGAACATTGTTGCATCCCAACGATGCAAACTTCAACATCGTGTGTCTGGTCCTTTTTACACTGTTTGTGCTGTGATTTATTTTCTCATGTTCATGTGCGATGCTTTAGCGGCGATCCGCCAATAATCTGTACAATTCTTACGGACAGAGCTTCGTTTTAAAAAAAAATCTGTTTCCAATGTTTTAATGCGGGGCGCTGCCGTTCAAAAGAAAATATACGTTCAAGTTTTCAAATGATGAATAATTTTGAAGCAACGAATTTACCTGCTTCAAACTACATTGGTAGAATTGCCTACTATTTAAGAAGCAAAAACTGACATAATGAATTAATTGACAAGTTTTAGAGCGGGCTTCTTGTCTATGGCCAACACTTGGAAAGTTTATGTATACACGCGCTCGCTTACTAACATTCAAACGTACGACCGGTATGTGCGGCGACGCCTCTGGCAAGCACAATGAATCTCTTACCCTAATCATACTCATCACTGTTGATGACAGTGCGGTTCTTGCCATTCACGCAGTGTACAAATAAAAGATTTAATGAAATGTAAAATCGGCTGTTCTGTCAAGGACGATTTGTGAAGACTAAAGTTTCAAAAAAAACAGTCCATGGAACGCACGCCGTTCGCAGCTCTGCCAAGTCGTCCGCATTAACTCAGTCGGCCGATCACGTTTCATCATTTCATACCTTGTGAGCACTCATAAATTGGAAAGTTTATGGTTAAAAGTGATCATCTTTCTTTCAAAATAACTATTCAACATCCATCATTGCACTATTCTTTATGAGCTTCTGTCTCGTCATTTCCTCATTAGAAACGGAAATATGATGTTCTGTTTCCCATAACAGGATGGTCAATGTCTTTCGAATTTTACGAACGTATGCAGGATACCCTGGACAACATTAATATTGAATTCTGTCTCACGAAGAACGAACCATCCTGTCTCACGTTTCTTGCATGTCCTACCTTGATGCACAGTCATTGAAAATGACGTTCAGAAAAATCTTTCCATGTATGCACATGGATTTTTTTGTGCACAGAAAGATCCAGTGTTCACGATCCCTGGCTGAATTTTGGAACTAAAATTGTGTGCTATAGGCCGTAGATTATAGATGTACTTAGTGAAAATCGTTGAAAAGATTTGGATTTTGAAGTATTCATGAATTTTCCAAAGTGACATTTCCAAAAATATTCGGACAATGTTTTGCACATAAATCGAGTGTTATAGAAGAAGTGTGGTAATGTAATTTCGCGAAAATCGTAGAGGGTTCAAATCTTGAGGTGTACGCTTTCGGTAAGTCATTTCAGTAATTAAAAAAAAAAAATAGCTACATATCAATAATTTTTTGAACATGAGTAGAGCGTTATTATGAAGAAGAAAGACATCCAAATCATTTAATAAAAAAAAAAACGTTTCATCATAGAAAATGTAAATGTGCAATTTAGAAACTCGTATATGCCTCCTCATAAGCTTATTTCTCTCTGCATGACCATATGACCAAGTTTGTTTTTTTCGCCGTTACTTGAAACGTCCGTTTTGTGGAAGGTACGGTTAAAAGAGTACCGACGATTAAATTTGAGCCTCAAGGGGGTAGACTCGTGTATAGAAAGAATACACGCATACTATCTTTGGTTTGGCAGCGTGATAAATTCGCAAGGAAGCATCGTGAGAGTATATAATTTTTACATATCCCGACGCTAAAATTGCGAATGAAAATAACTATGATTCTATTGATAATTTTGAATATAGGCCGCTGTGAGCTGTTTCGGCCATTCCGTGGCGTCCGCTCAGACCGAGCAAGGATTCGATGTGACATCAGCTGGCTCTGTGATAGAATTGGCTCTAGCTCTCGGTCCGACACCGGCCGGAGCTCAGCAACTACGAAAATCCATCGGTATATTGCCGACGTCGCTGGCGATAAGAAAACTCGCATCGTTCTACACCGAGCAGACTGATTACAGCGCCGCTTTGAGCGTCATCACAGAATTGGTTGATCTGGTCGAGGCGAACGTCGGTTGTACGGCAACAGGAAATTATCGACAAATTTTACACAAATGCGAGGTTGACAGAGTACTTTTGCTGCTGATTCTTCAGCCAACACCGCAGAGATTGCCAGCTTCGCTGGCTGAAGTCCTGGAAAAATATGCCTGGGTCGAGGAAAGCTCGAGCGTTGGTACGTGCTTACTCATTATAGAAAATATCCCATTCAAACGTTGCAAGCTAACGTCTTTTATTATATGCAGTGTGATGAAAAAAATCTATCAAATAAGTATTGTTTGGTTCTGAAGGGGAAACAAGGAGCGTTTGACCTTCGGTGCAAATTCGAAGGCCATAGATGAACATCAAAATTTCACATGCGAATCCACATTGTCGTAGTTACGACTTTTGACAATGTTTATTTCGCCCAAACGTGGTCAAATATATAAAACGTTGTATAAGAGTTCATTACAATGTCTGAATAACGTTTTGGTGACCTATTTTATAATTACAGTCGAACCTCGATATAACGAATCTCTAGGGAAGTTCGTTGTATCGAGTTTTCGTTATATCGAGGTGATATTCCTTAAAATGATCTTTAAAACAAATATATTAGTACTATAAATATGGGGATATTTTTTAAAAGAAAGAAAGATTTAAATTAGAGCCATTTTTACAAGCAATTAGCAACTAGAGCATAATGTATATTATTATGTCGTTGTATAAAGGTTTCGGCAGTGTATCGGAAAGGAATGGACAAATCGTCGTTATATCGAGGTTCGACTGTACGTCTATAAAGTTGACTTTAAACTAATGCCTCGCTCGTCGTAAACTCGTCCGCTGATGACGTGAGGCCACGCAAAGAAGCCTTCGTTCTCGGCCTTGTCGATGTCTAGGCGATCCGCTACCTCCCAAATTTCCTCGCAGCTCTCCCGTATATAGCGACGAAAAATTTCGTCGTCAATATTTTTCATTCTCGTATTGTAGAGCCCCTGCACACGATGTATTTTCCACGCGCAGATAACGCGCGTTTACGGCGCGTTGGTCAGTCCAAAAAGCGTGTGCATCAAGTGTGTATCGCGTTCGTATCGCGTCTGCGCGTAGAACATAAGCCGTGTGCAGACCCTTACCTTCAGATGTTTTTGAAACACCGTAAGTATTCTGGTCATCCCCCTTTCTTTAACCCAATTCGGTTATCGTGGGTTGCTGCAGACCCGAGCCATTTATAGTCAATGCCTGCACTCTTGGGAGGTGGGTGTGTTTATGACGAAAAGTAAAATATTTGTTCAAATTGTTTTGCGATCGTCATGGTGTACGCTTGACCTAGAAGCATTCAAGAGTGTTCAGGAATTTTATCGGATTTTTTCGTTACAAATTACCTGTTCTAACATGCCGCGGGCCTTAAGCCGAAAAAAGCGATAACTTGGTCGGGTTAAGTGTGAGGTTTTAAAGTTGGGGGTAAAGTTGGGTAATGCTGATGCAAAAAAGGCAAAAAGTACTCGAAGGGAAAAAGACTGAGCATTTGTAAAAGCTGTTCAAGCAAGCTTTGAGAATATCGGATAAAAAATTGATCAACGCAAAATGTTCGTGCTGAATGTTGATGAAACAATAATATTGTTATCAAAAAGCTTGTTAGGTAAACCACAAGAATATGCAATGAAAAATGTGTTTTCTGATTTTTATTCCAATGTCGACCTTTACATAGTAGTTTGTTTGGGTTCGCCCACCCAAAATCAAACTCGGAGATTTTTCTATTTTACAAGCTACTATTTAACTTGACTTTCTGTGAGATGCAAAACGGAAAAACGATATTTCACCCACTTCCCGACTACTTACAAGGAACATCAATTTGATTTCCTCCGCCGATTTTGTTGAAACTTTTTTATGTGTAAGAGTATCAAAAACTAAGAGACACGTATTTTTTTTATCGGCGGAAAAGGGGGTTTTTAAGGGGTGAAACGCACCCTCGAAAAAGGGGTGTTTTTCGTTTTTCGTCGATAACGTTATCGTTCTCATCTCCAATATATAGTAAATGAAAAAATTAACATTGTTGCAATTTGAATTTTTTAAATATCTCGTACCGTTAAAACGTTATCGACGAAAAACATCCCCATTTTCGACGGTGCGTTTCACCCCTTGAAGCCGTTTTCCGACGATAAAAAAAAAAACGTGTCTCTTAGTTTTCGATACTCTTCCATATAAAAAAGTTTCAACAAAATCGGAGGAGGACACCAAAGCGATGGTCCTTGTTAGACCTCTGAAATTTTGCGAACATGCATCCAAAACATGACAATGCATTATTCAACTTAAAAGAAAAAAATATCCATAAAAGTTTCAACTTTTCATGTAAAATTTGCGATATCTAAACATCCGTACAAAACCTCACTAACACATACAAACAAATTCGTAGCCGACTGTGTTTGTATGTGAAAAGTTTATATGCAGCAATTAGTCGTAAGTACAATCCCAATAACAGTCTGTTATTTTTTACAAGCAATCCATGTTTCTAACGTACAAACTCGTGAACTGGTAAACTACTAGTAACCACTAGTAAAATCAATTAAAGACTAAATAGTAGAAAATAATTAATATGTAAAAAAAAATATTTAAAAACAAGCTTTTATTAAAGTACTGAGTAGAAAATAATTTTTTTTTACCAAGTCACCATATATGTGACTATAAATAAAACCTTGGGGTGCTGAAAATTTAGACATATAATCTTTAATTTACATAAATCCGTTAACATATCGACTGTATTTAATTTACCGTATAACCTTAGATTTCTTAAATAGTATATTTCTTAGTAATTTCCAATACTTAGATTTCTTAAATAAAAATCCTAGAACTGAGTATAAACGTGTGATAACAATTTCTCTAATTACTATCGTGCCAAATTAAATACGCTTAATGAAACTGAATTGGTCAAATTCATTAAATACTCAGAAAGTTGAGGACCCCAAGCTTTTATTTATAAACATATATAGGTGACTTGGTAGAAAAAAAATATTTTCTACTATTCAGTACATTAAATAAGAGCTTGATTTTCAAAAAAATATTTTTTTATATATAAATTTCCTCGCGTGGGGGTAAAAATGTCGAATAACCAAATATAGAACGACAAAAATTTCGAAACGGCAGAATTATGAACTCTCAAAATAACGAAACTTAAATTATTCGAAATTTTATCTTTCGACTGATACAAAAATCGAATGACTATAAATCGAACCATTATTTAATGGAGAGCTAATTTATTCGAAAACGAATATTCAGATTGTCTGCAATTCGGAACATAAAAATACAGAATCGAAAAATGTAGAACGCCCATATCTCCGGAACAGAAAAAAGCGAGTGCTTAATATGCGTAATACCGTCTATGGCGAAAAGCAATATATCGAAACGCAAAATGTCGATGGCCCGAAATGTCGATGGCCCGAAATGTCGAACGCCGAAAGGTCGAACGGCCAAAATGGCGAACGTGGTGGGGCCCGTCACGTGGGATGACTGCCTTACGATATTTTAGCCGACTGACCGACAGCGCCATCTCGCAGCTTCACTCTGAGGCGCAAGTAACGTATTGCTCGATTCGCCATTCGGGCCGTTCTACATTTTGACCCTCCGCGATTTTAACCACTCGACTTTTTGGCCGTTCGCTTTAAGGGGTAAGGCCACTGTAAATTTTTTGAAAAATCGATTTTTTTTTATTGGCTTAAAAAATAGTTTAAACCCTCTAGAATAAGAAAAAAAAGGTCCTGTGCGAAAAAAAATTTGTTGTCTTTAGGAAATGAAGGTCGCCGCCAAGCGTGTCAAAACTTGCTCCGAAACAACTGCAATTATATCGGAGATGGCGATTCCAAAACTTTCAAAGGCATCGTGGATTCGAAGCCTTATGAAAATGTTGATGTTAAAAAAAAAGAGTGCATAGATCACGTGCAAAAAAGAATGGGCACTCGATTGAGAAACTTAAAAAAAGGAACAAAAGGTCTCGGGGGAAGAGGAAAACTCACTGCCAAATTGATTGACGAACTAAGCATTTATTACGGCTTAGCAATCCGTCGAAATTCCGATTCCATCAAAAATATGAAAAATGAGATCTGGGCAACCCTTTTTCACAAAATGTCAACGGATGAAAAGCCTCAGCACGAAAAATGTTCGGAGAATTGGTGCAGTTGGAAGAAAGCGAAAGCAGAAAATGCCTTGGATGCGTATCATCACAATCAGCCAATGAGTGAGGAGGTTTATCAAGCCATCAAACCCATCTACATGGAATTGAGCCGGGACGAGTTGCTGGAGCGTTGCTTGGGGGCCTATACTCAAAACAATAACGAAAGTTTCAACGTTACCGTTTGGAGTTTGGCCCCCAAATCATCCTCAAGCGGAAAAACTGTACTAGATATTGCGACGGATATCGCTGTTTGCATATTCAATGGCGGCCTTACCAACGTCTTGCAAATATTCAAGATGTTGGAGGTGGAAATTGGTGTACAGTTATATAATTTCTGCATCGAAGCCGATGCCAAACGCATCACGCACGCGGAGACATCTCTGAGCGACGCGGTCAAAAGTGCGCGCGCGCTCCAAAAATCAACCAGGAAAGACGAAGAAGACGAAAATTTGGCTATCGAAGGATAACTGTATGGTGCTGGGATTGCAGACTAACGGTAAACATTTTTTTTAACTTCTTTTTTTAATTTTTTCCAATAAAAAACTATTCGCAAAACTTTAAACGCGTTTTTCTCGAAACATGGTTTTTCAAAATGGCACGCAGCATAACTCGAACAATTTTCATTTTTTTTACTTGAAATTTTAACCAGATGTGAACATTTACATTATCTTGAGAATGTCGATCGGAATTTTCAAGAACTTTATTTATTGATTTTTTATTAACAAAAAACTTGCCGTTTTTTTCGTCAAAAATCAATTTTTTTTTCAAACGCACGCCAAATCCACAAAAATTGATACTTTTTAAAATCCGATCGACATTCTCTAGCTATAGCCCTCTAGATTAATGGTTTTTTTTTTGTTCTAGATTCAAAAGTGCACCAGTGGTGCTGCGTGCCGCGGAGCCCTGGAAGCAAAACATGTCCCGGGAAGATAGCTGTGGAACCGCCATTTTGTTTTTTTTTACTGTAAAAAAATTTTATAATAAAGTTTAATGTATGCTCGATAACACCATTAAAAGTTTTTTTTCAAATACCTTCAATTTCGGGAGCAAAAAATTAGTGAAAAAACCTTTTTTTTGGGCCGTTACAGTGGCCTTACTCCTTAATGATTTTCTGCATTGTGAACCATCGCCATTTTTTTTAATTCGGAGAATTGTCGTCTCGAATTATTTGGTGTTATGCATACAGGCCCTTCGATATTATGTTTTTCGATATTTTATTAAATCTGATTTTTGTTTTTCGCTAGACTTCACAGATTCTAGTAAGATTAATCTATCTATATTCGAACATTCGTCATTTTCGAATTCGACATTTTGGCCCATCTGCATATCGATCGTTCGACATTTCCCCCCTACCCCCCACCCCATTCTTCGACATCATGTATTGCGAAGACAAATCCTATGCGCTTCCATTGACCACAATAGTGGTAATTATGATCCACAACTCACGAACGAACGCCCAATAACCGGAATGCAAACGCGAAAAACGGTTATGAGAAAGAATTTGTGCAGAATTACGAAACGAGGAATTCTTGTCGCAGGTGCCGGCATGTGCGAGGACGAGTTTCTCCTGCTTCAGTCATTGGTTCTCGCTTGTCAGTCGCACGATATTCAAGCTCTCCTAGAACTGGAAGGTGAACTCTGGCCATATTTGGACACGGAACAGAAAGATCTGCTGCGTAAACTCGTACGAACACTCACGACCCAATGAAATTTAAATTTACGCGGTGACGAATTTCATTCTTCTTCCTCCCCTACGTTAGTGTCTTTATTGAAGGAAAAAAACGTTTCCTGCAAGCGAAGCAATGCCTGATCAACGAAATGACCACTTATCAAATATTCAGTATCGACTCTGGTGGTCGTTGCATAGCCGTTCGTCGGTTTCTCGTTTAAATTGAAAATCATTAGACAGTAAGATGAACTTTGGTCACGGTACTGGATAATCGGGTATACAAAATACTGTGTGTTTTGGACGCTCTAATCGTGGCTCGCGTCACCGTTGGAAGCGACACGGTAACCGTTGGGATTCTTTGTTTGCCATCTCCAAAAATCCTCACCTGAAAGAAATCCGTTCATTTGCACTCCGGTATTCAGACTTATGCATATATATATATATATATATATATATTAGGATAGTTAAAAAACGATTCTTTTTCCCAACGGAAAATTGAAGTATGTTAAGAAAAATAAAATTTGCAAAATTTGAGGGTTCTAAACAATTTTCTAGTTAGTGCTCGTACGCCTTTTTCATTTTCTTTTTCATGATTATCGGAGTATTAGTTTTTTATCTCTATGCAGAAAATGTTAGTACGTTATCCAATGTAAGTCGTGATTTAATTTTTCTGTAACGATACACAATTTTTATTTAAATATTTTTTTTTACCATAAACAATTTGTATTCGCAGATTAAGAATCAATATACGTAATTCGGTTGTGAGAATTAAGACCGCGGTGTTTACATAACTGAACGTCTGACAAGTATGCGTGTTTTTTTGGAGTAATATGTTTTGAAGTAAGAAAACAAATGAAAACGAAAAATTGACGAAAAATCGGAAAAAAAATTAAAAGTCGTTCGAGCACTACCTAAAAAAATGTTAAGACCTCTCAAATTTTGTTTGAATTGCTTTTTCGTAACGTAGTAACATTTGCCGTTGAGTACGCCGAAATAAAAATCCCTTTTTTTAACCACCCTAATATATATATATATATATATTAGAATAAGGTTTTCAACATTGAAATTACCAAATGGAAATGTTGCATCGAGCAAAATTGCAAAAAGCTAATTAGTAAATATTAAATTATATTTTTCCATTAAATATTCATTTATAATATATATATATATATATATACATATTTGGAAAAGATTTATGCGTTTCATGGAGAATATTGTCAAGCTTGTAGCATAAACGTAAATTACGTGAATGTCACATCGAGATTTAGATTTAAAAAAAGGAGATAGTTTCGAAACTTTGCCTAATGTTTTGGGAAAGAGTTATCCAATGCATATATGGAAGTGCCGAGTGGCCAATAAATGGACTGAGACTTTGATAGATTTCGCCGAAAGTACGATGTACACAAGTGGGTGTGACAAATCGATTCGTTTCGCTAGCAGAAACGCTTGTCCGGTTTTATCTTTCCCGGCAACTTTCTCGAAGCGCGATAAATTCTAGAAAACACGGCCTTGGGTGGTCGCTGCTGCCTGTACTGTGTTCAACGAAAGAACGACGGTGTTGGGTGAGGGTAGTGGGGTTTGCTGCTTAGTACCGCATTGGGTCCCGCACCCACGTGGCAAAGTAGATGCCAAAGAGGGCCGTGCATCAGGCGGGTTCTGACCGTACCGGATGAATTTCGGTTCGGGAGCGTGTCGTTCTCTCGTTAAACGCAGTATAGTTCCACTTTCTTACGTTGAGGTTCGCTAGTAGCGCCGTTGGTAAAAATGGAGGGGCGGCAGTGAGGCGTTTGGTCTGATTTTCCTTTCCACGAGATGAGCATGGCCCGGCATTCAAATCGCGTCACTGCTGCACCGCCAATAACGCATTTCTGACTAACGCGCACAATGTCACGACTATCGCAAAGTGCAACAGCTTCTTATCAAACTTCGGCGAAATAAACCGCGAGCACCCACGTTTCCGAGTTTTTGGATGACCAGGGTTGTTACGCACATGGAAAACAGAGAAAACCAGAAAAACTCAGGGAATTTCTTTCCTCCTGCAATAATCAGGGAAAACTCAGGGAAATTAGGAAATTGTCTGAAATTTTGTCAGAATTGACTTTGTGCAAGAATTACGAAAAATGAAACCGACTTGACAAAAAAACTGAACAGTATAAAAATACATATTATTGTATATTTTCAATATTCATATTATTCTTCATTATCAACAAGAAAAGTTATGTCAGTGCCAAACATTAAAAATTTTAAAAACTAAAAACTAGTTTACTGTAAAGCTCAATACATTTGTATTCGATCTGTCGATACACAACCACGTTATTATTATTATAGATAAGTGTTTATATTTATTTTTCATTTGTCACCGGCATAAAAATTACTGCTTATAATAAAGAACAGGTTCCGTATTTGCTTTTAATGTATTTTTACTTTACAATGTTTAAATTATATTTCGAATTGCATTTTATTTTGAATTTCATTTCCATTTTTAACATTTTCATATATTTGATCTTAAAAAAAAACATACGTTATTCAGTTCAACATAATTTTTCAATAGAAGGATCGAACTGAGAATTTCCTTTGTTTTTTCAAGTCGGCTAAGAATGTTTTTTTTCCGCAAAAATCATTCATTGCGATTTCTGCGTATATTATTTTTCCCGTATAGTTCGTAACGTTTACAAAATTCATGAAAATATCCTTTTTTAGCGTCTGAAGTGAGAATACCCCTTAACTTGTGGTCTTCAACCCTCAATCCGTGAACCTGTGTCGTTTTCGTCCTACCCAAAATCATTTTATTCGCAGGTTGCTTAACATTCAATGGAAAAAAAATGTATTAAAAGTAAAAAAGAAAACTTTATTTTTCCTTGAGAAGTGCGGCCTGAAGATCGATCATGAATTTTTTCAATTTTTTCTGTTGACAATTGTTGGTTTGGTAGTGCAAAAACAAAAACGACCCAGGTTCACGGGATCAAGGTGCCTCAAATACCTTCACGGATTGACGGTTAACTTAGAAAATATATATTTGACGAAACTTAAGTGTTCTTTATTTCACCCTAATCTGAATAATTTGCGAAGCCTGGAATTTTTGCAAAACCTGCATGGAAAATCTGGAAAAGTCAGGGAATTTCCGAGTCAATGCGTAACAACCCTGATGACTCTTGATTCCCATAGATAAGAGAAAACATACAGTATTATGCTAATTTGATGCTTACACATTTGTTCGACGGTGCACTTGGCTGACCAGCCGAGTTCCTTTGCCGCTAATTCCGCATTTGCGTACATCGACACGATGTCACCTTCTCGCCTATCGCGTACGACGCAAGGAACCCTCGTGCCCGTTACTTTTTCGAAAGTTTTCACGAGCTGGAGAACAGAGACGCCCTTTCCCGTGCCCAAATTGTAGACCTTGAGTCTCGAGTGCCGTTTCCGCAACGCCGTCAACGCTGCTACGTGTCCGGTTGCCAAATCCATAACGTGAATGTAATCGCGGATTCCTATAATAGTACACATTTTTTCAATGTTATCGCAACAAACTGGTGGCCCGTGAATTTTAAAGAGTTCAAGGGTTGGCGTTTCAGGGAATTTCCAGTCATCAGTGGATGGCTCATTAAAAAAAAACAAGCATACTTCTTTCAAATGTATTCACACGATTCTATAGAAAATGATCCGGTCATGATGATGATTTCTTTTTATAACTGAAACTCTCTCCAAGCCAAGGAAACGTCTCTATGGCTAAACGAAAACAGTACATATATCGGAATTCCGTAAGGAAACTACTGAACAAGCCGAGCGATTTGTATAGCGTGTATATCAAGGAGCAATAAAAAATATGTCTTCCCAGGAATTCATCGAATCTCATTTTATTTCTAACGAATCGATAGGGGGAAGTCCCCCAATGGCGGACAGCCAAGGTTTTCAGACAATAAAACAAGAAATGCAACTTTATTTATGGAACTACGTCAACGAAGTTTACTACCAAAATAAATTAACAAACATGCAACCTCTGCATAAACATATTTGAAAACTTACGTTTGTTGCTTCGATATTGGGCTAAATAGATGTTAATAAAAATTTTACTAAGCGTTATGGTATATTTTCTGAATATACTGGCAAAAGGAGAACGGAAGTTCCCCCACTCGTTTATTAAATATTAAATTTTAATGCTTAGGTCACTCTCCACTTTGTCGCATTGGTTGTCCGGGGCAAAGTCGTTAGCATTTCAGTTTCTCGCGTATACCTTTCGTATTTATGAAGATAGTGATCCAAAAAACGAATATTGTGTGCAGGATAATGTACAGAACAATATTAACCCTTTCGTAGGCATTGATGCAATAGTGCGTCAAATAATTCCCTGTGTGGCATTGACGCAATAGAGCGTCAACCTTTATTTCCCTACTTAACTTGCTCTGATTTGAAATCGGAGCCTCACTCGGGGGTTTTTCATCTCGCTGAATCCGAATTTGAAGTAAAAACTTGGAAATTCAAAATGGAGGCGCCAATATGGCGGACAAAAATCAAAAACTTTACTCGATTTAGATGTAAATTAGTACTCCGGGATTTTTTAGATTGCTCATTACGAATCTGAACTTTAAATATGAAAATTCAAAATGGCGGACCGAAATTGAAAATTTTACTCGATTTGGATAAAAATTGGTACTCTGGGATTTTCGAGATCGCTTATTACGAATCTGAACACAAAATTCAAAAAATTTAATGGCGGATCTAATATGGCGGACGAAAGTGCAAAAAACAGCTCGATTTGGATAAATATTAGTACTCGGGGGTTTTCGGGGGCGCTGAGTGTGATGCTGAACTCAAAATGAAGGAATTTTTCAGGGTGAATTCAATAACATGGAGCATAATACAATAAATCGGTGGAAATATATGAAGCTTGAGTACCGAGTTTCATCTAAATCAATCTGTATTGTTTGTATTTTCATTCGCCATATTTGTTCGTCATTGTAAATTCCTGCACTTTGACTTCAGATTCGTAATCAGCACCCTCGAAAAGCCCAGAGCACAAGTTTTCAGGATAAAAAAAAATTCCTGCCACTTTGGGCACTTTTTGTCGAATTCGCCTGCCAACAAAGGGGTTAACGAAAAAAATAGACAGGTTACCGATCTAATTAATGAAAATGTATGAAAAATATGCGACCAGCTTACAAAAAAAATGAGACTTGTTGAGAAGTATGTATTAAGGGGTTACCCCCACTTGCGATTTTGAAAAAATCGTTTTTTTTTATTGCATTTTTTTGAAGTATAAGTATCTGAGAATATGTCCTGAAAATTTCAGGTCGATCCGAACAAAATTGACTGAAATATGAGCGTTGAAAGAGAAGAATCCGTTCTTCGTGTAAACTGAAATTGAAACTTTAAACGCGTTTTTCTCAAAATGGCATTTCTGAAGTCGGTGACCAAGATTACTCGAACACTAATGAACCGATCTTCTTGAAATTTTGCAGGCTTATTTAATACATAAAAATGTAGTCTTTAATCGTTTTATAGCCAAAAAACGGCCGTTTTTTTCGTTAAAATCGAACCATTAACTTTGACTGTCCGCCATTTTGTGAAAAATGAATATTTTTTAAAATCCTTC